>CM077080.1:187198930-187840973 GCA_039513925.1 Platanthera zijinensis | reverse complement strand
AATGTGGTGGCGGATGCTTTGAGTAGGAAATACTCGGGGCAAGGAAATTGGATTGAACTCACGATGAGCGGTTAAGGCGGGACTGGGAGTCCCTTGGTTTGGAATGTGTGGCAATAGGCGAGTCTAGCGTGGCTCGGCTAAACTGGATTGAGATGCAGAATGACTTATGCGATCGTATTCGGGAAGCGACCCGTGTGGATGAGTAGTTCCACCCCTTCGTGGAGGAAGCCTCTTTAGGGAGAGGGTAGCGCCTGGGAGATGGTTGATGGGGTCTGAGGAAGGGCGGAAGGATTGTGTACCGCAGTTTGGCAACTCCGCGAGGAGTTGATGTATGAGGCCCACTTCACTAAGTACTCTCCGTTCACCCACCGGGTGGTACAAAGATGTACTTGGATTTGAAGAAGTCCTATTGGTGGCCTGGGATGAAGCGGTATGTCGCTTTGTGTGTGAGTCGGTGCCAAACTTGTGCCTTAGTGAAGGCTGAGTGTCAGAACCGGCGGGTTTCTTGAAGCCTCTTCCAATCCCCGAATGGAAATTTGATGATATCTCCATGGATTTTGTGCATGGGTTTCCTAGATCGCAGCAGGGTAATGATGCAATTTGGGTGATTGTGGACCGCTTGACCAAAGTGGCACATTTCATCCAAAACGGAAGAGGACGGTGTTAAAAGTTGGTGAGTTTACGTCCGTATTATTGTTGTGAGACTTCATGGGATTCTGAAGAGTATAGTCAGCGACCGGGATGGGCGTTTCACGTCGAAGGATTGGCGGTTGGTGCAGAAGAGCTTGGGCACAAAACTCAGGTTCAGTACGACCTTTCATTCTCAGACCGATGGGCAAACTGAGAGAACGAACCGTACTATGGAGGATATGGTAAGGATGTGTACTCTCGACTTCGGCAAGAAGTGGGAGGATCACCTCTTCATGGTGAGTTTGCTTATAACAATAGTTACCAAGCAAGTATTCAAGATGGCGCCATACGAAGCTCTGTATGGGAGGCGGTGTCGAACAACAATGTCTTGGACAGAGGCGGGAGACACCAAGCTTTTGGGGAAAGAGGTGGTAGCAGACGCAAGTGAGCTAGTGCGAACCATCCAAGAGCGCATGAAGGTAGCTCAAGATCGGCAGTCAAAGTATTTCAATACTCGTCACAGGCATGTGGAGTTCACTGTGGGCGATTGGGTTTATCTCAAGATCAATCCATTCAAAGGCGTTTCACGAGTTCGCCGACTCAAGAAGCTGAGTCCGAGATTTTTGGGACCATTCAAGGTCATCGAGCGAGTGGGAGAGGCAGTGTATCGGTTGGCGTTGTCCACGGAGCTAAGCAGTTTGCATGATGTTTTTCACGTCTCCGTCTTGAGGAAACCTTGTTAGAGGCCAGCGTGGTGATTGGACCGGCGGCGGTGCCGGTAGAGGAAGACTTGAGGACGCGAGTACGTCCTGTCGGGATAGAAGATTCGGAGGTTCGGCAACTGCGGAACAAGGAGGTCCGACTCGTAAAGGTCCGTTGGGACAATTGTGGCTGCAAGGAGCTCTCATGGGAGCGAGAGCAGGCCATGCTGGAGGAGTACCCCGAGCTTTTCTCCTCAGGTATCGTTTAGAATTTGTGTTCTTTCCATGTTTTAAATTTCGGGACGAAATTCTTTTAAGGGGGGAGAATTGTAACGCCCCAAAAATTTGTAAGCGCGACGGGGATCGCTTTTGCCAAGACAGTTTTTTTGGAGCAGGTGACACGGGTCCCAACACAGCCGTGTCGGAGGCCGTGTCGCCGTGTCGAGCTGGCCGTGTGGTCGACCATGTTACGGTCGCGATAGTCGGGTATGGAACACGGCCAGGCACACGGCCGTGTCCCAGGCCATGTAGCATCGGGTCATTTCGAAACTTTTCTGAGTTATTGCACACGGGGCATGACACGGGTCCGGACACGGCCGTGTCCCAGGTGACACGGCGTGTCAGGGGCCGTGTCAGAGCCGTGTACTTCTCTGACTGAAAATGTTGAAAACGGTGCCGTGACACGGGTCACGACACGGCCGTGTGGAGCGAGACACGGCAGTGTCGAAGGCCGTGTCAGGAGCCGTGTGCTGGTTTTCGAATCGATCGAGACGGCGAATGGGTAATACGGCCAGGCACACGGCCGTGTTGCAACCCGTGTTCGGCCCAGATTTTCTAATTTGGGTTCCGATCGTGGCCGTTCGTTCTTTTCCTGGAAGATCCAATGGTGGGGGGCCTCCCTGGGCTGTTTAAGGCCGAGAATAGGGTTCCAAACCCTCATTCCCCACTTCTTTTATCTCTCTAAGTTCTAGAGAGAAGGGAGAGCAAGGAGGCCAAGTTCCGGCCGCCGGCGAAGCTTCGGAGGTCCGTTTGGCGAGCGGATTTCAGATCCGCGGAGGTGGGAGCGTTGTAGTGGTGTTCAACCGAGCAAATCTTCTCCATGGCTAGGAAGAGGGGATGAAAGGTAACGATACTTCTCCTCTCGGTTTTTTTTAGGATTTAGGATGCATGAATAGCATCCCCTTCCTCTCATATTTTGAGTACCGAATCTCTCAAATGAGAGGGATTCGTGTAGCCTAGGTTCAAGAGGAACCTCCGGGTGGAGTATGTTCATCCCGGCATGCTTTGCATTAGAGACCCGCTCCGTTAGAGGATTAGGCATTGTGGGTGAAGCCGTGGTCACGACCGTTAGTCCGACCCGGTGATGTTGCATAGCGAGATGTGAGGATTTGGTAGAAATCCGTAGCGGCAATACGCCGTTGTGTGTATGCGTTTTCCCCCTTGTATTCGAGTGAGTACTCGTAGTCGGAACCGGACGAGGTTAGCTCCGCTTTGTGCGGTAGATGGTTTCCTTGGAGCACGGGAAAGACACGGTGCGAGTGGCAATTGGGGTGGGGAAACCTTGTTTGTGCTGTGCTAAGGCGCGGCTATGTCTCCGTGGTCGACTGGCTTTTCCGTGACGCGCAAGTCATGTGGGGAAAGTGTCCCGGTGAGACTAGCCCCTTGTGTAAGACTGACAAGAATGCCGAGCGGAGGGCAAGCCCGGGCAATGTAGCCATGAGCGGGTGGGGTCCAGCAAGGCTTCTTAGAATCGGTCAGTGTGAGGCGGAACCCTGACGAGCGAAGTCAGATTGTGCGGGCAAGCCCTGGGGTTATGACCCTTGTGCGAGTGGGGCCTTTGCAAGGTTCCGTGTGACGGCATGTGTGCCGTTAAGGACATAGTGGTTCCCTTGTGTTTGCGGCTTTAAGCCAATGGGGAAACGGAAGTACCCAGTGTTTGATGTTGTGCTAGATGCATACGAACTAGGGTGCCTTGGGTGAAACCCGAGCTGCATTCATGCTGTATAGTAGGCCCCTTTCACTTTGTACAAAACATAGAGAACATGTATGCTGTATGAGACATCCAAGCCTGTTTTACCGCTTTATTATATATACTCTTTTGGTATACGAAGTGCTAACTTGCAGGTGGAGTGGTACCCCGGGGTCCGTTAGGGGCGGCCGAGAGGAGAAGTGTTTGTTACACAGTAGAGGTTAGCCTTTGCTGACCCACGTTACTTCAAATCCTTACAGGGCAAGGATCGCATGCAGGAGAGCTAGCGCGCCAGGTGAAAAGCCCTAAGCCTCATGAAGTGTTGTTGTGCTTGTTTTCTCTTTGTGTTTGCTACTTTTGTTATGTTTTTTTCCGGCTTGCATGCCGAGGTAGCCTAGGAGTGCTTGGCACATTTATATTTTTCTTTGGACTATTATTGTGTAAGGCCTTAAGGCCATTTGATACTCTATCGTTAGTGGATAACTTCTGTCGGTTTGTTCTGTTTCCGCTGTGTATGTCTGGAGTTTTGAGTTTGGGTAGTTTCATATCATCTTTTAATACTAAAGCTGTGGTGTCCGTATGTTGTGGGCCCCGGCCGGACCCATTTATATGGTCTTTACAGGGGAGGTGTTACATCTCTACCCTAGCTGCACCTTTGACCAAGTGGACTCAGAAGAACGCGGCCTTTGTTTGGAGCGAGAAGTGCGAAGAAGCCTTCCTTGAGCTAAAGAACAGATTGTGCACTGCTCCCGTTCTGACCCTACCTACTGAGGGTATGGATTATGATATGTACGTGGATGCTTCGCATGTTAGTCTGGGTTGCGTGTTGATGCAGGTTGGAAAAGTGATTGCCTATAGGTCAAGGTAATTGAAGACTCATGAGAAAATTATCCTACACATGACCTTGAGTTTGTAGCGGTGATTTATACGTTGAAGCTGTGGAGGCATCTACTTTATGGGGCTCAGTGCAAGATCTTCACGGATCATAAGATCCTAAAGTACGTGTTCACGCAGAAGGAGTGGAATCTGCGCCAATGGTGGTGGCTAGAG
The DNA here is from genome assembly GCA_039513925.1 of Platanthera zijinensis. Taxonomy (NCBI): domain Eukaryota; kingdom Viridiplantae; phylum Streptophyta; class Magnoliopsida; order Asparagales; family Orchidaceae; genus Platanthera; species Platanthera zijinensis. The sequence continues at coordinate 187,836,623 of CM077080.1, read as the reverse complement.
TATGTGGCTGATTATGATGTAGAGATCCAGTATCATCCAGGCAAGGCCAACGTGGTAGCCGACGCTCTGAGTCGGAAGACTGGGAAGATCTTTAATCTCTCCACCGATTGTTTAGTGGAAGAGTTCTTATTGATGGATATCTCAGTGGGATGTTGTGGCATGCAGAGCAGTTTGGCAGTGGCAGAGCCGTCTTGGATTTCTCTTACTAGGTTGCACCAGAAGGATGATCCGGATCTTCTGCACTTATACTCCAGGACTGAGAAGGGGGAGTTGCCAGATTTTACTATCGATGATGCGGGTACTTTGAAGTACCGCGGCAGATTTTGCATCCCCGCTGTAGGAGACATAAGGGGTATGATATGCAGAAAGGCTCATGGATCCAGTGTTGTCTACCATCCAGGATCTACAAAGATGTATCTTGATTTGAAGCAAATTGCCTGGTGGTATGGCATGAAAAGTGATATAGCCCGATTTGTTGCTGAGTGCCACACTTGCAAGCGTATGAAGGCCGATCACGGAAGGCCTGGTGGCAAGTTGACTTCGTTAGAGATCCTGACTTGGAAGTGGGAAAGCATTTCTATGGACTTCATCATGGGCTTACCGAAATATCCAAGGGGAATTGATTCTGTTTGGGTTATAGTGGATAGACTAACGAAGTGTGCTCACTTTATGCCGTATAAGATTGATTACCCGATGAAGAAGATTGCAGAGTTGTACTTGAATGAGGTCATCAGATTGCACGGTGTGCCTGTTAGCATCATTTCTGATCGAGACTCCCGGTTTACTTCTCATTTTTGGAAGAGTATGTAGGCGGGTTTGGGTACAGACCTGAGGTATTCTACATCTTACCACCCACAGACCAATGGGCAGATAGAGCGGGTGAACCAGATAGTTGAGGATATGATAAGATTCTATATTTTAGACCACGGTGGAGCGTGGGATGAGCGTTGTGACTTATGGAGTTTGCATACAACAATAGTTATCAAGAAAGTTTGCAAATGGCTCCGTTTGAAGCTTTGTATGGGAGGCGCTGTAGAACTCCCCTGTTTTGGGCTGAGGCAGGTGAGAGACCCTTGTTGGGTCCGGATGCAGTTGAGGAGATGGAAGTCGCAGTGAAGCTTATCTGAGAAAAGCTTCGTATAGCTCAGGAGAGATACGAGAAGAACGCCAATCGGCGTATGTCTGCCTTGTAGTTTTCTCTAGGGGACCTTGTGTTTCTTAAGTTAAGGTTTACCCGATGGTGGGTGTTAAGAGGTTTGTAAGAATCAGAAATTAGACCCGAGGTATGTGGGCCCATTTAAGATTGTGGAGCGGATTGGCGTGTCAACTTACAGGTTTGATTTGCCAGCAAGCTTCCCAGGTGTTCATAATGTATTCCATGTAAGCCAATTGCGGAAGTGTGTGCGAAGCAGTGGGCAGGTCTTGGATGTTGTGAACCAGTTGGAGCCTAATATCTCTTTTGTTGAAGTGTCGGTCCGTATTTGGATACTCAAGAACGGGTACTGCGAAGTAAGTCCATCTCGATGGTGAAAGTTCTATGGAAGAATCAGGATTTGGAGAGCGCGACTTGGGAGCTAGAGTCGGCTATGAAGAAGGCTCACCCTCACCTATTCCCCTGATTTGATTTATATGTTTCCTTTCTTGTAACTCCTATTTTTACTTTTCCTTCTATAGTAGAAGTGTTGTGCATAAAGTTTTGGAACGAAACCTTCTTTTAGGGGGAGTGACTGTAACACCACCGATTTTTCTGCGATTATTTAATTCCTGTTTGGCGTTACGTCGACGCATTTTTCTTGGCTTGTGTCATCTGTGGAGTGCGGTCTTAACTCCTCAGAACTGAGTGGCCTATTTGTAGTCTATTGGCAAGATCTCCCTAGCAAGCCGGGTCGTTTTGGGTGACCTGGTGTGGCCTCTCGGGGATGCTTGTGTTTTGACTTCGGGTTGGTATAACTCGAGTTTTGTTCATCGAAAGTTAATTTCGTCTTCGTCGTTGTGTTCGTAGCATGGGTATTTAGCTACAGTGCGAATTTCGTCGAATTCCGAGGTAGTTCGGTTTTCGAGTCGTTTTGGGTGTGCTATTAGTAAAAGCAAATTAGAAATTTCTTAGCTTAAGTGAATCTCCGACAGTTTAGGCAGCGGTTAGGGACGAATAGGCATGTCTTTTTATTTTAAAGCCTTAATCAGTAGATGGTGAGCCAACTTTTCTTCTTCGAGATTTCCTGAGACCTAACTTACCTCACAACCCTGTACGCGGAAAAGCGGCGGAGAAACCGCCGACCTGCTACCCTTCAGACGTCGATTTTGAGAGTGTTTCTTCACTGGACGGAATTCGATTCCGAAGGTGGATTGGATTGCTCTCACTAAGATCTATTTTTCTACAGTAAAGATTTGATTTTCGTGGAGTTTTTAGGAGGCCCGAAATTCACCTTGTTTTTTGCCCTTTTTCCGCCATTAAAGTTCGGGATTTTTGCTGTTAGGGTATTGCTGCTGCTGGTGCCGTGTAAAGATAAGGGAAAGCCGACCAAGCTTCGTAAAAAAAAATCGAGGCAAGTGGCAACTATTTCTTGCACTTGCTGTTTTGATCATCCCCCTCTTAGCTACCCGGTTAGCCATAGGTTAGAAGCCAAGCTTGCTCTTTTACTTTGCTAAATTAGGGTTTTAGTTTCCCCTTATGAGCCCCTCTCCTTGTACCATTTGTGCTCAACCCACTGGCGTATTTCCGCCATTTAGACTCCAGATTAAATTCTGGTTTGATGCTTTGCGGGTGGAGCCGAGGGAGTGAGAGAGTGGGGAGGGGGGTACCTGCTGTATGATCTTGTATGAGCCAATTTTGGAGTTCTCTGGTTTCAGCGTTGAGTGTGGTGCACACACTCAAATCCATTGCTGTTTTGGCATTGAGTGTGGTGCACACACTCAACGCCACAGCAGAAGTCAGGTGTATATTATTTGGCTAAGTACTAAGGCATTGAGTGAGGTGGACTCTGTTGGAACACCATATTACTAATTTGGGTAAGGATCACTATGTTTGTCTTAGGAAACCAGTTTGACCTAGTTGTATAGTTTTAAAGGTCAACATTAGAATGTGTCTAGGGCTTAGAATTTAGGTTTGAGCTGCCCCCAGGTTCATTCAAGGAATCAGACTTCAAGCTGAGGCAAAGACAATTATCGTCGAGCTTAGGTCGACGGAACGTCGAACTCCATTCGACGCTCTCTGAGCTCAACTTTGCTCAGATCGCTGAGCTCTGGTCGACGTTCTTCGAGCTCAGGTCGACGATCTCTCCTCAGTTTATTCTTCAGATCGCTGAGCTCTGGTCGACGTTCTTCGAGCTCAGGTCGACGATCTCTCCTCAGTTTATTCTTCAGATCGCTGAGCTCTGGTCGACGATCTTCGAGCTCTGGTCGACGTTTTTCCTGAGAGATTGACGACTTAGAGGATTCAAATTCTGTCAGTTTTTGGAATGATTTTCAAATTCTCTCAGCTTTTATTTCAAGAGATCTGCCAGCCGTTTTTCTTTATTCTGGAGCAAGTTTTAAGGAATTCTTTTTGGAATGTTATATGGGACTTTCCTCTAGAAGACAAGACTTTTATAGAAGACATTTATGACTGCCAACGACTATCTTTGATAAGGAATTTTTCAAAGAATAAGATCCTCCTTTTTGTCTTCAGTCAATAAGATAGAAAAAACAGCACAACAACAAAAAATTAACAGTGACAGACAACAAGGGATCATTTTTCTGAAGAATTAGTAGAACAATTCTTTTGGCTTACTGAAAAAGTGATCATAGCTTCAACATCAAGAACTCCAGACACCAAATATTTCAGCATCTACTAGAATCATCCTCTGCTGGAGATCTGAAGCTTCTGAAGAACTATCACCCTGAAGCAAAGCTCTCACTCCTGAACCATTCTACATCTCAGGGGGAGCTTTGACATCATCAACAATCCACTAGTCTTCTCTCATTTGATTTGAGAACAGAGAAGACAACTTCACCTCTTTACTTTTTCTTTTCCTGCTGTAAAAGGGTTATCAAAACTCCCTTCAAAAGTTCTGAGTTTGGTTCTGAGAGCCTTGTCAAAACTCAGTGGTGGCAAGACACCTGATCAAAAAATCTAGTTTGGTTTTTGAGCACCTTATCAAAAGCTCATTGGTGTCAGGACACCTGATCAACTCATCCTGAGTGGATTCCTACCAAGGGTGGTAGAAGAGTGGATGTACCCAGGTTTTTGGGGAACCACTATAGTTCCTTGTGTCTTCTGGTTGCTTGAGTATTTTCTTTATTGTGTGCTGTGATTCTTCTTTTTGCTGTCTTAGTTCTGATTTATCTAGTAAGACACCTTACACCTATACATAAATTAAATCTTAATTGTTTTATTTGTTTAAATTGTAAAGCTATTTTAAAAATACTCTATTCACCCCCCCTCTAGAGTTTAGATAGATCTTTATCTCACTTTCAATTGGTATCAGAGCCAGGTTGGTTGCTCATACAGGCTAACACCTGAACCAAAAGATCCTTGATAAGATCAATCTCTTAAGAGGGTTATTTTCACTATATCTATCTATTTATATAGACATGGCACAGAATAAAGATTATGCAAGCACCAGACCTCTAGTGTGCAACCTCTCCAAGTTTGCACTCTGGAAGGCAAGGATTAAACTTTATATGAATTCTATTGATGAGGATATATTTAATTCTGTTTTGATAGTGTGCCCAACACCTCCAGAGACCACAAGTACTAGTACTGTTCCACCTCCCTCAGGAACAGATGCAGACATAAAGAAATGGAAAACTACAGATGCAAAGGCCATGAACATCTTAGCTCAGACAATGTCTGATGAGATATTTCAGAAGGTAGCTGACTGCAACTCAGCCAAAGGAATTTGGGACAAGCTCTCTGAAATTGTCTCAGGATCTGCTGATGAAAGGAAAGACAGGAGATCCCATCTGATAAGCCAATATGAGAACTTCAAAAAGGGAGAAGCTGAATCAGTGGCTGACATGTACAATAGACTAAGTCTGATTGTCAATGAGTTAAAAACTTTGGATAAAGAAATCTCATTGACTGAGCTGAATGACAAAATCTTAATGTGCTTCCCCAGTACTTGGGATTCAAGAATCTGGCCAATCAAAGATGCCAGAAGTCTAAATGAGATTACCACTGAAGCTCTCCTAGGCAAGCTCAAATCCTATGAGCTGCTCATTAAAAATAGAGAAGAAGAACAAAAGGCTACTTCTCTAGTCACAAGGAAAGAAAAGACCATAGCCTTCAAAGCTGCAGAAGAGGAGCCTGAAGATAAAGCTACAGGAAATGATGAGCTCCTAAGTCTACTGGTCAAAAGATTCTACAAGATGGCCAGAAAAGACTTCAGAAAGAGATCATACAAGGGTCATGATAAACCAAGGTATGATAAATCAAATAACAATAAAGAAATTATATGTTTTGGTTGCAGGAAACCAGGCCATATTGTGCCTGACTGTCCAGAAAATAAGAACAAGGACAAGAAAGATAGAAGAGAAAGAAGAAAGAAAAAAGACTTCAGAAAGAATAGCTCAGAAAAACCCTCCTTCAGCAAGAACAAACATACATGGAAGGGATTTGTTGCTGAGACATGGAGTGAAACTGAAGAGGACTCTGAAGCCTCATCCAACTCCAGTGATGATGAGGATGATGCTGAAGAAAAGGAATTCTGCATGATGGCTATCAATGCCTCTCAAACAGACTCAGAAGCAGAAGAGTCAGAATCAGATTTAGAAGCTCAACTAGAAGAAGATCAGGTAATCAATTCATTTGATTTCAGTTCTGAGGTTTTTAAACATGAGTTTAAAATACTATGCCTAGATCTGTTGGAATCTGAGAAGGAAATCACTTCCCTCAGAAAACAACTATCTGAGTATAGCACTATAAAATCAGAAAACCTCAAACTCTCTGAAGAGTTAGAATGCTATAAAGAGGAGATAGCTTCACTAAAAAGTGAACTATCCAAGGCCAAGAAATTTGAAGAATCCCATAATGGGAGAAGTATCAAATTAATGGACATCACAAGCATAGTGAACTCAAGATTAAATAGTACACTGGGCTTGGGTGCTTCATCTATCCAACCCATAGTATTAACAACCCCAATCAAATTTATTTCTGATAAAGGAAAGGGTGTTGTAGAGGTTGCTAGGAAAAATTCAGATCTACCTAATAAAAAGAAAGCTCAACAGAAAACGTCGAGCAGAGGTCGACGATCGTCGAACAGAGGTCGACGATCTCAGGCTGAAACGTCAAACTCAGCTCAACGTTTCCTGAACTCTGAACTCCCTCATAGTCGATCTTCGAACGAAGCTCGACGATTTTACCCAAGATCGTCGAACCCAGCTCGACGATCGTCGAACGAAGTTCAGAGCTTTGAACCTTCTTTCAGAGGCAAATCTCAATTCAATCCTAGAAATGCTTCATCCCAATGCTTTAATCCCTATACTGAATGGATAGTACCTCCTAGGAGATACCATCCTGAAGGTTATAAGGATCAACCTGGGATGTCTTTTATTTCTGAATTTAAGGGTTATCAACCTAGGCCCAAGGTTAACTGGGTCAAAAACCTATAAGCTGATTTTGTGCAGGTGAAGACCTATCCAACATCAAACCAGCTATGGTATCTGGATAGTGGGTGCTCAAAGCACATGACAGGGAATAAGGACAACTTCACATCCTTTAAAGCCAAGCTTGGACCCAAAGTAATTTTTGGTGATTCAAACTTTGGAACTACAAAAGGATATGGTGCAGTCCAAATTGGGACAGTCACCTTCAAGAAGGTAGCCTATGTTGAAGGACTAAAGCACAACCTGATAAGCATTAGTCAGCTGTGTGATGAAGGATATCAAGTGACTTTTAACAAAGAAATATGCAAGGTCAAGTCAGAAGACAACACAACTGTGTTGACAGGTAACAGGAAAGGTAATATTTACTTAGTAGACTTTCATTCATCTAAGGTAGATATTTGCCTGTTTAATTCCATATCTAGACCTAATATTCTATGGCATAAGAGACTAGGACATGTTAACCTTAGAACCATTGCTAGGCTATCCAAGGACAACCTTGTCAGAGGACTGCCTTCTGGCCCCTACAAGAAGGAAGGACTCTGCAAGGCTTGTCAATTAGGCAAGCAAACTAAAAGTAGTTTTAAATCAATTAATAAGAGTGATTCACCTAGGATTTTATATCTGTTATACATGGATCTTTTTGGACCCATTACAGTACAAAGCTTAGGAGAGAAGTCCTATACTTTAGTAGTTGTAGATGACTTCTCAAGATTCACATGGGTATTCTTTCTGAGGAAGAAGTCTGATAACTTTAAATGTTTGACAGATTTTCTCAAATGCATTCAGATTGAGTTCAACACTCACATTGCCCTGATCAGAAGTGATCATGGGACAGAGTTTGATTCTCTTCTCATGCAAGAGTTCTGTCAAAGTGAAGGGATCAGCATACTTTCTCAGCTCCTAGAACTCCTCAACAAAATGGGGTAGCTGAAAGGAAAAATAGAACACTCATTGAATCTGCAACTACATTATTGGCAGATGCTCACCTACCTCTATCCTTTTGGGCTGAGGCAGTGAACACCTCCAACTATGTGTTGAATAGAAGCCTGATACATAAACTAAAGGGCAAGACTCCCTATGAATTGCTCAAAGGGAAGAAACCTAAAATAGGCTATTTTAAAGTTTTTGGTTGCACTTGTTTTATCCATAATAATGACAAGAAATATCTAGAAAAATTCCAAGCTAAAGCTGATGAAGGAGTGTTTCTGGGATACTCCATGATCAGTAAAGCTTATAGGGTTTATAATAAAACTACTCAAAAAATAGAAGAATCTGTCCATATTACTTTTGATGAAGCTAACATGTCATTCAAGGAGAAGAATGCTTCTACCATAGAACATTTGCAGGTGCACTCTCTAGCTGAAGACATGAACAGATTACAAGTTACACAAAAGGATGACAGTAGTGAAGATGAAGAAGCTGCTCACCATCAGGAAGAAAATCTTCTTGAAGAACCAGTTGTTGTTCCACAAGAGGACACAACAACACAGGTTGGTGAACCATCAACACCCCCTGTTGATCTAGTAACAACAAGAGATCATCCAATTTCTCAAGTAATTGGAGACATCTCAGCTGGTGTGCAAACTAGAAATCAGGTCAACCAGAACCTGATGCACACTTGCTTCCTCTCTCAAATTGAACCTCAAACCATTCAAGATGCAGAATAAGATCCACACTGGATTATTGCAATGCAAGAGGAGTTGCATCAATTTGAAAGAAATAAAGTTTGGGAACTAGTGCCCAAGCCAAAAGATCATCCCATTATTGGAACCAAATGTGTGTTCAAAAATAAGCTGGATGATCAAGGAATCATTGTAAGGAATAAAGCAAGGCTAGTTGCTCAAGGGTACTCTCAGGAAGAAGGGATAGACTATGACCAGACCTTTGCACCTGTTGCAAGATTGGAAGCCATAAGAATCTTTTTGGCTTATGCTGCTCACAAGGGATTCAATGTCTATCAAATGGATATCAAGAGTGCTTTTCTCAATGGGGAGATCAAAGAAGAAGTCCATGTCAGACAACCTCCAGGTTTTATCTCTCTAACCCATCCTAATTATGTTTTTAAACTTCACAAAGCATTATATGGTCTCAAGCAAGCTCCTAGAGCATGGTATGAGACCCTAGCATGTTTTCTGCTGAAAAATGATTTTGTTAGGGGGAGAGTAGACCAAACTCTTTTTATTAGAACCCATAAGTCCCATACCCTACTAGTACAAATCTATGTAGATGATATTATATTTGGTTCTACTGATTCAAACTTGTGCAAAAAGTTTTCCAAGCTTATGCACTCTAAATTTGAAATGAGTAGCATGGGTGAGCCATCCTTCTTCTTAGGATTCCAAGTCAAACAACATGCTGAAGGCATATTTATTTCTCAAACCAAGTATGCAAAAGAGCTGGTTAAGAAATTTGGTATGTCTGATGCATCATGTATGAAAACACCCATGCTTACCAATACTGTACTGGATGATGATGAACATGGGAAACCAGTTGATCAGACAACATATAGAGCAATGATTGGCTCTCTAATTGTACCTTACAGCCAGTAGGCCTGACATAATGTTTGCTACATGTATATGTGCTAGATTTCAAGTTAGCCCTAGAGATTCACACTTAACCTTAGTTAAGAGGATTATTAGGTATGTTAAAAGCTGTCCAAATCTAGGACTCTGGTATCCAAAAGACTCAGCATTTGACTTAACTGGATTCTCAGATGCTGATTATGCTGGATGCAGAATAGACAGGAAAAGCACTAGTGGAACTTGTCAGTTCCTTGGTGATAGACTTGTCTCTTGGTATTGTAAGAAACAAACATCTGTGTCAACTTCAACTGCTGAAGCTGAATATATGGCTGCAGGCAGTTGTTGTTCACAAATATTGTGGATACAAAACCAACTCCTAGACTATGGTTACAACTTAGAGAAGTCAAAAATATTTTGTGACAACACCAGTGCTATTTCCATTGCACAAAATCCAGTCCTCCATAGTAGGACAAAACACATAGAGATTAGGCATCATTTTCTAAGGGATAATGTAGAGAAGAACAAAACTAAACTTCAATATATCCCTACTGATTTGTAAAGGGGAGATATTTTCACCAAGCCTCTGGATGAAAAGAAACACAATTTCTTCCTAAATCAGTTAGGCATGTTAGATGGAGGAAGCCTAAACTAAATTATAAGATTTTGAAAAGCTAAAAACAAACCAAGATTAGGCTAAAAAATCATCTCCTTTTGTGTCTGTAGGATAGTTTCTGTCTCTGAACTGAGCTTGACGTTTTTCCCAGAAATCGTCGAACGGAGTTCGACGTTTTTACTGAACGTCGACCTAAGTTCAGAGCTTGCTAGATAGTTGTATACTATCTCTTTCAGGTCTTTGATCGTCGACCTGAGCTCGACGCTCTCTAGATGGTCGAACTGAGATCTACGATGTTGAAGACCTTTCAGCTTCCCTCAGGAGTCCTGATCGTCGATCTGAGGTCGACGATCCTTCCTTTTTCGTGTCGAACCCTAATATAAAATCATTATTCGGCAGCCGCTCATCGTTTACGCCTTCATACTCTCTGCAATTTTTTCCCTCCAAACCTTCTACACTTGGTCGTGTTTGTTCAATCTTTGCAGGTACAGATGGCTCTGACTGTTGCTGCCCTTTCAAAAATGAAATTTGACACAGGATTCGACATCGACATGAACTCTTTCGATGGAAGCGACCAAAGATTCAAGGTCATTTTAAATCTACTTCGAGAACAACAGTTAGTTCAGATAATGTCCATCAGGATGAAGATCGCCGCAGACGAGATAAAGGAATGGTGTTTTTCTGCCTCAACTGAGAATGAGAATTCTGTAGTCGGCTCTATCAAAGGGAATCAGGTACCATTGTCCCCCGCCCTACTAACAGAAGTGTTCAACCTCAGCACTAGAAATGACTCTATTGAATTATCTGAAGAAGAGTCTGATGGAATGCTAGATAGAATGGGTCACTCTGCTGAGAACCCTAAAAATTTGCTGAAAAAGAATTTGTCGATTGAATATCAATTTCTGGCTGATGTTGTGGGAAAGGTGCTTCTAGCAAAGCACTCAGCCCATGACACCATTTCCAGACATCAGTTCTGTCTAATGGGAGCTGTGGTTGACAAGAAACATCTGGACTAGGGGTCCATCTTCTTCAATTTGATCAAAAAGAAGCTGAGCAAAAGCTGTGTAAGCTTTGGGAGGATCTTGGGGGTTTTCATGCACTCCAGGTGCCCTGAGCTGCTGACCTCAAGTGGGATGCACATCAATGCATCCAAGAGACTTACCTGTGCCCTCTTCAGCAGGTGGGACAAGCAGATTATTAACCCCAACAGGGCTACTGCATCAACTCCTGCTTCAGTCACAAGGACTGCCTTAGTCACTCCTCCTCAGGTCTCTGCCCCTGCAGAAGTTTTGCCTGCTTCTTCTCCTCCTCCAGCTGTCTCTACCCCAGCCATCTCATCCTCACCACCAATAACCACCATAGCCATCTCATTACCCATTACAATCTCATCACCAATCTCACCTTCTCCAGCATCTACCTCAGAGCAATTCCATCCCTTATACTACTATCCTCCTGCCACCTGTTCATCATATTCTCTCTTAGATGACTCCTTCATGGATGATCCTCCTTCAACTCCTCCTGAGCTTCCCTCTACTTCCTCATTCCAACAAATGCTTCAAGACATCCTCTCTCAACCATCTTTTTCCCCTACCATCTCATCCTTACCCAACCAAATTACATCAATCTCAACACTTCCTACCCCTAGACCATCCATTCCTTCACCTCCTACATCCACATTTTCCATTCCATCAGCTTCAGTCAACATAATTCTAGCAACTTTCTCTCCTACCTCTACTCAAGCCCCTCTTGAGCATGTAGATCTCTCAGCCCTGGCAGACAGGTTATATGAGCTGCTAGCTCCCAAGCTAACCTCATTACTAAAGACCACCCTGGCTCCACTCCTAACACATGTTCAGGAGCTGTCTACCAAGCTCTCCTCCTTCATCTCTTCTCAGGCAACTACTTCTTCTGGGTGCATTGATCCAGCTGCCACTGAATCTAGGCAGGGGGAGATGCCTTATGAAGTAGTTCATGCTCCAACATTTGCAGTGGATCTCCAGAAATTGCTTTCAGTTTTTGATCTTGCTTTCTTCAGTTCTCTGCCAGTTGAACAAGTTGAAGATTTGACTAAGGCCATTGTGCCTATCTCTGTTTGTGATCCCAGCCTAATTGCCTCATATGCAAATTCTTTCAAAGCTATGGATGTTGCTGCTTCCATCTCTGCTGCTATTGCTATTTCTACAAGTGTATCAGAAGATATTGACATAATTTCTGTTATTGAGGTTACTGCTGCTCAAGAACTTGCTACTTATCTAGAAGAACCTGCTGCTGTTTCTGCTCCAACTCCTGATGCTGCTTCTGCTCAAATTTCTGATGTTGCTGCTCCTACCCTGACTCCAGATCAGTTGAAATTACAAGAGAAATATATTAAGAGCATTGATGATTTATATGATAGACCTCAAAGCTCAGAAAGTGATCAGTTTCACACTGAGTCTGATGACTCTTCTGGTACCATTGCCAAGAAAAGGAAGGCCAAAAGCAAGGCCATGATGAAAGTTCCTCCTGCTCAAGCCAAAGATACAAATGATATTCCATATTATATTTTGCATGATTGCCCAATCTCTGAGCCATGGATGCAATTCTCTAAAAATCAATTGAAAGCTATGAAGAGAAGAAGAAAATTGGCTAGATATGAAAAAGGATCTTCTAAATTTCAACCTCCTCCTCCTCCTCCTCCAGACTCAGGATCTGGTGGAGGCTCAGCTCTTCCATCCTCTGCTTCAAAGCAAAGCTCATCCCAACCTTCTCAGGAACATCAACCAAGAGAACAATTTCAAAGAGGATATCAATCTAAGAGATATCAGTCTAGAGGAAGACAAAGAGATTACAGAACATATTCTAGACATCAAAGGGAAGGACAAGGTCATATTGAATCTACTTCAGGTCCTTTCCCTTATAGGCTAAAATATACAGTTGTCTCCAGGACTCCTCAAACTGATTCTGAGTCTATCAACAGATATGAACCTCATGTTCCATTTGAGGATCCTGAGAACAACCCTTTATCATGGACTGCCAGAATGAAAGAGCTTGCTTCTCTAAATCAAATGAAAAGGGCCAGAGAGCAAGGCAAAGACATTTCCAACATTACAACCCTATCAGATCAAAGAAAGAAAGAACTAGAGAGATATGCTTCAAGGAAATTCTTTAATCCAGAAGATTATATGAAGCTGCATCCTGAGGCTATAGTTCCAAGTCCTAGATCTCAAACTTCCTTAGGTGCAGAAGATGACAGAAGATCAAAGAAAGAAGCCCTCAATCCTAACGGGAAATTTTGTTTAAAAGGGGAACTGAGAAGAAGTGATTTGTGTAAGCTGAACAAATATCCACCTCTGAATATTTGCTGATATTTTATCTGTGATCTGCAATGCTGCGATGACATTTTCTTGCATTGATTGGTTTAGCCTTTGTTTTGTCTGTATGCTTATTTATTTCCTATTTTTGTCTGTAAATAGTAATCCTAACCCAAATAGGGGGAGATTGTTGGAACACCCTATTACTAATTTGGGTAAGGATCACTATGTTTGTCTTAGGAAACCAGTTTGAACTAGTTGTATAGTTTTAAAGGTCAACATTAGAATGTGTCTAGGGCTTAGAATTTAGGTTTGAGCTGCCCCCAGGATCATTCAAGGAATCAGACTTCAAGCTGAGGCAAAGATAATTATCGTCGAGCTTAGGTCGACGGAACGTCGTACTCCGTTCGACGCTCTATGAGCTCAACTTTGCTCAGATTGCTGAGCTCTGGTCGACGTTCTTCGAGCTCAGGTCGACGATCTCTCCTCAGTTTATTCTTCAGATCGCTGAGCTCTGGTTGACGTTCTTTGAGCTCAAGTCGACGATCTCTCCTTAGTTTATTCTTCAGATCGCTGAGCTCTGGTCGACGATCTTCGAGCTCTGGTCGACGTTTTTCCTGAGAGATTGACGACTTTGAGGATTCAAATTCTGTCAGTTTTTGTAATGATTTTCAAATTCTCTCAGCTTTTATTTCAAGAGATCTGCCAGCCGTTTTTCTTTATTCTGGAGCAAGTTTTAAGGAATTCTTTTTGGAATGTTATATGGGACTTTCCTCTAGAAGACAAGACTTTTATAGAAGACATTTATGACTGCCAACGGCTATCTTTGACAAGGAATTTTTCAAAGAATAAGATCCTCCTTTTGTCTTCAGTCAACAAGATAGAAAAAACAGCACAACAACAAAAAATTAACAGTGACAGACAACAAGTGATCATTTTTCTGAAGAACTAGTAGAACAATTCTTTTGGCTTACTGAAAAGTGATCATAGCTTCAACATCAAGAACTCCAAACACCAAATATTTCAGCATCTGCTGGAATCATCCTCTGCTGGAGATCTGAAGCTTCTGAAGACCTATCACCCTGAAGCAAAGCTCTCACTCCTGAACCATTCTATATCTCAGGGGGAGCTTTGACATCATCATCAACAATCCACTAGTCTTCTCTCATTTGATTTGAGAACAGAGAAGACAACTTCACATCTTTACTTTTTCTTTTCCTGCTGTAAAAGGGTTATCAAAACTCCCTTCAAAAGTTCTGAGTTTGGTTCTGAGAGCCTTGTCAAAACTCAGTGGTGCAAGACACCTGATCAAAAAATCTAGTTTGGTTTTTGAGCTCCTTATCAAAAGCTCATTGGTGTCAGGACACCTGATCAACTCATCCTGAGTGGATTCCTACCAAGGGTGGTAGAAGATTAGATGTACCCAGTTTTTGGGGAACCACTATAGTTCCTTGTGTCTTCTAGTTGATTGAGTATTTTCTTTATTATGTGCTGTGATTCTTCTTTTTGCTGTCTTAGTTCTGATTTATCTAGTAAGACACCTTACACCTATACATAAATTAAATCTTAATTGTTTTATTTGTTTAAATTGTAAAGCTATTTTAAAAATACTCTATTCACCCCCCTCTAGAGTTTAGATAGATCTTTATCTCACTTTCAGAGTCACTCAACGCCGCAGCCCCTGCTAGCGGTTAAGTACTTTTGCGTTGAGTGAGTCGACCTCACTCAAAGCCATTTCCGTTTTGGTGTTGAGTGAGGTGAACTCACTCAATGCTGCGGTTTTTTGTGAGGCCAAGTACTTTGGAGTTGAGTGAGGTGGGCTCACTCAACGCTGCAGCCTTTTCTTAGGCTAAGTACTTTGGCATTGAGTGAGTCGACCTCACTCAACGCCATTTCAGTTTTAGCATTGAGTGAGGTGAACTCACTCAACGCCGTTGCTCTCTGTGCGGCCAAGTACTTTGGCATTGAGTGAGGTGAGCTCACTCAACACAACAGCCTTTTCTGAGGCTAAGTACTTTGGCATTGAGTGAGTCGACCTCACTCAACGCCATTTTTGTTTTGGCATTGAGTGAGGTGAACTCACTCAACGCTGTAGGCATGATTTCGGCCAAGTCCTGTGGCATTGAGTGAGTGAACCTCACTCAACGCCATTTCTGCTTTGGTGTTGAGTGAGGTAGACCCACTCAACGCCACATCCCTTCTTTGCGGCCAGGTCCTATGGCGTTGAGTGAGTCGACCTCACTCAACGCCATTGCTATTTTGGAGTTGAGTGAGGTGGACTCACTCAACACCGCAGTCTTCTTTTGCGGCGAAGTGGCAGGGCATTGAGTGAGTGAACCTCACTCAACGCTATTGCTGTTTTGGCATTGAGTGAGCTACTCAACGCCATAGTTCCTATTTGCATTTAAGTGCCTAGGCGTTGAGTGAGTGAAACTCACTCAACGCCATAGCTGTTTTGGCGTTTAGTTAGGTCAGCTCACTCAACGCCAGAATTTTCTTGCGGGAGGCGTTGAGTGAGTGAACCTCACTCAACGCCATAGCTATTTTGGCATTGAATGAGGATAGCTCACTCAATGCCAGAGCTGTTCTTGCGAAGGGCATTGAGTGAGTGAACCTCACTCAACGCCATGGTTGTTCTGGCGCTGAGTGAGGCTAACTCAATCAACGCCAAGGTCTGGTAAGGCGATGAGTGAGTGGGGCCCACTAAACGCCAAGCCGTGTTGAGTCATTTCAACACTTTTCCCTTACCTTGATTTTTGCTCCCAAGTGAACTCCTTGATTCTGAGGTTCCTTGTCGGCTATGTTTTTCTTTCCTAAAGGCCAAATTGTGGTCGTGGTTAGTAGTGGTGGTTTGAAGCTCTTAATGGGGGTAGTGTTGTGTAATTTAGCCATGGCCACCCTTTTTTTCTGTCTTGCTCTAGGTACGGGTTTGGCAAGGGGTGGAAGATCCCTAGTGCTTTCACATGTAGACCCTTGAGCTTTGTTGGCTTGGAAATGGTGGATGGGGGACTGAGTTTGCCTCCAACACGGATCCATGTTGTTTATTTTGCTACTACCATCTCTCACAGCTTAGGGTGTTAGACGTTTATTCCTTGATAGATTGCAGCATTTTGGCTCATGGTAGCCTAGTAAACTCTGTAGGATTTTAGTTTTTGGGCAGGGTCGATGCTGTTTCCTCGCACCTAGTGAAATTCCTTTTTTGTCTTGCCTTGGGCAGTTGTGACTGTTACTGCTTTGTTTTCCTCTTTCACTTATCTCCTGATTGACACTTTCGTGCAGTTTTCTTGTTTTGCTTATTGAGGTGTTCTTTCTTCTTTGAATGCCTCAGGTTCTGGATAGTAGCTGCTTTGACGGTTAGTGGTGTTGTACAGTTGCTGGTGGTCTCTGGTGCTATAGAGATCAGTTCTTTGTTTTGTGAGGTAGTTTTGTGTTTCGTTCTTACAGACATACATACTTAGCAGTGGGTTTGTTTCTGTTTGTTGGCGACCACTAGTAGTTTTACCTTGATACTAGATATGTTACAATTTGCTGCTACCTTTTCTAGAGATAGTCTACTTGCTCTGGGGATGATTTATGCTAGGATGTTAGTTGCTTTTAAACCTAAAATTATTATTATAATGTTGGGATTTGTCTCCACAATACCTCAGATTTGTAGGAGGTCAGACCTTGAACTAAGATGAATTAAGGTGTATTTGATATTGTGTTCAAGTTGTATGTGTGCAGGTTCTTATTGCCAAGTGTAGACCAATGTCAGTCTATAATGGGTCACCAAGCATAGGACCATACAATGTAATCCCTCATTGTGTGATCCAAAGTGTTGGCCCATGTATAGCCTCTCTATTGGGATACACTTCCTACATGCACTTGGATTGGTGGACTGAAGTACTGAAGTTTATTTTCTCAGAAGAAATTTTTCTAAGTCCACATACTCGAGTAGCCTTCTTCATATACTCGAGTAAGTGACTTAGTACTCGAGTAGATCCTCAGACATACTCGTGTATACTCTGTATACTCGTGTAGATAAGTTTATACTTAAGTAGATAGTTAGTCACTCGAGTAAGTCATATATTATACTCGAGTAGATCCTTCTGTTCTTAGATCCAAAATTTTCTCCAAGTCCACATACTCGAGTACTTCTTTTTATACTCGAGTAAGTGTGTCTATACTCGAGTAAGCTGAGTTACATACTTGAGTAGACTGTATAATACTTGAGTAGATGATAACTTGCACTCGAGTAATTGGTTAGTTACTCGAGTAAATGTTCTGTTCATACTCGAGTAGATCTGTGCTTCTCATCTCAGAAAAATTCTAAGTCTACATACTCGAGTAGTTCCCTATATACTCGAGTAAGTGACTCTGTACTCGAGTAGTTATTATTCATACTCGAGTAGGTTAGTGATTACTCGAGTAGTTTTCTCAACATACTCGAGTAGTTCTTTTTCCCCTCACTCGAGTATCTCCAACCCTTTCACTCGAGTAGTTCTTCCTATCTTATCTGAGAAAATTTTCTCTAAGTGTTTTTACTCGAGTATATACTCTCATACTCGAGTAGTTCTAAATTCACTCGAGTGCTGATCTTTGAATCACTCGAGTAGCTTCTCTTCTTATACTCGAGTATACTCGTTCTATCCACTCGAGTATATACCATCTGATACTCGAGTATGTTTCTTCTATGACTCGAGTATATCTGTTTAAATTCTCCTGAAATTCTCTAAGTCAATTTCGCTGTGTATTTCAAAATAATCATTTCTGATTGGTCCACGTGTCATCCCTAATTAATTTTCTGACCGTTGGAGTCCACCTATAAATAGGTCCTCTCAGATTTGACTAATGACAAGTGAACAGAGATTTTATTTTAAGAAAGAGAAAAAGTTCCGTGAACCCTAATTTCTCACGCCGCCGCCATTGACGTTCACGGAAGAAGCTCTGGATCGACGATCTTCAATCGCTGTTTTCAACTCTGTTTCTCCAGTGATCCAGACGAAAGTTAATCACTCGATCTCGCCGAGCCTCAAAGATTTCAGATCTATTTTCTCGATCGAGGTGATTCTGTTTTTCAGATTTGTGGATCTCTCTCAAGTCGTCTTCAACATATTCTGATCAAGCCAAAGTTCTCAAGGAAGAAGACTGTCAAGATCCAGATCTGAGATTATTACTGTTTGTATTTTATTTTCAAACCAAATTTCATTGTAGGAGTTTTTCTCCGAGATCTGTAGGAAGGCTTTATCTTCCGAGTGTAGATCCGATTTGGATCGAGTTTGTAGGAACGTGGTTCCGAGGTGTAGGATTGTTTTCAATCCGAGATAGTGGAGTAGCCGAGTCTAGTGATTTGCTAGATCAGTGAGTAAAGTGGACGTACCCAGGATTGGGGAACCACTATAAATCTCTTGTCGTCTGTGATTGCTTGATGTGTGCTGTGTTATTTTTTAATTCCGCATTTGACACGCATTTTACCTATTCACCCCCCCCTCTAGGTGATTTAGGCTAACAACTTAGTACTCTCAATTGGTATCAGAGGGGAGGTTGATCATTAAAAGGTTAACACCTTGATCTTATCCTTCTAAGTTGTTTCTTGAATAGTGTCAAGCATGAGTAAGACCAAGGATTTTGCTAAACTCCCTATCTGCACCAAGAACAATTTTCCTATGTGGAAGGAAAGAGTAAAGTTCTTCATGGAAGCAATAGATCCCTGGATCTTCATGATTGTTGAAGAAGGTCCCCACATTCCTATGACTACTTCCACCATAGATCCCACCAAACAAGTTCCCAAGAAATTGATGGATCTAGATAAGGATGAGATTGCACTTGTCTCTCTGGACAAGAAAGCTAAAAATATTATAGCAAGTGCAGTCGATGACTCAATGCTGCAGAATCTGATTCATTGCCAATCTGCCAAGGAGATGTGGCAATCCCTAGTGACTCTAATGGAAGGTACTGAAGAAGTAAGGGATGATCGAAGTTCCCTAATGAACCAGAAGTATGAAGACTTCAAGCAAGGCCAAAGGAGGCTATAGCTGACACATTTGAAAACTTCTTCAAGATAGTCAATGGTCTAAGAGTGTATGGCCGAGTCTTCACAAATTGAGAGTTGAATGATAAGTTTCTGAGATCTCTTACCAAAGAATGGATAACAAAGTTTGTGCCATCCGAGAGTTTGGCAGACTAGCAGAGACAGATCCACAGAACCTATTTGGCAAGCTGATGTCATATGAACTGCAAATCAACTCCAGAAAAGCTGAAGAAGAGAACAGTCGCTTCTCCTCAAAAGAAAAGTCAGTTGCTTTAAAGGCTGACAGTTCAAGAAAGGGCAAAGCTTCCTCACCATCTCCTCCTCAAGAAATAAGTGAAGAAGAAGGCTCCGAGCCAAGAACCTCAGGCTCAGAACTATCTGAAGGAGAGTTCTCTTTGCTCTCCCGACAATTCAAGAAATTCTTAAATAAGAAGAAGGAATGGAGAGGCAAAGATGCCTCATTCAGAAGATCACGACGTGATGGTGATCAGAGAAAGAAAGGCTCAAGTAGCCATGACAGGTATAACTCTAAACCAAACAAACAGATTTCGACTCACATCGTTTGTTATTGTTGCAATATGCCAGGTCACGTCATCGCCGACTGCCCTCACAAAAAGAAAGAGGGTGGAAGAAGAGAGGAAAAGAAATCCTCACACCATAAGAAGAGGACAGAGAAGAGTCTAGTAGCCAAGAAGAGCAAAACTCTCAGCGACTCCGACTCATCTGAGTCGAGTGAAGAAGAGGAAGCTTATTTTGGGCTCATGACTCACTCAGATGATGAACAAGTCCCCCAGTTCACTGGGGAGGTAAAATCTCACACTCCTCTCTCTGAGTCTGATGATGATAATGAGCAAGAGGGCTATTACTCTGAAGATGAATCTGAACTCATGGCCCAGTACAAAGAGTTTCTCATGACCTACGAGAAATGTCGTAGAGTAGTGAAAACTCAAGCCAAAGAGATAAAATCTCTACAGGCTAGTGAGAGCAGCTTGAGAGAAGAAGTCGCTAAGACTAACTCTCTTCAAGAGAACTTCAATAGTGCTATGGATGAATACAATCAAGCTCTCAAGCACCTCGACCTTAAAGAGGAAATCATCAAAGAATTGGAACAACGACTTGAGGCTGAAAAGAAACTTGTTGAGAGTTTCTCTAAGCATAAGACAGTTCTTCCAATCGTTGCTGAGTTCTCTGCTAAGGGCAAGGGTGCTGGTTTAGGCCACATTGGCTCTTCTAGTAAATCCTCTAGGAGAAACAAGGCCAAGAGAAAGAATAAGGCTGCCTGGAAGGCTCTAGCTGAAGAAAAAGGGAAAGCTCCCTTGGAACCTGTGTTGTTCAAGAAAGTGATCTTTCCTACAAACGAACTCGACTATGAGTCCACCTATGGACACCTTTCTAGGCCGATCCCTGAGAAGCCTAAGTTAAGATACCAAGGATGGACTCGTCCTCGTAACTTTGGCGAGAGTGTCTTCAAGGCACCTTATGAAGAGATTCAGCTTCAAAGCTATGGACCTTATGCTCATGGTCACAATATCAAAAAGACACCAAAAGTAAAACCCATTGTAGAAAAGCCTATGAAGGAGAAGACTTCATGTAATTGCCATCATCATGAAGCCTCTTCCTCCAAGAGTAAAGCTCCTGCTAGACCTTCATTCCATAAAGTCAAGCAGGACAACACAAGGCAAAGATACAACAAGTTCGACTGTTGGTGTTGTGGCAGAATTGGTCATTTTGCCATTGATTGTTGGTTCAATCCTAAAAATGTTACAACCCTAAAGTTAGCAACGTGAGAGTGACCACTCACAAGGCTAATAATCGTAGAGGGGAGTATTCTAACTCGAGACCAAGGACCCAAACTTGTTTGGGTTCCTAAGGCTAAATGATTGTAATTGCAGGTATGTCCAAAGGCCACCAAAAATGCCAATCTGGTACTTGGACAGTGGATGTTCTCGGCATATGACCGGGACAAGGAGCCTACTCCAGAATTACACCTTAGTCTGCAACAGACCAAAGGTCATCTTTGGAGGTCCAGATCGAGGAATAACTAAAGGCTATGGTATGATCACTAACGGTAGCGTATCCTTTTCGGAGGTAGCCTATGTTGAAGGATTGGAACACAATCTCATCAGCATAAGCCAATTATGCGACAAAGGATACGTAGTTGAATCTCATGCTGATAAGTGTTTGATAAAATCGGTTAACAACATGGAAACTATTTTATCAGGCACTCGAAGCAGAAATATTTTCTGTTTAAATTTCATTTGTATTGACACTTCTACACCAGTATGTCTTTTAGCAAAAAGAAGTGCATCTCTTGCTGACAATGCACAAGAGACTAGCACATATTAATTTCAAAACTATTAATAAATTATTCTCTCAAAACTTAGTACGTGATGCACCTAATGTCAAGTGCGTTACGGACAGTCCTTGTCACGCTTGTATCAAAGGCAAGCAAACAAGAAGTTTGTTTAAAAGCATAATAGCAAGGATTCTAATAGAAGCTTACAGCTTCTCCATATGGACTTGTTTGGTCTACTGCAGGTTAGAAGTTTGGGAGGTAAGGAATATACGTTGGTTATTGTGGATGATTACTCGCGCTTTGCGTGGGTGTTGTTTCTGAAACACAAGTCAGATACCTTCGGTATTTTCACTAATTTTGTTAGGCAGATCCAAAATGAATACAACTATTCCGTAGTCAAAATCAGAAGTGACAATGGAACGGAATTCAAGTCTGGAGCCATAACACAATTCTGTGAAAGTCAAGGTATCTTTCATGAGTTTTTCCTCTCCTCGTACCCCACAGCAAAATGGAGTAGCTGAGAGAAGGAACAGAACACTCATAGAGGCTTGCCGGACCATGTTGAGTGATGCCTCACTTCCAGAGTACTTCTGGGCTGTGGCCGTCAACACTGCTTGTCACGTGCAAAATCGAGCTCTCATCAACAAGAACCATGATAAGACTCCTTACGAACTTTTAAAAGACAGGAAACCAACCATTTCGTATTTTAGAATCTTTGGCTGTAAGTGCTTCGTACTTAACAACGGTAAGTATCACACTACCAAGTTTGGCGAGAAAAGCTTTGAAGGTATTTTTGTAGATTATAGTAGCCATAGTAAGGCCTATAGAGTATTCAATAGAAAAACTCTGGTGGTAGAAGAGTCGATACATCTTGTATTTGATGAGACGAGTCTGCTGCAAAGCAACTTGTCTAGTGTGCCTATTGTAGAGCAGGTACAAAGTTGAAAGAACTTAGCTTGGATGAAACTACAAAAGATAAAGACGAAACGTTCATCAAGATCACCTATACAACCCCTACTAGAGAGGTAGATGATCAAGATGAAGAACACATCCCAGCTGAAGATGCAACTCCAGTGGCTGAAGAGATCCCAGATGCAAGGACTTTAGAGTTCAGACACTTGAAAGATCATCCTGTTGACCAAATTATAGGAGATCCTCAGGATGGCGTCAGAACTCATCGAGGTACAACTAACGAGAATTTATACTTAAGTTTTCTTTCACAGATTGAACCAAAGAAGTTTGAGGAAGCCAACTCCGTCGCATCCTGGATTCTAGCCATGGAAGAAGAGCGAATCAGTTCAAACGATGCAAAGTTTGGACACTTGTTCCTAGACCCAAGAGTAAGAACGTCATTGGGACAAAATGGGTCTACCGGAACAAGATGGACGAAGATGGAACAATTATAAAGAATAAAGCCAGACTTGTCACCAAGGGCTATCGTCAAGAAGAAGGAATCGACTTCGACCAGACTTATGCTCCAGTAGCAAGACTGGAGGCGATCAAGTTATTTCTTGCCTACGCTACACTTAAGGGCTTTACCGTCTATCAGATGGACGTTAAGTCCGCCTTCCTAAATGGTGACATAAAGGAAGAAGTGTATGTAGAGCAACCGCCAGGTTTTGTTGATTCAACCTTTCCTAATTATGTTTATTTACTGCAAAAAGCACTATATGGTCTTAAACAAGCTCCTCGAGCTTGGTATGAGACGCGTGTCCACCTTTCTTCTTGAGAACAAGTTCACAAGAGGAAAGATAGACAAGACATTATTTCTTAGGGAAATAAAAGGCAAGATTTTGCTAGTGCAAATCTATGTCGACGACATCATTTTTGGCTCTACAGATAACAACCTCTGCAAGAAGTTTTCTAAACTTATGCAAGGAAGTTTGAAATGAGCAGTATGGGAGAGCTGAAGTATTTCTTAGGGCTTCAAGTGAAATAATCTGAGGATGGAATTTTCATCTCACAGACCAAGTTCACTAAAGAGCTACTTAAGAAATTCGGAATGGAGAATGCAACCTCTATGAGGACTCCAATGGCCTCAGCTATGTCTCTGGACAAGGATGAGAAAGGGAAACCTTTTGATGAAACCAAGTACAGAAGCATAATTGGGTCCTTGCTCTACCTTACTGCAAGTAGACCAGATATAATGTTCTCAACATGTGTATGTGCTAGATTTCAGGTGAACTCTAAGGAATCTCACTACATCGCTGCAAAGCGAATCCTGAGATACCTCAAAGGTACACCAAATCTTAGCTTATGGTACCCAAGAAGTAATGATAGTGAACTAATTGGATTTTCAGATGAAGATTTTGCAGGTAGCAAAGACGACAGGAAAATCACTTCCGGGACTTGCCAATTCCTCGGAAGGAGACTTATTTCCTGGAGCAGTAAGAAGCAGAACTGTGTAGCCATCTCAACGGCTGAATCAGAGTACATCTCTGCAGGCAGCTGTTGTGCACAGCTTTTATGGATCAAGAACCAGTTTGAAGACTACAACGTGAAGTTCCAGAACATTCCTTTGTTTTGCGACTCATCCAGCGCTATAGCAATAGCCAATAACCCAGTCTCCCACAGCCGGACCAAGCACATAGAGCTTCGTTATCATTTCATCCGGGAGCATGTGGAAAATGGAGACATAGATCTATAATATGTCTCCACAGACAGGCAAGTTGCAGATATATTCACTAAGCCGCTGGACGAGTCCAAGTTCTCGTTCTTCAAAACGGAACTCGGACTGCTCAACAAAGAAGACTAGTGATGGACTCACAAATCAAGAAGATATCAGTGGTGTTGGCTGATCAGAGATAAAGTTTTCAGTGGCAATAGACATCTCCCAAGGAAAATTGTCTTTCAAGTATTAGATACTCGAGTATATCAAGACTTACATGAGTAAACGAAAATACTCGAGTAAAAAGTCTGACCTGCTCGAGTATTTGACAAGATACTCGTGTATGAACTCTACCTACTCGAGTATCTTTTGTCTAATACTCGTGTATAGTGTTACCTACTCGAGTATGCTCCGCCTAATACTCGTGTATGATGCTATCTACTCGAGTATACGGACTTCTATTTTGGATTTCTAATTTTTCTATTCGCACCGAGCTATTTGCCGCTTCATTCAGGTATGAAATTATATTTACTTTTCCTAAAACCTAATTAGGATTATATATATATATAGAAAAATCGGGAAACCCTTTCCACTTCTCATTCACTCGAGTAGCCGCCGACTCCTCATCTTCCGAAAATCACAGAGCATCGTCTTCTGCACTTCTCTCATCCTCCAGAATCGCAGATGGCCCCCTCCTCTAAAATCGGCATCGGCTTTGAACTCGCCCCCGTGGGTATAGCCGATCTTTCAGATGATTTCCGCAATCTTCTGATCTTGTTCGAAATCGCTGGATTGTCGTTCGTTCTCTTGTCGCCGTGCCGAGTCATTTTCCCAGCAGTTGAGGAGTTTTATCAGAATCTGAAGGTAAAGCGTAATGGAAAGCTCTTGAAAACCAAAGTCAGAGGGATAAAAATTCGACTGGATAAAGTTTCTCTTGCAACTCTGTTAAAGCTTCCAGTGCTCGATGAAGATGCCGAAATGACTGCAGACGATTCAGTAAGAACTAGCTTATTCTGTGGAGCTAACCCTCAAGCCCATTCCTTTACCAGGGCCGACTTCAACTCAGAAGGAAGTTCCTAGTGGATGTTATAGCAAAGGTACTGTTGTGCAAGACGTATTCCATTCGAGACATTTCTATGGAAATGTTTGACATAATGCAAGCTATTATCTGCCGCAAACAGTTCCAGTTTGGACTGTTGATCCTAGATAAAATCAGAGACAGCATTAAGCACCCCAGCTTTGGCAGAATTATCTCCCTCCTGCTTCATGAGATTAACCCATCAGTCTTTAACCTATCCAAAGGAACTCCCCTCCATCACATGAAGAAAGTTTCCATATCCTCCATCCAGAGATATGATATTAAAATTCTGAATTCTGCCCAGGCATCCAAAGCTGTTGTTCCTTCAGAAATGTCCCAAGAACCCAGTATATCTGAAGACAGGATTCCATCTCCTCCTCTACATCACACTGCTGCTACCTCTGGTGCAATAGTTAAGGGGAGCCTGCCTCTTCTCATCCTAAGTACCCAGCTTCCTTAGAACCTTCAGAACTAGCAGAAGTCAGAGTTTCTCCTCCTCCAGCAAATCCTGAATCAGAGATTCCAGATCCAGCAACCTTGCTGTCTACAGTAGAAGATATAAATAAATTCATTGATGAGCTCAGCTCAGATGCTCCCCTGTTCAGAATGAATCAGCTGTAAAGTCTCCTGCTCAGGATCCAGTTCAGACTCCAGTTCAATCTCCTGCTCAGGATCCAGTTCAGACTCCAGTTCAGTCTCCTGCTCAGACTCCAGCTCAATCTCCTGCTCAGTCTTCAGCTAAAGAGTCCCAGCCAGTCTGAACAGATTCTGTTGGCTGATGATGAGGAAGTATCTCCAGAACCAGTGGATTCTCCTCTGAGGACACTGGACTAAACCCTTCCTTCCTTCATCAACACTAAAGATTCAAATTTGGTAGAACCCTTCAAAAGAGCTGTCAGTTCAGTGGAAATTACTGAAATCCCTCCATGGAATGCTCCTGCTCCTTTAGTCCCTAAACTAACCTCAGATCCTTCTTCTTCTTCAGATCTGGTGAGTAAGATTGCACAGTTTGCTCATTGAAAAGAGAAAGTACTTTGATGAATCTCTAGCCTCAGTAAATAACAAAGTCTCTACTCTTGAAAAGGAGATGAGCAGAGGCTTTGCTGAAATTCAAGCCAATATTGATGAGCTAAAGAGATTGTTTCAATTGGGTGGAAAAGCTATGGATCACACTATTACAAGTATAGGTGAACTAAGAAATCAACAAGAAACTGTTGCACATAATCAGATAATATTGGACAAGAATGCTGAAGCAAATGTGATGAAAGTATGTGAAGAAGTTGGCACCTTCAGAGATGACGCAATTGCCAAGCTAGCTGCAGATATCACCAAGGGGGAGAAAATTGTAGAAGAACAAGTTGAAAAAGTAGTTGAAAAGCTGTCTGAACAAGCCCAAACAACTGTGGATGGTCTTGTAAAAGATATGAAGGCAGACATCCTAGCCCAGCTCCAATCTATCAAATTCTACATTTATGATACAGCTGTATGAGTAAATAATCAGAACTTCCCAAATTCTCAACTCAACCCTACCATTATTCCCAAGTTCTTGGACCCTCTTGAAGAACATCCTCCAGCAGATGCTCCAGCTCAGGCAAACATTCCAGGAGGTATGCCAGTCTTCTCACCCAGACCTGCTGGTGATGTGACTGAACCTCCTCTATCTTATACTGATATTTGGCAAGATGATCTTCCTCCCAGTTCTCAAGGTGCTCCAAGGAGAAAAGGAAATATGGTGACAGCTCTTCTGCCAGCTGTTCTGCACCTAGAAAAGAGCCTGCCCCAGCTTCTGAAGGTAGATCAAAATTATTCATTCTGAAGTTTGGAGTCCAACCTCCAAGTATCTGATCCTTGATACCCTGAAGCTAGTAACAGATTTTGGTGAGCACAGAGATCAGTATTATAGTTATTCGGAATGGAAGGCTTATGAAGCATCTCAGATCAAGATCAGACTTCATGACAGGAATTGGGGATACAACAACCCAGCTGCTCCTCCTAGGCCCAGAACTTATTTTCCTAAACCTTTCAGTTACCTAGAGAGGCAAGAGCTGGAGAGAGAAAGAATGCACAAAGAAGCCCCTTCTTGAGTCAATGAGAATGTGGAAATGTATATTTTATTCTGTTAAAAACATTTCTATATATATATATTTGATTCTGGTTATGGCTATCTTTTTATTTACCCTGCTTTAGCTTACCTTATTTTCTTTTGGTATATGTGTGTTGTTCTTTTTTACTCTAAGTAATTCACCTTAGTGTAGAGGGTGCTGACATCTACAAATAGGGGGAGATTGCTGCGATTTGTCTCCACAATACCTCAGATTTGTAGGAGGTCAGACCTTGAACTAAGATGAATTAAGGTGTATTTGATATTGTGTTCAAGTTGTATGTGTGTAGGTTCTTATTGCCAAGTGTAGACCAATGTCAGTCTATAATGGGTCACCAAACACAGGACCATACAATGTAATCCCTCATTGTGTGATCCAAAGTGTTGGCCCATATATAGCCTCTCTATTGGGATACAGTTCCTACATGCACTTGGATTGGTGAACTGAAGTACTGATGTTTATTTTCTCAAAAGAAATTTTTCTAAGTCCACATACTCGAGTAGCCTTCTTCATATACTCGAGTAAGTGACTTAGTACTCGAGTAGATCCTCAGACATACTCGTGCAGACTCTGTATACTCGTGTAGATAAGTTTATACTCGAGTAGATAGTTAGTCACTCGATAAGTCATATATTATACTCGAGTAGATCCTTCTGTTCTTAGATCCAAAATTTTCTCCATGTCCACATAATCGAGTACTTCTTTTTATACTCGAGTAAGTGTGTCTATACTCGAGTAAGCTGAGTTACATACTTGAGTAGACTGTATAATACTCGAGTAGATGATAACTTGCACTCGAGTAGTTGGTTTAGTTACTCGAGTAAATGTTCTGTTCATACTCGAGTAGATCTGTGCTTCTCATCTCAGAAAAATTCTTAGTCTACATACTCGAGTAGTTCCCTATATACTCGAGTAAGTGACTCTATACTCGAGTAGTTATTATTCATACTCGAGTAGTTTAGTGATTACCCGAGTCGTTTTCTCAACATACTCGGGTAGTTCTTTTTCCCCTCACTCGAGTATATCCAACCCTTTCACTCGAGTAGTTCTTCCTATCTTATCTGAGAAATTTTCTCTAAGTGTTTTTACTCGAGTATATACTCTCATACTCGAGTAGTTCTAAATTCACTCGAGTGCTGATCTTTGAATCACTCGAGTAGCTTCTCTTCTTATACTCGAGTATACTCGTTCTATCCACTCGAGTATATACCATCTGATACTCGAGTATGTTTCTTCTATGACTCGAGTATATCTGTTTAAATTCTCCTGAAATTCTCTAAGTCAATTTCGCTGTGTATTTCAAAATAATCATTTCTGATTGGTCCACGTGTCATCCCTAATTAATTTTCTGACCGTTGGAGTCCACCTATAAATAGGTCCTCTCAGATTTGACTAATGACAATGAACAGAGATTTTATTTTAAGAAAGAGAAAAAGTTCCGTGAACCCTAATTTCTCACGCCGCCGCCGCCATTGACGTTCACGGAAGAAGCTCTGGATCGACGATCTTCGATCGCTGTTTTCAACTCTGTTTCTCCAGCGATCCAGACGAAAGTTAATCACTCGATCTCGCCGAGCCTCAAAGATTTCAGATCTATTTTCTCGATCGAGGTGATTCCTTTTTTCAGATTTGTGGATCTCTCTCAAGTCGTCTTCAACATATTCTGATCAAGCCAAAGTTCTCAAGGAAGAAGACTGTCAAGATCCAGATCTGAGATTATTACTGTTTGTATTTTATTTTCAAACCAAATTTCATTGTAGGAGTTTTTCTCTCGAGATCTGTAGGAAGGCTTTATCTTCCGAGTGTAGATCCAATTTGGATCGAGTTTGTAGGAACGTGTTCCGAAGTGTAGGATTGTTTTCAATCCGAGATAGTGGAGTAGCCGAGTCTAGTGATTTGCTAGATTGGTGAGTAAAGTGGACGTACCCAGGATTGGGGAACCACTATAAATCTCTTGTCGTCTGTGATTGCTTGATGTGTGCTGTGTTATTTTTTAATTCCGCATTTGACACGCATTTCACCTATTCACCCCCCTATAGGTGATTTAGGCTAACAACTTAGTACTCTCATATAAGTATATATCACAAGATCAGCATGTTTATAAAACTCTAAACACTATTTTCCAAACAACGTAAAAAGATCGTTTTTTTATATATATAGTATAAATTAAATGTAGGGTCTTGCATAGTATAAGTTGTCCTCTAGGGGCACTTATGCACTCTCTTAGGGAGTCAAACCTGAATAAAGTATTTCTCGCAGCGTTTAAGTATAGTTTTAAATTGTGGACTAGGTGATCCACCGAGCCGAGGGATACGGCCTTTAAAAATATAATTGATTTTCCTAATCATTAAACTTATGAATTTTCATAAAGTAAAGTAGATGGTTTTGCCTGAGCGTCAGCAGTTATCCCCTGTTCGACGTGGCATCATGACACGTGTTTTCTCTTACTATGATAGTCCTTTTTCCTCGGAGAAAATGTGGGTTGTGACAACTATGGCTTCACCCACAATGACTAATCCACTAACGGAGCGGATCTTCAATGTAAAATCTTGCCGGGGACGTACACAAATGACCCGGAGGTTCCTCTTGAACCATGGCAACAAAAAACCCCTCTCATTTGAGAGATTTGGAGCCCAAAAACTTGAAAAGGAAAGATGTTATGCACGCATCCTAGAAACTGAGAGGAGAAGTGTCGTTACCTTACGAACCCTTTTCCTATCAATGGAGAAACTTGGTCAGATGAAAAACACCGCAACGGTCTTCCTTCACGGATCTTGACTCGACTCGAGAAATGGGGCTCTGAAGCTTCTCCGGCGGCCGGAACTCTCCTCCACCTTCTTCCTTGCTCTCCAATCTCTCTAAACTTTAGAAAGAGAATGATCTAAGTGGAATGAGGGTTTGAAACCCTATTCCTGGCCTTAACCAAGCTAGGACTAGCCTGGGCCCTCAGATCACTTTTGAAAGAAAGGAACAGCCACGACTCGCACTATGACTTTCCTGGGCCGAACACGGCTTGCGACATGCCCGTGTCCAAGGCCGTGTTCCACACTCGCGGTAAAAACTGGGATTACATAATAGGACACTACCTATGACACAGCGTTCGACACGCCCGTGTCAGCATTGACACGCCCATGTCATGGGTTGTGTGCCTCAATCGACGTCGAAACTGTCGAATCCCGAACAAGACACGGCCATGTGACAAGCCCGTGTCACATTCCGTGTGTGAGACATGCCCTGGGATACGTCTGTGTCTTAGGCCGTGTAACTATCTCAAAACAACCATCCGTTCCTAAGGCTGTGTGTCCGGCCCCATACAAACGTCGATAGTAATTTCGTCGACCTCCCGAAAATTCATCTATCTCAAGCACGACACGGCTTGTGACACGCCCGTGTGACTGGCCGTGTCAGCCTATTCAAAACCCAACTTGGCCTGAAAACGCCATCCGTTCCTTTTTTGAGTTTCGGGGCGTTACAATGCCCCCCACACTTTAGAGAATTTTGTTCCGAAATTAAAATAGAATGTACACAAAACTTAAATGGTACCTGAGAAGAAAATCTCAGGATACTCCTCAAGCATGGACTGCTCTCGCTCCCACGAAAGCTCCTCAGGACCGCAGTTGTCCAATCGAAATTTTATGAATTTGACATCTTTGTTCCACAACTGCCGAATTTTTGAGTCTTCTATACTAACTGGATGAACTCGCGTCCTCAATTCCTTTTTTATCGGCACTGATGCCGATTCGATCACCACACTAGCCTCTACCAAAGCTTTCCACAAGACAGAGACATGGAAGACATCGTGTAATCCACTTAGCTCTGTGGACAAAGCCAACAGGTACGCTGCTTCTCCCACGCATTCTATAACCTCGAAAGGTCCCAAAAACCTCAAACTTAACTTCTTGAGTTGGCGAATCCGCGAAACGCCTTTGAATGGCTTGATTTTTAGAGAGACCCAGTCGCCTACCAATAACTCCACCTTCCTGTGGTGTGCATTAAAATATTTTGCTTGCTGATCTTGAGTTACCTTCATGCGCTCTTGAATGGTTGACACCAACTCGCACGCATATGCTACCACTTCTTTTCCCAAAATTTTGGTGTCTCCCGCCTCTGTCCAAGACATCAGTGTTCGACACCGCCTCCCATACAAAGCTTCGTATGAGGCCATTTTTAAACTTGCTTGGTAACTGTTGTTATAAGCGAACTCTACCATGAAGAGGTGATCTTCCCACTTCTTGCCGAAATCATGAGTACACATCCTCAGTATATCCTCCATAGTACGATTCGTTCTTTCTGTTTTCCCATCATTTTAAGGATGGAAAACCGTACTAAACTTGAGCTTCGTGCCCAGACTCTTCTGAACCAACCTCTAGTCCTTAGACATGAAACGTCTTTCGTGATCAATAACTATACTCTTAGGAATCCCATGTAATCGCACAATGTTGTGAACAAATAATTTTACCAACTTCTCCATGCCGTCCTCCTTCCGATTTGGGATGAAGTGTGCCACTTTGGTCAAGCGATCCACGATCACCCAAATCGCATTGTTACCCTGCTGCGATCTAGGTAACCCATATACAAAGTCCATGGAGATGTCATCAAATTTACACTCGGGAATAGGAAGAGGCTTCATGAACTCGCCTTGCTTCTGACACTCGGCCTTCACCAAGGCACAAGTTTGGCACTGACACACGTACAAATCTACGTCCCGCTTCAGACCAGGCCACCAAAAGGATTTATTCATATTCAAGTACATCTTTGTACTGCCCGGGTGAATGGAGTACTTCGTAAAATGAGCCTCAAACATCAACTCCTCATGGAGCATGCCAAACTACGGTACACAAATCCTTTCATCCTTCCTAAGAATCCCATCCATCATCTCCTAGGTGCTACACTCGCCCTTTTGAGCTTCCACCACAAATGGCTGGAACTCTACATCCAAACGATTCGCTTCCTGAATACGATCAGACAAGTCATTCTGCATTTCAATCTAGTTCAACTGAGCCATGTTAGACTCGCCTCTTGCTACGTACTCAAAGCGAAGGGACTCCCAATCCCGCACCAACCGCTCATCCTTAGCTTTGATCCAATTCCCTTACCAAGAGTATTTTCTACTAAAGGAATTTTCCACAACATTGGCTTTACCTGGCGTATACTGAATCACCACCTCGTAGTCTCCAAGGAACTCAACCCACCTGTGCTGCCGCATATTCAAATCCTTCTGATCTAGTAGATACTTGAGGCTTTTGTGGTCCGCGAAGATCACAACCTTCGCACCATAAACGTAGTGCCGCACAAATTTCAGCGCAAAAATTACCGCCGCAAATTCCAAGTCATGGACGGTGTAATTTCTCTCATGAGGCTTCAACTGCCTAGAACAAAAGGCGATCACACTGCCATGTTGTACCAATACGCAACCCAAACCGCATTCTAATGCGTCACTGAAAATTTGAAATCCTTAAGTCCCTTTCGACAGACTTAAAATTAGAGTTGTCACGAGCCTTTCCTTCAGGGTATCAAATTCTTGATTGCACTCCTGAGTCCACACAAACTTCTGGTCCTTACGAGTTAGTGAAGTGAGTGGTAGAGCTATCCGCGAAATTTTTTCCACAAATCTTCTATAGTACCTGGCTATTCAATGAAAACTTCAGACTTCCGCCACGGTCCTCAATATTAGCCAATCTCTGATGGCTTCCACTTTGGTTGGATCTACCGCCTCCCATCCCAACTAATCATATGGCCAAAAAACACCACCTTCTCTAACCAGAACTCACACTTCGAGAACTTTGCATAAAGCTGGTTCTCTCTCAACACTTGTAAGACCACTCTCAAGTGAGTCTCATGCTCTACCTCCGATTTGGAGTAAACCAGGATGTCATCAATAATCATAACTAAAAAAGAGTCCAAGTATTTGTAATATACTCGGTTCATCCAGTCCATGAATACGGATGGTGCATTCGTCAACCCGAACGACATCACTGAGAACTCAAAGTGACCATACCTCGTACCAAACGCTATCATAGGTATGTCCTCGTCTCGAATTCGCAAATAAGAATATCCTGACTTGAAGTCCAACTTTGAATACACCACTGACCCCACCAACTGGTCGAACAGGTCATCTATCCGAGGAATCAGATACTTATTCTTTATAATCAGCTTATTCAACTCTCGGTAGTCTATGCGCAACAGCATACTACCGTCTTTCTTCTTCATGAACAACACCGACGCGCTCCTTGGCGAAGAACTGGGTCTGATATATCCCTGATCTAATAGTTCCAACAACTGTACTTTGAGTTTGGCCAACTCTTTTGGTGCCATCCTAAAAGGAGGACGCGACACCGACCTAGCCTCTAGCACTAACTCAATTGAGAAATCAATCTCCCGTCGAGGAGGTGCTCCAAGAAGCTCCTTAGGAAACACATCCTAAAATTCTGCTACTACAGGTACTTCTCCGAGTAATAACTTGGAAAATCAAACCTCCAACAAAGCTACAAGAGCTACTCCGCCCTAGTTAACTGCCCGAACTAAATGCATGGCTGAAATCAAGGAAAAAGCAGCTCCACAAAGGCCCTCAAAATTAACTTCTGTCTGCCCTTCGCTTCTCAGGGTCACTACCTTAGATAGGCAGTTCATACTTGCGCGCTGCTCTGCTTGCCAGTCCATTCCCAATATTACATCGAACTCAACAAATGGTAGGACCGCTGTTATCAACATGAAGTCGACTCCGCCTAGGTTCCAACAAATGCACCCCTTGGCCCCGGTGGTCATGGATGACCCATTGGGCATGCGCACCTTCAGCTCTGCGTCCGCCGAGAATTACTCTACTCCAATCCTCCGGGTAAAACTTTCCACAAGAAAGTAGTGCAACAAACATAAACGGACTTGAAAGTATGAAGTACAATAGTAACTTTAAACTTTATCATACCTATCACAAATCGGGTTGACAGATCGCTTCCTGCTGTCCAAGGTTGTAGGCCCTTGGTTGCACCTGTTGAAACCGAGAAGCGCTCGACTCTGCCTTCTTCCCTTTCTCTGCGGTACTGGGGCCGAAGCGCATAACATGCTCCTGCCTTGGCTCATACTCAGCGCCTCCTTGAGTACAAAAACGAGCTATATGCCCCACCTTGACAAAATTTAAGCACGTCATAGGTCCCTTAGGGCGAGACCTTCCGGACATCCTTTTGCTTTTCTCACCGGACTTGTACGGGTGAGGCTTTTTATTCCATCTGTTCCCTTCAGACTTCCCTTAGGATTGAGAAGGCTTCCCTTCCCCTTACTTGGGTGTGAAATCTTTACGACGTTGGGTTTGCTCCATATCTCTCTCCAACAGCCTCAACCAATTCATTGAAACCTACACGTTTCATAGATATGAGGGGTTGCCTCAGGTTCTCTCTCAGCCCATGATAGAAGACATTGTCCCTCTCCTCATCATCCGTTATGGTCTTTCCAGTATAACGACCCAACCGAGTGAATTCCTGAACAAACTTGTCTACAGTCTTGTCCCGCTGCACCAAGTGAAGGATTTTCCTCTGAAGGGCTAACCTCGTTGAAGCAGGTTGTACTTTTTCATGAAAGCATTCCCAAACTCATCAATGGAAGGGGTGCATCTAGGAAACTACCGACCGCTATGGCTCACCCACTACAGCTTTGCGTCTCCTTCCAACATGAAGGCTGCAAACTAAGATTTCTTCTCCTCCGGCATCTCTTCTACCCTCAAAGTTCTTGCATCAGGGTCCACCAATCCTATGAATCAGTCGGTATATGGACTCCCTTAAATGTTGGAGGATGGAAGCTCTGAAAATATTTCATCTGTCGTTCCCCATGCCCGACAACCACCCTTTCGGCCAGCGGCTCTGCTGGCCTAGCTTCTCCTCCTGGCACGATCGGTGCTGTGTCCTGGGTAGCAGGAGTAACTACCTGAACAATGGGGGCTGCTAATTGTGCTACCACTGCAGCTTGGGCTACCACCATTGCTTCTTCACACATGCGACAGAAATTGGTCGGGGTTACCCCCATGACTAAAGCACCCTGCATAGTCGCGCTGCTCGCCGAAAGCTCTTCTCTTGGCCTTGACGTTCCCGCCTCATTGCTTGCACTCTTAACAAAAGTAAGGCAACAAGAAATCAGTCTTTAAACACAAGACTCAAAAATAAGGAAACTCATGGTCCCACAATACTCCTATGTGGATAACTTATTTTACGTGATTCGATTATAACTTTTGACTACGAATCCTCTCCTTGGAACCTAACCTACCTATGATAATAAATCGTAACACCTCCTCTATAAAGACTGTATAATATGGGTCCGGCCAGGGCCCCACAATATACAGACGCCACGACTTTGGCATTAAAAGATGATATTAACTACCCCATCTCAAAACTAAGAATATAGCAACAGCGAAAACATAACAAACAACTAGAAGTTATCCACCACTAAACAGAAGTATCAAAGTAGCATTAAGACCTTACACCAAATAAGTCCAAAACAGAAAGACCACAAGGTCAAACATCAACGTACAACAAAACTCTTAGGCTACCTCAGAATGCAAGATAGAATATACCAAAACATGGAGCAATGCAGTCAAGAAGAAAACGAGCTAGTAAGCACATCAAACACTTCATGAGGCTAAGGGTTTTTCGTCCGGCGCACTTGCTCCTGCTTGCGTTACTTGCCCTGTAAAGATTTGTAGTAACGTGGGTCAACAAAGGCTGACCTCTACTGTGTAACCAACACATCTCCTCTCGGTTGCCCCTAACGGACCCCAGGGTACCCCTCCAACCTATAAGTCAGCACTTCGTATACCATGTACTTAAACATATAAAGCTTTTAAAATAGGTTTGGATGTCGAAAACAACAAACACGTTTTCTATGTTGAGCATAAAATGAAAAGGGGCCTACTATGCAGCATGTATGCAAAACCCGGGCTTTGCCCAAGGTACACTATCGCTTATGCAACTAGCACATCATCTTGACAACGGGGTATTTCCATTTCCCCATTGGCGTAAAGCCGCAAACAAAATGGGGCAAAAATGCCCCTAACGTCCTAAAAGCCTCTAAACAGAAATATTGCCAAGGCCCCACCCGCTCATGGGTCTTAAACCCGAGCTTGTCTACAAACTCTGACTACTCGAGTCAGGATTCCGTCTCACACACAAACCGATCCTAAGAACCCTTGCTAGACCACACCGACTCATGGCTTCATTTCCCGGGCTTGCCCTACGCTTGCCGTTCTCGTCAGTATAATGGAAGGGGACTAGTCTCGCCGGGACACTCTGCCCATATGACTTCCACATCACGGGATAGCCAGACAACCACTGAGACAAAGCCACGTCTTAGCACATCACGATACATAGCCTTTCCCTTTCCCAACCCTAATCCACCATTTGTAATGCAACGTTCCCGCGCACCAAGGAAGCCAACTACCGCAAAAAGCAGAGCTAACCTTGTCCGATTCCGGCTACAAGTACTCAATCGAGAAAAAAAGGGGAAAACACGTACTTCACAAACGACATCTTGCCGCAACGGATTTCTACAGAATCCTTAAGGCTTTCTATGCTACATCACCGAGTAGGACTAACGGTCGTGACTAAGACTTCACCCATAATGCCTAATCCACTAACGGAGCAGATCACTAATGCAAAATCATTCCAGGGATTTAAAGAATCGACCTGGAGGTTCCTCTTGAACCATGACAACCCAAACCACTCTCATTTGAGAGATTTGGAGCCAAAAAATTTGAAAAGGAAATATGCCATGCACGCATCCTAGAAACTGATAGGAGAAGTGTCGTTACCTTATGACCCCTCTTCCTGGCTATGGAGAAACATGGTCGGATGAAAATCACTGCAAATTTCTTTCCTTCACGGATCTGGACTCGGCTCGAGAATCGGGGCTCCGAAGCTTATCCGGAGGGCGCAACTCTCCGCCACCTTCTTCCTTGCTCTCCCCTCTCTCTAAACTTTAGAAAGAGAATGATCCAAGTATTATGAGGGTTTGAAACCCTATTCTAGGCCTTAACCTAGCCAGGATAAGCCTGGGCCCATGGATCACTTTTAAAAGAAACGAGCGGCAACGATTCGCCCTAAAAATTACTTTCATAGGCCGAATACGGCTTGTGACATGCCCATGTCCAAGGTCGTGTTCCACACTCACCTTAAAAAATAGGATTACAGAACAGGGCACGACCCGTGACACGGCCTAGAACACGCCCGCGTCAGCATTGACACACCCGTGTCATGGGCCATGTGCCTCAATCGACGTTGAAACCGTCGAATCCCGAACAGGACACGGCCATGTGACACGCTCGTGTCACATGCCGTGTGCGAGATACGCCCTGGGACACGCCCGTTTCCCAGGCCATGTAACTATCTCAAAATAACCTGGCAAACAGCCCGAGCAGGACATGGCCTGGGACAAGACCGTGTCTCAGGTCGTGTGTCCGAGCCCAAGCAAACGTCCATCGTAATTTTGTCGACCTCCCAAAATACTTCTATCTTAAGCACAACACGACTTGTGACACGCCCGTCTTTCAAGCCGTGTCAGCCTATTCAGAACCCAACTTGGCCTGAAAACACCATCCGTTCCTCTTTTGAGTTTCGGGGAATTAAGAGACTCGCTTAAGGAGTAATTGAAGCAAGACCCAGCTCCAGGACGAGGGCTACGAGGAATAAATTCATACGTTATAAGCATTCATCCTTAGTCTACTGATGGAGACGACGACCCCCACCTTTTGGATGATGGCACGCTAACGGAAGATGTCCCCTCGTCTCCAACAAAGGATTTGCGGCGCCGCGATGATCGTACGGAACAACGCTACAACCTCCGCCCGCGGCGCAAGACAACCAAATAAATTATCATCTTTATTTTGAGAACTATTAATTTTGATGCTTTTATTTCTTTGGAGTGTTTATTTTATTTGGGCTACACATAGCCAAAACCTTTATGCTAAGCCTATATATAGGCATGTCTTATTTTGGTTTCATTAAGTTGAATGAAAAAAAGAATTCTCAAACCCTAATCTTGCTCCCCTCTTTTGCTCCCTCTCCCTCTTCCCCTCTAGCCGCCACTCTCACTTTCCCTCTCTCCCTCCACATTTCGGCCGCCATCTTCCCCAAACCCCTCCTCATCTCCAAGCCGCCCCTCCTCCCCTCTCTACCATCTCCTCTCGGCTGCTACCCCTCCCTCATCAAGATCGCCGGCCCTCCACTCCTACCACTCCGGCCGCCCCCTCCAAGGTTCGGCCGTCCACCTTCCACCAAATCCGATCCCCACCTTGAAGGAGTCGGTCATCTCCTTGGCTTGGTGTGTGGTCGAGACGACATCTCACATCCACGGCAACGGAACTTCGGCGTGACGCGGCAAAGGCGGAAAGTCTTCATCCATTCGGCTCAACTCCGGCGGAACCGTGGGGAAGTGTTCCTACGATAATAGTTGGAATCATCTATTCTGACGGGGGTAATGAACTTCTCCACCATATTGTGTTTCCCTCTTGATTTTTCTTGTGGCCGGACGATTTTTGCGTTGATTTTGAAGCATAGAATAGTCTTGGTGTTTATCCCGGTTGGGTTGCATTTGTTTTCCGTAGTTAAGTATTTTCCGAACAAGGTTTGGCGAACCTCGCATCTTTTTGTTGGGAGAGGTCCACCACTTTCGAATCGTGGTTTTCCGGTGGATCGCTTTTGGTACAACATCGCTCGGCCGGGCCCAA
Source organism: Platanthera zijinensis (assembly GCA_039513925.1). Classification (NCBI taxonomy): domain Eukaryota; kingdom Viridiplantae; phylum Streptophyta; class Magnoliopsida; order Asparagales; family Orchidaceae; genus Platanthera; species Platanthera zijinensis. Next base: position 187,797,815 of record CM077080.1, on the reverse strand, counting down.
TATTGGCCCATTTAGCGGAGAAAATATTGCTTATCGCCCCTATTCGCTCCCCTTGCGGGTTGGCTATCCGTGCGTTGGCTTAACAAAATAATTCTGCGTATTTAGCGTGCGGTGCGGTTGTGTGCGAGTGCGGAATCGGGATAGTCGAGCGAGGTAATAAACCGTTAGCCTGTCGCCCCCCTAGCCTACATCAAATTGGTATCAGAGGGAGGTTCACGTCAATTTCCTAATTGACCCCCTCCACCATTTTATGTCGCGTTCCCCGCACTTTTGTTTGCGTGTTAGTTGTCAAAATCACAAAAAAAAATCTGTTTGGTCTGCCAATAGCGGTGCAGATTTCTCAATTTTCAGCAAAAAAAATCAGAAATTTTTTTTTTAATCATTCCCATATTTTTCTTAGTAAGAAAATCAAAACAAAATATTGTTTTCGGTAAAGTGTCTAGCGGGATTAATTCCACCAGTGGTCTGTCTAAAACTGTTTCTTCAATTGTGCATGCGCACTAGGCTCGGTACGGAATATCCTCCGTCATCTTCCAATATGGACGATGACCGGCCGGAGGGTCGACCCCTCACGGAGATTGAGGAGCTCCGTCAGGATTTCACGGAGCAGATGACAGCTATTCGGGAGGCTATTCATGCCATGGGGTTGCCACAAGGAGCACCTTGTAATCCACCTCCGCACCAACGGGCGGGAGAAAATCACAATCCCTAGCCCCACCCTCCTAACGGGCACGCCCCTCGAGTACCCTACGAGTATGATCTTACTCGGGCTGTCCGAGTTAAGCCGCCTTCCTATGATGGATTGGGAGACCCCCAAGTCTTCTAGGACTGGGTCATGGAAATTGAGTGCTACTTCGAATGGTATGCTCTCAACGATGCGGACAAGGTGCGGGTGGCGAGGATGAAACTATTCGGGCGAGCCAAGATCTTTTGGCTGAACGAAAAGAGGCGCTTACGTGTAGAACACGGCATTAGGCCCATCGGTTGGGACGATATGAAGGCTAGGTTTACCGAGCAATATGTTCCCACGTACCATCGAACACAGATGTTTGATGAGCTTGCTACCCTTAAGCAAGGGGCGAGGTCGGTTTCTGAATACATGAGCTTGCTTAAGGATATGATGGTCCGTTGTGATGTGAATGAGATGCCCGAGGTCACCCTCTCCAGGTTCCGTAAGGGCCTCAACCCCGACATCCAAGGGAAGTTATTGCGATACGGCCACACGGACTTACACGTGACCTTCAATGCTGCGTTAGACATCGAGAAGCACAACGCGCTGAAGGGAAAGTCACGCCCTTTTCAAAAGGGAAAATCCATCTTAGGACCCCCCCCCCCCACCCCCCCCCCCCCGACACCCAGCTATAATGATAAGGGGAAGTACCGGTCCTCCGATTCTTCCTCCATAGTGGTGACGGCTAAAAACAATAAGAGTCCAACGGAGAAAGAGTGCCGATAGGGAGAGTCAGCCGGATGAACGTCACCTGTTTTGCTTGCGGGGTTCAAGGACACTATGCTAATGATTGTCCTACTAAACCCAAGCCTCTAGCACTGTTAGATGCCGCTGGCGGATCTGACGACCTCAATTATGAAGCGGAAGATTTTAGTGAGTCGGATGGCGTGCTGAGTGATATGGATGATGAATCCCACTTGATGGTGATGAGATGTATTTTGGCCACCCTCGGCCATTAGACGAATGGAATAGGACAAATATCTTCTCGTTAAACTTTAAGAGCGGTGAAAAGTGGTGTCGGTTGATCATAGATAGCGGTAGTTGCATGAATGTCGTCTCTTAGGCCGCCGTGAAGCGCATGTCCCTAGTTGCGGAGCCACACCCCCATCCGTATAAGGTGGCGTGGGTGAACAAATCATCCCTCCCCGTGGCGAAGCGTTGTCTAGTTCCCCTCACCATCAAGGCATACACCGAATCGATTTGGTGTGATGTCATCCCCATGGATGCGTGTCACGTCTTACTTGGCCGCCCTTGGTTATTTGACCATGGCGTCACCCACTATGGTCGGGCTAACACTTATGAATTCAAGTTCAATGGCCGCATCATTGTCTTGAAGCCCTCTCCTCCGAAGGATCCTTCGACCCCGTCTAAGGACACCGTCATCCCTGTCGAGAAGAGAGCATTGGGTCTTATTGGTAGGAAGGAACTCACCCGGGCCACCTTCATGGACGAAGTTCTTTATGCTTTAGTTTGCCTCCAATTAAGGATGATGCGGCGATAAGTGAGCGCTTACCCCCGGCATTGAAGTCACTCCTCGAAGAGTTTGTGGATGTGTATCCGGACGAGCTCCCGTATGGGTTACCCCCCATGCGGGACATCCAACACGCCATTGATTTCATTCCCGGTTCCTCCCTACCTAACCTTCCCCATTATCGCCTCAATCTGTCGGCGCATTTAGAACTACAAGCCCAGATTTCGGACTTATTGCGCAAGGGATTTATCCTCCATACCATGAGTCCATGCGCGGTGCCCGCCTTACTTGCCCCCAAGAAGGACGGCTCGTGGCGGATGTGTGTGGATAGTCGGGCCATAAACAAAATCTATCAAGTATCGATTCCCTATCCCCGCCTCGACGATTTGTTAGATATGTTGGCCGGCGCCTCGATCTTCTCCAAGTTGGATCTTCGGAGTGGTTATCACCAGATCCGAATTAGAGAGGGGGATGAATGGAAGACTGCCTTTAAATCTAAGGAGGGCCTTTATGAGTGGTTAGTGATGCCGTTTGGGCTATCCAACGCGCCCAGCACGTTTTCTAGGATGATGACCCATGTTTTTCAACCTTACATGGGGAAATTCATTGTGGTGTATTTTGACGACATCTTGATTTTTAGCACCTCCACGAGTGATCATGAGGTGCATCTAAGAGTCAACCTAACCATGTTAAGATCCGAAAAGTTATTCGTAAACATAAAAAAATGTTCCTTCCACGTATCCTCCGTCGAGTTCCTCGGTTACATCGTTAGCTCCCAAGGAATCCATGTAGCCCCAAGAAGGTGGAGGCCATAAGGGAATGGCCTGAGCCCACCAACATTCGGGATGTGCGGAGTTTTCACGGACTCGCCACTTTCTACCGGCGGTTTATTAAGGATTTTAGTAGCATAATGGCGCCCATAACCGAGTGCATGAAAAAAGGTGAGTTTGCTTGTTGGACGAAGTCGGCCGCCAAGGCTTTTCAGTTAATCAAGGCACGCATGTCCGAAGCCCCCCTCTTGCGACTCCCAGATTTCTCCAAGGTTTTTGAATTATCATGTGATGCTTCGGGGGGTAGGGATTGGGGGCGTATTGAGTCAAGAAGGTCACCCGGTGGGGTACTTCAGCGAGAAGCTTGCCGGTCCGAAATTAAACTATTCTAACTATGATCGGGAATTCTACGCGGTCATCCGATGCCTCCAACATTGGCGGCACTATTTGCTTCCGAAGGAGTTCGTCCTCCTATCCGATCACGAGGCGCTACGCTTCATCAATTCGCAGTCTAAGGTGAGCCCACGACATGCTAAATGGGTCTCCTATCTTCAGGAGTACACATTCATCATCAAGCATTTGAAGGGCACCCTCAATCGCGTCGCGGACGCCCTTAGTCGTGTCACCTTATTATTATCCACCTTAGAAGTTAAGGTGGTGGGCTTTGATAGGATTAAGGACGAATATGCCCACTGCCCAGATTTCAAGGACATATATTTCACCACTAAGGAAAATCAACCCACGACCATTTATACGTTTTACATTCGTGACGGGTATCTTTTCAATCACTCGAGGTTATGTATTCCCCGCTCATCCCTACGTCATTTCATTGTGTGGGAACTACATGGTGGCGGGTTAGGAGGTCATTTTGGCCGTGATAAGACTATCGTGTTAGTTGAGGACAAATTTTATTGGCCCGGCCTTAAGACCATGGTGAGTAAAATCGTGGGTAGTTGTCGGGCATGCCAGTTGGCCAAGGGAAATAAGACGAACACGGGGCTTTACACCCCCCTTCCGATCCCTTCGATGCCTTGGGAAGACGTTAGCATGGACTTCATTCTAGGCCTTCCGATCACGTTTCGGCGTCACGATTCGATCTTAGTTTTCGTTGACCGTTTTTCCAAGATGGCTTACTTTATCGCTTGCAATAAAACTAATGACGCGTCACATGTCGCTCAACCTTATTTTAAAGAGGTCGTAAGTCACCGCGGCGTCCCAAAATCGATAGTCACTGATAGAGACGTCAAGTTCACGAGCTATTTTTGGAAAACTTTGTGGAGGATAATGGGTACCAAACTCCTATGTTCTTCGGCCTACCATCCGCAGACGGATGGGCAAACAGAGGTTGTAAATAGAAGTTTAGGTAGTCTGCTACGCTGCCTTGTGGGAGACCACAAGGGTACATGGGACCTTATCTTTCCGCATGCTCAGTTGGCATACAATAATTCCAAAAATAGGTCCACGGGTCTATCCCCGAATGAAATTGTGCATGACTATAAGGCCCCGGTGCCCCTTGACTTGATTCCGTTACCCCCATTGTATAAATCAAGCCAATTCGCACAAGATTTTGCCTCTCACATTCATGATCTGCATAAGCACATAAATGAGACACTTAGCACAAAATAAGCGTCTTATCAAGCTAATGCCAATGCACACAAAAGAGTGTCCCACTTGAAGGTTGGCGATTTGGTCATGGTGTGTCTCATTCCTGAACGGTTGCCTACGGGCACCTTAAAAAAGTTGGCGGATCGGCGAGCGGGACCTTTTCGGCTTATAAAGAAACTAGGAGACAATGCTTTTCTGTGGGAATTACCGCCTGACTGGGGGATTTTCCCCGTCTTTAATGTTTCGGATTTAACGCCATATATTACTCCGCCACTTGAATTATCTTCTTCTCCGTTTAATTCCACCTCACAGTCTCTTGGGTATGGGGTTGAGGGGGGTTATGGAACACTCTCTCCACCGGTCTCCAACAGAGGTAGGATTAATGTTGATGCATTAGATTTTCCCTCTTTGATGCCTAATGCTTTCCCCAGGTTTGCCAGGACAGATTTTTTGCCGGACAGGATTCTCCAGGATGACGTGTTCCCCTATGCTGATGGCGATGTGCGCCGCTACTTGATTCGTTGGCGTGATCGCCCTGCTTCGGATGACTCTTGGCTCCCGGAAGCGGAGGTTGCTCTTTTGGATGCGGGTCTTCTTCGTCGGTATCTTCAAGCTCACTCATCGGTGATGAGTCCTTTCACGCGGTGGAGGATTGATGGAGACGATGGCCCCCACCTTTTGGATGATGGCACGCTAACGGAAGATGTCCCCTCGTCTCCAATAAAGGATTTGCGGCGCCGCGATGATCGTACAGAACATCGCTACAACCTCCGCCCGCGGCGCAAGACAACCAAATAAATTATCATCTTTATTTTGAGAACTATTGATTTTGATGCTTTTATTTCTTTGGAGTGTTTATTTTATTTGGGCTACACATAGCCAAAACCTTTATGCTAAGCCTATATATAGGCATGTCTTATTTTGGTTTCATTAAGTTGAATGAAAAAAAGAATTCTGAAACCCTAATCTTGCTCCCCTCTTTTGCTCCCTCTCCCTCTTCCCCTCTAGCCGCCACTCTCACTTTCCCTCTCTCCCTCCACATTTCGGCCGCCCATCTTCACCCAAACCCCTCCTCATCTCCAAGCCGCCTCCTCCTCCCCTCTCTACCATCTCCTCTCGGCCGCTACCCCTCCCTCATCAAGACCGCCGACCCTCCACTCCTACCACTCCGGCCGCCCCCCCCCTCCAAGGTTCGGCCGTCCACCTTCCACCAAATCCGATCCCCACCTTGAAGGAGTCGGTCATCTTCTTGGCTTGGTGTGTGGTCGAGACGACATCTCACATCCACGGCGACGGAACTTCGGCGTGACGTGGCAAAGGCAGAAAGTCTTCATCCATTCGGCTCAACTCCGGCGGAACCGTGGGGAAGTGTTCCTACGATAATAGTTGGAATCATCTATTCCGACGGGGGTAACGAACTTCTCCACCATATTGTGTTTCCCTCTTGATTTTTCTTGTGGCCGGACGATTTTTGCGTTGATTTTGAAGCATAGAATAGTCTTGGTGTTTATCCCGGTTGGGTTGCATTTGTTTTCCGTAGTTAAGTATTTTCCGAACAAGGTTTGGCGAACCTCGCATCTTTTTGTTGGGAGAGGTCCACCACTTTCGAATCGTGGTTTTCCGGTGGATCGCTTTTGGTACAACATCGCTCGGCCGGGCCCAATATTGGCCCATTTAGCCGGAGAGAATATTGGTGTATCGCCCCTATTCGATCCCCTTGCGGGTTGGCTATCCGTGCGTTGGCTTAACAAAATAATTCTGCGTATTTAGCGTGCGGTGCGGTTGTGTGCGAGTGCGGAATCGGGATAGTCGAGCGAGGTAATAAACCGTTAGCCTGTCGCCCCCTAGCCTACATCATCTGCCTAAGCTTGTTCTAGGAATCTGACTTGAGCCTTCACAATTTTGATACTTAGGCATAATGGTTAGTGGGAGACCAGCCTATACGTTATTTGATACCGGTGCCTCACACTCGTTTGTGTCTACAGACTTCATTAAAGACCTAGAAACAGTGCAATCCTTCACTAGTACTGCTCGAAGAGTACACCTTCCAGACTGCTCTGAGATGACCTCAATCGCCAAGTGAAAATTGGAGATACTCAATGCGGGAAAGACCATTGATACCCCTGCCACAGTTTTGAAAATGCCAGAATTAGATCTCATTCTAGGCATGGCTTGGCTGGAATGGCACTATGCAAGAATTGACTGCGCGGAGAAGCGAAATTACTTGAGACATTGGGATACCAATGTCATTTTCCAAGGTATAAAATTCGCACCACGTTGGTTATTATCTTCGATTCAGGCCATGAAAGCCCATATTAGAGGGGATGAAGTTTACACGATATGTTTCGAATTGAAAGGGAGGATGTGCAAGTGGTGCATGATTTCCCTGAGGTATTTCCTGAGAAATTACCAGGATTACCCCCGCATAAAGAGGTGGATTTTCAAATTAAGCTTGTACCGGGTTCCAAGACCGTCTTCAAGGCCCCTTATCGAATTTCCCCAAAGGAACTCGCAGAGTTTAGAGTTCAGTTATAAGAACTGGTGGAATCAGGGTTTATTCGCCCCAGCACATCACCTTTGGGAGCCCCTATTCTGTTCGTAAAGAAGAAGGATGGAACCTTACGATTATGCATAGACTATCGAGAGCTCAATGGACTGACGGTACGGAACACCTATCCGCTACCCCGGATCGATGAGTTGTTCGATCAATTAGTTGGAGTGTATTGGTTTTCTAAGCTAGATCTGCTCTCGGGGTATTATCAGTTGAGGATACAAGAAGGGGACATTAAAAAAACAGCTTTTAGCTCAAAGTACGGTTTGTACGAGTTCACAGTTATGTCTTTTGGGCTCACAAATGCCCCTTCTTCTTTCATGAGTCTGATTAACAAAGTATTCGATCCTTATCTAGATATCTTTGTCATCGTTTTCATCGATGACATTTTGGTCTTCTCAAAGAAAGAGGAAGAGAATGTCTAACATATGACCTTGGTACTAAGAAAGCTAAAAGAGCACGCCTTATTTTCCAAGTTCACCAAGTGCGAATTCTCACTCCAAGATGTTGCCTTCTTGGTCCATGTGATCAGTGGGGCTGGACTAGCTGTGGATCCAGCAAAAGTGCGTGCCGTAAGGGAGTGGTCGGCCTTGAAGTCAGCTGCCGATGTGCGGAGCTTCCTTGGACTTGTCGGGTAGTATCGCAAGTTTGTAATAGGGTTCTCAAATATTTCCCTTCCACTTACTTCTCTGGCAAAGAAATGTGTGCCATATGAGTGGACACACAAGTGATAATCTGCGTTCCAGAAACTGAAGGATAGAATTACATCCGCACCCATCACAGCCCTCCCATCCAGAAAGGAAGGATTTCAAGTTTACACTGACGTGTCGTATCAAGAGATGGGAGCGGTATTGATGCAGCACGGGCATGTGATTGCTTATGCTTCAAGACAGCTGAAGAAACATGAAGTCAACTATCCAGTACATGACTTAGAATTTGGAGCAGCGGTGTTCTCCTTGAAGGTAAGGAGACCCGATCTGTACAGCATCCACTGCAAAATCCTTTCGGATCACAAGAACTTAATGTACGTTCATACTCAGAAGGAATAGAATTTGAGACAACGGCGGTGATTACAGTTTTTATGTGATTATGAATTTACTTTGAACTACCACCCCGGAAAAGAAAATTCCGTAGCTGATGCTTTGAGCAGGAGGTACCAGAACCAATCCCTGAGTTCTGGTTGATGAGTATGAAGTTTGCTCGATGCTCGAAGAGATGGAGATTACCCTGGTATATAAAGACCAATCAGAAGGGTATACGAAGTACTTAACTGCGATAAGCATAGTCTATGATATTTGAATCCGAATCTGGGCAGAGCAAGGAAAGGATGCGGCTATGGCCTCTATAATCAAGTCAATTGAAGATGGGACTACTGACGAGTATTCCCTAAAAGACGACCTCGTTCATCTTCGTGGCCGACTTTACATCCCAAAGGCGGTAAAATTTTGGAAGATATCTTGATAGTGGCATATCGCACTCAATATTTTGTGCATCCTGGGATTGACAAGATGTACGCTGACTTGCAGAAGACCATGTGATGGCCAACAATGAAGAGGGACATCAGATATTTTGTTACGCACTACGAGGCCTGCCAAAGGGTGAAGGCAGAATGCAAGAGCCCCGGTGGATTATTGCAGTCATTGCCCATCACCGAGTGGAAGTTCGATATTGTCTCCATGGACTTCATCCACGGATTGCCTCGCTCACGCTCAAGGAATGATTCAGTGTAGGTAATCTTTGACCGCTTGACAAAGGTAACCAAGTTTTATCCCAATGAATAAAGAAGCTCATTTGGATGTTTTGGTACGCCTCTTTGTGGAGCAATTTGTACGGTACCATGGCGTGCCAAATACAATTATTTCTGAACGGGATGGTCGATTTACCTCTAAAGAATGGAAGGTGGTACAGGCATATTTGGGTTCACGCCTTACCATTAGCATAACATTTCATCCTCAGACGGACGGGCAGTCTGAGAGGACCATCAAAACATTTGAGGACCTATTTAGAGTGTGTGTGTTGGATTGAAGAGAGTCGTGGGAAAGTCTCTTACCCCTTGTAGAATTTTCATATAACAACAGTCACCAGACCAGTATCGGGATGGCACCCCATGAAGCCCTTTACGGAAGAAGGTGTAGAACCTCATTCTCATGGGTGTAAGATGAAGACCCGAAGGTTTTAGGAAATGAATACATTGATGATACTTATGCGGTTGTTAGACTAATACGGGACCGCATGATTGAGGCTCAAAGTCGTCATGCTTTATATTATAATGCAAAGCACCAGGTGGTAGAATTTAAGGTGGGTGACAAAGCATTCTTAAAAATCCGGCCGATGCATGGAGTGTTACGGGTACGTAGTGTGAAGAAGCTCAGCCCAAGATACATTGGACCTTACACCATATTGGAAAGGATTGGCCCTTTGGCCTACTGGTTGGAGTTACCACCAGAGTTGGAGAACCTTCATGACGTATTCCATGTGTCGTCTCTCTAGAAGGCACTGTTGCAGCCCAATCAACATATTCCCACCATTGATAGAGAAGTAGCAATCGATAGATCAGTACGACTAGAGTTGGTGCGGATAGTAGACAACAAGACAATGATTTTGCGCAACAAGAGTGTTCTTTTGGTAAAGGTTTTATGGTCTAACTATGGGAAAGAGGAGTATACATGGGATCCGTTGGACTTTTTGCAAAAGCGCTTTCCTGGAGTTGTTTTATCAAGGTAATTTTAAAAACATATTTTATTTTATTTCATGCTTTTCTATCCCCATAGCCTTAGCCTGATTTCGGGGATGAAATCTTTTATTTTGTTTATAGTATTTGAAACGTACCAATTCGCGCTAGGCCCCTCGTGCGTGTTTTTAAGTCATGAGAGCTGACTTGGGATCAGGGAGTGCTGGTAGCTAGGCTTACACTTGTGTAAGTAAGGAGAAGTTGGTCTAGAGTAGGACATGGGTAGTGACACAGGCGTGTCCATACTCGTGTGGTACTCTGGTGTCTGTGGGTCTTCCTTATGAAATTTCCAGAGAAGGACACGGGTAGTGACATAGGCGTGTCCCTACCCGTGTGCGTATGACACGGGCGTGTCCATACCCATATGGCTCTCTAGCAATAATGCAGATTCCTTGTTGTGTTTCCCGAGGCTCCTTCCGTTCCACGATGATGTGAAATTACATGCGGTGTGAGTCGACACGTGGTGTTGTTATCTTGGGTTAATGATAGTGAGGAAGGTCTATGGGCTTGCCAGTCGCCACACCGATAGGAGTTTACAGATAGACTTTGGGCGGTTGGGCTTGGTCCTCGCTGTTTATTCCCAGAGGTCCTTCCGTGCTAAGTGGACGGTTTGGCTTAATCCTCGTGCGTTTTTCGAGTCTCCTTCTGGTTCATAACATAGGCTAATTAAGGGCTTGGTTCTCGGAGCACATCTACTCGAGACTCCTGCTAAGTCGTAGTACGCATGTTAGCTCCGCTATTATGTTCTTAGCGTTGAGGAGTACGGAGGCCTAGGTTTGGTAGTGTGGATGCCCACCTAGTAGTGGAGAAGCCCGCTCTACTTTCACCGTCCAACCACGACGGATGACACCTGAGAGGTTAGCTACAAGTATAAGATGACATAGCAATTGCATGCGCGTGATCATGGGTGAGTCATTGCATAGCATTCATGGCATTGCATTACATTGCTTACACAAGATCCTCATCGTATAAGTTTGTATGAGCACTCTTATACGATGAGTTACTTTACTGTTTAGCCCATCCTTAACTTATATTTCTGTATGGGCATTCATAAGATTGGGTTACTTACTGTCGTAGTTTACATTTTTCATCTATTGCTGTAGATGGTAGAACTGCTAGAGTAGAATGTTTACTCGATCATTATAATGTTGATATACTTTACTGTTGAGCCGATCCTAAACTGATACTGCATTACATTTTTCATATACTAGATATTAATCATGGGTGAGTGAAAGATGCTTAGTCTTTATGACTAACAGTTGCTACGTCTTCCTTTTTAGGAAGAAACCCCAAAGACAGAGCAACAACAGGTTTTGCTGCAGGACAACCAGTCCAAGACGACAGCCTGAAGGGATGATGCACTCGCTACCGTCATTCACCGATGTGAGTTTGAGAGACTCTGGTTGTAGCCACTTTGGGAAAGTTTTACCCGTACTCTGATATTTTAGAAGCTTGTTGTGATTCTTTATTTGTCGTACTTTTGTACTATTATTACTTTTGTGTGGATTAACTTCTGTTTTATATTCTTGGTTGGGTTGGCATTTGTTGATATTAGTTAAAGCCAGCTGCATAGGCGTCATGTGGTACAAATTAGCCCAAGTGCTAGCTCTATTGCAAGGAGGTTGTTTTGGGCATAAGACTCCCCTCGTATCGTGTTTTGTGTTTCGAGATGGGGGTCTTACATTAGCAGGCGCTCGCGAGTTAATATTAGGTACTCACGTTATATTTTAAATTTACCTGCTTTTGAATCCACTTTTATAGAGATTAGAAGATTTTTGCAAGTTAACTTCAGGAACTCGTGTTATATTTTATATTTACCAACTTTTGACTTCTCCTATGCAGAGATTAGAAGGTCTTCACAAGTTCACTTCAGGTACTCGTGTTATATTTTAAATTTACCTACTTTTGACAACCTCCTTTGTAGAGAATAGAAAGTGTTCACGAGTTAACTTCAGGTACTCGTGTTATATTTTAAATTTACAATCTTTTGACTTCTCATTTTCAAAGATTAACAGGTCTTCACGAGTTCACTTCAGGTACTCGTGTTATATTTTAAATTTACCTTCTTTTGACTTCTCCTTTATAGAGAATAGCGGGTGTTCGCGAGATCACTTTAGGTACTGGCTTTATATATCAAATTTACCTGCTTTTGACTTCTCTTTTGAAGAGATTAACAGGTGTTCATGAGTTCACTTCAGGTACTCGTGTTATATTTTAATTAACTTGCTTTTGACTTCTCCTTTACATAGATTAGGAGGTGTTCACGAGTTCACTTCAGGTACTCACATTATATTTTAAATTTACCTATCTGTGACTTCTTTTCCGCAGAGATTAGCAGGTATTCACGAGTTCACTTAAGGTACTCGCATTATATTTTATATTTTCCTCCTTATGACTTCTCTTTCGGAGAGATTAGAAGGTTTTCACGAGTTTACATCAGGTACTCACGTTATATTTTGAATTTACGTGCTTTCGACTTATCCTTTTCAAAGATTAGTAGGTGTTTGCGAGTTCACTTCCAGTACTCGCATTATATTTCAAATTTACCTATCTTTGACTTCTACTTTCTAGAAATTAGCAGGTGTTCGCGAGTTAATTTCTGGTACTGGCATTATATTTTAAATTCACCTGCTTTTAACTTCTCTTTTGTAGAGATTATAAGTTGTTCGCGAGTTCACTTTAGGTACTAGCATTATATTTTAAATTTCCTTGCTTTTGACTTCTCTTTTGGAGAGATTAGAAGGTTTTTTCTAGTTCACTTCAAGTACTCGCGTTATATTTTAAATTTACCTATTTCTGACTTCTCCTTTATAGAGATTAGCGGTTGTTCACAAGTTCTCTTTAGGTACTCACATTATATTTTAAATTTACATACTTTTGAGCTCTCTTTTGCAGAGATTAGGAGGTGCTCGCGAGTTCACAACAGGTACAAGCGTTATATTATTAATTTACCTGCTTTTCAGTTCACTTTTATAGAGATTAGAAGGTATTCACGAGTTAACTTCATGTACTCTGTTATATTTTAAATTTACCTACTTTTGACTTCTCCTTTACAAAGATTAGTAGGTGTTAGCGAGTTCACTTCAGGTACACTTGTTATATTTTAAATTTACCTACTTTTGACTTCTCCTTTGTAGAGAATAGAGGGTGATTGCGAGTTCACATTAGGTACTTACGTTATACTTTAAATTTACCTCCTTTGACTTATCTTTTATAAAGATTAGAAGGTGTTCGCAAGTTAACTTCAGGTACTCATGTTATATTTTAAATTTACCAGCTTTTGACTTCTCCTTTACATAGATTTGTAGATGTTCATGAGTATACTTCAGGTACTCACGTTATTTTTTAAATTTACATGTTTTGACTTCACTTTTGTAGAGATTAGCAGGTATTCGCGGGTTCACTTCTAGTACTGAAATAATATTTTTAAATTACATGCATTTGACTTTTCTTTTGGAGAGATTAGAAGGTTTTTGCGAGTTCATATCAGGTACTCGCGTTATATTTTATATTTACCTGCCTTTGACTTCTCTTTCGTCGAGATTCAAAAGTGTTTGCGAGTTCACTTCAGGTACTTATTTTATATTTTAAATTACATACTTTTGACTTCTCCTTTCCATAGATTAGAAGGAGTTGACGAGTTCACTTCAGGTAGTCACGCTATATTTTAAATTACCTGCATTTGACTTCTCTTTTGTAGAGATTAACAGGTGTTCGCGAGTTCACTTCAGGTACTCACATTATATTTTTATTTTACCTCCTTTTGTCTTCTCTTTTGGAGAGATAAGAAGGTTTTCACGAGATCGCTTTAGGTACTCGCGTTATATTTTAAATTTACCTTAACTTAGATATTTTAGAGATTAGCAAGTGTTTGCGAGTTCACTTCAGGTATCGCATTATATTTCAAATTTACCTTCTTTTTACTTCTAATTTTCAGAGATTAGTAGGTGTTCGTGAGTTAACTTCTGGTACTCATGTTATATTTTATGTTTACCTACTTTTGACTTATCTTTTATAGAGATTACTAAGTGTTCGTGAGTTCACTTTAGGTACTCGTGTTATATTTTAAATTTACCTGATTTGACTTCTCCTTTGTAGAGAATAGCAGGTGTTCACGAATTCACTTGAGGTACTCACATTTTATTTTAAATTTACCTTCTTTTGACTTCTCTTTTATGGAGATTATAAGGATTTCATGAGTTAACTTAAGGCACTCGTGTTATATTTTATATTTACAAGTTTTTTACTTCTCCTTTGTAGAGATTAACAGGTGTTGACGAGTTCATTTCAGGCCCTCATGTTTTATTTTAAATTTACCTGCTTTTGAATTCTCATTTGTAGAGAATAGAGGGTGTTCACGAGTTCTCTTCTGGTACTCACTTTATATTTCAAATTTACCTGCTTTTGACTTCTCTTTTGGAGAGAATAGAAGGTGTTCACGAGTTCACTTCAGGTACTCTTGTTTTTTTTAATTTACTTGGTTTTGACTTCTCCATTGCATAAATAAGCAGGAGTTCACGAGTTCACTTCAGGTTCTCGTGTTATATTTTAAATTTACTTGACTTTGACTTCTCTTTCGCAGAGATTAGCAGGTATTCATGAGTTCACTTCAGGTACTCGCGTTATATTTTAATTTTTCCTCTTTTAACTTCTCTTTCAGAGAGATTAGAAGGTTTTTGCGAGCTCACTTTAGATACTCATGTTATATTTTGAATTTACCTATTATAGACTTCCCTTTGCAGAGATTAGCAGGTGTTTGCGAGTTCACATCCGATACTCGCATTTTATTTCAAATTTATCTACCTTTGACATCTACTTTTTAGAAATTTGTAGTTGTTCGCGAGTTAACTTCTGCTACTCTCGTTATATTTTAAATTCACCTACTTTTCACTTCTCTTTTGTAGAGATTAGCAGTTGTTCGCGAGTTCACTTTAGGTACTAGCATTATATTTTAAATTTACCTGCTTTTGACTTCTCTTTTGGAGAGATTAGAAGGTTTTTGCTAGTTAACTTCAAGTACTCACGTAATATTTTAAATTTACATGCTTCTTCCGTCTCCTTTGTAGAGTTTAGCGGGTTTTCGCAAGTTCCCTTTAGGTACTCGTGTTATAATATAAATTTACCTGCTTTTGAACTCTCTTTTGTAGAGATTAGCAGGTGCACGTGAGTTCACATAAGGTACACGCGTTATATTTTAAATTTACCTGCTTTTCATTTCACTTTTATAGAGATTAGAAGGTGTTCGTGAGTTAACTTCAGGTACTCGTATTAAATTTTAAATTTACCTACTTTTGACTTCTCCTTTGCAAAGATTAGGTGTTAGTGAGTTTACTCAAGGTACACCTGTTATATTTTATATTTACCTTGTTTTGACTTCTCCTTTGTAGACAATAGAAGGTGATCATGATTTCACTTTAGGTAGTCAAGTTATATTTTAAATTTACCTTCTTTGACTTATCTTTTATAGAGATTAGAAGGTGTTCGCGAGTTTACTTCAGGTACTCGTGTTATATTTTAAATTTACTAGCTTTTGACTTCTCCTTTACAGAGATTAGCAGATGTTCGTGAGTATACTTCAGTTAATAACGTTATATTTTAAATTTACATATTTTGAGTTCTCTTTTGTAGAGATTAGAAGGCATTCGCGGGTTCACTTCTGGTACTCACATTATATTTTAAAATTACCTGCTTTTGACTTTTATTTTGGAGAGATTAGAAGGTTTTTACGAGTTCTCATCAGGTACTCGCGTTATATTTTAAATTTACCTTCCTTTGACTTCTCTTTCATAGAGATTGGCAGGTGTTCGCGAGTTCACTTCAGGTACTTGTGCTATATTTTAAATTACTTGTTTTTGACTTCTCCTTTCCATAGATTAGAAGTAGTTCACGAGTTCACTTCAAGTACTCGCATTATATTTTAAATTTACCTTCCTTTGACCTCTCTTTCATAGAGATTAGCAGGTGTTCGCGAGTTTATTTCAGGTACTCACATTTTATATTTTAAATTTACATGCTTTTGTCTTCTCTTTTGGAGAGATTAGAAGGTTTTCGTGAGTTTACTTCAGGAAATCCCGTTATATTTTATATTTACCAGCTTTTAACTTCTACATTGCAGAGATTAGCAGATGTTTGCGAGTTCACTTCAGGTACGCACATTATATTTCAAATTTACCTACTTTTTACTTCTAATTCCTAGAGATTAGCAGGTGTTCATGAGTTAACTTCTAGTACACGTGTTATATTTTAAGTTTACTTGTTTTTGATTTCTCTTTTATAGAGATTAGCAGGTGTTCATGAGTTCACTTTAGGTACTCATGTTATATTTTAAATTTACCTGCTTTTGACTTCTCTTTTAAAGAGATTAGAAGGTTTTTGCTAGTTTGCTTGAAGTACTCGCATTATATTTTAAATTTACCTACTTTTGACTTCTTTTTTACAGAGATTAGTAGGTGTTCACAAGTTCACTTAAAGCACTTGCATTATATTTTAAATTTACCTTCTTTTGACCTCTCTTTTGTATAGATTAGCAGTTGTTCGCGACTTCACATCAGGTACTCGCATTATATTTTAAATTTACCTACTTTTGACTTCTCTTTTATAGAGATTAGTAGGTGTTCGCGAAGTAACTTCAGGTATTACTGTTATATTTTAAATTAACTAGGTTTTAACTTCTCCTTTGTAGAGATTAGTAGGTATTAGCGAGTTCAGTTCAACTAATTTTGTTATATTTTAAATTTACCTGCTTTTGACTACTCCTATGTAGATAATAGCAGGTGTTCGCAAATTCAATTAAGGTACTCGCATTATATTTTAAATTTACTTGCTTTTGACTTCACTTTTTTAGAGATTAGAAGGTGTTCGCGAGTTAACTTCAGGAACTCGTGTTATATTTTAAATTTACTAGCTTTTGACTTCTCCTTTGCAAAGATTTGTAGGTGTTTGCGAGTTCAGTTCAGGCACTCTTGTTATATTTTAAATTTACCTGCTTTTGACTTCTCCTTTGTATAGAATAGCAGGTGTTCGCGTGTTCACTTCAGGTACTCCCGTCAAATTTTAAATTTACCTGCTTTTGACTTCCCTTTTATAGATATTAGAAAGTTTTCTCGAGTTAACTTCAGGTACACGTGTTATATTTTAAATTTACCAGTTTTTGACTTCTCCTTTGTAGAGATTAGCAGGTGTTCACTAGTATACTTTAGGTACTCGTGTTATATTTTAAATTTATCTACTTTTGACTTCTCCTTTGTAGAGATTAGCGGAAGTTTGCGAGTACACTTCCGGTACTCGCTTTGTATTTCAAATTTACCTACTTTTGACATCACTTTTAGAGAGATTAGCAAGTGTTCATGAGTTCAATTCAGGTACTCGTGTTATATTTTAATTTACTTGTTTTTGAATTCTCCTTTGCATAGATTAGTAGGAGTTCACGAGTTCACATCAGGCACTTGATGAGTCCTATTTATATAGGGTTTTTTGGACTCATCTGGGCTAGTTTTCTCACTCGTGCACGACATTTCAATAGTTAATCAGTTATATTTGCTTTGTTTGGTCAATGACCACTCTGTGTACTACTTTGGCCCGAGGGTGTGCAATTGTGCATTCTGTTGTCTGGTGTAAGCACATGGTGCTCCCCGTGGCTCTTTCTGGCTATTTTTTGTTGCATTACTGTGATGCTGAAGGGTCCTCTTGTCATTTATTTGTTTGCGTCTAGGTGGTCAATTTACCACCAAG
The DNA here is from genome assembly GCA_039513925.1 of Platanthera zijinensis. NCBI lineage: Eukaryota > Viridiplantae > Streptophyta > Magnoliopsida > Asparagales > Orchidaceae > Platanthera > Platanthera zijinensis. Next base: position 187,780,226 of record CM077080.1, on the reverse strand, counting down.
TGCAGAATTCATACTTGTGGAAAACGCACGATCGTGAATTTTCTTAGCTCATGTTTTCTTCCTGGTCGTGTGTTTTCTGCAGGTTTCTTTGGAGGATTGACCAACACGTGCTATTTCTTTACGCACGGTTTCTTCGAAACCGTGCGCGAAGGAAACACATGGTTTTCTTGTAGCTGCCTTGATTTATTTTGCTATGTTGTTAATCGTGCGATTTGCACATATTCGGGCAGAGTGCGCGAGTAAAACGCAAGGGTTCCACCTGCTTTCCGGAAATTTCTGCTTTCTGTTGTTACCCGTGCATTTTCCTTCATGCACGGACAAAAGCATCCGTGTACGAGGAAATGCACGGGTCAATGCTTATTCTTGTACAAGCTTGTTCTGAAATTTAATATCTCACGGTTAACGCACGTTCGTGCGCCAAACCGTGCATGACCATTATTTCTGACTTCTCTATTTAAGCTGCATGTCTCATTCGCCAAAGGGATCCGGCACGCCATTTCCGCTCCATTGAGTGGGAAAACCTTCCTCCTACCATTTTTTTCTCTCTCCTCCTTGGAGAGCTCGTCCGGCCACAGTTCTCCCTCCAAAAGCTCTAAATAGCTTCATCTTTGGCTGTCATCGTCTTCTAAAACCTCAAAATTTCATTTAAATCTATTAGTTGTTGCATAAGTGGAGTTATCTGGTCAGGTTCAAATCGACGGCTATTCACGAAGAAGACAAGCTATTAGAATGAACTGAAAACCCTTCTCAACCCCCGACATCATCTGTAGACGAAGCACGGGCATGGCCCGACAACCCTTGACTCAGGCCGTGAATCTCAGAAAGTCTTCGTGTGTTTAGTTGTATCTCTACCCCTTCTCTTATAGTAACTTTGCTCTTGATTGAGGGGTTGTTGGATTGATGAGTAAGAACTTGATTTGCTTAATAATTTAAGTATGTCTATGTGTTGACATATATTAGTTCTAGATTGTGTTGGTGCGCTTCCATCTTTTGTGTTCCCAACGCGATAGTGTCGTCCTAACAATCGTTACGAGCATGCGTGGAGAAGAGGTGACTGCGACTCTCAATTGTTTGTCCATCGTCCGTATTACTCACTTGAGTAATCCACCCAAGCGACACGGTGAAGGCGACCCGCAATATTTTTATCAGTGTTTAAATTAGGAAACAAAAAATCAAAACCCCTTGTTACGTTGATACTTGCAATCCCTCTTTCAATAGCAAATTCACACTCCCTACCTACACTCCTCGAGAGATTGATATCTGTGGATTCAACTCCTCAACTTTATTATATGACTACGATCGGTACAATTGCCGAAAGTGCATCAAGTTTTTGGCACTGTTGGCGGGGAGTGCAACCATTGTGTGCACTTTTTCATTTATTGTTTTTTAGAAAAATGAAGTTTGTTTGACCATTCTGTCCTCTTCTTTACTCGTTATTTTTCATTCAATTTTGTCCATGGCTAATTCAAAATACAGGGACATCAACTAGCCTATAACAACGATGAGGGAAATTTTGAGCTATCCGTGGAGCTAATGAAGTTTATCTCGCAGCATTGTTTATTTTATGGGCTCCACAGAGGGAATGCCGAGGTTCGTATTGATAGATTCCTGGCGCTTTGTGGCACCTTTTGCTATACTGGGACGTGCAGGACAAGACTGTGATTCATCTTTTAGCCTTTTCTCTTATTAGAAAAGCTAGACTATGTTATAGGGATATCATCAAGAGCGAGCTAACTTCATTGAAGTGTGCTGAAGTCCAATTCCTCAGAAAGTACTGTTCGCGTGCGCAGTTGACGCATGTGAATTTAGATTGGTCACATTCATGCAGATCCCTGGCGAGTCTCTCTATGAGGCTTGGGAAAGATTTTCGTTGCTGTAATTCAGGTGTTCTTATCAAGACGCGTTTGGAATGTTGTTCTTGCAAACATTTTATTTTGTTATTCAAGAGAAATTTCGATACTTGTTCGACACCACCGCTGGAGGCACCCTCTTTAATAGGACTATGTCTAACGCTTGGCGGATCATGGACGACGTGGTGCGCTCCAAAAGTTTGTGGAAGATGCCTCCCGTGCCCGAAGTCGTAGGGGACTCTCAGTTCATAGTTTGCAATACCAGGGAGAGAAAGCAGCTTATCCATCATTTTATGGTATGGGTTGGAAATTGGTGGCGATCTCAAGCAGTAAAATTGCAATAGTTACAAGGTATTATTTCCACCGTTGGTAAAATGTTGGAATTATGGGTCTGCCGTCCAGCCGAGATAGCAAATGTTATGAACCTCAGAAGTAGTAGGATGGTGGATAATCGTGCACATCGGCAGGACCAAACCTCTAAATACATGGATAAGCCAAGTACAGATGAGTCACCAAAGGAACCCTCGGTGGCTATTACACCTGAAGTCCAACTCCAACAGGCAAGGCCTCCATTTCCGCATAGGATGCAAAATATCAGAAAAGAGAGGCAGTAACAAAAGTTTCAGGATATTCTGAAGGGTGTTTAGGTGAGCATTCCCATGGTCGACCTATTGACATAGGTGCCGTGCTATGCCAAGTACTTGAAGGATCTTCTGGCGAAAAATTGGGCTTCCGAGTTATGCTGCAGCGTTTCGACCTTTGATGATTTCCCCACTATGGTGGTGCAGGATTGGCCCATAAAACAAAAAGATCAAGGGAGCTTCACGATTGAATGTACCATTGGGCGATCCACTCTAAGTCATGCGTTGTGTGTTTCTTGAGCGTCCATAAACCTCATGTCGTTATCCATCTTCCATGAGATGGTCTCGGGTGTTCTTCGGCCCACTAATGTCATTAAGCAGCTCGCAATTACCCCAAAGGATCAAGAGAAGTCGACGTTTACCTGCCAGTCAGGGACATTTGCTTTCAAGCAGCTACCTCTTGGGCTGTGTAATGGGGTAGCCATTGTTGGGTACATTGGAAACTGTGTACCTGATTTGGAAGAAGCCTCATTTAACTCAATGATATACATCAATATGTATTTGATGGAATGTTGAGTTTCAATGTGCAGGTTAAAGAAATGCAGAAAAATATTTTAAGTACAAGTGTCGACACTTGTGAAGGAAATGTGTCGACACCAGAAGCCTGATTATGTCGACACACAGGACTTGTGTCGGCACACAGAAATTCTGTCGGTAGCAATTGTGTCGACATCAGAAGCCATATTGTGTCGACACACAGGACTTGTGTCGACACACAGAAATACTATCGGCAGCAATTGTGTCGACACTAGAAGACAAATTATGTCGACACACGGGACTTGTGTCGACAAATAGAAATTCTATCGGCAGTAGTTGTGTCGACACAAAAAAGAATTCTATAAACACCAACTATGTCGAGAGTAGAATCTATTGTGTCGACACGTAGGACTTTTGTCGACAAATTCTACAGAAGCTGTGTTGAGAAGATAAAGAAGGGTTGTGTCGTCATTGTGTGAGCTGTGTCAACATCATCAAGGATTGTGTCGAAACATGGTCTATTTGTGTTGAGACATATGAAGTATTGTCTCGATGCTTTTCTTCTGAGATAGAGTACAATGAGGTATCATGTGTCAATACTGAAGACTTGACAGCTGTCATAACTAACAAAGCTTGTCATCTATTAGAGCTGTCAGAAGGCGGTTATGAACCAGATCAACCGGTTACCTCAGATGGGATCTATATAAAGACCTAATCTATCGTAAAAAGTAAGAGATTTTAAGAAGGAAGGACTTGACATTTTTCTAACAATGGAAATCTACAATTCATCAAGAGAAGACAGATCCTGAACAAGTCTGCAAGAAGAATTCAGATCAAATTCTGAATAGAAGAAGGAAGTTGGATTGAGGATCATCTTCAACTTCATAAGAAGATCAACCTTTCTTTGTTCAGATTAAAGAAGGTTGGAAGATGTTAAGATTGTTGGATCTTAAGAAGTAAGATCAGTCAAGATTTGATTAAGAAGCCTTCACCCCTTTCTCTCTCTACTTGGGAGAAGGATTTATCATCTTAATAATCAATTTTTTCTGTAAGATCTTTTATAGATCTGAGTGTAGGAGAGTTATATCTTTGTGTTGTAAGCCTAAATTTTTAAAGGCTGAGGTAGGGCCGAGTGCCTGTGGTAGGATCTTTACGATCTGAGGTGTAGGCTTGGTGATAAGGGCTGAGGTAGGGCTATTTGCCTAAGGTAGGATTCTTGGAAAGAATCTGAGTTGTAGTACTTGAAGAAGTTTGAGCTATAGGAATCAGTCGGGTTTTGAGTTGTAAGATCTGAGGATCTGAGTTAATGGAAGTAAGTTTGGCCGAATCCAACTTTCAGCTAGATAGGTGAAGGGGGAGAGTGGACGTACCCACGAATTGGGGAACCACTATAAAACATTGTGTGTTGTGCAGTTTTTGTGTGTGTTTGTTTTATCATGTGCTGTGATATTTGTAGCTTAATTAGCTATGATGAGATTAACCTTTTAATTGCCTAAGTTAAAATTGAATTTGAACCTATTCAACCCCCCTCCCCCCTCTAGCTAGTTAGGATCTTTAAACCAAATCTTTCAAGTTGTATCATAGGGAGGTTCACTCAAATATAGACCCAACAGTCTTAGTTGATCTCCAAGGAAGTTATCAGTTAGCCAGAATGGGTTCAGTTGAAAATCAGAAGGAACTTGGATCCATGAAACTTCCTATCTGTAAGAAAGAAAATTTTGGCATATGGAAAGAGAGGGTCAGATTGTTCATGGAAGCATCTGATCCTAGAATTTACATCATAGTTTTAGAAGGGCCATTTATTCCTATGAACATTTCAGTTCTTGATGCCAACCTCAAGACTACAAAAAGTTATTATGAAATTACTAAGGAAGAGATCATCCTAGTAACCTTATACATGAGGGCACATAACATAATTGTGAGTGCTATAGATGATTCTACATTCCATAATCTGGTCCATTATAAAACCTCCAAGGAGATATGAGACACTTTGATTGTCTACTTGGAGGGAACCAAAGAAGTAAGAGAGGATAGAAAGTCTATGCTAAATCAAGAATATGAGAGTTTTAGACAAGCCAAGACAGATAGTATAGCTGAATGCTATAAGAAATTATTTAGAATTGTAAATGAGCTAATGACCTATGAAAGAGTCATTAGCACATATGAACTAAATTACAGGTTTCTCAGATCACTAACCAAGGATTGGGATACTAAAATATATGTCATAAGAGAGGTGGCAAGGCTTGCTGATATATCTCCACCAACCTTATTTGGAAAATTGTTATCATATGAGATGCAGCTCACTGCTAGAAAGGAGGAGAAGAAAAGCAATAGGTCTGAATACAAAGAGAAGTCAGTAGCCTTCAAAGCTGAAGCCACAAGAAAGGGCAGGAGAAAGTCTCCTTCTCCTCCCAAGAGAATTGCTGAAGTTAAATCCGAAAATACTGACATCAACACTTCAGATTGCCATAACTCTAATGAAGACTTTGCTGCCTTCACAAGGCAGTTTCAAAGGTTCATGAAAAAGAAGAAATGGAGAACAAATACATCTTCATCTTCCTCATAGGATGACTACTACAAGAAGAAGAAAACTTCTAAGGATGACAGCTATGGCTCTAATCCCAGTAAACAAACTTCTTCTAAAATTGTTTGTTATTGTTGCAATAGGAAAGGACATGTCATAGCTGACTTTTCAAATAAAATATAGGAATCTAATGATAAGAAGAAGCATCAAAATTAGGGTAAGAAGGAGATCCTTTGTTGCCCAGAAGCAGAAGAGTTGGACTGACTCCTCATCATCAGAATCTGGAGAAGAGGCTGAAGCTGAAGCCTATATTTGATTGTTTACTACTAAAGAGGATTTTGTAGAAACTGAATTCTTGAAAATACTGGACTCTATAAATGGGATTGAAGATCATCATTGTAGAGGGCTGATGGCTCTGTCTGAGGAAGATCAGTGCCAGGATCAGCCTTGTCCCAGTAAGATACACAATCTATCTTCAATTTCGGATTATTATACTAGATCAGAATGAGAAGCATCTGCATCAATAGATGTGGATGGTTTTGAATCTGAAGGGTATGTTCATCAACTAATTGATGCGTATGGTGGTCTGTTGCAAGCTCATAAGAGAAGCAGAATCCTTGTCAAAAAGCAGGCTAAGGAAATTACATCTCTCAAATTGGCTGCATAAAATTCAGCAAAAGTGCTGGATTTGAAGTTGAATGAAGTTGCCAAAATAAAAAACATAACTGTTATTCAGATGGGTACAATTATCTTCAAAAATGATCACATCAAGAGTATGGATGGCAAAGCCCCAGTTCTATAAGAAAAGGCAAAGCCCCAGTTCAGCCACTAGCTTCCAAACCCCCTATTCCTTTGAGGAAAGTGATGCAGCCTACTAATAGGTATGATCATAACATCACACATGGTCACTATAAGTATGGTGATCAGGATGGCAAGGGTACAAATGCTAATAGGGCAGCCCATGAGCAAACACACCATGTTCTTTAGGAATCATCCGAGTTTTATGTACCAGCCCCAGCACTTAAAAAGTCTATTGTTCCTACAGACTTGAGGATTGCTGACAGCAATGTTGTTAAGCCTGTACTAAAAATAAGGTATAACAGATATGAGTGCTGGTGTTGTGGCAAAGTGGGCCACTATGTCATTGATTGTTAACACAATGATAGTGTCAAAAAAATTTCCACCTTACCTGTCAGAAAGGTTGCAGGCAAGTATGTCAAATTTCAAGCTAACATGAACCTAAGATCCAATAATAATTGGGGTTCTAAGGATAGATAATTTTATTTGATGTAGATGAGTCCAAGTGGCCATACCCCAATATGTTACTTGGACAGTGGATGTTCTAGGAACATGACTGGAACAAGAAGAATGCTTAAGGATTACTCTCCCATAGAAAATGGACCCAAAGTGATATTTGGTGGATCTTAAAAGGGGGTCATCAAAGGGTTTGGTAACATTTGCAATAGCTCTATCACTATCACCCAAGTGTCTTATGTAAAAGGTTCGAAACATAACCTAAAAAAGCATAAGCAAACTAAGTGATCTTGGTTATGATACTTCTTTCCTCAAAGGTGTGTGCCAAATAAGAAGGTCAAGTGATCAAGAGATCATTCTGACAGGCACTAGGAAAGGAAATGTCTACTGTCTTAATTTTTGTTATGAGACTAAGAACTCTCCTATTTGTCTAGTTGTAGATGAGAAAGCATGTCATTGTGTCCAATGGCACAAGAGGCTAGCTCACCTGAACTACAAGTCAATAGGCCAACACTTTAGTATGGAGTTAGTGAGGAATGGTTCTCAGGCCAAGTGCATTAAAGAGGGTGTATGTTCAGCTTGCCAAAAGGGCAAACAGACAAAGAACTCTTTCCATGGCCATGATACCAAAGATTTTGGGAGATGTTTATACCTCCCGAATAAGGATCTATTTGGTCCTATGCCATTTCATAGTCTAGGTAGAAAAGATTACACATTTGTGGCTGTGGATTACTATTCTAGATTTACATGAGTTTTCTTCCTGAGGCAGAAATCTGAAACCCCTACTGTCTTCCATTATTTTGTTAATCAAATTCAGAATGAACTTAACAATTCAGTGGTCAAAATTAGAAGTGACCATGGGATAGAATTTCAGTCTGAATGCATGACAAGGTTTTGTGAAGAACTTGGGATTCATCAAGAGTTCTCCTCACCTTGAACTCCCCAGTAAATTTGGATTGCTGAAAGAAATAATAGGACTCTTATTGAGGCTGGTAGAACACTACTAAGTGACACTTCTCTCTCAGAATATTTCTGGGCTGAGGCAATAAACATTGCTTGTCATGTACTCAACAGAGCTTCCATCACTAAAAGCCATAAGAAGATACCCTTTGAGATTATGAAAGGCAGGAAACCTAATTTAGCCTATTTTAGAATCTTTGGTAGCAAGTGTTATGTTCTTAATAATGACAAGTACTATTTAACTAAGTTTGCTGCCAAATCCCAAGAAGGGATATTTATTGGGTAAAAAAATAATAGTAAGGCAAACAGGTTCTACAACTTGACTACTCAAGTTGTAGAAGAATCTGTCCATGTAGTCTTTGATGAATCTAAGTTAATTAACTATGAGCTGTCAAGCACTTCTTCTAGCTCTACAGGGTTGAGAGATAAGATGGACAAGCTAATCATCAGTAAAGACCAGCATATGAGACAGGATGAGAAAATGATGGATGCTATCGAGGGGGAGTACAAGACCCACAAGCTGATGATGAAGACAATGAAGTATAACTTGGTGAGGAAAATGAAGAAAATCAAGAGGTGGATAGATTTCCTCTAGCAATAAGACATCTAAGGGATCATCCTGCACACCAAATCATTGGTGATGCAAGACATGGAGTTTAGACAAGAAGCAAGAGCATGAACACAGTTCTATGTTCAAGCTTCTTGTCCCAGATAGAACATAAGAAATTTAAAGAGGCTATACAAGACCCAAATTGGATTGATGCCATGCAGGAAGAGCTAAAACAATTCAAAAGATGTAAAGTATAGAAGTTGGTTCCTAAACCAAAGAATCACAATGTCATAAGGACTCTGTGGATCTACAGGAACAAGTTAGATGAAAATGACATTATAGTTAAGAACAAAGCCAGACTAGTAACAAAAGGCTATAGGCAAGAAGAAGGAATAGACTTTGACCAGACATTTGCCCTAGTGGTAAGGTAGGAAGCAAAAAAGGTTGTTCCTTGCCTATGCAGCTTACCAAGGGTTCAGGTATTCCAAATGGATGTAAAGTCAGCATTTTTGAATGGTGACTTAAAAGAGGATGTTTATGTTGAGCAACCTTATGTTTGTAGATCCTCTTTATTCTAACTATGTTTGAGATGAAAACAACCTTTGTAGAAAGTTTGCAAAACTTATGCAAGGAATGTTTGAGATGAGCAGCATGGGTGAGCTGAAATTCTTCTTGGGACTCCAAGTTAGACAAACTGATTATGTCTTATCCATATCCCAGTCTAAGTTCACAAAGGAGTTAATTAAGAAATATGGCTTGGTGTCATCCTCCACAATGAGAACTCCAATAGGGTTAAGTAGGCCTATAGGCAAAGATGAGGTAGGAAAACCTATTTATGAGTCTTTGTATAGAGGGATAATTGGCTCCCTTCTTTACTTGACTACTAGTATACCTGACATCATGTATGCCACATGTGTCTGTGCTAGATACCAAGCTTGCCCAAAGGAATCTCATTATTCTTCTGTCAAGAGAATTTTAAGATATCTTAAGGGCACACCAAATCTTGGTTTTTGTTACCCTAAGAATAGAGATTTTCTACTAACAGGTTATTCAGATGCAGACTTTGCAGGATGCAAAGAACATAGGAAAAGCACCACAAGCACATGTCAGTTCTTAGGTGGAAGAATTGTGTCATAGAGCAGCAAAAAGCAGACAAGTGTGGCTATATCCACTACTGAGTCAGAATATGTAGCTACAGGCAGTTGCTGTGCTTAGCTGTTAGGGATACAACATCAACTTGAAGACTATGTCATCAATGTAAAAGTAGAACTCCATTATATTGTGATTCTACTAGTGTCATATCTATTGCTAGAAATCATGTTTCACATAGCATAACAAAGCATATAGAAATCATGTTTTATTTCATTAGAGAACATGTTGAAAAAAAAGACATAAGTCTAGAATTTTTCAATACTAACAATAAAATTGCAGACATATTTACAAAACCTCTGGATGAAAGTAAATTCAATTTTTTTAAGATTGAATTAGGTATGTTAAACCTAGAATAAAATTAGCTAAGTTAGAAAGTTTGTGTCGACTCAAGCTCACTGTATCGACACTATCAACGAGTTGTGTCGACAAAGGAATAAACTCTGCCGACACAGAAATAAAATCTGTATCGACAGAAAAGGTTTGTGTCGACACAACTCTGTCGAGTCCTTGTATTAGAATATTCTGTGTCGACACACAAAAATCTATATCAACACATAGACATGTCGACTCTTACAATTCTCTGTCGAGACCTAAGTAGTCTATGTCGATACTTGTAATATTATGTCGACTCATAAGATTCTTAATTAGGCGCGTCTTTTGATCTACCCTTCACAAGAATTCTATGAATAGGAGAAAACAAAATCTAGTCGACTGTGCTATCCAGAACTATCGATTCTAAACCCTGTGTCAAAAAGAAATTCTATAGTCTACTCTCTTCTCTCTCTTTCATTAATGGCGCCACAAATGGAAGACAAAGTAATTGAGGGATATGATGTGGTTTGCAATGCATTATAGACTACCACACAAGAAATCAAAGCCATGATTACCCTAATCACCGACATTGGATTGGAGTACCTAGTCTCAGAACCTTCCAGGATGGAAGAAGGAGGTTCTTGAGTTCTATTAATCAACATCAATGGATTCGAAGGCCATGAAGATTAAATCATCTGTCCAAGGTACTAAGGTGAAACTAACTATAAAGAGTTTAAGAAAAACACTTCAGCTTCCCAGGATTAAAGAAGAAGATGACATAACATCATCCATGACAAAAGAAGCTCTCCAACGGTGTGTACTGGATCCCACTACAAAGATTGGATCATCAATGAATAGGAAGGGAATTAATTCCCAGGGCAAATTCCTATCTGAGATTCTAGGCAAGGTTATTTTGTGCAAATCAGGAGGACATGATATGATTTCAGCCTATATGTTCAACGTCATGACCAGAGTCATATTCAAGGTAAAAACTAACTGGTCTGTTATTATGTTTGAAAAGATCAAAGAAAGTATCAAGAAACCTAATTCTGGGTAGAATACTGAGCCTGTATCTGGCTATCAATATTCCAGAAGTGATGAATCAGACTACTGGTTCTAAGATTAATCACATGAGGAAGATGGACTTACGAATCCTGTCTATATGGGAAAGAGTATTGACAAAAAATGTTCCTACACCTCAAAAACAGCAAGAGAAAATTAAGGAAAAGAACACACTAGCCAAGCTCCCTGAATCCTCTAGTGATTCAGAAGAGTAAGTTGACTTCAGCACAGATTAAGAACAACAAAGGAAAAGGAAATCAACTTCACCATCACCTGACAATGAGGTTCAAGCCCAAGGGGAGATCATCCAAGTTCTAGACAACCAGGTGGTATCAACTCTAGGGGAAGACAACACTGAAACAACCCTTGTCTATGAACCAGAAAATCCACAGATATCAGAACTAGGGGAGGTATAAATGAAGTTGAACTGGATAGTGAAAATGCAACTGAAACAGTCATGTACATAGTTTCAGAAATCAATAATGCTGCAACCACCACTACTGAGAAAGAAGAATAGAATGTGCATATGTATGATCCTGATCAATCTGAGCAACAAAACTCTCCTAATATTGAGAAAACCCTGGAAGAGGACTTTGTATTTCCAGGGGGATCCATTTGTTGAGAATGAGAAAGTTATTCCTCCAGTTCAGATACAACAAGAGGAAACTCTAGAAGAGTTATTTCCTTACTTACAAGGAGCAAGAACTTAGGGGGAGATGCTAAGGATTGAGGGGGAGATGCCAATCATTGCCTCTAGGACAAAAGAAATAGTGGAAATATCTAGTTCATCTGATTCCTCTGAAGATGAAGTAGCCTTCAGGACAAAGAAAAGGAAACTTGTGGAGCTCAAGAAGAGGAGCTCAGGCTATAAGAAAGACTTGAAGAGTGTCCCACAAACACCAGCTCCTGTAGTAGACTTAATTTCACTTATGGTGCAACTACAATTCAAATTCGATGCGCAAAGAGTTGCTCTTGAAAATTATGTGGATGAGAACAATAAAGATCTGCAATTCCACTTGTCCCAGGATATAAAATCAATCAGAATTGAAGTTAATCAGAATAAAAAAGAGATGACAGATTACTTCCATAAGGGTGGTAATGTTGTAGTTTACTTGGCCAAGCAACAATAGGAGATCAAGACTGAAATAACAGACATTGTAGTCAAACAAGGTTATGTCCTGGAAAATCAACTCAGAATGAATGAAAATCTCAAAGAGTCACATAATACTATTCTAAAAGATCTCGGGAGTAATGCAACTGCTATCACTGAACAAATGGTTACAGTAAAGTCTGAGTTTGACAAACAACTCAAAGAGGATTTAGCAGCTGTCCAAACAGTAATCCAAGGATCTCAAAAGGCTATCTCTGATCAAATACAGAAGTTCAAAGCCTACTATAAAAAAGGAACAAATTATCTAGCTGATCAGGTACGATTTCAGAAGGATGATCTAAGAGACCATATAGAAAGAGAAGTCATAAAGGCGGAGAGAGTATTAGTCAAGCAAGCTCATATCATGCTAAATCGATATCCAATAGCATAAGAACAACTCTTGGTTATCCACCCATTGTGATGATGAGAACACTGCTGAATCTAGAATTCAACCTGCTTACATTGAAGGGGTTCAACAGGAAGTAGCCCAAGTCATTTATCCCTCTTCTGATTTTGAAGAAATCCAGCAGGCAGTACACCAAATGTATTGCCCTCCACAGGAAGCATATAATGTTATTCTTGAAAAAGTTGAAATTCCTACAGCTGCATTACAAAGAGAAAAAGAAGCACAAAGTGTAAGGGATGTTCAGATAGAACCTCAGTTGTCTAGGAAAAGGTTCAGCGAATAGGAAGAATTAAAGCATAATTTTGAACAATTGAGTCCAACCTCCAGGAATATTATTCATACTACTTGGCATTCTTTTAAAGAGAATGTGCATGATAGAGGCAAGTGGTATTCTGAATAGGAATGGAGGAAATATCAAGAGCGGCAAGATGCCATATACTAGTTTAGAAGAGACCTTAAGCTGGGAAGATACCTGCTAACTCTATGGAGCCTAGTAAGTATTTCCCAAAGCCTTTTCATTACCTTGAAAGGCAAAAGATCAAGGCTGAAGAGCTCCAAAAGAAGGATCTGAAAGGAAAGAAGCTGGCTAATGACATAGGAGCTCATGTACAAGCTAAGATTCAGTCTGGCAAAGGAATTTTCATCAAGGAGCCTAATCAATCTAAGGGATAGATTGACTAGGTTTAGAACTATGTAATCTTTTGTTCTAAAATCCTTGTAATTTAAAACTGATTCTTGTTTACTGTATTATATCATATTTTATGGTGATATAACATGCTATTTCTGCTTATGAGTTACCCTGTTTGAGTAATGATTTTATACATCATAATCTTTGTTTTATTATAAGTGTTGTATATCATTGACTAGGGGTTTTGAATTTTCCAAAAAGGGGGAGATTGTTGGGTACATTAGAACTGTGTACCTGATTTGAAAGAAGCCTCACTTACCTCAATGATATACATCAATGTGTATTTGATGGGACGTTGAGTTTCAATGTGAAGGTTAAATAAATGTAGAAAAAAATATTCTAAGTATAAGTATCGACACTTGTGATGGAAATGTGTTGACACTAGAAGCCAGATTGTGTCGACACACATGACTTGTGTCGATACACAGAAATTCTGTCAGCAACAATTGTGTAGACACTAGAAGCCAAATTGTGTCGACACACAAGGCTTGTGTCGACACATAAGACTTGTGTCGATACACTGATATTCTATTGGCAGCAATTGTGTCGACACAAGAAGCCAGATTGTATCGACACACAGGAATTTTGTCGACCCACAGAAATTCTGTCGGCAGTAGTTGTGTCGATATACAGAACTTGTGTCGATACACACAAGAATTTTTTCAACACCAACTATGTCGAGATTAGAAGCTATTGTTTTGAAACACAGGACTTATGTCGACAAATTCTACAAAAGCTGTGTCGAGAAGATGAAGAATGGTTGTGTCGACATTGTGTGAGTATTTTCTCGACGCTTTTCTGCTGAGATAGAGTACAATGAGGTATCAGATGTCAAGACTAAAGACTTGACAACTATCATAACTAACAAAGTTGTCGTATCTGTTAGAGCTGTTAGAAGGAGGTTATGAACGGATCAACCGGTAACCTCAGATGGGATCTATATAAAAACCTTATCTATCGTAAAAAGTAAGAGATTTGAAGAAGGATGGACTTGACATTTTTCTAACAGTTGAAATCTACATGTCATCACCAGAAGGCAGATCCTGAAGAAGTATGCAAGAATAATTCATATCTAATTTTGAATAGAAGAAGGAAGCTGGATTAAATATCATCTTCAACTTCATAAGAAGATAAACCTTACTTTGATCAGATTCAATAAGATTTGAAGAAGCTAAGACAAGTTGGATCTTAAGAAGCCAGATCAATCAAGATCTGATCAAGAAGCCTTCACCCTTTTTGATAGTTTAACTTTCAAGACAGCCTAAACACCTAGAGGGGGGGGGGTGAATAGGTTCTGCTTATTTATAAAAACTTCTAGGCAGAATTCAATTCAATGACTAACAAAAGAATCACAGCAATCACAGAAAATAAAACATCACAGATTGCACAATGTTTTATAGTGGTTCCCCAAGGTCTGGGTACATCCACTTTCCCCCCTTCACCTATCTAGCAGTATGCTAGATTCGGCCAAACTTCCACTAATCTCAGATCAATAGATCCTACAACTCAGAACCCAACTGGTTCCTACAACTCAGGCACAACAGCCCTACCTCAGCCTTGCCCCAAGGCCTACAACTCAGAGAAGATCCTTCTCCTACACTCAGGCAAACAGCCCTACCACACAGAGTTCAACACTCCTACACTCAGCCTTTATAACATAGGCTTATAACTCAGATCTGTGTAAACAGATCCTACAGAAATATAGAAAAGTTTATCTAACTGTCTTGCCTAAATTGAGAGAGAAAAGGCCAAGACAATTCTTGATCAGCTGATGAAATCAACTGTATCTGAGCTTTCTTCAAAGCTTCTTGAATAAGAACTTAGCTGAGTTGATTTCCAAACAGCTTCTTGAGAATCCACTGGTGGTTTCTTTCTTCTTCTTCAAATTCTGGCTTGATCTCTCTCTATCCAGCACTTTGAATGATTCTTTTGAATTCTGATTAGAACTCTTCTTTGATCTATCCTTAGATAGTCTTCTTAGATCTTCCGGTGAAGATCTTCTTAAGTGCCTAGCACTTTCTTGAAATGAATTGGATTGTAATCCTTCTCAACTTTTTGATTCTCAATAATAATTTCAAAAGTTAGTTTCTCCTTCTGAATCTGTCTATTTATAGACTTTCTTCATGGTAACCGGCTGATCCGGTTTCTAACCGTTTTCTGACAAGTCTGACAGCTTCAGTTAACCGGTGGCAACCCACAGCTGTCAAGTCTTAAAACAAGTCTTGTGCCTTAGTCTTGAACCACAAGTTGTCGAGACAGTCTGTCAGAAAGTGTCGAGACCATCTGTCTATCTGTGTCGACACAATTGACTTTGGTGTCGACACAGTCTTCAGTGATGTCGACTAAGTTGCCTTTGAGTCGACACAGCTTCTTCTGAAAATAACTTGGTCTTGACTCTTCAGTGTGTTGACACAAGTCCTGTGTGTCAACACAGTTGTTATAGAATCATAACTTAGTAAGTGTCGACTTAGCCTTCAGGTGTCGACACAGTCTTCTTTTAACTCTGCTGTAATGTGTCGACTTAATCACAATGTGTCGACACATTCTGCTGGTGTAGACAAACTTGAGGTCGACTATATACTTCTGAGTCGACACATCCTGCTGGTGTCGACAAACCTGAGGTCGACTATATT
The DNA here is from genome assembly GCA_039513925.1 of Platanthera zijinensis. Taxonomy (NCBI): domain Eukaryota; kingdom Viridiplantae; phylum Streptophyta; class Magnoliopsida; order Asparagales; family Orchidaceae; genus Platanthera; species Platanthera zijinensis. The sequence continues at coordinate 187,764,567 of CM077080.1, read as the reverse complement.
CTTCTGTGTCGACACATTTTACCAATGTTGAGGTCGACGCTTTTCTTCTGTGTCGACACAAATTCCCAGTGTTGTGTCGACTTACTTCTTCTGTGTCGACACTTTTTCCCAGTGTAGTTGTAGACTAACTGCTATGTGTCGACACTACTTCCCAGTGTTGTGTCGACTTACTTCTTCTGTGTCGACACTTTTTCCCAGTGTAGTTGTAGACTAACTGCTATGTGTCGACACTGCTTCCCAGTGTTGTGTCGACTATTTTCTTCTATGTGTCGACACTTTTTCCTCTGTGTCGACACTTGGACTTAGAATTTTTCTGCATACTTTATCAATTCTTCACCTGCACATGTCAACTTAAAACAACATCAAAAACACCTTGATGTATATCATTGAGCTAGGTTGGGCTTCTTCAAATCAGGTACACATTTTCCAATGTACCCAACACTTTTCTCTCTCTACCTAGGTAAAAGATTTATCATCTTAATAATCAATTTTTTCTGTAAGATCTTTTATAGATCTGAGTGAAGGAGAGTTTTCTCTCTGAGTTTTAAGCCTAAATTTATAAAGGCTGAGGTAGGGCCTAGTGCCTGAGGTAAGATCTTTGTGATCTGAGTTCTAGGCCTGGTGATAAGGGCTTATGTTGGGTTGTTTGCCTGAGGTAGGATTCTTGGAAAGAATCTGAGTTGTAGGACTTGAAGAAGTTTGAGCATTAGGAACTAGTTGAGTTCTGAGTTGTAAGATCCGAGGATTTGAGTTGTGGAAGGAAGTTTGGCCGAATCTAGCTCTCAGCTAGATAGGTAAAGAGGGAGAGTGGACGTACCCACGAATTGGGGAACCACTATAAAACACTGTGTGCTGTGTTTTTTTGTGCTTGTTTTATCCTATGTTGTGATATTTGTAGCTCAATTAGCTATGCTGAGATTAACCTTTTAATTGCCTAAGTTAAAATTTGATTTGAACCTATTATCTAGGTGGTTAGGATCTTTAAACATAATCTTTCAGCCACCTTCCAGCGATGCATGACCGCAAGTTTTCGCAAGATGGTTGGGGATTTCTTAGAGGTTTTCATGGGTGACTTCTCCTTATTTGGTGATAGCGTCGAAGAAGCGCTGACTTTGGTCTTGCAACGTTACTGATGGCCGCGAAACAGAGACCTACTGTGTTTTGTTCGAAATGGTCAGATTCCGCGGGCCGGTTAGAAGATCGAGTTTTCTAACGAGAGGAGGCAAGTGCACCTATCGCAAGTAGTACTCGGTAGAAAATACCGAGGTCGTATTATTCTCGGGGACGCGTTGATTATATCTACTCTTCCAGGCTAACAGTAAGGTGGGATTTTTTTAGTTTAATTAAAACGGAAAGAAAGAAAGCAGAATTTTGCTAAGTTAGTTCGATGACGGGTTAACACTCGGCATCGAATCGGATTAAGACTAAAATAATTCTTAACAATTATTAAACTTTGTTTTTAATTTAATAAAAGGCACATGGTTGTGAGCGATCTCTAGGAATATTGCTCACCTAAACATTAAGACTATTCGACCGATCGTTAGACCGACGAAGGATTCCTCTTAATGCCCGCTTTACGCTAAGAACCCCGCTATTGGGTGGGGAACCCAATGGGCTTCTCCTCTTTGTACGCAGTTCTCTTTACCCAAGGGGGATCGGTCCATACGTGCAGCCTCTCGGCGTCGCGTATGGATAACAAAAATAGAGCCCACACATCGATTATGTGGTCCTATTCGTTAACCCGGGGGTCCTTAAATTAAAATAAAAATAAAGTTTTTTAATTATTTCAAATCATTTTTTATGTCCCAAGTTCGAAGGCTAAAAGAGGCCACTCATCGGTATGGGGACGGAAGGTCGTGAGTGTTAAATTAAGCTGAACAATTATAAGAGAAAACACGAAAAATAGACAATTAGATAAATTGGTGATGCAGGCACTCACGCACACTTCAAAACCATAAAGAAAATTAAATAAAGCAAGCCCTACTCAAATGAGTAGGCAGAAATAAATGCACACACGCACACACTCTTCTTAATTGATAAATAAAGCGGTAAAATTATCTCCTACACGCACGCACTCTACATAATTGAGAAAGCGATAAAATTGCAAGCTCAAATGAGTGGCGGGAGTAAATTTATCTCATACACGCACGCACTCTACTTGAAAGTAAAACACACACACGCTACAGAAACGAAAACACATGCACCCACACAAAGTTTTCCTACTCAAGTGAGTAGGAAGAAAATGAAAGCAGTGTCCCACTCAAACGAGTGGGCGGAAAATGGCAGAGCGCCATTTAACCCTTAACGAGTAGGCGAAAATAAATGCATACGCACACACGCACTCTACAGGAGTTGAAATAAAGCAGTAAAACCTAACTCATACACGCACGCACTCTTACAAAAATAAGAAAAACAAAGTGCTCAGAAAATTTAAACGACTGCATTTCTACCGCTAGAATGCGGTAGAAATGCATAAAAAGTGAAAATAAAAATTAACCGGAGCGAAAAGTTTTGCAAATGCAAAATGTACTCGAAAAATTTACAACTGCATTTCTACCGCTAGAATGCGGTAGAAATGCATAAAAAGTGAAAATAAAAATTAAAGGGACTAAAAGTTTTATGAATAAAAAGCTAAAATGAAGTGAGCGAAAAATTAACGACTACATTTTTATTCATAAGCAAAAAGGTGAGAATAAAACTAACGTGAAGTTTTACATTCCTAAAAGCCTAAGTTAAAGAAAATAAAAACGAACACTTTTAGGGAGTTTTTATAAAACTTATATGAATGAAAATGATAAAGAAGAAAAAGCTAAAGCTAAAAAGTGGAAAACTAAACGGACGGCACAATGGCTAGAAATGCCGATAAATCCAAAATCTAACTAAGTTATGAAAGCTAAAAAGCTGAAAACATAAAGAAACACATTACTTAAGAAGGGCGCTTCCAATTGAACATTTCAACTTTGCGAGATAGAAAATCTACCATTTTATTGAATAAAAAGGTTATTACATGAAAAAGCTCTAATACAAACTAAGAAAGATAGGGAGAAATTCTCCTTACATATAGAAGAAACGGGCAGCACCTCTCCTAAGTAAGATGGACCAAAAAAGTGGACAAAATAAGCTTCCTGGAAGCTCTTATTTATAGGATGGGTCACGCCCGTGACTAGGGCGTGACAGGGGGGCGTGTCGACACTATTCATGAGCTGATTGGGTGACTTGACTGGAATGTTGAGAAAACGTGGCGGTCACGCCCTAGGTCACGGGAATGACATGTGTCAGTCACGGGCGTGACTGGGGCGTGTTCGACCTTCCGGCCGCAAATCGGGCCAGGTGGAAAGGTCACTTGTCACACCTTGACACGGGCCGTGTCGACACTATTTGATGATGATCGTCGGGCTGGCACCTGTGGTCGGCGATCGTCGAGGGCATGACACGGGCGTGTCGGTCATGTGACACGGGCGTGTTAGTCAACTTTTTGATTATTTTTGGAATTTTTCTGGAAATTTTCTGCTCTTTGTCTTGCAACGTTACGAGGATACTAATTTAATGCTCAATTGGGAGAAGTGTCATTTCATGGTGCGTGAGGGGATCGTTCTAGGGCATAAGGTTTCTCAATTGGGGCTAGAGGTTGATCTAGTCAAGGTAGAGGTGATTAGAAACCTACCCCCTCCATCGAAACTTCATGGTATTCGTAGTTTTATGGGGCATGATGGATTCTACCGACGCTTTATTTAAGGTTTCTCGGCTATAGCTAAGTCCTTATCTAATCTATTGGCAAAGGATTTCGAGTTTGTGTTTGACGATGATTGCAATCGGGCATTTAATTGCTTGAAGGATTGATTGATTTCAACCCAGATTCTCTCATCCCCGAATTGGACAGTGCCTTTCGAGTTTATGTGTAATGCTAGTGACGTCACAGTGGGGTCAGTGTTGGGGCAACATAAAAAGAAGATCTTTCATACAATTTCCTACGGGAATTAGACGTTGCATGATGCTCAACTGAACTATACCACGACCGAGAAGGAGTTTTTCACTATCATTTTCTCCTTCGAGAAGTTCCACTCTTACTTAATTCTTTCTAAGGTGGTGGTGAATTCTGATCATACGGCTATTCATTTTCTCTTGCACAAGAAAGATGCTAAGACGTGACTCATGCGTTGGATTCTATTTCTATAAGGATATGATATCGAAATTCGGGATCGCCGCGGATTTGACAATGTGGTTGTTGACCATCTATCGAGACTTGAAGGAGGAGAAGTCGAGGGATCATAGGGAATTCCAATTTCAGACGCTTTTTCGGATGAGGGCCTGTTCACCTTTTCTCTATTGCTTCTACTCCTATGTATGCTGACTTCGCCAACTTCTTGGCGAGTAAGGCCCTGCTGCCACATTTAACATATCAACAAAAAAAGAAATTTTTCTCAAACGTCAAATATTATCTCTGGGAGGATCCTTTACTATTCCGTACCTGTGCTGATAGGGTTGTCCGACGTTGTGTCTCTGAGCTTGAAGTTAAAGTGATTCTGAGGCATTGCCATGATCGCGAGCCTGGCGAGCATTTTGGTTGCACAGGGAGTGCTCGCAAGGTTTTACAATGCGGTTTGTTTTGGCCTATGTTATTCCGTGACTCTTTTACCAATGTCAAAGAGTGGAATGAATGTCAGAGCACGGGAAAAAATGCTCGACGTGACGAAATGCCTCTAAAAAATATGCAGGTTTGCGAGTTATTCTTTACTTGTCAAATGATGCTCGCACCTTGCTCCACTTCCTTCATAGGAACATCTTCTCCCGCTTTGGCATACCGAGAACTATAATAAGTGATGGGGGTAGTCATTTTTGCAACCACAATTCGCACAACAGCTGAAACGGCTCGGTGTTCACCACAAGGTCGCTTTAGCCTACCATCCCCAGATGTGTGGTCAAGTGGAGATTTCAAATAGGGAACTAAAGAGGATTTTAGAAAATTCTATCCACTCTAACAGGAAGGAGTGGGCAAAGAAGGTGTACGATGCTCTTTGGGCTTACCGAACTGCGTTCAAGACACCGATAGCGATGTCACCCTTCTAGGTGGTATATGGCAAATCATGCCACCTTCCTGTTGAATTGGAGCATAAGGCATTATGGGCCACCATATTTCTCAACATGGACTTTAAAGAGGCTTCTGACAAGATACGTGGTCAGCTTTGTGAACTCGACAAATTCCGCCTGCGCGCTTATGAGAGAACAAGCATATATAAGGAAAAAACTAAGCGCTGACATGATAAACTTATCTCGCCCAATTAATTCAAGCCGCATGACCAGGTTCTTTTGTACAACTCACACCTGCGGATGTTTCTCGGGAAGTTAAAATCCAGATGGAGAATTCCTTATACAATTGTAAGTTTCTCTCCATATGGTGCGATAAAGATTCGGGATGACAAGGACTACACTTTCAAAGTAAACGGGCATCGCTTGAAGCAATTTAAGGGGAGTGACATCGATAAATACGTGCACTACGTACTACTGCAAGACCTCGATGGATGTTGGCCCCCTTTTATTGTTTTGTTTACATTTGTTTCTTTGATTATCTTCTTTCTGGGATTGTAAAACTTTATATAAGACTGCTAATACAGGTATTTGGTCCACCTTAAGGATGGTAAAGAAAAGGGCTTATGGGAGACAACCCAATTTCGCTATTTTTAATCTGTTCAATTTTTCTGCTGTGATTATATGTTTATAGTATTTGTGCTTGGAGGTATTCTCATTTGCAGGTGGAGTTTGTTTGGGTCGTAGACTTTCTACTGAAAATAACGCCGATCTTCTAGTATGCTCATTTGCTGAGCATAGGGTAACCTCTCGCCCAACTTTTATTTTATTAATTTTATTGCAAATCTTGTGTTAGGTTGTTTGGATTAAGTCTAGTTGGGGAGAGTTATGAGACTTACCTGTGCACGTGCATCACTATCTCTTTCATACCAAAAGAATATTTTTATTTTCTATTTTCATGATACACGTCCGCATTTTGCACATACACCCACATGAGCGTGATCTTAACCATGCGCTCGGCTCGAGTCAAATGTGTTTCTTTTGTGTAAACTTTAAAATAACAATGCTGGCTTAGGATTTTAGGATAGAGTAGTACGAGACTCGTGCAATGCTCCTAATCGATTACTCTTGGTCTGTGTAGAAATAGTATAGAATTAATTTTTCTTTATGCTCGTGGATTTATACTTTTTCTGCAGATGTAAATATTGTTTGTACTACTCAAAAATGTTGAATTTGGTGTAATCGAACGGTAGTGTAAGGATGTGTGTAGCCATCACTAGACTCATTTTGCTCGAGACAGGAGGAAGGATCATCTTTCTCGATTGCTAAGAACTTGCCCCAAGATACTCTCAAAACATCGGTGCATGGTTAGTCTAGTATGAACATGATGATATAGGCCATCATTTTATTCCGGTTGAGCCTTGTACCCCGTCCTAACATAATCCTTGATATCCTATGTTGTGTCTATCCCTCCTGTTGATTTAGCCCTACTCCGTGATCACCAAAGCCTAAAAGCTTTTCCCAGTCCCACACCCTAATCTCTAAATATTAGTGGATTAGTTCTTGTATTGGGTGATGTTGCTATAGTGCAGTTTTGTTATTGTGAGTTGGAGTGTTCAAGTTAATATGTGCTGAATTTGGTTTAAAAAAATATAATTTTTGAAGAAGAAAAGAAAAGAAAAAAATGTTGTTTGATATGAAATAAGTGAAAAAGAAAATTCCATTTGAGATTTTATTTCTGTGGCAGTAGGCAGTGCACACACCCTTGTTATCAAGTTCAAGTTTTGTGGTGTGGTGCACCTGTAATTTTTGGTTGATAATATTTTGTTTTTAGAACATTTAAGTTGTGCGTAGATGCTGTTTTTACTCTTTTTGCATCCTTACCTACATATACACCCAAGCCCCATTATTATCCTAAAGTCCTACAGATTCACTCTTGAGTCAAACTAGCGTAGTGGAGAGAGTGTGAATGGGAAAGAGTTTGATCCCCGACATTGATGGATTTATTTGGAGGTGGTCACGAGTCCCGCTCTTTGACAACGCTCATTTGAATGGCATGCCTACATTCTTCCTATGTATGACCGAAAAATTCTCCTAAATTCCAATTTTGAGTAGATACAATATTTATTTATGCCTGTCAAAAAGTATAAACTTTGTAGTTTAATTAAAAATTTTATCTATTATATTTTTTATGCCCATGATGTATTTGATTTCTTGCAATAATTTGTTTGGAAATTACTAAGCCAGCTAACTATTTTCTAGTCCACGGGGTGATGATTTGCTCAGGACGAGCAAATATTTAAGTCTGGTGGTATGATGAGTCCGATTTATATAGGGTTTTTCGGACTCATCTGGGCCTGTTTTCTCACTCGTACACAACATTGCAACTTGTAATTGGTTATATTTGCTTCATTTGGTCAATGACCACTCTGTGCACTGCTTTGTCCTGAGGGTGTGAAATTGTGCATTCTGTTGTCGGGGGTAAGCACATGGTGCTCCCCATGGCTCTTTCCAGCTATTTTTTGTAGCATTTCAATGATGTTGGAGGGTCCCCTTGTGATTTATTTGTTTACATGCAGGTGTTCAGTTTTTCCCCTAGTCTGGAATTCATACTTGTGGAAAACGCACGACCGTGCGTTTTCTTAGAGCACGTTTTCTTTCTGGTCGTGTGTTTTCTACAAGTTTCTTTAGAGGATTAACCAACCCATGAAATTTCTTCACGCACGGTTTCTTCGGAACCGTATGCAAAGGAAATGCACGGTTTTACTGTACCTACCTTGATTTATTGTGCTCTCTGGTTAATCGTGTGATTTGCTCACGCATGGGTAGAAGTGCCCGTGCGCGAGTAAAATGCACGATTCCACCTGCTTGCCAAGAATTTATGATTTCTATTATTAGCCATGCATTTTCCTTCACGCACGAGCGGAAGCGTCCGTGCGCGAGGAAACGCACGGTTAACATACGGTCGTGCGCCAAATTGTGATTGACCATTATTTCTGACTTCTCTATTTAAGTCGCAGGTCTCATTCGCCAAAGGGATCCGGCCCACCATTTCCGCTCCTCTGAGCGGGAAAAACTTCCTCCTTCCATTTTCTTCTTTCTCCTCCTTAGAGAGCTCATCTGGCCAGCATTCTACCTCCAAAAGCACTTAATAGCTTCATCTTCAGCTGCCATCATTTTCTCCAACCTCAAAGCTCTATTTCAAGCTCTTAGGTGCTGTATACGTGGAGTTCTCCGGCCAGGTTCAACCCGCAGGCTATTCACGAAGAAGACGGGTTATTAGATGGAAGTGACAGCCCTTCTCAACCCCAGACGTATCTGTATACCGAGTAAGGACAAGGCCCGACAACCCTTGACTCAGGCCGCGAATCTCGGAATGTCTTCTTGTGTTTGGTTGTAACTCCCCCCTTCTCTTGTAGTAACTTAGCTCTTGATTGCGTGGTTGTTGGATTGATGTGTAAGAACTTGATTTGCTTAATGATTTCATCATGTCTAAGTGTTGACATATTTTAGTTCTAGATTATGTTGGTGCGGTTCCATCTTTTGTGTCCTCGACGCGATAGTGTCGTCCTAACAATTGTTAGGAGCGTGCATGGCGAAGATTTGACTGCAACAGTCAATGGTTTGTCCATCCTCCTTATTACACCCTTGAGTAATCCACCCAAGTGACGCGGTGAAGGCGACCCACAATAGTTTTATTAGTGTTAAAATTAGGAAACCAAAATTCAAAACCCCTTGTTAGGTTGATACTTGAAATGCCTCTTTCAATAGCAAAGTCACACTCCCTACCTGCACTCCTCGAGAGATCGTTATATAGGGATTCAACTCCTCAACTTTATTACTTGACTACAATCTGTACAATTGCCGAAAGTGCATCAGTACTTGCGTTATATTTTAAATTTACCTGTCATTGACTTCTCTTTCCCACAGATTAGAAGGTATTCGCGATTTCACTTCAGGTACTCGTGTTATATTTTAAATATACATCCTTTTGACTTCTCTTTTGGAGAGATTAGAAGGTTTTCATGAGTTCAGTTCAGGTACTCGGGTTATTTACCTGCTTTTGACTTCTCTTTTGTAGAGATTTGCAGGTGTTTGTGAGTTCACATCCGGTACTCGCCTTATATTTCAAATTTACCTTCTTTTGACTTCTACTTTCTAGAAATTAGCATGTGTTTGCGAGTTAACTTCTAGTACTCGCGTTATATTTTTAATTCACATGATTTTGACTTCTCCTTTGTTGAGATTAGAAGTTGTTTGCAAGTTCACTTTATGTACTAGCATTATATTTTAAATTTACCTATTTTTGACTTCTCTTTTGGACAGATTAGATGGTTTTTGCTAGTTCACTTCATGTACTCGCATTATATTTTAAATTTACCTGCTTCTGACTTCTCCTTTATGGAGATTAGAGGTTGTTCACAAGTTCTATATAGGTACTCGCATTATATTTTTAATTTACCTTCTTTTGACCTCTTATTTTGTAGAGATTACCAGGTGCTCGCGAGGTCACATTAGGTACTCGTGTTATATTTTAAATTTAATTGCTTTTGAGTTCACTTTTATAGAGATTAGAAAGCTTTCGCGAGTTAACTTCAGGTACTAGTGTTATATTTTAAATTTACCTGCTTTTGATTTCTCCTTTGCAAAGATTAGTAGGTACTCACGAGTTCACTTCAGGTACACTTGTTAAATTTTATATTTACCTGCTTTTGACTTCTCCTTTATAGAGAATAGAAGTTGTTCGCGAGTTAACTTTAGGTACTCGTGTTATATTTTAAATTTACTTGCTTTGAGTTATCTTTTATAGAGATTAGAAGGTGTTCGCAGGTAAACTTCAGGCACTTGTACTATATTTAAAATTTACTAGCTTTTGACTTCTCCTTTAAAGAGATTAGCAGATATTTGCGAGTTTACTTCAGGTACTCACGTTATATATTAAATTTACATGTTTTCACATCTCTTTTGTAGAGATTAGCATGCATTCGTGGGATCACTTCTGGTAATATCATTATATTTAAAATTTACTTCTGGTACTACTATCAAATTTTAACTTCTCTTTTCAAGAGATAACATGTGTTCGCGAATTCACAAGGTACTTGTGTTATGTTCAAATTACCTTTTATTTCCAATTAGAGAAATTTTGCGAGTTTAAGGTATTCGAGACCTTCTTTTGATCTCTTTTTAGAAGAAAGTTTTTGTTAATATGAGTACCTCTTTGACCTTCTCTTTTAGAGAGATTAGGTGTTTGCGGTACTAAGGTACTAGTGTTACTTCTCGTTTATAGAGATTTGCAGGTGTTAGCGATTTACCAGGTACTCGTGTTAATTTTAAATTTACCTGCTTTTGACTTCTTTATAGAGATTCAGGTGTTTGCAACTTCACTTCAGCACTCAGATTAACTTCTCAGGTCACGAGTGGGTCGCGAATCTCACTTTATCATTTGCTTTTGTACATAAATTTGTCACGAGTTACTTCAGGTTCACATTTACCTACCTTTACTTCTCTTTCCAGGTGTTGCGAGTTCACTTCAGGACCTCCTTTTTCTCCAATGCTTTAGACTCGCGTTATATTTTAAATTACCTGCATTGTAGGATTTTATGTTTGAGTTCACTTCGACTCGTTTACTTCAGGTATTCGAGTTATATTTTAAACCTACTTTTACTTTTACTTCACTTTAGGTACTTGACACTTCTCTTTTGGAGAGATTAGAAGTTTACTTCAAAACTCGACTTTTGACTTCTCGGTGTTGCTGTAGGACTTGTGTTATATTTTAAAATTCCTTATTTTGACCTCTCTTTTGTAGAGATTAGCAGGTGTTCGCAGTTCACATAAGTACTCGCGTTACTTATCTTTTTAGAATTTATAGGTGCTACGAGCTACTTCTTACTGGACTTCTCTTTTAGAGATTAGAGGGGTTAGTAGTAGGTGCTTTTGCGAGGTGTTCGCACGCTCACTTAAGTAATCGTACTTTCTAGTGATTGATCACGAGTTAACTTGAGGTACTCGTATTTATAAATTACCAGCTTTTGACTTCTCTTTGCTCACGAGTTACTTCAAGACTCGTGATTAGCAGGTACTTCAGGTACTCGCTTTGATTACCTCATTTGACTTTTCTTCAGGTACACTTCTACCCGTGTTATATTTTGTTACGTGCTTTTACTTCTCCTTTTTTAATTATAGGAGTTACCTTTAAGTCTCACATTGACTTTGACATCTTTCCTAGCAGGTGTTTGCGAGTAGAGATTAGCAGGTGCGAGTTTGTCCCAACTTCACTCACATCAGAAACACGGGTTATATTTTTAATTTAGCTTTTAAGCTTTTACTCGGGAGTTAACTTCGTACTCATGTTATATTTTAAACGTACTTTTGACTACTCCTTTGCCAAGTGTTCGCGAGTTCACATCTTACTCATGATCTTCTTAGACTCTCCTTTGCAGGGGATGTGTTAGCGACTTCATCTTAGGTACTCGCGTAGGAGTGATTTCACGAGTTCACACTACTCGTGGGATTACTCGCGACAGGTATTATATTTAAATAAATGCTTTTACTTCTCCAGCAGGTTTTGACTCAGGTCTCTTTTGAGGAGTAAAGATTAGTAGGTGACTGCACTTCAGGATTCGAGTTCCCTTAGTAGTTTTCGCTAGTACTCAAGTATTATATTTAAATATACCAGCTTTTGACATTTGCTTTTGACTTCTCTTGCTTTACATTAATTAGAGGAGTCATGAGTTCAGATACTCATGACTTGCCTTTAACTTCTCATTTCAGCAGGTATTCGCTCACTCATGTTATATTTTAAATTTACCTCCTGCCTTTGACTTCTCGCTTACCTCTTATGATGCAGAGATTAGCAGGTGTTCAGGTACTCGCAAATTTGCCTAGTTCACAAGTGATCGCGAATTAGGTACTACGTTTATCTTAAATTACATGCTTTTATTTTAGTGATTTGCAGGTTTAGTTCCTCTAGCATTATATTTGAAATTTACTTTTGACTCCCTTTTGGAGAAATTAGATGGACTTGAGATAAGAGCAGGTTTTCAGGTTCACTTTAGGACTCGTTCTTTTGACTTCTTATGTAGGATTAACTCACGCAGGTACTCGTATATTTTAATTTATTTACCTCGCGAGTTAACTTCCGAACTCTACCTCTACACTCTTTTGCAAAGATTAGATTGAGAGTTCCCAGGTCTTTGTGAGTTCACGAGTTCTCAGGTACTCACAAATTACCCGCCTTTGACTTCTCATTATGGAGATTAGCAGGTGTTGGCGAGTTCACTTCAGGTACTCATATTATATTTTAAATTTACCTCCTTTTTACTTCCTTATGGAGAGATTAGAAGGTTTTGTTCACTTCAGGTACTCGTTTTATTTAAATTCACCTGCTTTTAACTTCCACATTGCAGAGATTTTCAGGTCTTTGTGAGTTTAGTTCTGGTACTCACATTATATTTCAAATTTACCTACTTTTTTACTTCTCATTTCTAAATATTATCAGTTGTTCGTGAGTTAACTTCTAGTACTCGTGTTATATTTTAAGTTTACCTACTTTTGACTTCTCTTTTACATAGATTAGTAGGTGTTTGTTAGTTCACTTTAAGTATTCGTGTTATATTTTAAATTTACTTGCTTTTTTACTTCTCTTTTGGAGAGATTAGAAGGTTTTTGCTTGTTTACTTCAAATACTCGCATTATATTTTAAATTTACCTACTTTTGACTTCTCTTTTATAAAGATTAGTAGGTGTATGCTAGTTCACTTTAGGTACTTGTGTTATATTTTTAATATTCCTTATTTTGACCTCTCTTTTGTAGAGATTAGCAGGTGTTTGCGAGTTCACATAAGGTACTCGTGTTATTTTTTAAATTTACCTACTTTTGACTAATCTTTTATAGAGATTTGTAGGTGCTCACGAGCTAACTTCATGTACTAGTGTTATATTTTAAATTTACCTGCTTTTAACTTCTCCTTTGTAGAGATTAGAAGGGGTTAGTGAGTTCACTCCCGAAACTTTTGTTATTTTTTAAATTTACCTGCTTTTGACTACTCCTTTGTAGATAATAGCAGGTGTTCGCACGTTCACTTTAAGTAATCGAATTATATTTTAAATTTACCTTCTTTTGACTTCTCTTTTATAGTGATTTGAAGGTTTTCACGAGTTAACTTGAGGTACTCGTATTATATTTTAAATTTACCAGCTTTTGACTTCTCCTTTGCAGAGATTAGCAGGTGTTCACGAGTTCACTTCAAGTACTCGTGTTAATATTTTAAATTTACCTGCTTTTGACTTTTTTTGTAGAGAATAGTACGTGTTCGTGAGTTCACTTCAGGTACTCGCTTTGTATTTAAAATTTACCTGCGTTTGACTTCTGTTTTTGATATATTAGCAGGTTTTCGCGAGTTTACTTCCGGTACCCATGTTATATTTTAAATTACTTGCTTTTGACTTCTCCTTTTTATAGATTAGTAAGAGTTCACGAGTTCACTTCAAGTACTCACGTTGTATTTTTAATTTTATTCTCTTTGACATCTCTTTCGCAGAGATTAGCAGGTGTTTGCGAGTTCACTTCAGGTACTAACATTATATTTCAAATTTAAATGTTTTTGACTTCTCCTTTCAATATATTACGAGGTGTTTGCGAGTTAACTTCTTGTAGTCCCTTAATACTTTTAATTTACCTGCTTTTGACATCTCTTTTGTAGAGATTAGCAGGTGTTTGCGAGGTCACATTAGAAACACGGGTTATATTTTAAATTTACCTGCTTTTAAGTTCTCTTTTACTGATATTAGAGGTGTTCGGGAGTTAACTTCAAGTACTCATGTTATATTTTAATTTTACGTACTTTTGACTACTCCTTTGCAAAGATTAGCAAGTGTTCGCGAGTTCACATCATCTACTCATGTTATATTTTAAATTTATCTTATTTAGACTTTTCCTTTGCAGGGATTAGCATGTGTTAGCGACTTCATCTTAGGTACTCGCGCTATATTTTGATATTACCTTCTTTAGACTTCACTTTTGTAGAGATTTACAGGTGTTCGCGAGTTCACATCAGGTACTCGTATTATATTTTAAATATACCTACTTTTGACTTAACTTTTATTTAGATTAGTATGTGTTCGCGACTTACCTACAGGTAATTGTCTTATATTTTAAATTAACATGCTTTTGACTTCTCCATTGCAGAGATTAGAAGGTGTTTGCGATTTCACTTCAGGTACTCATGTTATATTTTGAGATTTACCTGATTTGACTTCTCCATTGTAGAGATTAGTAGGTGTTCGTGACTGCACTTCAGGTATTCGTATTATATTTTAAAATTACAAGCTTTTGATATCTACTTTGGAGAGATTAGTAAGTGTTCGCGAGTTCACTTCAAGTACTCGCTTTATATTTTAAATATACCAGCTTTTGACTTCTCTTTTTGAGAGATTAGCAGGTGTTCCTGAGTTCAGATCAGGTTCTCGTGTTATATTTTTAATTACTTACTTTTCACATCTCCTTTCCATAAATTAGCAGGAGTCAAGAGTTCACTTCAGATACTCATGTTATATTTTAAATTTACTTGCCTTTGAATTCTCATTCGCAGAGATTAGCAGGTATTCACGAATTCACCTCAGGTACTCATGTTATATTTTAAATTTACCGCCTTTTTATTTCTCTTTTAGAGAGATTAGAAGGTTTTTACAAGTTCAATCCAGGCACTCGGATTACATTTTTAATTTACCTGCTTTTGACTTCTCCTTTGCAGAGATTAGCAGGTGTTTGCAAGTTCACTTCAGGTACTCGCATTATAATTTCAAATTTACCTACTCTTGACTTCTAATTTCTAGAAATTAGCAAGTGATCGCGAATTATGTTTTGGTACTCACGTTATATCTTAAATTTTCATGCTTTTGACTTCTCTTTTTTAGTGATTTGCAGGTATTCACGAGTTCACTTTTTGTACTAGCGTTATATTTTAAATTTACCTGATTTTGACTTCCCTTTTGGAGAAATTAGAAGGTTTTTGCTAGTTCACTTCAAGTACTTGCAATATATTTTAAATTTACCTGCTTTTGACTTCTCCTTTGAAGAGATTAGCAGGTGTTTGCGAGTTCACATTAGGTACTCGCATTATATTTTAAATTTACCTTCTTTTGAGCTCTCTTTTGTAGAGATTAACTAGTGTTCACGAGTTCACATCAGGTACTCGTATTATATTTTAAATTTACCTGCTTTTGTATTCTCTTTTATATAGATTAGAAGGTGTTCGCGAGTTAACTTCCGATACTCGTGTTATAGTTTAAATTTACCTGCTTTTTACTACTCTTTTGCAAATATTAGTAGGTGTTCACGAGTTCACTCCAAATACACTATTTATATTTTAAATTTACCTGATTTTAACTTCTCCTTTATAAAGAGTAGAAGGTATTCGCGAGTTCAATTTAGGTACACGCATTATATTTTAAATTTAACTGCTTTTAACATATCTTATATAGAGTTTAGAAGGTATTCTCTAGTTAATTTCAGGTACTCGTGTTATATTTTAAATTTACCAGCTTTTGACATCTCCTTTCCAGAGATTAGTAGAGGTTTGCGAGTTTACTTAATGTACTCACGTTATATTTTAAATTTACATGTTTTGACTTCTCTTTGTAGAGATTAGCAGGTGTTCGCGAATTCACTTCTAGTACTCGCATTATTTTTTAAATTTACCTTCTTTTGACTTCTCATTTAGATAGATTAGAAGGTTTTTGCGAGTTCACTTGAGGTACTCGCGTTATATTTTAAATATACCTCCTTTTAAATTATTTTTTGTAGAGATTAGCAGGTGTTCGCGAATTCACTTCAGGTACTCGTGTTATGTTTAAATTAACCTTCTTTGGACGTCTCCTTTGAAGATATTAGAAGGTGTTCGCGTGTTCAATTCAGGTACACTAGTTATATTTTAAATTTATTTTCTTTTGACATCTCTTTTATAGAGATAACAGTTGTTCGCAAGTTCACATCAGGTACTCACATTATATTTTAAATTTACCTAATTTTGACATCTCTTTTATATAGACTAGAAGGTGTTCGTCAGTTAACTTTAGGTACTCGTGTTATATTTTAAATTTATATTCTTTAAACTACTCTATTATAGATATTAACAGATGTTCGCGAGTTCACTTCGGGTACACATGTTATATTTTAAATTTACCTACTTTTGACTTCTCCTTTCCAGAGATATGCATGTGTTCACGACTTCACTTTAGGACTAACTTTATATTTAAAAATTACATACTTTTGACTTCTCTTTTGGAGTGATTAGCAGGAGTTCGTGAGTACACTTCAGGTGCATACATTATATTTTAAATTTACCTACTTTTGGCTTCTCTTTTAGAAAGATTAGCAGTTGTTTGAGAGTTCACTTCAGGTACACGTGCTATATTTTAAATTCCTTGCTTTTAATTCTCCTTTCCAAAGATTAGAAGGAGTTCATGAGTGCACTTCAGATACTCGCGTAAAATTTTAAATTTTTTCATCCTTTGACTTCTCTTTCGTAGAAATTAACAGGTGTTCGCAAGTTCAGTTTAGGTTCTCACATTATATTTTAAATTTATCTCTTTTTGAATTCTCTTTTGTAGAGATATGAAGGTTTTTGCAAGTTCACTTAAGGTACTCCATTAGATTTTAAATTTACCTGCTTTTAACTTCTACTTTGCAGAGATTCAAGGGTGTTTCTGAATTCACTTTAGGTACTCGTATTATATTTCAAATTTACTTGCTTTTATCTTCTCATTTCTAGGGATTAGTAAGTGTTCATGAGTTATATTCTGGTACTCATGTTAAGTTTTAAATTTGCTTGCTTTTGACTTCTCATTTACAGAGATTAGCAGGTGTTTATGAGTTCACTTTAGGTACTAGAATTATATTTTATATTTACCTACTTTTGACTTCTCTTTTGTATAGATTAGAATGTTTTTGCTAGTTCACTTCATGTACTCGCATTATATTTTAAATTTACCTACTTTTGATTTCTCCTTTGCAGAGATTAGCAGGTGTTCAATGTTAACTTTAGGTACTCGCATTATATTTTAAATTTACTTGCTTTTGGACTCTCTTTTGAAGAGATTAGGAGGTGTTCGCGAGTTCACATCCGATACTCGCGTTATATTTTAAATTTACCTACTTATGACTTCACTTTTATAGATATTAGACCGTGTTTGCGAGTTAACTTTAGGTAGTCGTGTTATATTTTAAATTTATCTGCTATTAACTTCTCCTTTGTTGAGATTATCAGGTGATAGCGAGTTCACTTCAGGTACTTTTGTTATATTTTAAATTTACCTGTTATTGACTTCTCCTTTGTTTAGAAGTGCAGGTGTTCGCGAGTTCACTTAGGGTACTGGCATTATATTTCAAATTTACCTACTTTTGACTTCTCTTTCATAGATATTAGAAGGTGTTTGTGAGTTAACTTCAGGTACCCATGTTATATTTTAAATTTACCATCTTTTTACTTCTCCTTTACAGAGATTAGCAAGTATTCATGAGTTCACTTAAGGTACTCTTGATATATTTTAATTTTACTTGCTTTTTACTTCTCCTTTGTAGAGAATTGTAGGTGTTCGTGAGTTCACTTCAGGTACTTGCGTTATATTTTAAATTAACTTGCTTTTGACTTCTCTTTTGCAGAGATTAGTAGGTGTTCGCAAGTTCAAATCAGGTACTCGCATTATATTTTTTATTTACCCGCTTTTGGCTTCTCATTTATAAAGATTAGCGGGTAATGGCGAGTTCACTCTAGGTACTCGTGTTATATTTTTTATTTGCATGCTTTTGACTTCTCTTTTGCAGAGATTAGTAGGTGTTTGCGAGTTCAATTAAGGTACTCGTCTTATATTTTAAATTTACATACTTTTTACTTCTCCTTTTTAGATATTAGTAGGTGTTCGCGAATTCAGTTTAGGTACTCAGATTAAATTTTAAATTTTCTTGCTTTCGGCTTCTCTTTTGGAGAAATTAGTAGGTGTTCGCGAGTTCGCTTCAAGTACTCACATAATATTTTAAATTGATCTTCTTTTAACTTCTCTTTTATAGAGATTAGCAGGTGTTCGCAAATTCACTTCTGGTACTCGTGTTATATTTTAAATTTACCCGCCTTTGACTTCTCCTTTGCAGAGATTAGCAGGTGTTTGCGGGTTCATTTCAGGTAATCAAATTATATTTTAAATTTACCTGCTTGTGACGTCTCTTTTATAGAGATTAGCATGTATTCGTGAGTTAATATTAGGTACTCCCGTTATATTTTAAATTTACTTAATTTTTACTTCTCTTTTATAGAGATTAAAAGGTGTTTGCTTGTTGACTTTAGGAACTCGTGTTATATTTTAAATTTGCACATGCTTTGACTTCTCCTTTATAGAGATTAGAATGTGTTTGCGAGTTCACTTCCGGTACTCGTGTAATATTTTAAATTTACCTGCTTTTAACTTCTCCTTTGAAGAAATTAGCAGGTTTTTGCGAATTCACTTCAGGTACTCGCATTATATTTTAAATTTACCTGCTTTTGACTTCTCTTTTAGAGATAGTAGCAGGTGTTCATGAGTTCACTTCATTTACTCCGTTAATGTTTTAAATTTTCCTGCTTTTGACTTCTCTTTTCTAAAGATTAGCAGGAATTCACAAGTTAACTTCAGGTACTCATTTTATTTTTTAAATTACTTGCTTTTGACTTCTCCTTTATATAGATTAGCAGGAGTTCACGAGTTAACTTCAGGCACTCGCATTATATTTTAAATTTACCTACCTTTCATTTCCCTTTCGCATAGAAAAGCAGGTGTTCAGGAGTTCACTTCTGTTACTCATATTATATTTTAAATTTACTTTCTTTTGTCTTCTCTTTTGGAGAGAATATAAGGTTTTCGTGAGTTCCCTTCAGGTACTCGCATTATATTTTTAATTTACCTGCTTTTGAATTCTCCTTTGCAGAGATCAGTAGGTGTTTGTGAGTTCACTTCAGGTACTCGCATTATATTTCAAATTTACCTACTTTTGACTTCTCCTTCTAGAGATTAGCAGGTGTTCGCGAGTTAAATTTTGGTACTCGGGTTATATTTTAAATTTACATATTTTTTACTTATCTTTTATAGAGATTAGTAGGTGTTCGTGAGTTCACTCCAGGTACTCGTGTTATATTTTTAATTTGCATGCTTTTGACCTCTCTTTACTGAGATTAGTTGGTGTTTGCGAGTTCAATTATGGTACTTGTGTTATATTTAAAATTTACCTTCTTCTGACTTCTCCTTTTCCGAGATTAGTAGGTGTTCGCAAATTAACTACATGTACTCACATTACTTTTTAAATTTACCAGTTTTTGACTTTTCTTTTGGAGAGATTAGCAGGTGTTTGCGAGTTCACTTCAGGCACTCGCATAATATTTTAAATTTACCTGCTTTTAACTTCTCTTTTGTAGAGATTAGCAGGTGTTCGTGAATTCACTTCAGGTACTCATGTTATATTTTAAATTTACTCTCTTTTGACTTCTTTTTTGTAGAGATTAGCATGTGTTCACGAGGTCACTTCAGGTACTCACATTATATTTTAAATTTACATGCTTGTGACATCTATTTTGTAGAGATTAAAAGGTGTTCACAAGTTCACATTATGCACTCGCGTTATCTATTATATTTACCTAATTTTGACTTATCTTTTATAAGGATTAGTAGGTGTTTGGGAGTTAACTTCAAGTACTAGTTTTATATTTTAAATTTTTATGCTTTTGACTTCTCCTTTGTAGAGATTAGCAATTTTTCACGATTTCACTTCCGGTACACGTGTAATATTTTAAATTTACCTGTTTTTGACTTCTCCTTGATAGAGATTACAAAGTGTTCATGAATTCACTTCAGGTACTAACATTACATTTTAAATTTACCTTTTTTGACTTTTATTTTAGAGATATTAGTAGGTATTCAAGATTTCACTTCTGGTACTCCCTTTATATTTTAAATTTACCTGTTTTGACTTCTCTTTTGAAGAGATTAGTATGTATTCCCAAGTGTACTTTAGGTACATGTGTTATATTTTAAATTTCTTGCTTTTGACTTCTCCTTTCCTTAGATCAACTGGAGTTCACGAGTTCACTTCAGGTACTAACATTATATTTTAAATTTACCTACCTTTCACTTCTCTTTCGCAGAGATTAGCTGGTGTTCGCAAGTTCACTTTAGGTACTCGTGTTATATTTTAAATTTACCTCCTTTTGACTTCTATTTTTGAGAGATTAAAGGTTTTCACTAGTTCACTTCAGCTACTCGCATTATATTTTTTATTTACCTTCTTTTGACTTCTCTTTTGCAGAGATTAGTAGGTGTTTGTGAGTTCACTTCAGGTACCTTTATTATATTTAAATTTTACCTACATTTAACTTCTCCTTTACAAAGATTAGCAGGTGTTCGCAAGTTAACTTCCGATACTCGTGTTATATTTTAAATTTACTTATTTTTTGACTTCTATTTTGTAGAGATTAGGAGGTGTTCACGTTTTCACTTCAGTTACTCCCATTATATTTTAAATTTACCTGCTCTTGACATCTCTTGTGTAGATATTAGAAGGTGTTCGCGAGTTCACTTCATGTACTCGCATTATATTATAAATTTACCTGCTTTCGACTTCTCTTTTATTGAGATTAGCAGTTGTTCGCGAGTAAACTTTATGTACTAACATTATATTTTAAATTTACCTATTATTGACCTCTCTTTTGTAGAGATAAGAAAGTGTTTGCGAGTTCACATAAGGTACTTGTGTTATATTTTAAATTTACCTGATTTTGACTTATCTTTTATAGATATTAGATGGTGTTCGTGAGATAACTTCAAGTACTCGTGTTATTTTTTAAATTTACCTGATTTTGACTTATTATTGTAGTGATTAGTAGATGTTCGCGAGTTGACTACATGTACTCTTGTTATTTTTTAAATTTACCCGTTTTTGACTTCTCCTCTACAGTGAATAGCAGGTATTCGTATGTTCACTTCAGGTACTCGCATTATATTTTAAATTTAACTACTTTTGACTTCACTTTTGTAGAGATTAGCAGGTGTTCGCAAGTTCACATTAGGTACTCGCATTATATTTTAAATATACCTACTTTTGACTTCTTTTTTATAGAGATTAGTTTGTGTTCGAGAGTTAACTTCAGGTACTCGCGTTATATTTTAAATTTATCTTCTTTTGACTTCTCTTTTATAGAGATTAGCAGTGTTTGTAAGTTCATTTATTTTTCTCATGTTATATTTTAAATTACTTACTTTTAACTTCTCCTTTCCATAAAATAGCAGGAGTTCACAAGTTCACTTCAGGTACTCGTGTTATTTTTTAAATCTACATGTTTTTTGATTTCTCCATTGTAGAGATTAGCTTGTGTTCACGAGTTCACTTCTGGTACTCTTGTTATATTTTACATTTACCAACTTTTTACTTCTGCTTCTTAGGAAATAGCAAGAGTTCGCGAGTTCACCTCATATACTCACGTTATATTTAAAATTTACTTGCTTTTGACTTCTCTTTTGTAGAGATTAGCAAGTGTTCACAAGTTCATATCAGGACTCGTGATATATTTTTAATTTACTTTCTTTTGACTTCTCTTTTTTTAGATTAGCACGTATTCGCGAGTTCAGTCCAAGTACTCGTTTTATATTTTCAATTTGCATGTTTTTGACTTCTCTTTTGTGGAGATTAGTAGGTGTTTACGAGTTCAATTAAGTACACGTGTTTTATTTTAAATTTACCTGCTTTTGACTTCTCCTTTGTAGAGATTAGCAGGTGTTCGCGAATTAACTTCAGGTGCTCACAAAAAATTTTGAATTTACTTGCTTTTGACTTCTCTTATGGAGAGATTAGTAGGTGTTTGCTAGTTCACTTCAGGTACTCGCATAATATTTTAAATTTACCTCCTTTTAACTTATCTTTTGAAGATATTAACAGGTGTTCACGAATTCACTTCTGGTGCTTGTGTTATATTTTAAATTTACCCTCTTTTGACTTCTTCTTTGCAGATATTAGCAAGTTTTCACAAGTTCACTTCAGGTACTCGAATTATATTTTAAATTTACTTGCTTGCGACATCTCTTTTTTAGAGATTAGCAGTACTCGCGAGTTTATATTAGGTACTCACATTATATTTTAAATTCACATAATTTTGACTTCTCTTTTATAGAGATTAGCAGGTGTTTGCGAGTCAACATCATCTACTCGTGTTATATTTTAAATTTACATACTTTTGACTTATCCTTTGTAGAGATTAACATGTGTTTGCTAGTTCACTTCCGGTACTCGTGTAATATTTTAAATTTACCTGCTTTAGACTTCTCTTTTGTAGAGATTAGCAGGTGTTTGCAAGTTCACTTCAGGTACTCGTGTTATATTTTAAATTTCTTGCTTTTGATTTCTCCTTTCCATAGAATAGTAGTAGTTCACGAGTATAGTTCAGGTACTCATGTTATATTTTAAATTCATCTGCCTTTAATGTCTCTTTGGCAGAGATTAGCAGGTGTTCGCGAGTTCACTTTTGGTACTCAGGTTTTATTTTAAATTCACCTCCTTTTGACTTCTCTTTTTGAGAGATTAGAAGATTTTTGCGAGTTCACTTCAGTAACTCACGTTATATTTTTATTTACCTGCTTTTGACTTCTCCTTTGTAGAGATTAGCAGGTGTTTGCGAGTTCACTTTAGGTACTCGTATTATATTTCAAATTAACCTACTTTTGACTTCTCCTTTCCATAGATTATTAGGTGTTCGCGAGTTAACTTCTGGTACTCGGGTTATATTTAAAATTTTCCTATTTTGACTTTACTTATGTAGAGATTAGCAGATGTTCCCGAGTTCACTTCAGTTACTCGCATTATATTTTAAATTTACCTGCTTTTGACATCTCTTTTGTAGAGATTAGAAGGTATTCACAAGTTCACTTCAAGTACTCGCATTATATTATAAATTTACTTGCTTTTGACTTCTCTTTTGTAGAGATTACTAGGTGTTCGCGAGTTCACTTTAGGTACTCGCGTTATATTTTAAATTTATCCATTTTTGACCTCTCCTTTGTAGAGATTAGCAAGTGTTCGTGAGTTCACAATTGGTACTCACGTTATATTTTAAATTTACCTGATTTTGACTTCTCTTTTATAGATATTAGAAGGTGTTCGCGAGTTAACTTCAGGTACTCTGTTGTATTTTAAATTTACTTGCTTTTGACTTCTTCTTTACAACAATTAGTAGGTGTTCGCGAGTTCACTTCAGGTACTCGCATTATATTTTAAATTTATCTACTTTTGGCTTCTCCTTTGTAGAGAATAGTACGTGCTCGTGAGTTCACTTCAGTTAATCGTATTATATTTTAAATTAACCTTCTTTTGACTTCTCTTTTGTTGAGATTAACAGGTGTTCATGAGTTCACAATAGGTACTCGCATTAAATTTTTAATTTACCTGCTTTTGACTTCTCTTTTATAGAGATTAGTTGGTGTTTGCGAGTTTTCTATATGTACTCGTTTTATATTTTAAATTTACTTGCTTTTTACTTGTCCATTCCAGCGATTAGCACTTGTTCCCGAGTTAACATCTGTTACTCGCGTTATATTTAAAATTTACCTATTTTTGACTTTTCTTTTGTAGAGATTTGATGGCATTCGCAAGTTTACTATAGGTACTTGGGTTATATTTTAAATTTACCTACTTTTGACTTCTCTTTTGGAGAGATTAAAAGGTTTTTGTGAGTTCACCTTAGGTACTCGCATTATATTTTAAATTTAACTGCTTTTGACTTCTCTTTTGTAAGAGAATAGCAGGTTTTCATGAATTCATATCAGGTACTCGTGTTATATTTTAAATTTACTTGATTTTGACTTCTCCTTTGCCGAGATTAGCAGGTTTTTGAAGTTCACTTCAGGTACTCCCATAATATTTTAAATCTATCTGCTATTGACATCTCTTTTGTAGAGATTAGCAGGTGTTTGTGAGTTCACATCACGTACTCACATTATATTTTTAATTTAACTACTTTTGACTTCTCTTTTAAAAAGATTAGAAGGTGCTCATTAGTTAACTTCAGTTACTCGGGTTATATTTTAAATTTACCTACTTTTATTTTCTCTTTTATTAATATTAGAAGGAGTTCGTGAGTTAACTTTAGGTACTCGTGTTATATTTTAAATTATTTACTTTTTATTTCTCCTTTCCATAGATTAGCAAGAGTTCATGAGTTCACTTCAGGTACTCGCGTTATATTCCAAATCTACCTACCTTTGACTTCTCTTTTATAGAGATTTGCAGGTGTTCGCGAGTTAACTTCTAGTAATCGCGTTATATTTTAAATTTACCTGGTTGTGACTTCTCTTTAATATAGATTAGTAGGTGTTTGTGAGTTCACTTTAGCAACTCGCATTATTTTTTAAATTTACCTTCTTTTGACTTCTCCTTTGTAGAGATTAGCAAGTGTTTGCGAGTTCACCTCAGGTACTCACATTATATTTCAAATTTACCTACTTTTGAATTCACCTTTCCAGAGATTAGCAGGTGTTCGCGAGTTAATTTATGGTACTCGGGCTATATTTTAAATTTCCCTATTTTTACTTATCTTTTGTAGAGATTAGCAGGTGTTCGCAAGTTCACTTCTGTTACTCAAATTATATTTAAAATTTATCGGCTTTGACATATCTTTTGTATAGATTAGTAGGTGTTCACGAGTTCACCTCATGTACTCGCGTAATATTATAAATTTACACGCTTTTGACTTCTCTTTTGTAGAGATTAGCAGTGTTCGCGAGTTCATATCAGGTACTCGCATTATATTTTAAATTAACCTAATTTGGACTTCTCTTTTATAGATATTAGAAGGTGTTCTCCAATTAACTTTAGGTCCTCGTGTTTTTATTTTAAATTTACCGACTTTTGACTTATTCTTTGTAGCGATTAGTAGGTGTTTGCGAGTTCACTTCTGGTACTCTTATTATATTTTAAATGTACCTGCTTTTGACTTCTCTTTTATAGAGATTAGTTGGTGTTCGCAAGTTCACTCCAAGTACTCGCGTTATATTTTAATTTTACCTGCTTCTAACTTGTCCTTTCCAGATATTAGCACATGTTCGTGAGTTAACTTCTGGTACTCACGTTATATTTTAAATTTACCCATTTTTACTTCTCTTTTGTAAACATTTGCAGGTGTTCGCGAGTTAACTTCAGGTACTCGCATTATATTTAAAATTTACCTGCTTTTGACTTCTCTTTTGCAGAGATTAGCAGGTATTTGCAAAATCACTTCAGGTACTCGTGTTATATTTAAAATTTACTAATTTTTGACTTCTCTTTTGTAGACATTAGCAGGTACTTGCTTTTGACTTGTCCTTTCCAGAGATTAGACTTTGTTCGCGAGTTAACTTTTGGTACTCGCCTTATATATTAAATTTAGCAGTTTTTGACTTCTCTTTTATATTTTAAATTTACCTGCTTTTGACTTGTCCTTTCTAGTGATTAGAACTTTTTCGCGAGTTAATTTCTAATACTCGCATTATTATTTAAATTTACCCGTTTTGACTTCTCTTTTGTAGAGATTTGTAGACATTCGCGTGTTCAATTCAGGTACTCGCGTTATATTTAAAATTTACCTGCTTTTGACTTCTCTTTTGGAGAGATTAGAAGGTTTTCGTGAGTTCACTTCAGGTACTCACGTTATATTTTAAATTTACCTTCTTTTGACTTTTCTTTTGCAGAGATTAGCATGTGTTTGCGAATTCACTTCAGGTACTCGTGTTATATTTTAAATTTACCTGCTTTTGCAAAGAGCTTGTGGTTAAGAAAGAAGGAGAACCTTAAGGATGGATACTCTTAGGAATCCTTCAAGGAGCTTCTATTGAAGAATTTTATGTCGTCGTTCGAGCGAGGTAGTTTGATGATCGATTTTCGTCATTTGAAGCAAAGACTACTCAAGGTTAGTGAGTGTGAGGTGCATTTTATTAAATTGAGTCGGTTTTACCCGGATCTGGTATCCTCATAGCCAGCAGAGTCAAATGCTTTTTGGGTGGTCTTAAGAGTGACATCCAACAGCTAGCCAGTGCTTATGGATCTTAAAGCTATGCTGAAGTAGGAGAAGCTTCCCTGAAGGTCAAAGAAATCAACAATGCCAAGAATCAAGGCCATTAGGGGAGGAAAGATAAGTGAAAGTATGATGAGGGTAAGAGTTCTCAGGAATTTGGTTCTGCTTCACGTTAGAAAAGAAAAAAGTTGTGCAGTTTCTATGGCTGGCCAGGCCATCCGTTCAAGAAATTTTTAAGAGAAAAGGAGCCCAAAAGCAGGAGCAAGTGCATGCAATCTAGAGCATTCCTAAAGAAGAATTGGTTTGTACTTCGTTAAAGCGGAAGAAGTACGATGTTACCCACTATTTTGGAAGGAATAGGGTTTGTTATCAGTACGGACAGAAATGATATTTTAAGCCGAAGTGCTCGCAATCTTCGCCCACGCTATAACTAGTTCCACTTCACGCTTTGCCGTTGCCACAACTTTTGGACAAAGGGAAGGGTAAGCTGAATATGGTGTCTATGGAGGAAGCACAAATGTCTACTCTAGTGATCTCAGGTTAGATTCTAACCTATTACTAGCTCTTTAGTTCATAGCTATAGTTCGATGTTATTTCGCCTAGTTATGTATGCAATTTTATAGGGAAGCTCAAGGTTAAGAACTGCTGGTCACAATTTTTGTTTTAGGTGCTACCCACTCGTTCGTGGCTAGGAACTTTGTAGAGCATCATCACTTAACACTGGATCTGGTTGGCGATGCATTTCGTGTCAAGTTTCCTTCGTGTGATTCAATTGTGTTAGACCAAGGTATTCAGAGCTGTCTGATCCTATTAAGCGATTTTCTAGTTGTTGCTAATTTGAAGGTGATAGACCTGGAAGAGTTCGATGTGATCTTGGGCATTGACTGGTTGTCTAGATATGATACGATCATCCAAAGAAAGGTTAAGCGTTTGGACTTCAAGATGGACAACGACCAACCCAGGAGTGTTTATGGTTTTCCACGCCAAAATTCCTCAATTATTTCTGCTGTATGTGCTCGGAAGCTTTGAGTTTCCGGTTTTTTAGCATACTTGGTTTTTGTTTTGGAGACTGTTGCTAGTGTGCCATGTGTAGAGAAGATTCTGGTGGTACTTGTCTTTCTTGATTTTTTTGCAGATAATCTTCCTGGTCTTTTGTCAAAGAGAGACGTGGAGTTTGTCAATGATCTGGAGACAGGTACACATCTTATTGCTAAGGCACCGTACAGTATGGCCCCGCGTAAGCTGAAATGTTGTTCGTGAAGAAAAAGGATAGATCCCTGAGTCCGTACATAGATTATAGGGAATTAAACAAGGTAATTATCAAGAATAGGTATCCCTTGTCGCGAATAGACAATTTGTTTGATCAGTTGGATGGTAGCACGGTGTTTTCGAAGATTGACCTTCGTTCAGGCTACCATCCATTGATGATTCGTGAGACGGATATTCTACGGATGACTTTCCGTTCTCGACATGGACATTTTGAGTTCTTGGTAATGTCATTTGGTTTGATAAATGCACCATTTGCCTTCATGGACATAGTGAACAGAGTGTTCAATGATTTTCTGGACCATTTTTTGGTGGTGAATATAGATGATGTTTTGGTTTATTCCTAGAGTGCTGAGGAGTATGCCCAGCACTTGCGTTTAGTTTTGTCTTCTTTAAGGGAGCATATGTTGTTTGCTAAGTTAAGCAAGTGTGAGTTCTGGCTTCCTCAAGTTTCCTTTCTGTGTCATGTGGTTAATAAGGTCAGAATTTCTGTTGACCGAGAGAAGATTTCTGCAATAATGGATTGGAATAGACCTGCCACTCCCAAAGAGATAAGGAGTTTACTAGGGCTGGCAGGCAATTATAGAAGGTTTGTGGAGTGTTTCTCTATGTTGTTTGCATCGTTAACTAGACTAATACAGAAAAACACAGCATTTGTTTGGAGCGATATGTGCAAAGAGGCCTTTCGGGAATTGAAGAGGAGATTGTGCACTGCCCTAGTGTTGACCTTTCCTACCGAAGGGATAGAGTATGCTGTGTATATAGATGTATTGCACGTGGGACTTGGTTGCGTGTTGATACAATAAGGCAAAGTGATTGCGTATGGGTTGAGGCAGTTAAAGATTCATGAAATGAACTATCCTACGTATGATTAAGAGTATGAAGCAGTGATTTATGCCTTGAAGTTATGGAGACATCTGTTGCATGGCGTATTGTGAAAAATTTACCCGGATTATAAGAGTTTGAAGTATGTCTTCACTCAGAAGGAGTTGAATTTGCGCCATCGGAGATGGTTAGAATATGTCGTGGATTATGATGTTGAGATCCAATACCATTAGGGCAAAGCTAATGTGATGGTCGACTCCCTGAGTAGAACGACCGCGCAAATCTTTGGACTTCTAGTGGAATCCTTCGTAGAAGAGTTTCTGTTAATGGGTATCTCGGTCGAAAGTAGCAACTCGTCGAGCATTTTCGAAGTAGTAGAGCCTTCATATATTACTCTTACAAGGCTACATCAAAAGGATGATCCTGATTTGCAGCACTTGCATAATAAAACTGAGAAAGGGGAATTACCATAGTTTTCAATCGATGACGTGGGTACTCTAATGTACCATCGTAGATATTGTATCCCCAATGTTAAGGACATTCGAGTTAAGTTGTGTAGTGAGGCACATGGTTCTAGTGTTACCTAGCACCCTGGTTCTACTAAGATGTATAAAGATCTGAAGCAGATTGTCTGGTGGTATGGAATAAAGAACGATATAGCCAAATTTTTATTTTAATGTTTCACTTGCAAGAGAGTTAAGGCTGATCGTGGAAGGCCTTGTGGGAAGTTAATGCCTTTGGAGATTCCAAGTTAGAAGTGGGAGAGTATTTTTATGGACTTCATTACTTGTTTGTCGAGATCTCCAAAAGGACAAAATTCAGTTTGGGTTATTGTTGACAGACAAACGAAGTGTGCTCACTTCATGCCATTCAATATTGACTACTCCATGAAGAAGATAGCAGAATTTACCTGCTTTTGACTTATTCTTTGCAGCGATTAGTAGGTGTTTGCGAGTTCACTTCTGGTACTCATATTCTATTTTAAATGTACCTGCTTTTGACTTCTCTTTTATAGAGATTAGTTGGTGATCGTAAGTTCACTCCAAGTACACGCGTTATATTTAAATTTTACCTACTTTTAACTTGTCCTTTCCAGATATTAGCAAATGTTTGCGAGTTAACTTCTGGTACTCTTGTTACATTTTAAATTTACCAATTTTGACTTCTGTTTTGTAGTGATTTGCAGGCGTTCGCAAGTTCACTTCAGGTACTCGCGTTGCATTTTAAATTTACATGCTTTTTTTCTTCTCTTTTAGAGAGATTAGAAGGTTTTCCTAAGCTCGCTTTTGGTACTCGCATTATATTTTAAATTTTACCTACTTTTGACTTTTCTTTTTCAGAGATTAGTAAGTGTTTGCGAATTCACTTCAGGTACTCGTTTTATATATAAATTTACCTGCTTTTGACTTCTCCTTTATAGAGAATAGTAGGTGTTTGCAAGTTCAATTCAGGTATTTGCGTAATATTTTAAATTCATCTGCTTTTGACATCACGTTTGTAGAGATTAGCATGTGTTGGTGAGTTCACATCAGATACTCACGTTATATTTCAAATTTACCTGCCTTTGACTTCTATTTTGCAGAGATTAGCAGGTGTTTGCGAGTGAACTTCATGTACTCGTGTTATATTTTAAATTGACCTCCTTTGGACTTCTCTTTTGGAGAGATTAGAAGGTTTTCGCGATTTCACTTCAGGTAATTGCGTTATATTTTAAATTTTCCTGATTTTGACTTCTCCTTTACAGAGATTAGCAGGTGTTTGCGAATTCAATTTAGGTACTCGCATTATTTTTCATATTTACCTGTTTTTGATTTCACATTTCCAAAGATTAGTAGGTGTTCGCGAGTTAACTTCTGGTACTCACATTATATTTTAAATTTACTTGCTTGTGACTTCTATTTTGTACAGATTAGCAGGTGTTCACGAGTTCACTTTAGCTACTCACATTATATTTTAAATTTATCAGCTTTTGACTTCTCTTTTGTAGAGATTAGAAGGTTTTACTAGTTCTCTTCTAGTACTCGTGTTATATTTTAAAATTACCTACTTTTGACTTCTCCATTGCAAAGATTAGCTGGTGCTCAAGAGTTCACTTTAGGCACTCATGTTATATTTTAAATTTACCTATTTTTGACCTCTTTTTTGTATAGATTATCAGGTGTTCACGAGCTTAGATCAAGTACTCGCGTTATACTTTAAATTTGTTTACTTTTGACAACTCTTTTATAGAGATTATTAGGCGTTCGCGAGTTAACTTAAGGTACTCGTTTTATATTTTAAATTTACCTAGTTTTGACTTTTCTTTTACGGCGATTAGCAGCTATTCGCGAGTTCACTTCAGGCACTTTTGTTAAATTTTAAATTTACTTACTTTTGACTTCTTCTTAGTTGAGAATAACAAGTGTTCGTGAGTTCACTTCAGGTACTTGCATTATATTTAAAATTTACTTGCTTTTGACTTCTCTTTTGAAGAGATTATCAGGTGTTCACGAGTTTAAATCAAGTACTCGCATTATATTTTTAATTTACCAGCTATGACTTCTCTTTTATGGAAATTAGCAGGTGTTCGTGAGTTAAATCCAGGTACTCGCGTTATATTTTAAATTTAACTACTTTTGACTTGTCCTTTCCAAAGATTAATACATGTTCACGAGTTAAATTCTGCTACTAGCGTTTTATTTTAAATTTACCCATTTTTGACTTCTCTTTTGTAGAGATTAGTAGGTGTTCGCAAGTTCACTTCAATTACTTGTTTTATATTTTAAATTATTTGCTTTTGACTTCTTCTTTCCATAGATTAGCAGGAGTTCACGAGTTCACTTCAGGTTTGTAAGACCCATTTTTTTTAAACCGCGTGGTTTTAGGCCCAGAACCGCTGCTTTGTGGTTACACCATCACGCCTAGAAAGGTCATCACTACAAAACGCCAATCCTGTCGGCCATATCGATCACAGAATAGTAGCAAAAGTATGAGAGTACATGAAATTATAACTCTAACACATGTCAACAACAATCACATATATAATAATAATAATTCTCCACGATGGTAAACTCCATAACAATAATAATAAAAGTACTAGAAATACAGCTCAAGCACGATACATAATGTCCTCACTATAATTCACTCATTGCAAATGCAAATCTATAACAACTACTAGTGAATGGGACTCAATGTTCCAGCTGTCTGAACATAGGTACTAGACTGTCCCATCTCCAAGCATGTTGACCTCGGCGGCTGCACCTCCAAGTTGGGCTCCACGATCCCCTAAAATGATTTGGTCCGAAAACCGTTAGTCTAAAAGACTAAGTTCTATCATCCCCCACCCCTCCCTCTTGGCTCCTAGGAATAGAGCGGCGAGGAGGAAAGGAAAGGTAATGAAGGTGGATAATAACAAAGGTAGCAGGTGGCGGCGGAACTAATCTAGCAGTTCTATATAACCAGGTAGCAATAACAAAAGTAAGACAAATTATACAATTTGTAACCTTTAACTTATATGAATGCCCATACAAACACATAAGCTAAGGGGTCTTATGCAAGGCTCCTATCGTATAAAAAGACCCACACCAATTTATACGATAGGGTGTCGGTTTTCAAGAAAGAATTATATATATACATAAAAATAATAACCTTAGCTTATAAGCACGCTCACGCAAACTAATAATTTGTGGGGTTGTTTTGAAGGGCCTATTATATAAAGATTCCCATACAAATTTATACAATATGTGTCAAGGGTTATGCCCAATGGTTATGCTATGTCTTATAAGTATGACATGGTATGATTATGCAAACGTAACACACCCACCCAACTCTGTATACACAGACCTTTTGTTCCCCATTTCTGGAGCCTAACCTCCCCGGATATCTCCATAGTGGCAAACGAAAGCGGTGGGTTTGGCTTCGCCCACCTCTAAACCGGTAATTACACTACCAGTCAGACCTATCATACGCCTAAATGTTGGTGCACTAAGCAGAGCTCCTTTGTACTCTTTCTCGGCTGGTCCACCGGACTTAATTTGGCGAAGTACTAAACCACACTTGCCGAGTAAACGTATTAGCGTCTGTGCATCGACCCTCCAACACCAAAGACCCACCACATTAATATTTATGCACATGCAAACTTGATGTATAAACCACCGAGCCAAAACTCCCCGGACTAACCCATCCGTCACAACCAACAACCGAGCCAAAGCTCCCCGAACTAACCCATCTGTCACAATTGTCTACCGAGACATCGACTTGCCGGGATAACCTGCCCATCACCAAAACCACCTAGCCTACCACCCGTGTGACCCAACCTAACTTCCCGATACACCGGGGTATGTGAAAGTGAACCTCTAGTTATACTTGTTAATCTTAAGAATTGATTATTCTTACGGCTTACGTTAACCTTGGACTGCCCAGGGCATTCCCTGTGAAGGGCTCTCGATGGCATTAGGAACTACGATGGGGTGAAGCCCAAAGATCCCTTTTGCAAGGCACTTACTGTTATTGGTTAATACCCAATTCCCGATCCCTTTTAATATTGTATTGGATCTAACCCTAGTGTGTTTTGACCTTCTCTCTCCCTCTACGGGAAAGACGATCTTTGATCGATCCCGAGCACCTCCTAATCCTAGTCAACCCAGCATTCTACTCATCCCAACTTCCAATGATGAACTCAATTTCATTTTACCCAAACCAGCAAATATTAACCCCAAGCCATATGCCCAATTCAAGCTATCAAATTTTCTGCCGTTTTACTATATGTAGACCAACCTACACTATATGTCGTACAAGATAGGAGGTACTCCATATTTTCATCCAAATGCCCTAAGATATTTAATGGGGGTCTATCATGACATGATTGGCCTAAATACAAAAACCTATAATTTTGCTAATTAATTTGGTATTTAATTAATTTTTCCCAAAGTTAGGCCATGGGTAATTTGAACATGAAGTAAGTTTCTCAAGTAATGGCCACCCAAAAATTATGAACACTAGATAACAGAGGAATAACTGTAAATACAAAATTACATAATTTTCCAAGAATGATTTGGCCTCTAATTAATTAATCAAATGATAAGCCATTAAACATGGTTAAAGAAGAAAGTACTGAAATTAATCATCCAAAAATTATAAAAAAATAATTGAATCTCAAAGATGACTAGAATGAGCCTCTGACCCAAAATCATAATTTATCATGCTCATTAGGTACTAGAATAAAATTAATTAAATGCTCTTTGAAACTAGCACCTTGTGAAGCATCCCCTATAAACATGCTTCCAAAAATTCCATAAATATTTATAGAGATTTATTATGTCAAAAAAACGTCCTTTGATTAAATTTCATAAGTTTTCAATCAGTGGTTACATAATAAGAAATTCTTAAGTAGATAATACAACTTGATGGGTTGTGAGTAAAGTACTCAAATTAATGATATAAAATTCATATTAAAAATCTCTAGGGCTTTTTATAGTCCTAAAACATAACTTGACTAAGTATCATGCAAACCCAAGGTTAGGAAGTCATATAATAAAATTCTTCAAGACAACTCATGAAAGTGCACTTTTCAAAGGAACCCACTTGTAAACTCATCCAAAAAATATATAGTATAATTTAGTTGGTAATATGGTTATTAAAATGACTTCTACCAAATTTTCATGCAATTCCAAAGTCATATGAGCTACTAGACAATTCCTAAGTTGTTTTGACCCAAAGACTTACCTAGTGGTTTAAGTGGTGTGCATGTGTCCAAATCCCTCCATATATCTCCCTAGGGCTTATCACCACCCTAGGATCAAATGGACTAAACACCAAGTCCATACAAGGGTATTTCACCACATTCCCTTCAAAAATCCCCAAAGTCCAACCATAGGGTTTGAACTTGGGTGCCTGGGAAAATCTACCCCAACCCACCCCAAATTCAATGTGAGGGTGTCTAACATCATATAAAACAAGTGTCCCAAGTTTCATCCTCTGTTGAGGTGATTTGACCACTTAAACACACAAGGAACACTTGACTTAAAACCCCCCCTTTAGGCTAAGGCTAGGGTTTACAAAAATTCAACCCAAATTATCTCCAAATGAGATGAAATTTTATCCAGAGCCTTATGATTACCCCAAGGACCACTCAACAAAATTTTTGGAGGGTTTGGAGGTCATTAGACCCCCTAATTAATTTACCCTTGGATTATTAAATAATTTCAAAAACTATAGAAAAATTATCTCCACAAATTCCCATTTTTGTACATGACCTACACATAAGTTAGTTTGACTCCCTATCCAAATTGCAGTTCATTTGGACATGTGGTGAAATCGGGCACATATTTAAACCCTTGGCTAGCCCTAGGTATAGACCCCACCAAAATGAGTGCCCTGTTCTAACCTGAACTCCAAATTGAGTCAAATAAAATTTTAAAACAAACTAGACATCCAGACCTACAAACTTCATGTTGACCACTTTCTCTATACAAGCCTCTAAGTATTTTTAATAATTAAAACATTAATAGCATAATATGTGACAGAAAATCACATGAAATGAATCATTTAATTGCTAATTCTCATCAAGGCGCAAGAATCTTGGCGCAACATAAACAACATCTGGTTGTCTTCAAGCTTTAGCCGACGGCCCGGATTCAATCCTCCTAGAGCCTATTCCCTTGCCATTTCCCGGCCACCAGGCCACCTCCCTAGCCGGCCACCACCACCAACACCTTCGTTGAGGTGGTGGCTATCGCCAGGCGACAGTACAGCCGCCGGAGGGGCGGATTCCAGCGATCCTGCAAGCTTGTTTTTTTATAAAAAACTAGGAAAATGAAGGCTTTGATCGGGCTCAATTGAGCCCGTTTCTCAATTTAATTGAATCCTAAGATCTACCCAGAGAAGAAGGAGTAAGGGAGGACCTGTTTCGCGGTTTGTGAGCGGGTGACGTGCCTCCTTGCCATTTCTGACCGCCGATTTGGACTTCTCTGCATCCTCCACAGTAACAATAAGGGAATGAGAATTGGAATGGGGGAAACGCTTGCTCTCGACCTAGTGAAGGTTTTTGAAGATGGAATTGGGGAGGTGAGGCAGGTAACTCCCCAATTTTTGAAAATACCATTAATGGTAATTTAAGCCTAATTTCTGTTTCCGCCAAAATGAGGGGCTTAGCCTCCCCACTGGACGACCACCTCCCTAAAACTCTGCCCCTCCCTCTAAGAGGTAAAAGCCCATGAAGGTGGGGGAGTTTTGAAACCTCCATGGCCATGATGGCCATTAAGTCCTCATTTTCTCTCTCCTACAAAGTGGGTAACTCCTTCCTCTCTCTCCTAGTCATCCCTCTCTAAATTTGGTGGGCCCAAACTGTGTCTCTCCATTTCCTTGGACTATTGGGCCACACCACTTGGGCACCCACTTGAATTGGGCTAGGTTTACATAAGTTGACCACTTTGACCCTTGAGCTGACTTTGGTCAACATGACCATTTGGGTTGACCCCAAGGGGTCCTTGGTGACCCCTTGGCTTCCCCTAAGGTCTAGGAAGGGTTGTGTAGGGTTTACTTGGCACCTTGGTGGTCACTTGCCCCTTAGTTAGGGCACTTTGACCACTTTAGGGCTATGGTTGACTTGGGTCAACTCAACCTCAAAGGTTGACCCCAATGGGTCTTTGGTGACCTATTGACTTCACCATAGGTCTAGGAAGACCTAAGTAGGGTTGGTTGGGAACATTAGGGGCACATTACCCTTAGTTAGGGCACCTTGCCTAAATTAGGACTAGGATGATCCTAAGTCAACTTGGCTACCCTGGGTTGACTCCAATGGACCCTTAGGCTCTAATAGACCTTCAAATAGGTTGGTGAGGTTGTGGTGGGGTCTTGGAGTCATGATGAAGCCCCATGATCATCCTAAACTAGTGTTTAGAAACCTACTATTTACAAACCATAGTGATCTCACCAACATTCCTAGGTCCACTTAGTTTTCTTGGGCTTCTTAGTGTTTTGTCAAGACCTAGTCATGACAAAACCATTCCTAGGGGTCTAGTTGTTTGAGGGATGTTACAAATCCCAATTCATAAATAAAAAATTTCGTCCTCGAAATTTAAGATAAGCCTACTGGGTTTCAAGTATGAGAAATAAAATGTAACACCCCGAGAGGCTGTAAGGAATACCTGACTGAAAAGCTCGATGTACTTTTGTTGCATCAAATCTTGTGGCTCCCATGTGAGCTC
The DNA here is from genome assembly GCA_039513925.1 of Platanthera zijinensis. Lineage (NCBI taxonomy): Eukaryota > Viridiplantae > Streptophyta > Magnoliopsida > Asparagales > Orchidaceae > Platanthera > Platanthera zijinensis. The sequence continues at coordinate 187,728,209 of CM077080.1, read as the reverse complement.
CTCTTGACCATGATTCCTCCACAAGACCTTGACAACCGGGACCTTTCGTCGTAAGACCCGGATCCCTGTATCGTCTATCCAGACCGGCTCTAGGTGCACCGAGCGATCAGAAGCTATAGGAAAACCTGTAGTCGTAATTTACTGCTCCGGCCAAAGTAGAGCTATCCTCAGGGAGGAGATGCTATATACGCCGTGCAAACCTGCAAGCTCTGGCGGCATCTCTTGTCTATAACCCAAGGGACCAATCCATTTTAAGACCCTATAAGTCTCCATGTATCTCGGACTGAGCTTCTTCCGACCACGCTCCCGCGAGACTCCCTGCATTAGTCGGATCTTCAAGAATACCCGGTCTCCTACCTGAAACTATACCTGACGATGCTGAGCATCGTAATACTTAGCCTTCCTACTCTGGGCCTTGATGGCTTGTACGTATAATAACCAGAGAGGGGTGGTAGGTATAATACCTTCGATGATGACATAGGAATCCACATGCCTCAAGGTGATCCTCTTTGACAGGCAGTCGATCTGGGCATGGTTCCAATGCAACCAAGTCATGCCCAAGATCAAATCATTGGCTGGCATCCTTAGGATCATCGCTGGTCCTTCGAATGCCTTTCCGCTGATCTCCGTCTCCATGTTGCAGTGGGCAAAGGTGAATAGCTCCGATCCATTTGGTAGTCGCACCTTCGTCACCAAGCCTGTGAATCGCTCCATGCCTTCTAGTGCTTCCACAAAGGGTTCCGACACGAATCAGTGCGAAGCTACCGTATCGAATAGTGTATAAGCGTGCTTGCAGCCGATGAATACTATGGCTGGGGTAGTTAAATATCTTAGAAATCTAGTTATTGTTTTCCTTACTAGTTCTTACAATTCTGCATCCATGAGTCTAGATTTTTAGGAAAGAAAGGAATCTAAAATTATTGGCGTACCTTTTATCACTTGCTCTAGGTTCCAAGGTTGAGCCAGATCCCAGGCATACACTTGTTCACTATCCTACCTGTGGTCTCTACCATAGAACCTACAGCCACGTCCGTGTCCACGACGTCCAAACTGCTGAGCAGGCGAGGCAGACTATGGTGTTGGTAGGGGTGCGCCCCTCATGGGGCAGTTTCTCCGGATATGTCCTACTTGATTAAATTTATAGCACTCGATCGGGAGAAATGCCATACCCCCGGGTCTCTACATCTACCGCATATGGAGAGGTTGAGGAGCTATTACGACCATCTCCCTTGGCTCCTATCTCACCTCTTGTCGAGGTTGGTCCTCTGCCCTTCTCCCATCTCTCCCATCAGCAATGTGACCCCTTTGCTGATCATTTCTTGCTCCCCGACCCTGATCCTCAGTTGGCCTCTTCCATCCTCGAGTCGTGTGCTAATCTGCCTCAACCCTCTTTGCTAACTGTAATATCCGAGGTATAGGCCCGTTGGATATAAACAAAAGAGCTTCTCTCAGATCCTCTCGTAGGCCCTTATAGAACCTCTTCATGTATCCTGCCTCATCCAACTGATAGGAATACGCAAACCAGGTTATGTGATTAAACTGCTGGTGGTACTCCACCAACCTCTTGTTGCCCTGCCTCAACTGCAGGAACCTGTCTTCCAGCTAATCTCTTGCCGACTGTGGAATAAAGTGATCCAACAATGCAGCCCTGAACTTCTCCCAAGTAATGTCAGCAACCTCTTTCTCTGCATATGTCGTGTCCAGTAGCATTTTCCACCATCTCTTGGCATGGGACTCCAAGCAAGAGACCACTAAAGGCAACCTCTCCTCCCATGGGCACCGTATCCCATTCATAATCTCGTACATAATGTCAAGCCACTCCTCTATCCATACAGCTGACTCTGTCCCCAAGTAATATGTGGGAGAAAGTCCTCGAAAGATGCTCAACCAATTGGCCGCCGGGTTTGGCTGCGGAGCCGGAACATGTTTGGCTCTGAAAGCTTCCAAAATGGCTATTGGTGTCTGCCCCACCTCCAACTGTAGAAACCGAGTGGGGGCCAGGGGAGGTGGTATAATATTCGGAGTTTGCTGGACTCCGCCTTCTGGTGTGGGATATGCTGGACGCTGCAAAACAAAGACCATTGTAAGAAATTGACCCAAACCTTGTTAAAAGTGGACAATTACATGTGATCCCCATATGGGCACACCACTACTTTCCGCTGCTTAGTTTGTCCCCAAACTAAACTAGAGCGGGGGTGACCCAAGGTTAGTGGACTGCTACTTTTTCGATCGAGGTCTCCTTTGATACCTCTTGTAAGACCCATTTTTTTTAAACCACGGGGTCTTAGACCAAGAACTGCGGCTTTGTAGTTACACCATCACGCCCGAAAAGGTCTTCACTATAAAATTCCGATCTTGCCGGCCATATCGATAACAGAATAGTGGCAAAAGTATGAGAGTACATGAAATTATAAATCTAGCACATGTCAACAAAAATCACATATATAATAATAGTAATTCTCCATAAAGGGAGACTCCACAATAATAATAATAAAATTACTAGAAATAGGGCTCATGCCCGATACATATATTCCTCACTACAATTCACTCATTACGGAAGAAAATCTATAATAACTACTAGCGAACGGGACTCACTATGCCAGCTGTCTGAACTCTGGTGCTATTCTGTCCCGTCTCCAAGCGTGCCGACCTCCGACGCTTCACCTCCAAGTTGGACTCCACGATCCCCTAAAATGATTTGGTCCGAAAACTGTTAGTCTAAATATCTAAGTCCTATCATCCCCCACCCCTCCCCCATGGCTCATAGGCACCGAGCGGGGAGGAGGAAAGGAAACATAATAAAGGTGGAGAATAACAAAGGTAGCAGGTGGAGGCGGAACTAATCTAGCAGTTCTATATAGGTGACCAGTTAATAGCATTGTTATAACAGGTCTAGCAGTAAGACAGCAATTAAATACAATATGTAACCTTAACATATATGAATACCCATACAAACACATAAGCTAATGGGTCTTCTACAAGGTTCCTATCTTATAAAAAGTCTCATACCAATTTATACGATAGGCTGTCGGTTTCCAAGCAAGCATTATATATATCCATAGAAATAATAACCTTAGCTTATAAGCACGCACACACAAACTTATAAATTGAGGGGTCATTTTGCATAGCCTATTGTATAAAGAGTCCCATACCAATTTATACAATAGGTGTCAAGGGTTTGTGCAATGGTTATGCTATGTCTTGCAAGTATGCCATGGTATTATCATGCAAATGCAATACACCCACCCGACTCTATGTACACAGACCTTTAGTTCCCCCTTTCTGGAGCCTAACCTCCCAGGATACCTCCATAATGGCAAATTGAAGCGGTGGGTTGGGCCTCGCCCACCTATAAACCGGTAATATCACTACCAGTCAAACCTATCGTACGCCTTAACGCTGGTGCACTAAGCTGAGCTCCTGCATACTCTTTGCCGACTGGTCCACCGGACTTAATTTGGCGAAGTGCTAAAACACACTTGTCGAGTCAATGTATTGGCGTCAGTGCATCGACCCTCCAACACCGAAGACCAACCACCTTATAATTTATGCACATGAAAACTTGATGTATCAACCACCGAGCCAAAGCTCCCCGGACTAACCCGTCCATCACAACCTACAACCGATCCAAAGCTCCCCAAACTAACCCGTCTGTCATAATTATCTACCTAGCCATCGGCTCGCCGGGCTAACCTGCCCATCACCAAAACCACCCATCCTACCACACGTGTGACCCATCCTAACTTCCTGAGACACCGAGGTGTGTGAAAGTTAACCCCTAGTTATACTAGTTACTCTTAAGCATTGATTATTCCTATGGCTTACGTTAACCTTGGACTGCCCAGGGTATTCCCTGTAAGGGCTCTCGAGGGCACTAGGAACTACGATGGGATGAAGACCAAAGATCCCTTTCGCAAGGCACTTACTGTTATTGGTTAATACCCGATTCCGAATCCCTTTAATGTTATACTGGATCTAACCCTAGTGTTTTTGACTCTTTCTCTGTCTCCACGGGAAGACGATCTTTCGTCGATCCCGAGCACCACCTAAATTTAGGTCACTCTATTACCTACTCTTACCAACTTCCAATGGTATACCTTATCCACTTACTAAGTCAATACACTAACATCCCAACTCTCAGGGTTCATTTTGCCCCATATCATGATTTCTGTAGTTGTACTAAATGCAGACCATCCTAAGTTATATGATGTATACAATTGGAGGTACTCCAAATTATCATCCAATATCCCAATAATAATTATTGGGGGTCTACCATGACTTATCTTGTTAAATAGCCTAAATACAGAATTTCATGGAAATTTTCCTAATTTACTTGATTTAATTTATTTAATTCCCTAAGAAATCCAAGGGCCACCTTGGTTTGAACATTAAGTACCTAATTTTACAGACATGCATAATGCTCCAAAAATTTATGATAAATATAAGATGACTATTGAATAGTAAAATAAGAGTCTCCCATTTTTTCTGCAAGGTTTAGGCCTCTAAATCAAATTTTAAATACAACCTACATTAATCATTTTAAAGAGACAAGTACTGCAAAAATATTTCAAAAAATTCTGAGAAAATCAAAGCATGTATATAATGATCAATAAACACTCTAGGTCAAGTTTCATAGTTTGCCATTGAACAAAGAACTCTAAACTTTATTTTGAAAAATAATCCAAAATGGTAATTTAATGCACTAAGTACAGAAATTTTTCATCTAAAAATTATAATAAACTTTCCACAAGAGCAGTTGACCTAAAATCACTACTGATCAAGTTTCACAAATTTTTCAACAATTGTGAAGCTCTTAATTTTTTATTGAACAATAAATGCATTCTGAAAAGCTTGTGAACAAAGTACTGAAAATATAAATCTAAAAAATATAATAAAGTTCATATAAGAGTATATTGACATAAAATACCCACTTCCCAATTTTCATAACTTCCTACTGAACATGGTGATCAGAAAAATTGAAAGATTATCAAGGGCAATTTCATATACTCTAAATAGGTGCTAAATGTATTGATCCAAAATTACAAATAAAATCAACAAAGGGCCTGATTGACACGATGACTATACTACCCAAGTTTCATGGCTCTTCATAAAGTTTTGGTTGTTTATCTTGCATGTATAAGTGTTGTGCCCTAAACTAGGGTTAGGGTTTTGAGGGTTCTATCCATCTACAACTCCTCTAAGATTTTTATAAGAGTACTTTAGCTACCCTAGTATCCTTCCCACCAAATTTCAAGTACATACAAGGGCATTTGACCCCAAGCCCTTCTCAAACCCCAAAGTCCTAACATAGGGTTTGAAATTAGAACCTAGGGCAATCCTACCCCAAACAACCCTATAAACCATATGAGGGGTGCTAAATGTCATTTCAAACTAGTGGCCAAAATTTCAACCTCTGTTGAGGGGATTTGGCCACTCAAAACTCCAAGTGCACCTTTGACCTAAATAACCTTAATATGACAAGGCTAGGGTTTGCAAAAATTAAATCCAAATCGTCTCCAAATGAGATGAAATTTTATCCAGAGTCTTATGTTGACCCCAAGGACTACTCACCAAAATTTGGGAGGGTTTGGAGGTTATTTGTTCCCTTAATTAATTTACCATATGGTAATTAAATAATTTCAAAACCTATAGAAAAATTGTCCCCAAAAATTCTCTTTTTTGGGGAGGACCTAGGTATAGATAAGGGCGACTCCCTGTCCAAATTTTAAGTCATTTGGACAAGGGATGAAGTGAGGACACTCATTTTAATTCCTGTCTAACCCTAGGTATAGACCCCACAAAAATGGGTGACTTGTTCAAACTAGATGTCCAAATTGTTTCAAATTAATTTTAAATTAAAATAGACCCATAGGGCTACAATTTACATGTTGCACACTACCTCCGATTTAGCGTCTAAGTATTTTTAAATTAATTTACAAGGTGACTGTACAAATGTTACAGAATTGAAATGATATGAAAACTTATCCTATAGTTTAAATATCCCACAGCACTAATCTTAAAGCAGGATCCATGGTTAGCTGGATTGACTTCTTCCTCCGGCCGAAGGTTAGGATTGACCAAACCTGGAGCTTCTTCCATCCGTCACTGCCGACCACCTGGCCACCTCCCTGGTCGGCCACCGACACAACCACTTTCGTCGAGGTGGTGGACATCGCTCGGTGACGGCACGACCGCCAGAGGGGTGGATTCCGACGATCCCGACGTGTGAGATTTTCCCAAAAAACAGGGAAAATGAAGGCTTGGATCGGGTTCCATTGAGACCGATCCTCATTCTAAAAGAATCCTACGATCTACCCATAGAGTAAGGAGAGAAGGAGGACCTTCTTAGGGGCTGGAGGCGGGTTGATCTCCGAGTTGCCATGGCCGAAGGTGAAACTTTTTTGAGTTCTGCAATTGCATAGCCAGGTAGCCTGGCTCCTTCATGTAAGGTGTGGAATAGGTAGCCCTGAATCCAGGGATGCTTTTAGGTTGATCAAATTGGGATGGGAGAGGGTGTAACTCCTAAAGCCATGAATGGCCATTAAAGGACAAATTTCAGTTTCAACCTATTGAAGGGCTGAGCCACCCCTTTGGCCAGTAAACTACTACAAAACTCCTCCCCTTCCTCAGAGTAACTGAATCTAGCCTTAATGGGTGGCCCTTGGCTGCCCTAAGCCATGAATGGCCTTCTCCATCTTTTCTCTCTCTCCTCCATTAATGGAGTTTTCTCTCTCATACCCATCCTAACTGAAACTTACCTCTCCTCTAGCCTATTAGCACCCCATTAATCATAATAATAATAAGGATAGGTTTGCCTAGGTGGGGGGAAGTGGGTTTAAGCTTGGGTTAGCCCATTTGGGCTTTTTTGACTTGACACATGTGTAAAGTTGACCTTAGTCAACAAGACCCCTTGGGTTGATCCCAATGGGTCCATAGTGACCCATTGGCCTTCCCTAAGGTATAGAAGTACTTGGGTAGGGTTGGTTGGGCATCTTGGGGGTCACTTGACCCTTGGTTTGGGCACTTTGACCTTTTTAGGGATAAGGTTGACATGGGTAAACTAAGCCTCTTTGGTTGACTCCAATGGGTCCCTGGTGACCATATGGACTAACCAAGGTGTTAAGGGTGTTATGGTAGGGTTATAGGGTCAATTTGAAGCCCTAAAGTCAGACTTTAGGCCTGATGTTGAGGATGTGGTATAAGCGGACCAAGGTGATTTCAACCTTGGGCCTTGCCGACTTAATCTAGAGCTTTTGATGGGTTTGTCAAGACCTAGTCATGTCAAAAAGAAGACCTAGGGGTCTAGTTGTTTGATGGATGTTTTAAATCCCAATATATAAATAAAAAATTTCGTCCCCAAAATTCTAGTTAGGCCTACGGGGTTTCAAGTATAAAAGGTAAATTATAACATCCCGAGAGGTTGTGAGTAATACCTGACTGAAAAGCATTGGGTACCGTTGTTGCATCAAGTCATGAGGCTCCCATGTGTGCTCCTCTCGCCCATGATTTCTCCACAGGACCTGACCAATGGAACCTCCTTGTGGCGCAAGACTCGTATCCCCTTGTCGTCAATCCAAACCGGTTCCAAGTGAACTGACCGATCAGATGCTACCGGTCCATCTGTTGTCATAATCTGCTGCTCCGGGTGTAGTAGAGCCCTCCTAAGAGAAGATACGTGGAATATGTCTTGCAGACCAGCAATCTCCAACGGCAGCTCAAGCATGTATGCTAATGGATCGATCCGCTCCAGGACCCGGTAAGGCCCCATATATCTTTGGCTATGCTTCTTCTTCCGACCACGCACCCGTGAAAATCCATGCATTGGTCGGATCTTCAAGAATACACTGTCCCCCACCTTAAACTCCACCTGACAATGTCGGGCATCATAATACTTAGCCTGTCTACTATGTGCTTCTAACATCCTGTCCCGTATCAGCCTCACCTGAGCCTTGGTGTCCTCAACAAACTCCGAGACAAAGACTTTCAGATCCTCATCATGTACTGATGATAGCGGAGTCCTACACCTTTGTCCATATAGGGCCTCATAAGGACCCATCCCTATGCTGGACTGGTAGCTGTTATTATATGAGAACTCTATTAGTGGCAACAGCTTTTCCCAAGGTTCTCCGCAATCCAGAATGCATAGACACAACAGATCTTCCAAGGTCTGATTGGTGCGTTCCGTCTGCCCGTCAATCTGGGGATGAAAAGCTGTACTAAAAGTCAACCGGGTTCCCAAGTAAGTCTGCACTGATCGCCACTCCCTTGACATAAACCGTCCATCTCGATCTGATACAATCGTCCGGGATATGTCATGATAATGGAAGAACTGCTCAACGAATTTCCAAACCAGAAGTCCAACCATTTCATCCTTCCTAATATGTATAAATCTAGTTACCTTTTTCAGCCGATCGACGATAAACCAGATCGAATCGTTTCCCGTCCATGATCGGGGAAGTCCATATATGAAGTCCATCGCGATATCCTCGAACTTTCACTCCGACACTGGGAGTGGCTGCAACAATCCTGCGGGGTTTCTGCACTCTGACTTCACCAGCTGGAATGTCTCCCAGTAAGTCACGAAGTAGGTGATATCCTTCTTCATGCCTGGCCAGTACATGGTCTTTTTCAGATATGCAGTCATCTTCGTAACTCCCGAGTGTACTGAATACCGACTGTAGTGGGCCTCCATCATGATATCCTCCCGGACCTGGCCTCCCTCTGGTATATAAACCCGCCCTCTGAAGCATACCAAGTCTTCTTTAAAGGTGTAATCCCAGCAGTACCTACCTCCATGGCCCGGAATATCATCTCCAGCTTGGCATCCTTCCTCTGCCCATCTCTGAATCGGTCTTGATGTCATCAGTAGCGCTCATCGCGGATAATTACTCGTCATAAAGCTTGGGGTCATCGGACGACACCTGCGTGATGTGAATATCCTTTAATCTCTGCACTAGCTCCATGGACATAATCTGGGGCTCCGCTCCAGAGGTAGTGTCACAACCCGCATTTTTCCCAACAATTTAATTATATCAGAGCAAGGGAAAAATACACGTCGTGATGCCACGCCGTGCAGGGGATAACTGCAGACGTTCAGGCAAGACTCCAAACTCTATATTTTTAATAGAAAACATAAATGGTTATGAATCAAATCCCATTGAAGTTATGATGGTAGCCGTATCCCTCGGCTTAGTGAATCATGTAGTTCACGATTTAAAATATAAATTATACGCTTGCGGAAAATACTTATTTAAATTGACTCTAATATCCTACACGAGTATAAATGTCCCCGAGGAACAACTCATACAATGCAAACCCTAGATTTATAATAAGTGTAGGAAAGAATTTACGCTAAATAAAAAGTAGTGGCTTAGTTTTGAAAGAGATGACAAGTATGCTTTACTAATAGTAAGGTTTTATAGGTTAAAAATATCTAACATGCCATCTTAGCAATAAATCATCCCAGAGAGCAAGTAATGTAAACCAAACATAAGGAAACCACAACAGCTAGCAAGTGTCAAAAAAAACAACAATCATGTGGGCGTCAATAGGCTGACACGAACCCACAGTAGGAAAATGTCTGAAACTAGGCAAAGAAAACTAAAACAACGAACTACCTCGCTACGGCGAGGGGGAAAAACCACAGCCAAACAGCTGCTGCTAGGGCTCCAAAAACCGGCTCCGCTACCTGCTAATGCTCCGAACCTGGGGCATTCCAAAGACAGAACACCTCAACAAGAGGGTACAAATGGTGGCAGAAAAATAAGCCAAAATAAATAAGGGTCAAAAGGGGTACCAACCCAAGACCAAAACCTTTGAAGTAAAGTATAAAAAGAAACAAGGCATCATCAGAAAAAAGAACACTTAGGTGATTCGTCACAAGAGTACACCAGACGCACAAGGCTATAAGGTGACAACATGAATAAATCATAAGGAAGAAATACAAAACCTTTATTAGGCACCCGTGGTCGACTCTACCCCAAACACACGGGCGAGGTGGTCACTCAACTGGACACACCCTTACGAATAAAATATCCGCTTAACTGCGAGGGAGTCTCATACTCTCCACCATACACCGCAGATGCCCAAAAACTTGGTAGACTTCCACAAGGTACTAATAAAGGCATCAAACTTTGCGGAGGTGATTTCGTCCACCAACTCCCGCAATCAAGAAAACCCACAAAGAAACCATCACATATATCTCGAGATTTGGCTCGTCGGATTCTACTTGATACTTCTAGTTTCAAGACATGGTTGATCAACCCCTATGAACGATTTACAATCCTAGACAAACTCTAATACGATCAATAACGATAGGTAATGCATTTAAAGGCATTAATAAGACACATCAAGAATGATTAAATATATCATGACAAGATCAAGTTCATCAAGACAAAATCTTACAATCTCGAGTGATCATCCAAAAAGGTTAATCGTAGCAATAACTTGGAAAAACAAAGTGAAGAAATTTTTAAAGAACATAAAAACTGAACCGGTACTATCAAATCAGACAAGGAGAAATGAGGGGAAACCACCACTTGCCTTGGTTTTACCGGAAAAGTTCTCCAAATTAGTCTACGTCACAGATCGGGGCAAAAGAGATGGAGGAAGTTGAAATCTAGACAAAAATTATCAAAAAGGGGGTTAGGGCCGAAAAACCCTAACGAGAAAACTCAAAGAAAGGGGAAAAATTTACCACGATAGCGCAGCTCTCGGCGAGAGCTTTCCAAATCTACGCTCGGTTGAAGATTTCGAGCACCGGAGCTCCGTCGGCGGCCACCGGAAGATTCACGAAATATTCTCTCTCTCGCTCACGCCGCTCTGGTTCGGGAGAAAGAATCAGAGAAGATGAAGTATTCCTATTTTTCTAAATAACCTAAGTATAAGAATATATATATATATATATAGGTAGTTATAAAAAGTTTTGTCTAAATATATAAAAAAACGCTTTAAGTACGAGCAGTTCGCGGAAAACAAAATTAGTGGTGTAGAATGGCTTCAAAACGAAAAGTTCCCAACATAAAAGTTGTAGATCTCGTCGAGACGAACAAATTTCATGTTAGCCATTTTTTCATACGACACTGTTTTGACCCTCAAAAAGGCTCCCGAACACAAACTATGACGAACTACACGAGAAAGACAGCAGACTACTCGAGTATACAGAAGGCTACTCGAGTAAGCAGAAAAAGACTACTCGAGTATGCAGGAACAGATTACTCGAGTATACAGAAGGCTACTCGAGTATACAGAAACAGACTACTCGAGTATATAGAAACAGACTACTCGAGTATACAGAAACAGACTACTCGAGTATACAGAAGGCTACTCGAGTATACAGAAACAGACTACTCGAGTATACAGAAACAGACTACTCGAGTATACAGAAACAGACTACTCTAGTATACAGAAGGCTACTCGAGAATACATAAACAGACTACTCGAGTATACCGAAACAGACTACTCGAGTATACAGAAGGCTACTCGAGTATACATAAACAGACTACTCGAGTATACAGAAACAGACTACTCGAGTATACAGAAGGCTACTCGAGTATACATAAACAGACTACTCGAGTATACAGAATTGGAGGAACAGAAGATTTACATAATAAGCAGAAACTTCACACGAGTCAAGGTTGCAGGAAAAACAATTTCTTGGCAAATCTAACCTTTTGATCAAACTATAAGAATGAATAGTACTTTTCATTTTTGAATAGTAATTTAATATTAAAATAATCGTATTTATATATATTTGAATAAGGAAACGCGAGATCAAAACGGAGGCCCAAACGAGCGCCGAATTGAACGAAACTCACGCCGTAGGCGAATACAGACGCTACGAACACAACGGCGAAGTCAAAACCAAGATCAGACGAGCCATTCTCGAGATATAAGTTTTCAAAGTTTACGACGAACATAAATTCCACAAAACTTTGGAAAAACGCCGAGGCCCAAATATCGCTCGGATCGCGACGAAACTTGACGAGTAAGTCAAAAATTACTCAACTTAAATTCCAAATGCAAAATTTTCTCATAACAACAAGAATTCAGCCGACTTGACCGCATGGACGCGAAAATGCCTTTATGACATTACGTCGTCATCTTGACGTTAAAGGTAACGCCATGACATCATAAATATGATGTTTCCCATTTAAATAAAATCGTCGAAAAATCGGGGGCGTTACAATCACTCCCCCTAAAAAGAAGTTTCGTCCTGAAACTTAACACAACTCCAAAACCAAATCAAAATGATAAAATCAAACGTGTCTGAAAATATATCGACGTACCCGAAACTAGGAGAAGAGGTGCGGATGAGATTCTCTCATTGCTGACTCCAATTCCCACGTCGCGCTCTCGACGTCATGATTTCTCCAAAGAATCTTAACCATGGGGATGGTCTTCCTTCGCAAGACACGCTCTTGAGATTCCAAAACGCGGACAGGCTCTTCTACATACGACAGATTGGGCTGAATTTGGGGCACCGAGTCAAGAATTTGACGATCACTATGAACACACTTCCGCAACTGGCTCACATGGAACACATCGTGGACACCAGGGAAGCTAGCAGGTAATTCTAGTCGATAAGCTGACACTCCGATGCGCTTCAGAATCTGAAAAGGTCCCACATACCGGGGGTCTAACTTGTGGTTCCTTCCAAATCTTTTTACTCCTGGCATCGGAGAAACTTTCAAGAAAACCAAGTCCCCAACGACAAACTCCAAATCGACCCTTCATCGATTAACATATTTCTCATAACGCTCTTGTGCTACACGTAGCTTCTCTCGAATATGAGTTACCGCACAATTCATCTCCTCAAGGGCTTCCGGACCTAGCAATGGTCTCTCACCAACCTCAGCCCAAAATAAGGTAGTCCTACAACGCCTCCCATACAAGGCCTCAAACGGGGCCATCTACAAGCTCTCTTGATAACTATTATTGTAAGCAAACTCCATGAGTCTGAGACGCTCATCCCAAGCACCACCATGATCCAAAATATAACATCTAATCATGTCCTCCACGATCTGATTTATTCTTTCTGTTTGCCCATTCGTCTGTGGATGATAGGCGGTGGAATACCTCAAGTCGGTACCCAACCCCTCTTGCAGGCTCTTCCAAAAGCGAGACGTAAATCTGGAGTCCCGATCTGATACAATGCTAACAGTCACTCCATGTAACCTGATGACCTCTTCAAGATATAGCTCAGCTATCTTCTTCATCGAATACCCAATCTTAAACGGAACAAAGTGGGCACACTTTGTCAGTCTGTCGACTATCACCCAAACTGAGTCATGCCCACGGGGAGATTTTGGTAGACCGGTGATAAAATCCATTGAAATACTTTCCCATTTCCAACTTGGAATATCAAGAGGTGTCAATTTACCACCAGGCTTTCTATGATCAGCCTTGACACACTGACACGTATAACATTCTGATACAAACTTTGCGATATCGCCCTTCATCCCTGCCCACCAAACAATTTGCTTTAGATCTTTATACATTTTGGTGGAACCAGGATGATAGGAAACACTGGAACCATGAGCTTCTTCACAAATTTTAGCCCGAATGTAACCCATGTCAGGAATACAAAATCTACCCCGACATTTCAGAGTACCTAGCTCGTCCAAAGAAAAATCAGGTAACTCTCCTTTCTCAGTCCTATTCCAGAGGTGCAACAATTCCGGATCATCCTTTTGGTGTATCCTAGTAAGGGAAATCCAAGAGGGCGCTTCTGCTTCCAAACTAACAGGCGTAGAACTACTCCCAATCTCTATGTTCATCAACAAGAAGTCTTCTACCAAGGACTGTACCGATAGATTAAAAATTTTAGCGGTCTTCCTACTCAAGGCATCAGCTACAACATTAGCCTTTCTCGGATGATAAAGAATTTCTACTTCATAATCCGCCACATATTCTAACCACCGACGCTGGCGTAGGTTTAGTTCCTTCTGAGTGAAGACGTACTTCAAACTCTTATGGTCCGTATAGATCTTGCACAGCGCGCCATACAATAAGTGTCGCCACAGCTTCAGCGCATAAATTATGGCAACAAACTCCAAATCGTGCGTAGGATAGTTTCTCTCGTGAATCTTTAGTTGCCTCGATCCATACGCGATCACCTTACCATCTTACATTAAAACACAACCAAGTCCGATGTGTGACGCATCGACGTACACAGCATACTCGACTCCTTCAGTAGGTAAGGTTAAAATTGTGGCAGTACACAGTCTCTTCTTCAACTCTTGGAAAGCCTCTTCATACTTATCACTCCAAATGAATGCAGTATTCTTCTGAGTAAGTCTAGTTAAAGGAGCAGACAACACCGAAAATCCTTCCACAAATCTTCTATAGTAGCCAGCGAGGCCTAAGAAGCTCCTAATCTCCTTAGGTGTAGAAGGTCTTTCCCATTCCATCACGGCAGAAATCTTGGTCGGGTCTACAGAAATACCATCCTTGCCTACAACATGACCCAGAAAGGACACTTGAGGTAGCCAGAACTCACATTTGCTCAACTTCGCATATAACTTATGCTCCCTCAAGGTCGACAAAACCAAACGCAAATGCTGAGTATGCTCCTCAACATTGCGGGAATACACTAGGACATCATCTATGAACACAATAACGAATCGGTCCAAGAAATCCTTAAACACTCTATTCATCAAATCCATGAAAGCAGAGAGTGCATTGGTTAAACCGAAAGACATCACAAAAAACTCATAATGTCCATGCCATGAACAGAATGCGGTTCAGGGAATATCTTCCTCGTGAATCCTCAACTGGTGGTAACCTGAGCGAAGATTGATTTTTGAAAATACCGAGCTACCACGCAACTGATCGAACAAATCATCGATCCTTGGCAGGGGATATCTATTCTTAATGGTCACCTTATTTAATTCCCTATAATCGATGCAAAGCCTCATCGATCCGTCCTTCTTCCTTACGAACAAAACCGGAGCACCCCACGGAGAAGAACTTGGTCTGATAAAACCACACCTCAGCAACTCATCGAGTTGAGTACGCAACTCATCCAACTCACGCGGAGCCATACGGTACGGTGCTTTGGCGATGGGACGAGTTCCTGGCTCGAGGTCAATCACGAACTCAATCTCCCTCTCAGGAGGAAGTCCTGGAAGACTATCAGGAAAGACATCTGGAAACTCTCGCACCACCGAGACATCCTCGAGGCGTGGTGTAACAGAAGCTGTTTCCAGAGCAGAAATAGAAACTAAAAATGCCTCGCAACCAGACTTTATAGCACGTACCGCAGAAATGACAGGGGAAACTCTGTCCTGAAATCCATAGACGCTCATAGGTTGGCCATTGTCCATCCTGAAGTCCAGTCTTTTTGCCTTGCACTGGATGACTGCATCATACTTGGAAAGCCAGTCCATGCCCAAAATCACATCAAAATCAGTCAGGTCTAAAATTAACAGATCCGCAAGGGCCAGAAAATTGCCAAGATGAATAGGGCATCTCAGAACTCCTTGATTGGATATCACCGAATCACCAGAGGGAAGCTTGACGTTGAAGGAGTCTCTCAATTGATCAACATCCAGGCGATGTTTATCAACAAACCTCCTGGACACAAAGGAATGAGTGGCACCCGAATCGAACAGAACGTGCGCCCACCTATTCCGCACCTTAAACTCCCCTAAAACCATAACATACATAACTAAACGAACAATAACCATGGCAACAACGATAAATAATAGGGATAAAATAGACTGGGGCTAACCTGAAATAACTTGCGTAGAGTTTTGAGCTTCCTCGCTAGTCATCACGTTCAGCTTTCCTTTTCCTTTATCTAGTGTTGGTGGTGGCGGTAGAGCTCGAAGCGGGGCAGGCTGCAGTGGGGTTTGAGTCTGGGGGCACGAAGATTTCTGGTGTCCCTTCTGCCCGCACTGGAAGCAGGTCCTTTCTTTCATCCAGCACCGACTCACATCATGACCCTTCCTTGCACAGAACGAGCACACGAGCTCTCCCTTAGGTGCACCTTGGATGGCGTCCACTTGCTGCTGCTTCAGGGTGGCTGTTCTCTTAAAACATCTTTCGTAAGGGTGGCCAGAACGACCACAGAAACTACACACTTCCTTACCTTTCTTCTTCGAAGAAGGGCCAGATGCCCTGGAGCTACCATCCTCAACACCCTTCCTCTTCTCTGATGTAGGGAATATCCTTGAGAATCGTCACGGAGGCCACGACGACGCTTACGACACGATCTACGCCCTCTAACCCGCACGCTAACGTAAACGCAGCCACAACAATTATTTTATTTATCGTTCGCGCTACCAATACGGATCGCCGTTCCGCAAATAGATCGAGTGTTGGCTATAGGCCAAACTCTTTCCGGCTAAATGGGATAATATTGATCCCGAGCGAGCTTTGGGGTTGTACCAAAATAGATCCACCAAGAACAAAATGATTCGAAAGATGGTAGAATCTATCCCAACAAAGAAAAGCGAGGATCGCCAATCCTCTTACGAATCTTTTGAAAATCCAAACGAAAAATACCGATCTATTATTTGATTAACCGTGAATAAAACAAATCGGAAAAATAACGCAAAATCCGTCCACCACAAGTACTATCTAGAGAAAGAAAAACTCTTGGTAGAAATTTTCGTTACCCCTCTCGGATTTGTAGATCCGTGGTGCGTGGATCTACTAAGTTTGATCGCTCCTCCTTTGAACGTCCACGGGAAACGCGCTACGGATGATGAACGTGCTAATCTCCTTCACTTCACGCCGTGGAGGGAAACACCTTTCTTCTTCCTTGCAAGCAAGCAACTTCTCATACATGGGCCGAAAACACCTTTCAAGAGTCGATCTCGGTTGGCCGAGAGCAAGAAAAGATGAGGGCGGCCGAGCACTAAGAGGAAGGGGCGGCCTAGAGCAAGAGGGGGAATGGTGGAGGCCGAGCACTTAGGGAAGAGGAGGGCCTTGGGGCCGGCGGCTTGGAGGAAGAAAGGAAAGAGAGGGGGCGATGGTTTTGAGAAGAAAGAGGGGGAAATTAGGGAAGAAAGAGGGGGAAAAGATTAGGCAAATTCAAATTTGATTTCAATAATATTCTACCACATAATGAAGAGTTTAAGGCCCTTATATAGGCTTACATCTCAAAGCAAAAATCATGTGGCTAAATGCACACCACATAAATAAAAATGCAGAAATTAAATAACGTTTTAAAGAGCCATCATGAAACGGCTATTAGCACACCAACACAAAAAAATATCAAATATGATTCTTGTTGCGAGGGCGAAGCCTGTAGCCATGACCGCTACGACGTCGCACGTCCTTTGCCGGTACATCTTCAACATAGTCATGCTCCATTTGGCCGTCCTGGTGGCCGTCGCCATCACCGTCGCCATCACCGTCGCCATCAATCCTCCGCCGCTCAAAAGGGCTCATCTCCGATGAGCGGGCTGACATATAACGGCGTACGAGGTCTGCGTCAAGAAGATCAATCTGTGCAGCAGAGAGCCAAGAGTCGTCCGAAGCCGGACAACCATGCCAACGAACCAAAAACCTGTGAATGTCGCCGTCGGGGGTGGGAAACCTATCATCCTGCAAAATCCTGTCAGGCAAGAAATCTGTCCGGGGAAACCTCGGAAAAATGTTAGGTGAAGCAGAAAAACAAGTGTCATTATCAATAGACGGCATACCTCCCGTAGAATTCGAAGGAGAGAACGATCCAGAATTGAGCTCACCCCCCACCCCATTAGATTGTATAGTGGAATTATTAAACGGAGAGACAGACAGTTCAGGTGGTGGAGCAACAAAAAGCGTTAAATCCGAAATGTTAAACACAGGGGAGATTCCCAAATCAACGGGTAATTCTAATAAATAAGCATTTTCGCCTAATTTCTTCAAAATTCGAAAAGGACCGGCTTTCTTGTTCGCTAATTTTTTTATGGTGCCCGAAGGCATCCGTTCAGGGATAAGACGAACAATAACCAAATCGCCAATGTTCAAGGAGACTGCTCGCCTATGTACGTTAGCATTCGATTGATAAATAGAATATTGCTTAGCTAACGTCTTGCCAATGTGCTCATGGAGAGTGTGAACGTGTGAAGCGAAGTCCTGTGCAAATTGACTTGACTTAAAGGAAGGCGGTAACGGAACCAAGTCAAGAGGCACTGGCGCCTTATAACCATGCACTATCTCATTCGGCGACAACCCAGTGGACCTATTCTTAGAATTATTGTACGCTAGTTGAGCATGCGGAAGAATAAGATCCCACGTACCTTTATGTTCGTCCACTAAACAACGAAGTAACCTACCCAAGCTACGGTTGACGACTTCCGTTTACCCATCCGTTTGGGGATGATAGGCCGACGAAAACATTAGTTTAGTGCCCATGAGTTTCCAGAGTGTCTTCCAAAAATAACTTGTAAATTTTACATCCCTATCACTCACGATCGTTTTGGGAACACCCGATGTGCCACGACCTCCTTGAAATATAATTTTGCGACATTTGAAGCATCGTAGGTATTATTACTAGCGATGAAATAGGCCAATTTTAGAGAAACGGTCTACTACGACAAGAATAGAATCGTGACGCCTAAATGTCATGGGTAACCCCAAAATAAAATCCATGCTGACATCTTCCCATGGTACCGATGGAATCGGGAGTGGAGTGTAAAGACCCGTGTTGGTCTTGTTCCCCTTGGCTAGTTGACAAACACGACAACTTCCTACGACTTTGTTAACCATGGGTCTGAGGCCCGACCAAAAGAATTTATCCTCTACGAGTGTTATCGTTTTGTCTCTACCAAAATGTCCGCCTAGCCCTCCGCTATGCAACTCCCATATGATAAAATGTCGTAATGACGAGCGAGGAATACATAGTTGCAAATGTTTAAATAAGTAACCGTCACCGATATAGTACGCCGAAATGGTGGTAGGAGAGCTGTCGTGAGTGGCGAGATAAATTTCCCTAAAGTCTGGGCATTGGACATATTCATCTTTAATCCTCTCAAATCCTATAACTGATACTTCCATGGTAGTTAGTAATAAGGTGACCCTACTCAACGTGTCCGCCACACGATTTAATGTACCCTTCAGATGCTTGATAATGAAGGCGTACTCCTGTAGGTAGGAAATCCATTTAGCGTGCCGTAGGCTAATCTTATTTTGAGAATTAACAAATTTGAGGGCCTCATGATCCGATAATATCACGAATTCTTTTGATATAAGGTAATGTCGCCAATGTTGGAGACAACGAATCACGGCATAGAATTCGCGATCATAATTCGAATAGTTTAATTTTGGGCCGGATAGTTTCTCGCTAAAATATCCTAGCGGATGTCCCTCTTGACTTAATACTCCTCCGATTCCTATCCCCGATGCGTCGCATGATAGTTCAAACACTTTACTAAAATCCGGTAATCGTAGTAAGGGGGCCTCAGACATTCGTTCCTTAATCGTTTGGAAAGCACTAGTGGCCGCTTTAGTCCAACTAAATTCTCCTTTCTTCATACATTCAGTGATGGGTGCCATAATACTACTAAAATTCCGAATAAATCTTCGGTAAAATGTGGCCAACCCGTGGAAACTTCGAACTTCCCTTATATTCTTGGGTTCCGGCCACTCTTTAATTGCTTGAACCTTCTTTGGATCCACATGAATGCCATCTGAGCTCACGATGTATCCTAAGAACTCTACAGAAGACACGCCGAATGCGCATTTTTTTAGATTAATAAATAAATTCTCTTTGCGCAATGTGGTAAGGATTGTTCTTAGGTGAGTTTCATGATCCCCCGGAGAGATGCTAAACACCAAAATGTCGTCGAAATAGACCACTACAAATTTTCCCATGTAGGGTTTAAAGACTTGGGTCATCAATCGCGAGAACGTACTCGGTCCATTGGTAAGTCCCTCTCCAAGCACTAGCCATTCATATAGTCCATCCTTAGACTTGAATGTCGTCTTCCATTCGTCCCCCTCCCATATTCGTATTTGATGATAACCGCTCTTAAGATCCAATTTAGAGAATACGACGGCTCCTGATAACATATCTAGTAAATCATCCAAGCCGGGAATGGGGAACCGATACTTGACAGTTATTTTATTTATAGCCTGATAATCGACACACAATCACCACGTTTTATCTTTCTTCGGGACTAATAAGGCAGGGACGGCACAAGGACTTTTACTGTGACGTATAAACCCTTTCGCTAACAAATCTGAAATTAACTTTTGCAACTCCTCATGTGAGGAGGGGTTGAGGCGGTAATGGGGCATATTTGGCAACGAAGAACCCGGGACAAAATCTATCTCATGCTGGATATCACGCATAGGTGGCAACTGAGGTGGTAAGTCCACCGGGTAGACATCCTTATACTCTTCTAAGAGAGTTCGAAGGGATAACGGAAGGCTCGCTAATGAGGGTGCATCCTCCTTAGCTTGTAGACAAACTAGCGCGTAGATAACGCCATCCATGAAAGTCTCACGCTCTAATTCTTTCCGACCTATCAGACTTATCGTTTTCTTTTCTACCGGCACAATGGTATCTTTGGACGCAAGTGACGGATCCTTGGGCGGTGATGGTTTCAAAACAATGGTCTTACCATTGAATTTGAACTCATAAGTGTTGGCTCGTCCGAAATGAGTCACGTGATAATCATAAAGCCAAGGTCGTCCTAATAAGACATGACACACGTCCATGGGAATTACGTCGCACCACACTTTATCAACGTAGTTTTTTAAAGTTAGTGGCACCAAGCATCGCTTAGAAACCGCTATTGACGTCTTGTTTACCCACGCGATTTTATAAGGATGTGGGTGCGGCTCGGTGACTAAATGCATGCGTGCGATGGCATTTTCCGAAACGACGTTCACGCAACTACCGCTATCAATAATTAGTTTGCACCATTTTTCACCGCACTTAAAATTTGAGGTAAATATATTTGTCCGGTTAAACTCGTCCAACACTCGCGGTGTGGCCAAAATACATCTCATCACCATCATGTAAGAATCGTCCTCCATGTCACTCGGTTCGCGATCAGATTCTGCTCCATAGTCGATGTCAGCAGGCTCAGTCGAGGAGTCTAATAGGGCTAACGGTTTGCTCTTCGTGGGACAATCACTAGAATAGTGCCCTTGGATTCCGCAAGAATAACACGTGGCGTTAGTCTTGCTAATCCGTCCTATCGGCACTCGCTCGCCGGTGGGATTTCTATTATTCCTAGCGGTAATGATAATGGACTCCGAATCCGTGGTTCGATACTTTCCCTTGTCTCGCGTGGAGGAAGATGGATGCGGTCCTAAGAGGGACTTTCCTTTCTGAAAGTTTCGTCCTTTGACTTTATAGGCGTTGTGTTTTTTAATATCCAAAGCGGCATTGAAAGTGGTGTTGAGGTCCGTGTGACCATAACGCAAGAGCTTTCCTTGAATGTCTGAATTGAGTCCCTTACGAAATCGGGAGAGTGTGACTTCGGGCATCTCACGAACATCGCAACGCACCAACATATCCTTAAGTTGTCCCATGTATTCTGCTACCGAAGAACTACCCTGACGAAGAGAGGCTAAGTCGTCGAACATTTGTGTTCGGTGATACGTGGGAACATATTGGTCGTGGAGAAGTGCTTTCATGGCAGCCCACCCAATTGGGGGTGCTCCATTAACCGTACCTAATCGTCTTTCTTCGTTCAACCAGTACGTCTTAGCCCTTCCTAGAAGTTTCATCCGCGCAACCTTCACTTTCTCAACGTCTGTCAGGTCGTGCCATTCAAAATAGCACTCGATTCCCATAATCCAGTCTAGGAATAGCTGGGGCTCTCCCATACCATCATATGATGGTGAGTCTATTTTTACGGCCCTAGTTACGTCGAACTCATAATGACCTCGAGGTGGGTACACATCGTCCAGATCACGTGGGTGATTTTGTCTTTCCTCTCGCTGGTTGGCTGCCGGGGGTTGGGGACCCGGTCGGTTTCTGCCAACGCCGTTGTTTCGAGGCGCCGCTTGGTTTACAGCGAGCCCTTCAATTAACTGTGTCAGTGCGTCAAACCTAGCGTTAAACTCTTCTCGTAGCTCGGCGATCGTGGCCGGAGCATGCTCATCACCTTGGTTGTTGGCCATGTGTGAGGTGGAGGGAAGATATTCCGTGCCCAGCCTAGTGCGCATGAACGAACGGTACAAACAACAATTTTGACCTGAATTAAATTACGCATTTGAATTTTTTGACGCAAAACTATTGAGCAACAGGAAAAACTTTTTCAGACTTTTTTTCTTATAAAAATGAGGAGAAAATTCAGAATTTTTTTTGTAATTTTCTGCAGAATTTTTTTTTGTGTTTTTACTAATTGCAGCCCAACTATGTAAAAATTCAGATTTGACGTGATTTGTAACGGAAGTGTGCACCCTAGTGAACGAGGATATCCCTAGGTAAAATGAAAGGATGGTGTCGATTGGGAAATCAACACAACCTCCCTCTGATACCAAATTGATGTAGGGAATATCCTTGAGAATCGTCACGGAGGCCACGACGACGCTTACGACACGATCTACGCCCTCTAACCCGCACGCTAACGTAAACGCAGCCACAACAATTATTTTATTTATCGTTCGCGCTAACAATACGGATCGCCGTTCCGCAAATAGATCGAGTGTTGGCTATAGGCCAAACTCTTTCCGGCTAAATGGGATAATATTGATCTAGAGTGAGCTTTGGGGTTGTACCAAAATAGATCCACCAAGAACAAAATGATTCGAAAGATGGTAGAATCTATCCCAACAAAGAAAAGCGAGGATCGCCAATCCTCTTACGAATCTTTCGAAAATCCAAACGAAAAATACCGATCTATTATTTGATTAACCGTGAAGAAAACAAATCGGAAAAATAACTCAAAATCCGTCCACCACAAGAACTATCTAGAGAAAGAAAAACTCTTGGTAGAAATTTTCGTTACCCCTCTCGGATTTGTAGATCCGTGGTGCGTGGATCTACTAAGTTTGATCGCTCCTCCTTTGAACGTCCACGGGAAACGCGCTACGGATGATGAACGTGCTAATCTCCTTCACTTCACGCCATGGAGGGAAACACCTTTCTTCTTCCTTGCAGGCAAGCAACTTCTCATGCATGGGCCGAAAACACCTTTCAAGAGTCGATCTTGGTTGGCCGAGAGCAAGAAAAGATGAGGGCGGCCGAGCACTAAGAGGAAGGGGCGGCCTAGAGCAAAAGGGGGAATGGTGGAGGCCGAGCACTTAGGGAAGAGGAGGGCCTTGGGGCCGGCGGCTTGGAGGAAGAAAGGAAAGAGAGGGGGCGGCTGTTTTGAGAAGAAAGAGGGGGAAATTAGGGAAGAAAGTGGGGGAAAAGATTAGGCAAATTCAAATTTGATTTCAATAATATTCTAACACATAATGAAGAGTTTAAAGCCCTTATATAGGCTTACATCTCAAAGCAAAAATCATGTGGCTAAATGCACACCACATAAATAAAAATGCAGAAATTAAATAACGTTTTAAAGAGCCATCATGAAACGGCTATTAGCACACCAACACAAAAAAATATCAAATATGATTCTTGTTGCGAGGGCGAAGCCTGTAGCCATGACCGCTACGACGTCGCACGTCCTTTGCCTGTACATCTTCAACATAGTCATGCTCCATTTGGCCGTCCTGGTGGCCGTCGCCATCACCGTCGCCATCACCGTCTCTATCATTCTCTTTCCTCGCCGCAGTACCGCGGTTCTTGGCATTTTCAATCGCTTCAACTTTTAGTGCGGCTTCCACTGCCATAGCATAACTGTCAGCTCCATAAGCGCATGCCCACTGCTGGACATCACTTCTTAGTCCTCCCAGTAAATGTTTCACTCTTCCCTCCTCCGAAACTTCCAAATCGGGAGCAAATCTACTCAACTTGCTAAACTCAATCTCATATTGGCTCACCGTGAGCTGTCTCTGCTTCAAATGTAGGAAGTTATTCATGAGACGGTCCTGCTCGACCGAGGGCAGAAACTTCTTCAGCAACATCTTCTTGAAAGAGTCCCAGGTACAGCCTTCCTTCAGACTCTCCTTTTCACGAATCCACCAACTCTTTGCTAGGCATTTTAGCTGATAGGCTGCAATCATAACCTTCTAGGCTTCTAGAATCCCGGAATACGAAAACATCTCCTCGATTGAGATGATCCAATCATCCAAAATCATAAAGTAGGCACTCCCGTCGTAGGTGGGAGGTCCCAATCGCTGGAAATGCGATATGAAATTCATTTCTGGTGGTATTGCCACCGGGGCCACCAGAGGAGTAGGGGTATTGGGCACGACTTGACCCAACGCAGGCTCTTGCACTGAAGGTTGCCGCACTGGAGCGGTAGACAACAATGACTGAATTTGCGTTTGCATCGAAACTACTTGCCTTGACAGAGCCTCGTTGCTCTGGCGCAAACTCTCAATCAACGCATCACTCTGCGCGCCTGACGACTCACCCTCCGACTGGGGAGTCGATCTCGTCGAAATACGCTTTGGAGGCATTTCTAAAATAGCAAACAAATAACCCAATAAAAATCCTATATTACGACTAGGGCAAACAAAACTAGTTCAGACCATACTTGAAAGACACTTGCTAAAGCTGTCACTTGCTCTGGGATTATATGATGATGATATGTCCTACTCAGGATGATATCTTATCATCCTATTGACTCATGTGCCTATGATATGAATGCATGAATTCTTTACTCTTATTTAAAATCATGTGTGTACATATGTCATCAAGTAAATCTTTAGCTTGGCATGTTGTGCTTATGTTATGTTATGATATGCATGTGGTGCTATGATTTCTATAAAAGGCCTTAATGCATGTTATGAGCGGCGTGCACATGCAATGTTATGCATCCCATTCTACATAATATTGCATGCAACGAAAAGAAAACGTGTTAATGGGCATTCATGTGGTGAGGTTATGCATCCCATACTACATAACCCTCACATGTTGCCACCTATGGTGGATCCATATACAAACACATATTATGCATCTCATACTACATAATATGCCCCGTATACTTCTAATCATGCTTATGAGTGTAGTGTTCATGCTTCAGCCATGACATATTGATGATAGATCGGTGTGTGTAAGACAGGACACTAAGCAACTAACACTAACAAGGGAAGGTTGCCCGACCAATTGTCAAGAAACCTCCCTCTGATAC
Organism: Platanthera zijinensis; assembly: GCA_039513925.1. Lineage (NCBI taxonomy): Eukaryota > Viridiplantae > Streptophyta > Magnoliopsida > Asparagales > Orchidaceae > Platanthera > Platanthera zijinensis. Next base: position 187,703,070 of record CM077080.1, on the reverse strand, counting down.
CAACTGTCACAACCCACATTTTTCCCAACAATTTAATTATATCACAGGAAGGGGAAAATACGCGTCGTGATGCCACGCCGTGCAGGGAATAACTGCAGACGTTCAGGCAAGACTCCAAACTCTACATTTTTAATAGAAAACTTAAATGGTTATGAATCAAATCCCGTTTAAGTTATAATGGTACCCGTATCCCTCGGCTTAGTGAATCATCTAGTTCACGATTTAAAATACAAATTATACGCTTGCGGAAAATACTTATTTAAATTGACTTTAATATCCTACACGAGTATAAATGTCCCCGAGGAACAACTCATACAATGCAAACCCTAGATTTAAAATAAGTGTAGGAAAGAATTTACGCTAAATAAAAAGTAGTGGCTTAGTTTTGAAAGAGATGACAAGTATGCTTTACTAATAGTAAGGTTTTATAGGTTAAAAATATCTAACATGTCATCCTAGCAATAAATCATCCCAGAGAGCAAGTAATGTAAACCAAACATAAGGAAACCACAACAGCTTGCATGTGTCAAAAAAAAACAACAATCATGTGGGCGTCAATAGGCTGACACGAACCCACAGTAGGAAAATGTCTGAAACTAGGCAAAGAAAACTAAAACAACGAACTACCTCGCTACGGCGAGGGGGAAAAACCACAGCCAAACAGCTGCTGCTAGGGCTCCAAAAACCGGCTCCGCTACCTGCTAATGCTCCGAACCTGGGGCATTCCAAAGACAGAACACCTCAGCAAGAGGGTACAAATGGTGGCAGAAAAATAAGCCAAAATAAATAAGGGTCAAAAGGGGTACCAACCCAAGACCAAAACCTTTGAAGTAAAGTATAAAAAGAAACAAGGCATCATCAGAAAAAAGAACACTTAGGTGATTCGTCACAAGAGTACACCAGACGCACAAGGCTATAAGGTGACAACATGAATAAATCATAAGGAAGAAATACAAAACCTTTATTAGGCACCCGTGGTCGACTCTACCCCAAACACACGGGCGAGGTGGTCACTCAACTGGACACACCCTTACGAATAAAATATCCGCTTAACTGCGAGGGAGTCTCATACTCTCCACCATACACCGCAGATGCCCAAAAACCTGGTAGACTTCCACAAGGTACTAATAAAGGCATCAAACTTTGCGGAGGTGATTTCGTCCACCAACTCCCGCAATCAAGAAAACCCACAAAGAAACCATCACATATATCTCGAGATTTGGCTCGTCGGATTCTACTTGATACTTCTAGTTTCAAGACATGGTTGATCAACCCCTATGAACGATTTACAATCCTAGACAAACTCTAATACGATCAATAACGATAGGTAATGCATTTAAAGGCATTAATAAGACACATCAAGAATGATTAAATATATCATGACAAGATCAAGTTCATCAAGACAAAATCTTGCAATCTCGAGTGATCATCCAAAAAGGTTAATCGTAGCAATAACTTGGAAAAACAAAGTGAAGAAATTTTTAAAGAACATAGAAACTGAACCGTTACTATCAAATCAGACAAGGAGAAATGAGGGGAAACCATCACTTGCCTTGGTTTTACCGGAAAAGTTCTCCAAATTAGTCCACATCACAGATCGGGGCAAAAGAGATGGAGGAAGTTGAAATCTAGACAAAAATGGTCGAAAAGGGGGTTAGGGCCGAAAAACCCTAACGAGAAAACTCAAAGAAAGGTGAAAAATTTACCACGCTTGCGCAGCTCTCGGCGAGAGCTTTCCAAATCTACGCTCGGTTGAAGATTTCGGGCACCGGAGCTCCGTCGGCGACCACCGGAAGATTCACGAAATATTCTCTCTCTCGCTCACGCCGCTCTGGTTCGGGAGAAAGAATCGGAGAAGATGAAGTATTCCTATTTTTCTAAATAACCTAAGTATAAGAATATATATATATATATATATATATATAGGTAGTTATAAAAAGTTTTGTCTAAATATATAAAAAAAACGATTTAAGTACGAGCAGTTTGCGGAAAACAAAATTAGATGTCTAGAATGGTTTCAAATCGAAAAGTTCCCAACATAAAAGTTGTAGATCTCGTCGAGACAAACAAATTTCATGTTAGCCATTTTTTCATACGGCACTGTTTTGACCCTCAAAAAGGCTCCCGAACACAAACTATGACGAACTACACGAGAAAGACAGCAGACTACTCGAGTATACAGAAGGCTACTCGAGTAAGCAGAAACAGACTACTCGAGTATGCAGGAACAAATTACTCGAGTATACAGAAGGCTACTCGAGTATATAGAAACAGACTACTCGAGTATACAAAAACAGACTACTCGAGTATACAGAAACAGACTACTCGAGTATATAGAAGGCTACTCGAGTATACAGAAACAGACTACTCGAGTATACAGAAACAGACTACTCGTGTATACAGAAACAGACTACTCGAGTATACAGAAGGCTACTCGAGTATACATAAACAGACTACTCGAGTATACCGAAACAGACTACTCGAGTATACAGAAGGCTACTCGAGTATACATAAATAGACTACTCGAGTATACAAAAACAGACTACTCGAGTATACAGAAGGCTACTCGAGTATACATAAACAGACTACTCGAGTATACAGAATTGGAGGAATAGAAGATTTACATAATAAGCAGAAACTTCACACGAGTCAAGGTTGCAAGAAAAACAATTTCTTGGCAAATCTAACCTTTTGATCAAACTATAAGAATGAATAGTACTTTTCATTTTTGAATAGTAATTTAATATTAAAATAATCGTATTTATATATATTTGAATAAGGAAACACGAGATCAAAACGGAGGCCCAAACGAACGCCAAATTAAACAAAACTCACGCCGTAGGCGAACACAGACGCTACGAACACAACGGCGAAGTCAAAACCAAGATCAGACGAGCCATTCTCGAGATATAAGTTTTCAAAGTTTACGACGAACATAAATTCCACAAAACTTTGGAAAAACGCCGAGGCCCAAATATCGCTCGGATCGCGACGAAACTTGACGAGTAAGTCAAAAATTACTCAACTTAAATTCCAAATGCAAAATTTTCTCATAACAACAAGACTTCAGCCGACTTGACCGCATGGACGCGAAAATGCCTTTATGGCATTACGTCGTCATCTTGACGTTAAATGTAACGCCATGACATCATAAATATGATGTTTCCCATTTAAATAAAATCGTCGAAAAATCGGGGGCGTTACAGGTAGCGTCTCTCTAACTCAGCGCATCGGCTACAACATTCGACTTCCCTGGGTGATAATGCATCTCGTACTGATAATCTGCTAGAAATTCTACCCATCGCCTCTACCTGCTGTTCAGCTCTTTCTACATGTCCACATACTTGCAATTTTTGTGATCGGAGTATATTTCGCAGTGGACACCGTACAAATAATGTCGCAAGACTTTCAGAGCAAACACAACTCCTATCTCTAAGTCATGAACAGGGTAGTTCTGATAATGCTTCTTCAGCTGGTAAGAAGCATAAGCAATCACATGGCCCTTCTGCATCAACACTACCCTGATGCCCTTATAGGAACCGTCGGTGTAGACCTGGAATTCTTCTCTCCCCGAAGGAAGAGCAAGAATAAGAGCCGAGGTTAGTCGATCCTTTAGCTCCCGAAAAGCTGTCTTGCACTACGGGGTCCAAACAAAGGGCACGTCTTTCCTTTTCAGGGATGTGAGTGGAAGGTCAATACGAGAAAATCCCGCCATGAACTTCCGGTAATAACCTGCAAGTCATAGAACATTCTGCATGTCTGTGGCCGCCTTCAGCTGCGGCCAGTCTTTGATGAATCTTTGCTGGGTCAACTGCCAACCCAGCTCTGCTGATAATATGGCCTAGAAAGGCCACGTCCTTCAACCAGAACTGACATTTGTTGAACTTTACATAAAGGTGGTGCTCCTGTAGTCTCTCTAGAGTCAACGTCAGATGTCGTATATACTTCTCCTCCGTCCTCGAGCAGATGAGGATGTCATCAATGAACATGATTACAAACACATCAAAATAAGCCTCGAACATACGGTTCATGAGGCTCATGAATGCCGACAGTTCATTCGTGAGCCCGAAAGGCATCACGGTAAACTCGAATAACCCATATCTGCTACTGAAGGCAGTCTTTGGAATGTCCTCCTCCCGAATCCGCACCTGATAGTAGCCCGACCTCAAATCCAGTTTGGAAAAGAAATGCGCCCCCTCCAACTGATCAAACAACTCATCTATCCTTAGCAGTGGATAGGTATTCCGAACTGTCAGTCGGTTCAGTGCGCGTTAGTCGATGCACAATCTAAGTGTCCCGTCCTTCTTCTTGACGAATAACACTAGGGCTCTCCATGGTTAAGAGCTCGGCCGGACAAATTCGGCTTCCAGTAGATCCTGCAGCTAGCTTCGAAACTACGTCAACTCCTTCGGATCCATCCTGTAAGGGGCTGTAAATTCCAGCTTAGCCCCTGACACTAGCTGTATCTAGAAATCTTGCTCTTGGTGCGGGGGTAGTGTCGACAACTTCTCTTGAAATACGTCAGCAAAGTCCCGCACTACCGGGGTACTAGAGATGGAATCTTTGGCCCTTGCCATTTCAAACAACACTTCATAGACTTCCTCCCCTTGCAGATGGGCCTTGAAGGCCTGCACAGATGATAACAAGAGAGGGGGAATAGGTCTTATACCTTCTATGATGACGTAGGAATCCCCATGCATCACGGTGATCCTCTTTGATAGACAGTCGATCTGGGCATGGTTCCAATACAACCATGTCATGCCCAGGATTAGATCATAAGTTGGCATCCTTAGGATAATTGCTGGTGCTTCGAATGCCTTTCCTTTAATCTCCGTGTCCATGTTACAGTTGGCAGAGGTGAATAGCACCGATCTGTCAGTTAGTCGTATCCTCATCATCAAGCCTGTGAATCGCTACACGCCTTAAACCATTTCACGAAGGATTCCGACACGAACGAGTGCAAAGCACCCGTATCGAACAATGTATAAGCGGGCTTGCTGCTGATGAAGACTATGCTTGGGGTAGTTAATGTCTTAGAAATCTAGTTATGGTTTTCTTTTCTAACTTATCAATTCTATATCCATAAATCTAATTACCTAAGAAAGAGAGAACTTAAAATTAACTGGCGTACCTGTGATCACTTGCTCCAGATTCCGACGTTGAGTCAGATCGAGTGCATATACTTGATCCCTCTCCTACCTGCGGTCTCCGCCCTAGTATCCACATCCTCGACCACATCCTCGGCCTCCAAAATATTGATCAGGTGGGGAGCCGGTGGTGCTGGTAGTGGTGCTCCCTTCATGGGGTAGTTTCTCCGGATATGCCCCACCGGATGATAGTTGAAGAACTCTGGCGGGGGATATTTTATAGCCCTGGGTCTCTGCATCTCCTGCATCTAGAGAGGCTTAGGGGCCATCACTGCTGGTTCCCTCTGCTCCTGTTTCACCACCAGATGAGGTTGGTCCTCTGCTCTTCTACCATCTCTCCCATCTGTAATGCGGCCTTGTCACTGATCATTTCTTGCTCCCCGACCGTGATTCTCAGTTGGCCGATTCTGGCCTCGGGTAGTGTGCCAATATGCCTCGATCCTCCTCGTCATCTACAATATCCAAGGAATAGGCCCGTTGGACACGAACAGTAGAGCCTCCCTCAGATCCTCTCTCAGGCCCTTATAAAACCTCTTGGTGTATCCTACCTCATCTAACTGATAAGAATCCGCAAATCGGGCTAGATGATTGAACTCCCGGTGGTACTCCACCACAGTCTTATTGCCCTGTATCAACTGTAAAAATCTGTATTCCAGCTTATATCTGGCCGAATGCGGAACAAAATGCTCCTGCAGTGCGGCCCGGAACTCCTCCCATGCAATCTCTACAACCTCTCTATCAACATATGTCATGTCCAGCGATGTCTTCCACCATCTCTTGGCATGGGACTCCAAGCGAGAGAAAACAAAAGCCACCCTCTCCTCTCATTGGCACCGTATCCTAGTTAGCATCTAATACAAGATATCCGGCCACTCCTCTGTCCGAATAGCCGACATTGTCCCCAAGTAAGACGGGGGAGAAAGTCCTCGAAAGATACTCAACCAATTGGCCCCCGGGTTTGGATGCGGAGCCAGAACATACTGAGCCCTAAAAGCCTCCAGTATGGCTGTCAAATTCTGCCCCATCTCTGACTGTAAGAATGGAGTGGGGACCGGGGGGTGGTGCAATATTCAGAGTCTACTGGACTCCGCCCTGTGCTATAAGCAGTATAGGGGGCTGCGTAACAAAAGTTATTTGTAAGTAATCGACTCAAACCTTATAAAAGGTGGACTATTTACATGTGATCCCCCATATGGGTACACCACTACTTCCGCTACTTAGTTTGTCCCCAAACTAAACTCGCACGGGGGTGACCCAGGCTTTGTGGACTGTTACTTTTTGATCGAGGTCTGCTCTAATACCACTTGTAAGTCCCCATTTTTTTCTTTTTAAAACCCCAGGGTCTTAGGACCAGAACCGCCATTTTCCGGTAACACCTTCACAGCCAGGAAGGTCGACACTACGAAACGCTTATCTTGTCGGCCAATTCGATCACAATTGTAGAAAAATAATAAAAGACAAGTCCACAAACATCATATATATAGAAAATAATCTCCACGAAGGGAGAGTCCACAGGGATAATAAATGTACAGAAGGTATGGCTCATGCATGGTACATCAATGTCCTCACTATATGTCTCTTAATTGCGGAAGCAAAACTAAAATAACTACTAGCGGTTAGGACTCACAGACCCAGCTGACTGAACTTCGGTACTAGACTGTCCCATCTCCAAGCATGCCGACCTCCGGGGCTGCTCCTCTATGCTGGGCTCAACGGTCCCCTAAAATGATGTGGTTCTAAAACCGTTAGTCTAAAAGACTAAGTCCTATCATCCCCCGCCCCTTCCCCCATGAATCCTAGGCACCGAGCGGGGAGGAGGAAAAGAGAGGAAATGATGGTGGAGAATAATTATTAACAGGTGACAGCGGAACTAATCTAGAAGTTCTATGAGTATATAAGGCAGTATTAAAAGTAATAAAAATTGAATAAGAATTAAGTAACCTTAACTTATATGAAAACACATAAGCTAAGGGATCTTCTGCAAGGCCTCTTTCGTATAAAAAGTCACATACCAATTTATACGATAGGGTGTCGGTTTTCTAGCAAAAATATAAATATATTTACTAAATGAAAACCTTAACTTATAAGCACGCTCATGCGAGCTTATAAACCAAGGGGTAATTTTGCAGGGCATATTGTATAAAGTATCCCATACCACTTTATACAATAAGTGTAGGGTTATATGCAATGGTTATGCTATGACATGCAATTATGTCATGATGTGAACATGTAAGTGCAACTCACCCACTCGACTCTGTGTACACAGACCTTTAGTTCCCCCTTTCTGGAGCCAAACCTCCCTAGATACCTCCGTAGTCGCAAACGCAAGCGGTGGGTTGGGACTCGTCTACCTCTTAACTGATAATTGCACTACCAGTCAGACCTATTGTACGCCTCGATGCTGGTCTACTAAGCGGAGCTGTTGCGTACTCTTGCCAGCTGGTGCCCTAAACTTAATTTGGAGAAGTACTAAACCACACTTGCCGAGTAGACGTATTGGCATCGGTGCATCGACACTCCATTGTCGAATACCCACTACCATATACCTTATGCACATGCAACCTTATGTATCACATACCGAGCCAAAGCTCCCTAGACCATCCCTTTCGTCATAACCGTCAACCAAGCCAAAGCTCACCGGGCCAAACTGCCCATCACCAAAACTCCCTGACCTACAACCCGTGTGAACCAACCTAACATCTCGAGACATCAAGGTGAGTGAAAGTGAACTCCTAATTAGTCTAGTTACTCATGCAAGTTAGTTTGCCTACAATTTAGGTTAGCTCAGGACTGCCTCTGACATACCCCGTGAAGGGGTCTCAAAGGGCACTAGGAACTACGATGGGTTGAAGCTATCACAACCCGCGTTTTCTCACCAATAAGATATATCAGAGTAAGAGAAAAGGCACGTTTTGACAGTTGGTATCAGTATGAGGTCTAGTGTTAAATAAAGTATTTTCCGCAGCGTTTAAAGATTTTTTACTGTGTCGAGGGATACAGCCAATTAACTTAAATGGAATTTTATTCATATTACTCAATAACTTTCTATAAAGCTTTTTTAGGTTAGAGCCTTTCCTGAACATCTGCAGTTATCCCCTGCACGACGTGGCATCACAACATGCTTTTTATCTTACTCTGATATATCTTATTGGTGAGAAAATACGGGTTGTGACAGAAGCCCAAAGCTCCCTTTCACAAGGCACTTATTTTTATTGGTTGTTACGTAACTCACAGTCCCTTTAATGTTGTACTGGATCTAACCCTAGTGTATTTAACTCTTTCTCTCTCTCCACGGGAACACGATCTTTCGTCGATCTCGGGCACCACCTAAATTTAGGTCACTATACTACCTACTCTTACCAACTTCCAATGGTATACCCTATCCACTTACCAAGTTAATAAACTAACATCCCAACTCTCTGGGTTCATTTTGCACCATATCATGATTTCTGTAATTTTACTAAACGCAGACCATCCTAAGCTATATGATGTATATAATGGGAGGTACTCAAAATTATCATCCAATATCGCTATAAAAATTATTGGTGGTGTACCATGATATGTTTATTTTAAATCCAGAATTTCATAATTTTCCTAATTTACTTGATAATTTATTTAATTCCTTAAGAAATCCAAATACCTTGGTTTGAACATGAAGTACCTTTTACAGACATGCAAAAGCTCCACAAATTTATGATAAATATAAGATGACTATAGAATAGTAAAATCAGAGTCTCCCAATTTTTCAGCAAGGTTTAGGCCTCTTAATCTAATTTTAATATGACCTACATTAATTTTTTTAAAGAGACAAGTACTGCAAAAATACTTCAAAAAATTTTGAGAAAATCCAAGCATGTATATCATGATCAATAAACACTCTAGGTCAAGTTTCATAGTTTCCAAGTGAAAAAAAAAGTATAAACTTAATTTTGAACAATAATCCAAATTTGTAATCTAATGCACTAAGTACAGAAATTATTCAATTAAAAATTGTAATAAAATTTCCACAAGAGCATGTTGACCTAGAATCACTACGGATCAAGTTTCACAAATTTTCAACAAGTGTGAAGCCTTGAATTTATTATTGAACTTAAATGCATTCTCAAAAGCTTATGAACAAAGTACTGAAAATATAAATCTGAAAATTATAATAAAATTCATGTAAGAGTATATTGACATAAAATACCCTTTACCAAATTTTAATAACTTCCTACTAAACAGGGTAATCATAAAATGAAAGATTATCAAGGGAAATTTCATGTACTCTAAAGAAGGTTCTAAATGTATTTATCCAAAATTACCAATGAAATCACCAAAGGGCCTTATTTATATAATGACTATACTACCCAAGTTTCATGGCTTTTCAATAAGGTTTGGTGGCTTATCTTGCATGTACAAGTATTGTGCCCTAAACTAGGGTTAGGGTTTTGAGGGGTTTATCCATCTCTAAATCCTCTAAGATTTTTAACAGAGGACTTTAGCTACCCTAGTATCCTACCCACCAAATTTCATGTCCATACAAGGGCATTTGACCCCATGCCCTTCTCAAACCCCCAAAGTCCTAACATAGGGTTTGAACTTGGGACCTAGGGCAATCCTACCCCAAACCATCCCATAACTCATATGAGGGTGTTATATGTCATGTCAAACCAGTGACATAAATTTAAACCTCTGTTGAGGGGATTTGGTCACTCAAAACTCAAAGTGAATTTTTGACCTAAATACCCTTAATATGGGAAGGCTAGGGTTTGCAAAAATTCAATCCAAATCATCTTCAAATGAGATGTAATTTTATACAGAGCCTTATGATGACTCTAACGAACACTCACAAAAATTTGGGAGGGTTTGGAGGTCATTTGTTTCCTTAATTAATTTACCCTATGGAATTTAAATAATTTCTAAAACTACCAAAAAATTGTCCCCAAAAATTCTCATTTTTGGGCAAGACTTAGGTATTGATAAGGGTGACTCCCTGCCCAAATTTCAAGTCATTTGAACAAGGGATGAAGTGGGTACACTCATTTTAATTTCTGTCTAACCATAGGTATAGAATCCACCAAAATGGGTTCCTTGGTCAAACCAGATGTCTAAATTAATTCAAATTAATTTTAAATAAAAGTAGACGCATAGGGATACAATTTTTATGTTGACCATTTCCTCAAATTTAGCCTTTAAGTATTTTTAAATTAATTTACAAGGTGACTATACAAATATAATGCGAGTATCTGAAGTGAATTCCCGAACACCTAATAATCTCTATAAAAGAGAAGTCAAAAATAGGTATATTTAAAATATAACAGAAGTACCAGAAGTTAACTCGCAAACACCTGGTAATATTTTTAAAGGAGGAGTCAAAACCAAGTAAATTAAAAATATAATGCGAGTCCCTGGAGTGAACTCGCGAACACCAGCTATTCTCTATAAAAGTAAAGTCAAAAGTAGGTAAATTTACAATATAATGCAAGTACTTGATGTGAGCTCGCGAACACCTGTTAATCTTTGCAAAATAGATATAAAATTGAGGTAAATTTAAAATATAACACGAGTACCTAAAGTGAACTAGTAAACTCCTGCTAATCTATGCAAAGGAGAAGTAAAAATCAAGTAAATTTAAAATATAACGCGAGTACCTGAAGTGAACTCATGAATACCTACTAATCCCTCCAAAAGAGATGTCAAAAGCAGGTAAATTTAAATTATAATGCGAGTACCTGAAGTGAACTCACAAACACCTGCTAATCTTTCCAAAAGAGAAGTCAAAAGCAGGTAAATTTAAAATATAATGCGAGTACCTGAAGTGAACTCGTCAACACCTGCTAATTTCTGGAAAGGAGAAGTCAAAAGCAGATATATTTAAAATATAACACCTGTACCTAAATATAACTCGCGAACACCTGTAACTCTCTATTAAAGAGAAGACAAAAGAAAGTAAATTTAAAATATAACACGAGTACCTGAAATGAATTCGCAAACACTTGCTAATTTCTATAAAAGAGAGGTTAAAAGCAGGTAAATTTAAAATATATTGCGAGTTCCTGAAGTGAACTCGCAAACACCTGCTAATCTCTGCAAAGGAGTAGTCAAAGCAGGTAAATTTAAAATATAACACAAGTACATCAAGTGAATTCGCGAACACCTGCTAATCTATATAATTGGGAAGTCAAAATAAGTAAATTTAAAATATAACGTGAGTACCCGAAGTGAACTCGTGAAAACCTTCTAATCTCTCCAAATGCGAAGTCAAAACAAGTTAAATTTAAAATATAATGATAGTACCTAAAGTTAGCATGCGAACACCAACTAATCTCTACAAAAGATAAGTCAAAAGCAGGTAAATTTAAAATATAACGCGACTACCTGAGGTGAACTCGCGAACACCTGCTATTCCCAACAAAAGAGAAGTCAAAAGAAGGTAAATTTAAAATATAATGCGAGTACCTAAAATGATCTCGTTAACTCCTGCTATTTTATTTAAAGGAGAAGTCAAAAATAATTAAATTAAAAATATAATAAGAGAACCCGAAGTGAACTAGCAAACACCTGCTAATCTCTCCAAAAGAGAAGTCAAAAGTAGGTAAAGTTAAAATATAATTCGAGTACCTGAAGTGAACTTCCAAAAACATTCTAATCTCTCCAAAAGAGAAGTCAAAAATAGGTAAATTTAAAATATAACGCGAGTACCTAAAGTGAACTCGCGAACATCTACTAATATCTACAAAAGAGAAGTCAAAAACAGTTAAATTTAAAATATAACGCGAGTACCATAAGTTAACTCACAAACAGCTACTAATTTTTGAAAGGAGAAGTTAAAAGAAGATAAATTTAAAATATAATGCGAGTACTTGGATTGAACTCGAGAACACCTATTAATATCAATAAAAGTTAAGTCAAATTCAGGTAAATTTAAAATATAATATAAGTACCTGATGTGAACTTGCGAAAACCTTCTAATCTCTCCAAAAAAGAATTCAAAAGCAGGTAAATTTAAAATATAACATGAGTACCTGAAGTTAAATCGTGAACCCTGCTAATCTATTTATAGGAGAAGTCAAAAGCAAGTAAATTTAAAATATAACATGAGTACCTAAAGTGAACTCGGGAACTCCTGCTAATCTATGCAAAGGAGAAGCCAAAAGCAAGTAAATTTATAATATATATGAGTACTGAAAGTGATTTCGCGAACACCTGCTAATTTGTCCAAAAGAGAAGAGAAAAGCAGGAAGATTTAAAATATAATGCAAGTACTAGAAGTGAACTCGCAAAAACATTCTAATCTCTCCAAAGAGAAGTCAAAAGCAGGTAAATTTAAAATATAACTCGAGTTTCTGATGTTAACTCGCGAACACATGTTAATCTCTACAAAAGAGGAGTCAAAAATAGGTGAATTTAAAATATACTGCGAGTACCAAAAGTTAACTCACGAACACCTGCTAATCTTTTGAAACGAGAAGTCAAAAGCAGGTAAATTTAAAATATAATGCGAGTACCTGGAGAGAACTAGCGAACACCTACTATTCTCTATAAAAGTGAAGTCAAAAGAAGGTAAATTTAAAATATAATGCGAGTACTTGATGTGAACTCCCGAACACCTGCTAATCTTTTCAAAAGAGAAGTAAAAAGTAGGGAAATTTAAAATATAACTCGAGTACCTTAAGTGAACTCATAAACTCCTGATAATTTATGCAAAGGAAAAGTCAAAATTAAGTAAATTTAAAATATAATACAAGTACCTGAAGTGAACTCGTAAATAACTGCTAATCTCTACAAAAGAGAAGTTAAAAGAAGGTAAATTTAAAATATAATGCGAGTGCTAGAAGATAACTCGTGAACACCTGCTAATCTCTAGAAAGGAGAAGTCTAAAGCAGGTAAATTTAAAATATAATGCGAGTACCTAAAGTGAACCTGCGAACACGTACTAATTTCTGCAAAGGAGAAGTCAAATGTAAGTAAATTTAAAATATAATACCTATACTTGAAGTTAACTTGCGAACACCTGCTAATCTATGGAAAGGAGAAGTCAAAAGTAGGTAAATTTAAAAAATAATGCCAGTACTTGAAGTGAACTTGGAAACAACTGCTAATCTCTACAATGGAGAAGTCAAATGCCGATAAATTAAAAATATAATGTGATACGAGAAGTTAACTCGCAAACACCTGCTAATCTCTAGAAAAGAGAAGTCAATATCAGTTAAATTTAAAATATAATGTGAGTACCTGATGCGAACTCGCGAACACCTGCTAATCTCTACAAAAAAGAGGTGAAAAGTAGGTAAATTTTAAATATTATGCGAGTACCTGAAGTGAACTCGTGAAAATCTTATAATCTCTCTAAAAGGGAAGTCAAAAGCAGGCAAATTTAAAATATAACGTGGGAACCTAAAGTGAACTCGCAAACACCTACTAATCTCTACAAAAGATAACTTCAAAAGCAGGTAAATTTAAAATATAACGCAAGTACCTTAAGTGAACATAAAAACAACTGCTAATCTATGCAAAGGAGAAGTCAAAAGCAGGTAAATTTAGAATATTATATGAGTACTTGAAGTAAACTCGTGAACACCTTCTAATCTATGGAAAGGAGAGGTCAAAAGCAGGTAAATTTAAAATATAATGCGAGTACTTGAAGTGAACTCACAAATACCTGCTAATCTCTATAAAGGAGAAATCAAACGCTGGTAAATTTTTAATATAACCTGAAGTGAACATGCGAACACTAATAAATCTCTACAAAAGAGAAGTCAAAAGAAGGTAAATTTAAAATATAATGCGAGTACTTGAAGTAAACTTATGAAGACCAGCTCTAATCTCTGCAAAGAGAAGTCAAAATAATATAAATTAAAAATATAACGCGCGTAACAGAAGTGAAATCGCGAACACCTGCTAATCTCTTCAAAGGAGAAGTCAAAAGCGTGGAAATTTAATTTATAACGCGAGTACCTGAAGCTAACTCACGAACACCTACTAATCTCTAAAATAAAGAAGTCAAAAGCAGTAAAATTTAAAATTCAACACGAATACATATAGTTAACTCGCGAACACGTGCTAATCTCTGAAAAGGAGAAGTCAAAAGCAGGTAAATTTGAAATATAAGGCAAGTACCTGAAGCGAACTCTCAAACACCTGCTAATCAATGCAAATGAGAAATCAAAAATGGTAATTTTAAAATATAACGCGAGCACATTAAGTGAACATAAGAACACAAACTAATCTCTATAAAAGATAAGTTAAAAGTATGTAAATTTAAAAAATAACCCGATTACCTGAAGTGAACGCACGAATACCTGCTAGTCTTTGCAAAAGAGAAGTCAAAAGTAGGTAAATTTAAAATATAATGTGAGTACTCGAAGTGGACCCGTGATATCCTGCTAATCTATACAAAGAAGACGTCAAAAGCAAGTAAATTTTAAAATATAACCCATATACCTTAATTGAACTCACTGATACCAACTAATCTATCCAAAAGAGAAGTCAAAAGCATGTAAACTTAAAATATTATGCGAGAATGTGAAGTGATCTCGCGAACACCTACTAATCTCTCCAAAAGACATGTCAATTGTAAATTTAAAATATAACCCGAGTACATGAAGTGAACTCAAGAATACCTCTTAATCTCTACAAAGGAGAAGTTAAAAGATGTTAAATTTAAAATATAACACGAGTACCTTGAGTAAACTGACGAACAACTGTTATTCTCTATAAAAAGAAGTCAAAAGATGGTTAATTTAAAATATAATGATAGTACTCGAAGTGTACTGACGAATACCCGCTAATCTCTACAAAAGAGGTTAAAAGAAGTTAAATTTAAAATATAAGGCGAGTACTTGAAGTGAACTCCTGAACACCTGCTAATCTATAAAAACGAGATGTCAAAAGCAGGTAAATTAAAAATATAATGCGAGTAACTGAAGTGAATTCGAGATAACCTACTAATATCTACAAAAGAGAAGTCAAAAGAATTTAAATTTAAATTATAACGCAAGTACCAGAAGATAACTCGATAATATCTGCTAATCTATGGAAAGGAGAACTCAAAAGCAAGTATATTTAAAATATAACGCGAGTACCTGAAGTAAACTCGTGGACACCTGCTAAACTCCGCAAGGGAGAAGTCAAAAGCAGTTTAATTTAAAATATAACAAGAGTACCTGAAGTGAACCTGCAAAAACCTACTAATATTTGAAAAGGAGAAGTCAAAAGTAGGTAAATTTAAAATATAACACGATTACATGAAGTTAACTCGCGAATAACTGATAATCTCTATAAAAGAGAACTAAAAACAGTTAAATTAAAAATATAACTTGAGTACTTGATGTGAACTCGCGAACAACTGCTAATCTCTACAAAAGAGAGGTGAAAAACAGGTAAATTTAGAATATAATGCAAGTATCCATAGTGAACTAACGAACACCTGATAATCTCTGCAAAGGAGAAGTCAAAAGAAGGTAGATTTAAAATAAAGGTACCTGAAGAGAACTCGTGAAAACAATCTAACTCCCCAATAGAGAAGTCAAATATAGGTAAATTTAAATTATAATAAGAGTACCTAAGGTGAACTCAGGAACACCTGCTAAACTCTATAAAAGAGAACTCAAAAGAAAGCATATTTAAAATATAACATGAGTACCTAATGTGAACTCGCGATTACATGCTAATCTCTCCAAACGAGAACTCAAAAGTAGGTAAATTAAAAATATAATAAGAGTACCTGATGTGAACTCGCGAACACCTGATAATCTCTCCAAAACAGAGGTCAATTATAGGTAAATTTAAAATTTAATGCGAGTACCTGAAGTGAACTCACCAACACCTACTAATCACTGCAAAGGACAAGTCAAAACTAGAAAATTTAAAATAGAACACGATTACCTGAATTTAACTCGCGAACACCTACTAATCTCTATAAACAAGAAGTCAAAGTAGGTAAATTTAGAATATAATACGAGTACCAGATATGAACTCGGAACACCTGCTAATCTCTATAAAAAATAAGTCAAAAGAAGGTAAATTTAAAAGATAATGCGAGTACCTTAATTGAACTCACGAACAGTTGCTAATCTCTAAAAAGAAGATATCAAAAGCAGGAAAATTTTAAATATAATACGAGTACCTAATTTGAACTCGAGAAGACCTGCTATTCTCTACAAAAGAGAAGTCAAAAGTAGGTATATTTAAAATATAATGTGACTACCAGAAGATAACTCATTAATACCTGTTAATCTATGGAAAGGAGAAGTAAAAAACAGGTAAATTTAAAATATAATGCGAATATATGAAGTGAACTCGTGAAACCCTGCAAATCTCTTCAAAGGAGAAGTCAAAAGTATGTAAATTTAAAATATAACAAGTGTACCTGAAGTAAACTCACGAACTCCTGCTAATCTCTATAATGGAGAAGTTCAAAGCAGGTAAATTTAAAATTTAACACGAGTAACGGAAGTTTACTCGCGATCACTTGATAATCTCTATAAAAGAGAAGTCAAAAGCACATAAATATAAAATATAACACGAGTACCTGAAGTGAACTCGCGCACACCTGCTAATCTCTATAAAAGAGATGTCAAAAGCAGGTAAATTTTAAATATAGTGCAAGTACCTAAAGTGAAATCGCAAACACATACAAATCTATACAAAGGAGAAGTTAATAGAAGTTAAATTTAAAATATAATGCGAGTACCGGAAGTGAACATGCGAACACCAACTAATCTCTATATAAGAGAAGTCAAAATAGGTAAATTTAAAATATAACGCGAGTACCTAAAGTGAACATAAGCTCCTGCTAATCTATGCAAAGGAGAAGTCGACGGCAAGTATATTAAAAATATAATGCGAGTACCCGAAGTGAACTCACGAACACCCGTTTATCTCTTCAAAAGAGAAGTCAAAAGCAGGTAGATTATAAATATAACGCTAGTATTAGAAGAGAACTTGCAAAAACCTTCTAATATCTCCAAAAGAGAAGCCAAAAGCATGTAAATTTAATATTTAACGCGAGTATCTGAAGTAAACTCGAGAACAACTGCTAATCTCTACAAAAGAGAAGTCAAAAATAGGAATATTTAAAATATAACGCGAGTATCAGATGTTAACTCACGGACACCTACTAATATTTTGAAAAGAGAAGTCAAAATTAGGTAAATTAAAAATATAATACGAGTACCTGGAGTGAACTTGCGAACACCAGATAATCTCAATAAAAGTAAAGTCAAAAGTAGGTAAATTTAAAATATAATGCGAGTACTTGATGTGAACTCGAAAAAACCTACTAATCTCTGCAAAAAAGAAGTAAAAAAAGCTAAATTTAAAATATAATGCGAGTACTTGAATTGAACTAGTAAACTCCTGCTAATCTATGCAAAGGAGAAGTCAAAATAAAATAAATTTAAAATATAACTCGAGTACCTAAAGTAAACTCGCAAATACCTACTAATCTCTCCAAAAGAGAAGTCAAAAGCAGGTAAATTTAAAAAATAATGTGAGTACCTGAATTGAACTCATGAATACCTGCTAATCTTTCAAAAAGGGAAGTCAAAAGTAGATAAATTTAAAATATAACGCGAGTACCTGAAGTGAACTTGTGAACACCTGCTAATCTCTACCAAAGAGAAGTCAAAATAAAGTATATTTAAAATATAACACCTGTACATAAATATAAATCATGAACACCTGTAACTCTCTATAAAAGTGAGTCAAAATAAAGTAAATTTTAAATATAACACGAGTACCTAAAATGAATTAGCAAACACTGTTATTTCGACAAAAGAGAGGTCAAAAGCAGGTAAATTTAAAATATATCGCGAGTTCCCTAAGTGAACTCGCAAACACATGTTAATCTCTAGAAAAGAAGTAGTGAAAGAACGTAAATTTAAAATATTACACAAGTATATGAAGTGAATTCGTGAACACCAACTAATCTATGTAAAATAGAAGTAAAAATCAGCCAAATTTAAATATAATGTGAGTACCTGATGTGTACTCACGAAAACCTTCTAATCTCTCCAAACGCGAAGTCAAAAGAAGGTAAATTTAAAATATAGTGCGAGTCCCTAATGTGAACATGCGAACATCAACTAATCTCTACAAAAGATAAGTCAAAAGAAGGTAAATTTAAAATTTAACGCGACTACCTGAAGAGAAATCACGAACACCTACTAATCTCTACAAAAGAGAGGTTAAAAGCTGGTAAATTTAAAATATAATGCGAGTCCCTAAAATGAACTCATGAACTCCAGCTAATCTATCCAAAGGAGAAGTCAAAAATAAGTTAATTTAAAATATAATGCGAGTATCCGAAGTAAACATGCCAACACCTGCAAATATCTACAAAAGAGACGTCAAAAGCAGGTAAAGTTAAAATATAACTCGAGTACCTGAAGTGAACTCGAGAAAACCTTCTAATCTCTCGAAAAGAGATGTCAAAAGCAGGTAAATTTAAAATATATCGTTAGTACCTAAAGTGAACTCACGAACATCTACTAATCTCAACAAAAGAGTTGTAAAATATAGGTAAATTTAAAATACAACACGAGTACCAAATGTTAACTCGCGAACAGTTAATAATCTTTGGTTGGGAGAAGTCAAAAGCAAGAAAATTTAAAATATAACGCTAATATCTATAAAAGTAAAGTCAAATACAGTTAAATTTAAAATATAATACGAGTACCGAATGTGAACTCACAAAAATCTGCTAATCTCTGCAAAAAAAGAATTCAAAAGTAGGTAAATTTAAAATATAACATGAGTACCTGAAGTGAAATCGTGAACCCCTGCTAATCTATGTATAGGAGAAGTGAAAACCAAGTAAATTTGAAATATAATGCGAGTACCTGAAGTGAACTCATGAACTCTTGCTAATCTATACAAAGGAGCAGTCAAAGGTAAGTAAATTTAAAATATAATACGAGTATCGAAAGTGAACTCGCGAACACCTACTAATCTCTCTAAAAGAGAAGACAAAAGCAGGTAGATTTAAAAGATAACGCGAGTAATAAAAGTGAACCCGCTAAAACCTTCAAATCTCTCCAAAGATAAGTCAAAAGCAGGTAAATTTAAAATATAACGCAAGTTTTTGATGTTAACTCGCGAACACATGCTAATCTCTATAAAAGAGGAGTAAAAGATAGGTGAATTTAAAATATACCGCGAGTAATAGAAATTAACTCGCGAGCACCTGCAAATCTTTTGAAAGGAGAAGTTAAAAGCAGGTAAATTTAAAATATAGTGCGTGTACGTGGAGAGAACTCGCGAACACCAAATATTCTCTATAAAAGTGAAGTCAAAAGCAGGTAAATTTAAAATATAATGCGAGTACTTGATGTGAACTCGTGAACACCTGCTAATCTCTAAAAAGAGAAGTAAAAAACAAGTAAATTTAAATTATAATGCGAGTACCTGAATTGAACTCATAAATTCCTGCGAATCTATGCAAAGGAGAAGTCAAAATTAGGTAAATTTAAAATATAACACGAGTACCTGAAGTGAACTTATGAATAACTATTAATCACTACAAAAGAGAAGTTAT
The DNA here is from genome assembly GCA_039513925.1 of Platanthera zijinensis. Taxonomy (NCBI): domain Eukaryota; kingdom Viridiplantae; phylum Streptophyta; class Magnoliopsida; order Asparagales; family Orchidaceae; genus Platanthera; species Platanthera zijinensis. The sequence goes on along the minus strand of CM077080.1, from coordinate 187,683,404 downwards.
AAGCAGGTAAATTTAAAATATAATGCGAGTGCTAGAAGATAACTCTTGAACACCTTCTAATCTCTAGAAAGGAGAAGTCTAAAGCATGTAAATTTAAAATATAATTTGAGTACCTTAAGTGAACTCGCGAACACCTGCTATTCTCTTTAAAAGAGAAGTCAAAAGCAAGTAAATTTAAAATATAACACATGTACCTGAAGTTAACTCGCAAACACCTGCTAATATCAATAAAAGGGAAGTAAAAAGAAGGTAAATTTAAAATATTATGAGAGTACCAGAAATGAAGTCATGTACAACTGCTAATTTCTATAAAAGAGAGGATAAAAGTAATTAAATTAAAAATATAACGCGAGTACCTAAACTTAACTCGCGAAAACCTGCAAATATCTACAAAGGAGTAGTCAAACCAGGTAAATTTAAAATATAACACAATTTACTAAAGTGAATTTACGAACACCTACTAATCTCTATAAAAGAGAAGTCAAAAGCAGGTAAATTTAAAATATAATGCAAGTACCTTAAGTAAACTCGTGAAAGCCTTCTAATATCTCCAAAAGATAAGTCAAAAGAAAGTAAATTTAAAATATAACACGAGTACATGAAGTGAACATGTGAATACAAACTAATCATTACAAAAGAGAAGTCAAAAGCTAGTAAATTTAAAATATAATGCAACTACATAAAGTGAACTCGCAAACACCTGTTATTCTCTACAAAAAAGAAGTAAAAAGCAGGCAAATTTAAAATATAACGCGACTACCTAAAGTGAACTCGTGAACTCCTGCTAATCAATGTAAAGGAGAAGTCAAAAATAAGTATATTTAAAATAAAATCCGAGTACCTGAAGTGAACTTGTGAACACCTGCTAATCTCTCCAAAATAGAAGCCAAAAGCAGGTATATTTAAAATATAAAGTGAACTGGCAAAAACCTTCTAATCTCTCCAAAAGAGAAGTCAAAAGAAAGTAAATTTAAAATATAACGCGAGTACCTAATGTAAACTCACGAACATCTTTTAATCTCTACAAAAGAGAAGTCAAAAATAGATAAATTTAAAATATAATGTGAGTACAAGAATTTAACTCACGAGCACCGGCTAATCTTTCGAAAGGAGAAGTCAAAAGCTGGTAAATTTAAAATATAACGCTAGTACCTTGAGTGAACTCAAGAACACCAGCTAATCTCAATAAAAGTGAAGTCAAATACAGGAAAATTTAAAATATAATGTGACTACCTGATGTGAACTCGCAAAAACTTGCTATTCTCTACAAAAGTGATTTCAAAAGCAGGTAAATTTAAAATTTAACGTGATTACATGAACTGAAATCGTGAACTCCTGTTAATTTATACATAACAGAAGTCAAAAGCAAGTAAATTTAAAATTTAACGTGAGTACCAGAAGAGAACTCGCGAATACCTGCTAATCTTTACAAAAGAGAAATCAAACACATGTAAAATTTAAAATATAACTCTAAGTTCCATTAATATACTCAAAAACACCTGATAATCTTTCCAAAAGAGAAGTCAAAAACAGGTAAATTTAAAATTTAACGTGAGTTCCTGAAGTGAACACACGAACACCTACTAATCTCTAGAAAAAAGAAGTCAAAATTAGGTAAATTTAAAATATAATGCAAGTACCAGAAGTTAACTAGCGAACACCTATTATTCCCTGGAAAGAAGAAGTCAAAAATAGGTAAATTTAAAATATAACGCAAGTACCCGATGTGAACTCGCGAACACCTGCTAATCTCTAAAAAGGAGATGTCCAACGAAAGTAAATTTAAAATATAATACGAGTACCTAAAATGAACTCATGAATAACTGATAATCACTACAAAAGAGAAGTTAAAAGCAGGAAAAATTAGAATATATAATGCGAGTACTAGAAGATAACTCGTGAACACCTGCTAATCTCTAGAAAGGTAAAGTCTAAAGCAGTTAAATTTAAAATATAATGTGAGTACATGAAGTGAACTTGCGATCACCTACTAATCTATGCAAAGGAGAAGTCAAAACAAGGTAAATTTAAAATATAACACCTGTACTAGAAGTTAACTCGCGAATACCTGCTAATCTTTATAAAAGAGAAGTCAAAAGCAGGTAAATTTAAAATATAACATGAGTACCTAAAATGAAGTCACGAACACCTCAAAATTTCTACAAAAAAGAGGTCAAAAGAAGGTAAATTTAAAATATAATGCGATTACTTTAAGTGAACTCGCGAACACAAGCTAATCTTTGCAAAGGAGTAGTCAAAAGTAGGTAAATTTAAAATATAACATAAATACCTGAAGTGAATTCGCTAACACCTACAAATCTTTGTAAAAGACAAGTTAAAAGCAGGTTAATTTTAAAAATAATGGGAGTACCTGAAGTGAACTCGCAAAAACCTTCTATTCTTTCTAAAGGAGAATTCAAAAGAAGTAAATTTAAAATTTAACGCGAGTACCTAAAGTGAACATGCGACTACCAACTAATCTCAACAAAAGAGAAGTCAAAAGAAAGTAAATTTAAAATATAATATGAGTACTAGAAGTGAACTCGCGAACTCCTACTAATCTCAACAAAATAGAAGTCAAAAGCAGGTAAATTTAAAATATAATGCGTGTAACTGAATTGAACTTGTGAATTTCTGCTAATCTATGCAAAGGAGAAGTCAAAAACAAGTAAATTAAAAATATAATGCGAGTACTAGTATGAACTCGCGAACACCTGCTAATCACTCTAAAAGGTAAGTTAAAAGAAGGTAAATTTAAAATATAACACGAGTACCTGAAGTGAACTCGCAAACACCTGATAATCTCTCCAAAGAAGAAGTCAAATGAAGGTTAATTTTAAATATAACACGAGTACATGAAGTGAACTCGTAAACACCTGCTAATCTCTACAAAAGAGAAATAAAAAGCAGGTAAATTTAAAATATAACCGAGTACCTGATGTTAACTCGCGAACACTTACTAATCTCTATAAAAGAGAAATCAAAATAAGGTAAATTTGAAATAATGTGAGCACTTGAAGTGAGCTCGTGAATACCTGCTAATCTCTCCAAAAGAGAGGTAAAAAGTAGGTAAATTTAAAATATAATGCGAGTACCTGAAGTGATATTGTGAACACCTCTTAATCTTTAAATGGAGATGTCAAAATAGGTAAATTAACATTCTAATTCGAGTACAGAAAGTGAACTCGCAAACACCTGCTAATCTATAAAAAAAAGTAAAATTTAAGTAAATTTAAAATATAACGCTAGTACTTTAAGTGAACTCACGAACACCTATTAAACTTTCCAAAAGAGAAGTCAAAAGCAGGTAAATTTAAAATATAACTCAAGTACCTGAAGTGAACATGCGAATACCTGGTAATCTCTACAAAGGAGAATTCAAAAGCTGGTATATTTAAAATATAAAACTTGTACATAAATTTAACTCGCGAACGCCGGCTAATCTCTATAAAAGAAAAGTCAAAAGAAAGTAAATTTAATATATAACACGAGTACCTGAAATGAATTGGCAAACACCTGCTAATTTCTACAAAAAAGAGGTCAAAAGCAGGTAATTTTTAAATATAACGCGAGTATCTGAAGTGAACTCGCGAACACCTGCTAATCTTTGTAAAGGATTAGTCAAAGCAGGTAAATTTTAAATATAACACAAGTACCTGAAGGGAATTCACGAACTCCTGCTAATCTCTGTAAAAGAGAAGTCAAAACAGGTAAATTTACAACATAACGCGTGTACCTGAAGTGAACTCACGAAAACCTTCTAATCTCTCCAATAGATAAGTCAAAAGAATATAAATTTAAAATATAATGCGAGTACCTGAAGTGAACATGCAAACACCAACTAATCTTTACAAAAGAGAAGTGGAAAGCATGTAAATTTGAAATATAACAAGAATACTTAAAGTGAACTAACAAATACCCGCTAATCTCTGCAAAAAAAATTCAAAAGCAGATAAATTTAAAATATAACGCGAGTACCTAAAGTGAACTCGTGAACTCCTGCTAATCTGTGCAATAAGAAGTCAATAAATAAGTAAATGTAAAATATAATGTGAGTACCTGAAGTTAACTTGCAAACACCTGTGATTCTCTCTAAAAGAGAAGTCAAAAGAAGGTTTATTTAAAATATAACGCAAGTACCTGAAGTGAGCTCGCAAAAACCATCTAATTTCTCCAAAGGAGAAGTCAAAATCATGTAAATTTAAAATATAATGCGAGTACTTAAAGTGAACTCACAAACATCTAGTAATCTCTTCAAAAGATAAGACAAAATTAGGTAAATTTAAAATATAACGGGAGTACCAGAAGTTAACTCACGAACACCTGCTAATCTTTGGAAAGGAGAAGTCAAAAGTTTTTTAATTTAAAATATAACGCGAGCACCTAGTGTGAACTCATGAATACATTCTAATCTCTATAAAAGTGAAGTCAAATACAGGTAAATTTAAAATATAACGCGAGTACCTGATGTGAACTTATAAAAAGATGCAAATCTCTACAAAAGAGAATTCAAAAGCAGGTAAATTTAAAATATAACGTGAGTACATGAAGTGAAATCATGACCTCTTGTTAATCAATGCATAGGAGAAGTTAAAAGCAAGTAAATTTAGAATTTAATGCGAGTACCTAATGGGAACCCGGGAATACCTGCTAATCTCCCCAAAAGAGAAGTAAAATGCAGGTAAATTTAAAATATAACTAGAGTACCTGTAGTGAACTCACGAACACCTGCTAATCTATCGAAAAGAGAAGTCAAAAGCAGGTATATTTAAAATTTAACGTGAGTACCTGAAGTGAACTTGCGAACACTTACTAATCTTTGCAAAGGAGATGTCAAAAGCATGTAAATTTATAATATAACACCAGTACCTGAAGTTAACTCACGAACACCCACTAATCTCTATAAAAGAGAATTCAAAAGTAGGTAAATTTAAAATATAATTCGAGTACCTGAAATGAAGTCGCGAATACCTATAAATTTCTAAAAAAAGAGGTTAAAAGCAGGAAAATTTAAAATATAACTCGAGTACCTGAAGTGAACTCGTGAACACCAGCTAATCTCTGCAAAGGAGTAGTAAAAAGCAGGTAAATGTAAAATATAACACAAGTACCTAAAGTGAATTCACTAACACCTACAAATCTCTATAAAAGAGAAGTCAAAAGCAGGTTAATTTAAAAAAAAGTGTGTACCAGACGTAAACTCGTGAAAACCTTTTAATCTTTCCAAAGGAGATGTCAAAAGAAGGTAAATTTAAAAGAAAACGTGAGTACCTGAAGTGATCATGCGAACACCAACTAATCTCAATAAAAGAGAAGTCAAAAGCAGGTAAATATAAAATATAACGTGAGTATCAGAAGTGAACTCGCAAAGTCCTACTAATCTCCATTTAAGAAAAGTCTAAAGTAGGTAAATTTTAAATATAATGCGAGTACCTGAAGCGAACTCGTGAAATCTTGCTATATATGCAAAGGAGAAGTCAATATCAAGTAAATTTAAAATATAATGCAAGTACTAAAGTGAAGTCATGAACACCTACTAATCTCTCCAAAAGATAAGTTAAAGCAGGTAAATTTAAAATATAACGCAAGTACCTGAAGTGAACTCGCGAACACCTAATAATCTCTCAAAAGAAGATGTCAAAAGCAGGTTAATTTTAAATATAACACGAGTATATGAAGTGAACTCACAAACACTTGATAATCTCTCCAATGGAAAAGTCAAAAGCAGGTAAATTTAAAATATAACTCGATTACCTAAAGTTAACTCACAAACACCAACTAATCTTTATACACTACACCATATCATGCATATAGTAGCGCTCATAAACTGCTATTATATTTGAAAAAACCCTTACTGTAGGGCTACGGTAGCGGTTGCGCATGTGTTGCATTCACTGCCGTGGTCGTAGGGTATGGTAGCGGTTACCCAATGTATTGTGGGATTCTTGCAACCACTATTGTAGTTACATCTATTATAGCGGTTATGGTTTTTAATGGTAGCGATTATTCCATTTTACAGCAACAATTAAGATACTCCATGGTAGCGTTTATGCTTGTATTTGACAACATTTATGATTTTTTATGGTAGCGGTTATACTCATATATAAAGGCAATTTTTATTCTCAATGACAACGATTAAGATGATCAATAAAATAAATTAGAGAATGGACACATAATTCCATAATATTCAATTTGGAGGCAAGAGTGGACCCAAAATTCAATGACAAATATGAAATAAAAAAATCATTTGTGTCTTGTCATTCCCAAGCTAAGAGTTAAAATTTTCAATGAAAAATATTCCAATTAGCTGTATATTATCATCAACTAGATGACAAAAAAAATTATACTTTCCTAAACACAAACATCTCGAACACTCAAATTGGTAACAAAATCAACAAACTAAGAAATTTAAAGCTCCTCCGTCAATTTTTCCACAAAGTTTGTGACTGAAGACCTCAAAGGGTGCGACATCTCCAAGTTCTAATTTTGAATACTTCCGGCAGATTACAGCCAGCTTATCATCTCGCGTAGAATATTGAAATCCCACCATAAGCTCAGCGCACTCTCTGCACCATAATAAGGATTGTCAAATAATACAAACATATCGCCTTACCGTCAAAAAAATTCATCAAAAAATATCTCCAAGCACAAGAGGTTCATACCTCAGCTGCGTCTCTGAAAAAACTTTACAGCGTAATTAATATTCCTATGATAAATGCTCTTAATTCTGAATGTGAGAGATTCCCATCATCGTCCAAATCAACTGCGTGAAACTATCTAAAAAAGGGAGTAGAATAATATAGATGAATTTGAAGAATGAAAGTAGACAAAATTCGAATGCACAAGGAGAACAACAGTGCTGCTCAACCAGTCTTTTACACCTCTAGTCAACCGTTGATTAAGGATGCATTTGAATCCATAGCTGAAAGATCTGTTTCAACACAAGAAATGACATTATCACTTCAATCTAAATTTCTTTTCATAAAAGAATAAAGTGATGTATTATGTTGTTCAAAGTCAAATTCTTGTCACTATAATAAGCTCCAAATGTTGAAGACTGGTGAAGACCTTTACATAAACAATACATGCAAAACTTAATCAGTCGTTTATAGTTGTAAGATATTGTTGTCTCAGTTGGCATTGCTCCAATAAGTAGACCACTCAGTACTCACCAGCACTTAGAGGGAATGCAATGAATATTTCAACAGTATGAAGGATTCATGCTTTTTAATTTGTGTTTATGCATACAATAACTAAACTTTAGGATAAACATAACATGCACAGTAACTTGAAAGAAATGTTTTTATTAGTTCAGTATAATTTAAGATATCATCAAATTAAAGGATTCATACATAGTTAAAGGGGGGCGAAAATAAGTCAAATTAAGACATAGGCTCTATTTTTCAAAGCAAAATGGTACGCATGAACAAAACTAAAAAATTATTCACAGAATATGGAATACAGAGGACACAGGTTATGAGGCAGCACACCTTAATATATTTGTACTACAACACCTTTAAATTTTTCTCTCACTAACAGTTCGCACAAAGTAAGCCTCTCATCCTCACTACACTACTCAAAATACATCTCCTTTTCACTAGCTAGATATAAATATTAATATAAAACCTACCATGTAGCACTGCAATCACGTCCTTCCAAATTATCTCTCCATACATCACTACATGAAAACTTAATAGCGTGATTAATTTTATCTGAATGCGACAAAAAATACCGGTCGATTAACAAACTTGTGATGATTCCTTGAATTAAACCTATTAAAATATCTTAATTATGCATCCTGCAACCAAAACATTACTCAAAAGGAACATCAGATGAGCTGCATTCATTCCTTATTCCATGTCCACTAACGGCATCTCTGAGAGATTGGATCCCTGCGTCCAATCTAGCAAGAATTGAATCTAAATCAAGATTAGGAATAAAAATTGACAGCAATCTAATCTATAATGTAAACATAACAAAAGAAAATCATCTAACTCTAGCCAACTAAATGGGACATAAGCAAAAAAAATTAAAACAAAATTGCAGAATTTAGACAGGTTTGAGTCACTTTATTCTTTCAAATCAGAATCATCACACTTACTACATATTCCAAGCTAAAACTTGCGATGCAAGAGGATACTATGGGAGATCCTCTGCTGATCTTACCAAAGAATTTATAGAAATTAAGATGCAATTTTTTAGAAGCGAAAACAATTCTTGATCTAGGCTTACAAAAAGCCTTTCAGGTCACCCAAATCTATAACTTCTTAAAAAATATGACAAAATGGCCTCCCTTTTTAGTACATTTAGTGCAACACAACCTAGGTTGGTTGGCTTACTTCCAATAACACCTTTGGCTTATGAGGCATTTCAGAGACTCAACAACCATTGCAGACCCATAAAAACAATAGGTATGCTTAGAATTGCATTCTTATCTGCATGAAATATCACCATCTGGATGCATTCTGAGTATTATCCATAGCTCATAGTCATTCATCATTGCTCGCGATCATCGTGATGTATGACCATAATTTTTTTTATGAAATGGAGTATCAATGTGATGGAATAACCCCAAATCATCTCTTCGAGGTGTTCATCAACCATCCACTAATTCTAAGCCCATTTGATATGTAAATAAATACAAAAAATAAGTGAAAACCGTGAGCTAGGCATATCTACATTGTAGATTTTGAATATGGGAAAATTTATAGAGGCAGACATTTACTAAAACATAATCCAATACCTAGCACATAAAAGTCTTCTACATAGGAAGCCTGGCCATCTCGATTTTCCCAGTTAGTTCTGGAATAACGGGAAGCATCATTGCCGAAACCAAATTTTTATTGAGGTCTAGAACTCAACGGGGTATTATATGCATGCTTTATCTACATGAAGTACTCTTGAGCGTCGGGCTGTTTCAAAATTAAGATTCCACAATGATATCAGCAAATCATCAAAATAATAATAATAATTAAATTTTGATAGAATAAGAAAGCGTAATCATGCCCACAGGTGAAAATTAGAGAGAAGTTTATTCATTCATTCAGTAACTCGCCAACTTATTAATGTCCGGATGGTATTTTAGGGCGAGTTTCTTGTATGCCTTTTTGATTTCCTCCGGACTGACGGATTAGTTGGGGATGCAAAATACCTTATAAAAAGATTCTGTCTAATTGGCTCTCAAATTAGCGACGCCACTTCCTACACCGGCGAACGGAAAAACCCATACCAGAAAATTGTCGTCGATGAACTGAAAGACGAAGGATACATGGAGGGGAGGAATTGCATGAATAGAAATACATTTGTTAGTGCACAACCCAAATGTGTCTCGGAAAACCATGAATATTTGGGGCAGATTTGCAACACTTATTTAAAACGAGGCGGAAATTTTCGCTACATTTTTAATGACAAATGCTATTTATATTTCTCCACATGGATTTTTTTCATATCCCTCCTAGCAAAAAAAGCGAAAGAAGTTTAGGAAAACAAAAAATATGTCAAAAAAAGAATGTGTAACTGATCTCTAAAATAGTCATAAAGTAACAAAATTTTTATATAAATAAATAAACTCATGAGGTTGCTAAATACTCAGAATCACACAGAGATAATAACTTTTATCATGGAAATTTAAGGGAAGGGTGGGGGAAAATTTTGGGGAAAAATTAGTGTGTGGTAGCATTTATAATATATCGTAGCTGTTGTAAATGCAATCATAAATTTCTATTTGTAATGTTTTAGTAACTGCGATAAAATAACTGATACTATAGGTATGATATGTTATAGTAGCGTATATTTATAAATAGTTGTGGTTATAAACACTACCACAAATATCTATTTATAGCATTTAAATAAACGCTACAAATTAATTGCTACCATATGCATGATATGGTGTAGTGATAGAAGAGAAATAAAAATAAGGTAAATTTAAAATATAATGTGAGTACCTGAAGTGAACTCGTCAATACCTGCTAATCTCTCCAAAAGAGAGGTCAAAAGTAGGTAAATTTAAATAAAATGCGGGTACCTGAAGTGAAATTGTGAACACCAGCTAATCTATAAAAAGGATATGTCAAAAGAAGGTAAATTTAAAATATAATGCGATTACATAAAGTGAACTCGCGAACACTGCTAATCTCTACAAAAGATGATTCAAAAGCAGGTAAAATTGAAATATAATGCGAGTACTTGAAGTTAACTCACGGACACATGTTAATCTTTCCAAAAGAGAAGTCAAAAGCTGGTAAATTTAAATTATAATGCGAGTACCAGAAGTGAACTCGCGAACACCTGCTAATTTCTGCAAAGAAGAAGTCAAAAGCTGGTAAATTTAAAATATAACACCTGTACCTAATTTTAACTCGCAAATGCCTGTTAATCTCTACAAAGGAGAGGTCAAAAGAAGGTAAATTTAAAATATAACACCTGTACCTAAAGTAAACTCGAGAACACTTGCTAATCTCTAAAAAAAGAAGTCAAATGCTGGTAAATTAAAAATATAAAGAGAGTACCTGAAGTGAACTCGCGAACACCTGCTAATTTCTACAAAAGAGAGGTCAAAAGCAGGTAAATTAAAAAAATAATGCGAGTACCAGAAGTGAACTCGCGAACACCTGCTAATCTCTGCAAAGGAATTGTCCAAAGCTGGTAAATTTTAAAAATAATACAAGTACCTGAAGTAAATTTCTGAACACCTGCTAATCTCTGTAAAGGAGAAGTCAAAAGCAAGTGAATTTAAAAAATAATGGGAGTACCTTAAGTGAACATGCTAAAACCTTCTAATCTCTGCAAAGGAGAAGTCAAAAGAAGGTAAATTTAAAATATAACACAAGTACCTAAAGTGAACATGCGAACACTAACTAATCTCAACAAAAGAGAAGTCAAAAGAAGGTAAATTTAAAATATAATACGTGTACCTGAAGTGAACACACAAATTCCTGCTAATCTCTACAAAAGAGAAGTCAAAAGCATGCAAATTTAAAATATAATGCGAGTACCTTAAGTGAACTCGTGAAATTCTACTAATCTATCAAAAGGAGAAGTCAAAAAAATATTAAATTTAAAATATAACGCGACTACGGAAGTGAACTCGCGAACACCTGCTAATCCCTCCAAAACAGAAGTTAAAAGCATGTAAATTTAAAATATAATGCAAGTACCTGAAGTAAACTAGCGAACACCTTATAATCTATTTAAATATGAAGTCAAAAGCAGGTAAATTTAAAATATAACTTGAGTACATTAAGTGAACTCACGAACACCTACTAATCTCTACAATGGAGAAGTCAAAAGTAGGAAAATTTAAAATATAATCCGAGTAGCTGAAGTTAACTACCGAACACCTGCTAATCTCTATAAAAGACTAAAATAAAGATGGTAAATTTAAAATATAATGCGTGTACCAGAAGTTAACTTGCGAATATCTGCTAATGTCTACAAAAGAGAGGTCAAAAGCCGGTAAATTTAAAATATAACTCTAGTAATTGAAGTGAAATCGTGAACACCTGCTAATCTCTAAAAAAAGAGATGTCAAAAGCACATAAATTTAAAATATATTGGGAGTTCCTGAAGTGAACTCGCGAACACCTGCTAATCTCTTCAAAATAAAAGTAAAAAGCAGGTAAATTTAAAATTTAATGCGAGTACCTGAAATGAACTCACGAACACCTGCTAATCTCTCCAAAAGAGAAGTCAAAAGAAGGTAAATTTAAAATATAACATGAGTACCTGAAGTAAACATGCGAACACTAACTAATCTCTCAAAAGAGAAGTCAAAAGCGGGTAAATTTAAAATATAATGCGAGTAACTGAAGTGAACTCATGAACAAATGTTAATCTCTAAAAAAGAGAAGTCAAAAGTAGGTAAATTTAAAATATAACGCTAGTATCTGAAGTGAACTCGTGAACTCATGCTAATCTATGTAAAGGATAATTCAAAAGAAAGTAAATTTAAAATATAATATGAGTACTGAAGGAAACACGCGAACACCTGTTAAACTCTCCAAAAGAGAAGATAATACAAGGTAAATTTAAAATAAATTATGAGTACCTGAAGTGAACTCGCGAACACCTAATAATTTCTCCAAAGAAGAAGTAAAAAGCAGGATAATTTAAAGCATAACACAAGTACATGAAGTGAACTCGCAAACACCTGCTAATCTCTGCAAAGGAGAAGTCAAATGCAGGTAAATTTAAAATATAACCTGAATAATTGAAGGTAACTCGCGAACACCTGCTAATCTCTAAAAAAGAGAAGTTAAAATTAGGTAAATTTAAAATATAATGCGAGTACCTGAAGTGAACTCACAAATAACTCCTAATCTCTACAAAAGAGAGGTAAAAAGATGGTTAATTTAAAATACAGCGCGAGTACTAGAAGTGAAATTATGAACACCTTCCAATATCTAAAAAGGAGATGTAAGAAGCTAGAAAATTTAAAATATAATGTGAGTACCGAAAGTGAACTCACGAACACCTGGTAATCTCTATTAAAAATAATTCAAAAGCAGGTAAATTTAAAATTTAATGCGAGTACCAGAAGATAACTCGCGAACACTTGCTAATCTCTAGAATGAATATGTTAAAAGTAGGTAAATTTAAAATATAACGTGGGTACCCGAAGTGAACTCGCGAACACCTGCTAATCTCTACAAAGGAGAAGTCAAAAGCAGGTAAATTTAAAATTTAACAAGTGTAACTTTAGTGAACTCGCAAACACCTGATAATCTCTATAAAGGGGAAGTCAAAAGTAGGTAAATTTAAAATATAACACGAGTACTGGAAGTGAACTCACGTACACCTGTTAATCTCTGTAAAGGACAAGTTAAAAGCAGGTAAATTTTAAATATAACACGAGTACCTTAAGTGAATTTTTTCGAACACCTGTTAATCTTTACAAAAAAAGTCAAAAGCAGGTAAATTTAAAATATAACACGAGTACAAGAAGTTAACTCGCGAAAATCTTATTTTCTCTCCAAAAGAGTTGTCAAAAGATGATAAATTTAAAATATAATGCGAGTGCCTGAAGTGAACTCGCGAACAACTGCTAATATCTACAAAAGAGATCTCAAAAACAGGTAAATTTAAAAAATAATGCAAGTACCAGAATCTAACTCGCAAACACAAGCTAATCTATAAAAAGTATAAGTCAAAAGAAGGTAAATTTAAAAATATAACGTGAGTATCTGAAGTGAACTCATGAATACCTGTTAATATCTCCAAAAGAGAATTAAAAATAGGTAAATTTAATATATAACCTGTGTACTTAAAGTGAACACATGTTATTCTCTCGTAAAGAGAAGTCAAAAAAAGGTAAATTTAAAATATAATATGAGTAGCATAAGTGAACATATGAATAATAACTAATCACTACAAAAGTGAAGTCAAAAGTAGGTAAATTTAAAATATAACGCGAGTACCTAAAGTGAACTCGCGAACACCTGCTAATCTCTGTAAAAGAGAAGTCAAAAGTAGGTAAATTTACAATATAATGCGAGTACCTGAAGTGAACTCGTGAACTCCTACTAATCTATGAAAAGGAGAAGTCAAAAGTAAGTAAATTTAAAATATAACGCGAGTACTGAAGGGACCTCGTGAACACCTGCAAATCTCTCTCAAAGAGAAGTTAAAAGCAGCTAAATTTAAAATATAACGCGAGTACCTGAAGTAAACTCGCGAACACCTGATAATCTCTCCAAAGAAGAAATCAAAAGCAGGTAAATTTAAAATATTATACGAGTACATGAAGTGAACTTGTGAACACCTGCTAATCTCTGCAAAGGAGAAGTCAAAAGCAAGTAAATTTAAAATATAACTCGAGTACCTGAATTTAACTTGCGAACACCTGCTAATCTCTATACAAGAGAAATCAAAAGAAGGTAAATTAAAAATATAATGCGAGTAACTAAAGTGAATTCGCAAATACCTTCTAATTTCTAAAAAAGAGAGGTCAAAAGCAGGTAAATTTAAAATATAATGCGAGTACCTACAGTGAAATCGTGAACACCTACTAATCTCTAAAAATGAGATGTCAAAAGTATTTAAATTTAAAATATAATATGAGTACCTAAAGTGAAATCGTGAACACATTCTAATCTCTATAAAGAAGAATTCAAAATTAGGTAAATTTAAAATATAATGCGAGTACCAGAAGATAACTCGCGAATACCTGCTAATCTTAGGAAAAGAGAGGTTAAAAAAGGTAAATTTAAAATATAATGCGAGTACCTGAAGTGAACTTGCGAACACCTACTAATCTCTACAAAGGAGAAGTCAAAAGTAGGTAAATTAAAAATTTAATAAGTACAACTTATGGGAATTTATGAAGACCTGTTAATATCGGCAAAGGTGAATTCAAAAGCAGGTAAATTTAAAAAATCACATGAGTACTAGAAGTGAACTCGCGAACACCTGTCAATCTCTACAAAGGAGAAGTCAAAAGTTGGTCAATTTAAAATATAACACGAGTACCTGAAGTGAATTTTCTAACACCTGCTAATCTCTACAAAAAAAGAAGTAAAAAATAGGTAAATTTAAAATATAACGTGGGTACAAGAAGTGAACTCGTAAAAATATTATTTTCTCTCCAAAAGAGGAGTAAAAATCAGGTAAACTTAAAATATAATACGAGTACATGAAGTGAACTTGCAAATACCTGCTAATCTCTACAAAAGAGTTATCAAAAATAGGTAAATTTAAAATATAATGTGAGTATTAGAAGGTAACTATCGAACACCTGCTAATCTCACAAGTAGAAATATGACTTTAAGAGAAAAAAAATTTCGTCACTAAAAGTTTGATTTTTATCACTAAAGATATTTAGTGATTAAATATAGTCCGCCAAGCAGTGGTCATAAATTCTCCGCCACTAAATGTATTTAGTGACAAAAAAGAGTTTTGTCACTAATTACACATATTTAGTGACCAAAATAACTATTGTGACGATAAGTTTTTTGGGTGACCAAATTGATTTGGTCACTAAATTAATTTTTATTGACAAGCTTGAATCAGTCACTGAATGAACTTTTAATGATCATACTAATTCGGTCACAATGTGATTTTTGGTGACCAAATGAATTTGGCTACAAAATGAAGTTTTCGTGTCAATATTGATCCGGCCACAGAATAATGTTTTTGTGACCAAAATATTTTGGTCACCAAATGCAATTTCTGTGACTAAAATAATTCAGTCATTAAAGGGAATAAAACTTTTTATGACAAAATTAGTTCTGTTACTAATAAATGTACTCAATGACAAAATATTTGGTCACTAAAGAAATGACACAATAATAATAATTTTTATCACAAAATTTTGATCAATTTCTCACAAAATATTATAAAATTTTTTCATTTATTATTCGGTAGAATTTGATTTTAGATATTCAAATACAATCATAAATAAACATTTCATTGAACAAAAGACTAGTTGACATAAATTTTATTAATAGAGAAAAAGTGGGTTGGAGATAACACAAACCCCTCAGTACAAAGTTAGTGTTTTCATCTTTATTTAATAAGAAATACATGAAAAAAATCTATAAACATGCATTATAAATCATATATGTGATAACCAACTGATGTTTTCTCTAATTCTTTAGTTGTATGCAAAGACGTTGCGTCTTAATTTGCGAAGAAGCCTAGTCATAATTCATGGAATTTGAACCATTTGGTAGTGATAACTAAAGAGTAAACAGAGGAATCTTGAGTAATACCATGATTTGATGTAGTTAAAGCTTGAGTATAAGGATTTTCTACTTGCTGTCTTAGAGGCTGCAAACCATGAATACAAAAATTATTATTTGTCAACAAATAGAGAATAATCCAAGGCAATGCTCTAATAAACTTATAAAACACCCTTACCGAGAAGGTCTGTGCATGCTCTTGAACATAGCGGTATACAATTTGAATTCCACACCAATTACATACAACGTGAGAATTACCAAAGGTACATCTAGTGTAGTGATTAACACAATCAGACAATGTTCCCTACCACAGTCACCCACCCTAATGGTAAATACCATAATCTTGTACTTTTCCAATTGCGTCAACAAGTGACTTGAATAAAAAAGAGGTTACAGCATTCCTTTAAAAATTTAATTAAAAAAATCACCTTTTAAATTTAAATTATATTAGATGATAACAACAAACCTTTGAGTCTACGTCAGTCACCAGAGAACCATCATAGGGGCAAGCATGAGAAGTAGCAACAACATAAGCTAAGTGTTGCTTATAGTATAGATTGGTGCATTGTGACTGTAGAGGTTCATTGGGAAATATTACTATGTGACAAACATGATAAAAATAATCATCAGGCATACTCTCATTATCAAAACCCTTTTTGGGAGTAAAAAAATTTAGCAGAATCTACTTATACAATGAATAAACTGAACATGAAAAAACTAAATTCATACCGGATTAGAAAAGAAGAAAATAGATAAGGTTTATGAAAATCAAAAATACCAAATCGATAAGAAATAGAGTAATTAAAAGCCTGAGTTATGATATTGAGTAGCAAAATGTATAAAGTTATAATAAACCTTATGGAATGCACCGTAAAATAGTATATAGAGCAATGCAAATAAAGTATCACTCTCTCTGTTCAATACACCTAATGAAATGGACAGTTTTTTAAATTTTCACTATAAATTTTAATGTAAAGTAAACCTCAAATTAAGTTTACTGTTGGGTAAATTTAATGTTAATTGAGACTGTATTTCCATGAGATTTACTGTAAATTTAACTCATAAACTTATCTTGATCAAACAAATAATTAAGAGTTAGTTATAAATTTATAACAAATTATAGGTGCAGCAGTTATTGAATTCATAAATTCTTAAACTTAGTTAACTTACTGTAAGAAATTTATGAATAGCGCAAAAGGTGTAAACATGTTGAAGAACAATAATAAATTAATATTAAAAACACCATCAACCTCAGTATTTCCATAGGAGATAGTATGAATAGCGTAATCAGGCTGAAAAATAACAAAAATATAAGTTTAGAAAAAAATATATACGTCAATTACAACTAAAAAATATCATAAAAGTAGGCAAAACAGAATATTGAAGTGTTAGAGTATAGTATCAGAACTCATTGAGCTTCTCTTAATGTATAATCAAGCTACCTCCTTGTTCGATGTTCTTAGCAGGCTCTGCCCACATCTTAGGAGGGTTGCGCCTGCATCAAGGCGGGCTCCATAAGGGTAAGCCCGTGTTCGATGCTAAGAAAGACAATCTGGGCACTATATGCATGAATATATAACAATGCCTTGAATTATTCTTGCCTACGTGTGGAATGCACAATTTTCTCAAGACATAATAAAGTAGCACAGTAATTAATAGTTATAGAGTAGCCATGAACAAAGAGAGTGGAAATAGACATAAATTTTTAATTACAGTTAATACACATAGAGTTAATTGTAAATTTAACTCATAAACTTATACTATAGTACTCAATGAGGTGTAATGAAAATTTGAGTCTAACTCTATAAATTTATAGTAAAAATAAGTTTATATTGCTCAATTTATGAGTCACAGTTAACTTTAATAAAATTTATAATAACCTCAATTTATTGTAAATTTATAGTTTACTCTCGATAAATATGATGTGCTTCCATTAGGTGTAATGAATTACACTGTAAATTTTCATTACAGTAAATTTATTAGAAAGTTATTCCACAAAGAGAGTTATTCCACAAAGAGATATATAGGCTTCATTTGACACAACTTATTTGCTCCGTTTTGCTTGGTCAAAAACATCATTATCATAGAATGTATTTTTGGAAAGAAAAAGGTTATAACCGCTACCGAGAAAATAAAATAACTTCGAGCATAAAATGCATGAATTTTTTACCGGGGTTGGGCGATCATGAATGATGGTTCATGACCACTGCATTAACGACTGCCATCACCATGCCAAATGAAGCCATGGTCAGGGAGAAAAGGAAGGTTATTACAAACATGTTCTATCACTATGAAGATATAGTTAGGAAAAAAGGAATGTAAAGTAGTTGCGCTATAAATGCAAATTCTGAAACTCAGCTCAACATGCGTCTTGCCATGAAGTTTCTAGTCCACCATAATACTGCTTCAACTTATACCGAGCACTCTGACCTATATATCCAAACATAGTTACATCAAAAGTACACTCACCTCTTTTCACATGTATAACCACCCTGCCGCTATATACTTATCATTGATAACTCTAGGGCATTATAACTCGGTGTGTTTAATAAAAAAATATAAAAATATAAAAACAACTAATTAAGATATTATGACGACCATTCTCGATTTGGGTATAATAAGCCACATACATGTATTTTGTTAAAGAGAAGTCTTTCACACTAAAAAGGGTTAAACGAATGGCCATAACTAATCCAGTCAATTTCACCGCAAACTGATTAATTCGTGGTTTCACTTCCATAGGGGGATATATGACAATTGGTTCCATCTGTATAAGTAAAATGCATACAGCTTAGAGGATTCATAAATTTAGATAATAAGTATCTGTAATTCAGTAAAACAACATACAGATTCAATAGTTTCAGCACATGGGTTCAGATCATTTCAGTATACATGTTCAATATTTAAACATACAAAGTGCAAAAAATTGCAGTACGCAAGTTCGATAACTTCAACATACAAATTTGTTGATGATCCAGAATTAAAACAACACAAAAACGTCTACAAAATTTGAATGAGTGCATAAAAAGGAGTTAAAATCACCTTAAATTAAAGTGAAAAATTAGATTTGAGAGTGACCTCCTCCGATGTTATCTTCATAGTGCGACAAAGCTGTCCACAACTAAATCAATCTCCAAAGAGATCGATCTGATAAGTAGCCCATTCATATTAAATTTTTGCTTGAAGTAAAGTCACTATAAGTCCAAAGTTTCCGCAATAAATACTCAATAATACTAAGAAGATTATTCAAGACTGGACCGGGAAAATTTTTGGAAACATTAATGAGAAATGATCAATGCAATTAATGTTCACATTACTTTTCCCATGTGTTTAGGATCTATAATTGAAGTTCTTAAGAAGATTATTAAACTTTAATTTTGAACATGCATGAGAAGACATGAAAAACTATTTGACATCAATGATTCTACTGTTCATAAAGTCTGTGGTAGAAGTAGGTTTTCTTAGTAAAAGTAATAAAGTCATTCCTAAAAGAATTCAAACAAATAATGTGATTATTGGTTTAAAGCAGAACACATAAAAATAATACCTTTAAATATGCAAAGGGATAGGGGATGAAGATGTTACTGAGACATAAGTTAAACAACGAATTTTAAGTAAAATGGAAGACTCGTAGGCTATCCTACAATCCCGAGGCGATGCAGAGATTGATCGGCCAATCTTAGGTGATGCATAAATAGATATCCCAGGGAGATTGAACATATAGGATGCATGGTTGGTTCTATTATAGGAAATGGAAACCTTGCCAAAGATCCGTCCAAAAAGTCATGTGTCCATCCTTCACCCGTTATGCACTCGATGGTAGAGTAGTAAGAGAGCGCCTGAGCGTACGTGTAATGTCAAAGATTGAAGCAGATGAGAAAAGGATCAATGAAGGAATAAATGGGCGAAGAGTGGTGGTCCGACGGCTTCTTTCCAATGCAGGATGCTGTGACCTTGGGAGGTGGAGTCATGTGGGGAGGAGGATTTGGCAGGCGGGTGTGGATGAAAAATGGGGATTGAGATTTTTGAGTTTTTTATTATTTAGGGAAATGTGATGTGATTTTAAGATTCTAGATTAAATAAAAGTATGTTAGATATATGTATTTTGCCTATGTAAAAATAAAAGATCTAATTTATAATTTGCATAATATAAATTATTTTATTTATATAATTTTTATGATTAGTGATAAAAGTTAAAGGTCTCTAAAAAAATAATTTAATGACAATCTTATTTTTTATCATTAAATATTTTAAAATTTTACTTTTAGTGATAAAACATATATTTAGTCACTAAAGATATATCTTATGTGACCAAATATTTATTTTGTCAATGAAGATGTATCATTAGTGACGAACTATATTATCATCACTAAAGATTTGATTTTAGTGACAGAATACATGTTGTCACTAAGTTTTTGTCAAAAAATGTAAGTTTTCTTGTAGTGTCTCAAAAAAGGAGAAGTCAAAAGCAAGTAAATTTAAAATATAATTCTAGTACCGGAAGTGAACTTGTGAATACATGCTAATCTCTCCAAAAGTGATGTCAAAATAGTTAAATTTAAAATATAATATGTATACCTTAAGTGAACTCATGAACATCTGCTAATCTCTCCTAAAGATAAGTCAAAAGAAGGTAAATTTAAAATATAATGCGAGTACCTTAAGTGAGCATGTGAATACCAACTAATCACTACAAAGGAGAAGTCAAAATATGGTAAATTTAAAATATACGCAAGTACCTAAAGTGAACTCGCGAACACCTGCTAATCTCTATAAAAGAGAAGTCAAAAGAAGCTAAATTTAAAATATTATGCGAGTACCTAAAGTAAACTCATGAACTCCTTCTAATCTATACAAAGGAGAAGTCAAAAACAAGTAAATTAAAAATATAATGCCTTTACTGAATAGAACTCACGAACATCTGCTAATCTTGCTAAAAGAGAAGTTAAAAGTAAGTAAATTAAAAATATAACGCAAGTACCTAAAGTGAACTTGCAAACACCTGATAATCTCTCCAAAGAAGAAGTCAAAAGTAGCAAAATTTAAAATATCACATGAGTACATGAAGTGAACTCACGAACACCGGCTAATCTCGGTAAAGGAGAAGTCAAAAGTAGGTAAATTTAAAATATAACCCTAGTACCTGAAGTTAACTCGCAAACACATGCTAATTTCTATAAATGAGAAATCAAAAGAACGTAATTTTTAAATTTATTGCGAGTCCCTGAAGTGAACTCGCAAATACCTGCTAATCTCTATAAAAGAGAGGTCAAAAGCATATAATTTAAAATTTAATATGAGTACTTGAAATGACATCATGAGCACCTGCTAATCTATAAAAAGAAGATGTCAAAAGAAGGTAAATTTAAAATATAATACGAGTACCCGAAGATAACTGGCGAATACCTTCTAATCTCTGAAAAAGGAGAAGTTAAAAGAAGGTAGATTAAAATATAATGTAAGTACCTGAAGTGAACTCGCGAATATTTGTAAATCTCTATAAAGGAGAAGTTAAAAGCAGTTAAATTTAAAATTTAATAAGTACAACTTATGTGAACTCGTGAACACCTGCTAATCTCTACAATGGATAAGTCAAAAGCAGGTAAATTTAAAATATAACACGTATACCGGAAGTGAACTCGCGAACACCTGCTAATCTCTGTAAAGGAGAAGTCATAAATAGGTAAATTTAAAATATAACATGTATACCGGAAGTGAATTTGCGAACACCTGTTAATCTCTACAAAAAAGAAGTTAAAAGACGGTAAATTTAAAATATAACTCGAGTACTAGAAATGAACTCATGAAAATATTCTTTTCTCTTCAAAAGAGAAGTCAAAAGCAGGTAAATTTAAAATATAATGCGAGTAACTGAATTGAACTCGCAAACATCTACTAATCTCTACAAAAGAGAAGTCAAAAGCAGGTTAATTTAAAATATAATGCGAGTACCTGAAGTGAACTCGCGAACACCTGCTAATCACTTCAAAGTAGAAGTTAAATATAGGAAAATTAAAAAAAATAACATTAATACCTAAATTTAAGTCGTGAACACCAGCTAATCTCTATAATAGAGAAGTCAAAAGTAGGTAAATTTAAATTATAATGCGAGTACCTGTAATGAATCGCGAACACCTGCTAATTTCTATAAAAGAGAGGTAAAAAGCTGACAAATTTAAAAAATAACACGAGTACCTGAAGTGAACTCGCAAACACATATTATTCTCTGCAAAGAAGAAGTTAAAAGCAGGTAAATTTAAAATATAATGCGGGCACCAATAGTGAATTCGTGAACATCTACTAATCTCTACAAAAGTGAAGTCAAAAGCAATTTAATCTAAAATATAACGCGAGTACCTGACGTGAATACTTACTAATCTCTCCATAAGAGAAGTCATAAGCAGTTAATTTTAAATATAATGCCAGTACCGGAAGTGTACCCAGGAATATTTGATAATCTCTCTGAAAGTGAAGTCAAAACTAGGTAAATTTAAAATATAATGCGAGTACCTGAAGTGAACTCGCAAACACCTTATAATCTCTCTACAGAAAATTCAAGAGCTGGTAAATTTAAAATATAACGCAAGTACCTAAAGTGATCTCACGAACATCTTATAATCTCTATAAAGGAGATGTAAAAAACAAGTAAATATAAAAGAAAACATGAGTACCTGAAGTTAAATTGCGAACACCTACTAATCACTATAAAATAGAAGTCAAAAATTGGTAAATTTAAATATAATTCGAGCACCTGATGTGAACTCGCAGATACCTGCTAATTTCTACAAATGAGAGGTAAAAAGCAGTTAAATTTTTAAAATAACGTGAGTACCTGATGTTAAGTCACAAACACATGTTAATCTCTTCAAAAGAGAAGACAAATGAAGGTAAATTTAAATTATAATCTGAGTAGATAAAGTGAACTCGCGAACACCTGCTAATATCTATAAAAGATAAGTCAAAAGATGGTAAATTTAAAATATAATGCGAGTTCCTGAAGTAAACTCGCGAAAACTTTCTAATCTCTCCAAAAGAGAAGTCAAAAAAGGTAAATTTAAAATATAATGAGAGTATCTAAGGAGAACTCGCGAACACCTGATAATCTCAATAAAAGAGAAGTCAAAATAGGTAAATTTAAAATACAACTTGAGTACCAGAAGTTAACTCGCGAACACCTGTTAATCTCTAGAAAGGAGAAGTAAAAAGCCGGTAAATTTAAAATATAACGCGAGTGTCTAAAGTGAACTCGTGAATACCTGCTAATCTCTCCAAAAAAGAAGTCAAAAGTAGGTAAATTTAAAATATAATGCGAGTTCTTGAAGTGAACTCGCGAACACCTGCTAATATCTACAAAACAAAAGTCAAAAATAGGTAAATTTAAAATATAACGCAAACACCTAAAGTTAACTCGCAAACACCTTGTAATATATGGAAAGGAGCAGTCAAAAGTAGGTAAATTTTAAATATTATGCGAGTGGCTGAAATGAACTCATGAATACCTGCTAATTTATCCAAAACAGAAGTCAAAATAGGTAAATATAGAATATAATGTGAATACCTGAAGTGAACTTGTGAACACCTGTTCATCTCTCTAATAGAGAAGTCAAAGCTGGTAAATTTAAAATATAACACGAGTACCTGAAGTTAACTCGCGAACAACTGCTAATTTTGGGAAATGAGAAGTCTAAAGCAGTGATATTTAAAATATAAAAAGAGTACCTGAAGTTAACTCTAGAACACTTGCTAGTCTCTATAAAAGAGAAGCCAAAGGAAAGTAAATTTAATATATAGCGCAAGTACCTGAACTAAACTCGCGCATACCTGCTAATTTCTATAAAAGAGATGTCAAAAGCATGTAAATTTAAAATATAATGCGAGTACTTTTAGTGAGCTCGCAAACATCTGCAAATCAATGCAAAGAAGAAGTTTAAATCAGGTAAATTTAAAATATAACACGATTACCGGAAGTGAATTCACGAACATCTACTAATCTCTATAAAAGAGAAGTCAAAAGAAGGAAAATTTAAAATATAATTTGAGTACCAAAAGTTAACTCGGAAACACCTCCTAATCTCTTGAAAGAAGAAGTCAAAAGCAGGTTAAAATATAACGCGAGTACCTGAAGTGAACTCACGAATACCTGCTAATATCTGCAAAAGAGAAGTAAAAAATAGTTAAATTTAAAATATAACACGAGTTCCTTAAGTGAACTCGGGAACACTTGCTAATCTCTCTAAAAGAGAAGTCAAAAGCAGGTAAATATGAATTGTAACGGAAGTACCTAAAGTGAATTCGCAAACACCTGATAATCTCTCCAAAGAAGAAGTCAAAAGTATGTAAATTTAAAATATAATGCGAGTACCCGAAGTGAACTCGCGAACACCTTCTAATATCTATAAAGGAGAAGACCAAAATAGGTAAATTTAAAATTTAACATGAGTACTTAAAGTTAAATCGTGAACACCTACTAATCTCTATAAAAGGGAAGTCAAAAAATGGTAAATTTAAAATATAACTCGAGCACCTAAAGTGAACTAGCAAACACCTGCTAATTTCTACAAAAGAAAGGTCAAAAGTAGTTAAATTTAAAATATAACGTGAGTACCTGAAGTGAACTCGCGAACACCTACTAATCTCTCCAAAAGAGAAGTCAAATACAGGAAAATTTAAATTATATCGTGAGTACTTGAATTGTACTCGCAAACACCTACTAATATCAACAAAAGATAAGTCAAAAGATAGTAATTTAAAATATAACGCAAGTATCTAAAGTGAACTCATAAAAATCTTCTAATCTCTCCAAAAGAGAAGAAAAAAAAGGTAAATTTAAAATATAACTAGAGTATTAGAAGTTAACTCGTGAACACCTGCTAATCTCTACAAAGGAGACATAAAAAGCATGTAAATTTCAAATATAACGCAAGTGCCTGAATTGAAATTATAAATACCTTCAAATCTCTCCAAAAGAGAAGTCAAAAGTAGGTAAATTTAAAATATAACGCGATTACCAGAAATGAACTCGCGAATACCTGCTAATATCTACAAAACAGAAGTCAAAAACAGGTAATTTTTAAGTATAATGCGAATACCCAAAGTTAACTCGTAAACACCTTGTAATCTCTAGAAAAGAGAAGTCAAAAGCAGGTAATTTTTAAATGTAACACAAGTACATGAAGTGAAATTGCGAATACCTACTAATCTCTCCAAAAGAGAAGTACAATCAGGTAAATTTAGAATATAATGTGAATACCTGAAGTGAACTTGCAAACAACTGTTAATCTCTCAAATAGAGAAGTCAAAGATGGTAAATTTAAAATATAACACGAGTTTTTTAAGTTAACTAGCGAACACCTGCTAATCTCAGGAAAGGACAAGTCAAAAGCAGGGAAATTTAAAATATAAAACGAGTACATGAAGTTAACTCTGGAACACCTGCTAGTCTCTATAAAAGAAAAGTCAAAAGCAAGTATATTTAAAATATAATGCAAGTAGCTGAAGTGAACTCGTGCATACCTTCTAATTTCTATAAAAGAGAGGTCGAAAGCACGTAAATTTAAAATATAATGCGAGTACGTATAGTGAAGTCGCGAAGACCTGCTAATCTCCGAAAAGAAGAAGTTAAAAGAAGGTAAATTTAAAATATAACACGAGTATTAGAAGTGAATTCGCAAACATCTGCTAATCTCTACAAACGATAAGTCAAAAGCAAGTAAATTTAAAATATAATGCTAGTACCAGAAGTTAACTCGCAAACACATGCTAATCTCTTGAAAGGTGAAGTCAAAGGTAGGTTAAAATATAATGCGAGTACCTGAAGTGTAATCACGAATACCTGCTAATCACTCCAAAAGTGAAGTAAAAAATAGGTAAATTTAAAATATAATACGAGCACCTTTAAATCGCGAACACCTGCTAATGTCTACAAAAGAGAAGTCAAAATAGGTAGATTTAAAATATAAATCGAGCACCTGAAGTGAACTCGGAAACATCTGATAATTTCTTCAAAAGAGATGTCAAAAGAAGTTAAATTTAAAATATAGTGTGAGTACCTGCAATGAACTCGCGAACACTTGCTAATCTCTCTAAAAGAGAAGACAAATGCAGGAAAATTTAAATTATAACGCTAGTACAAGAAGTAAACTCGCGAATACCTGCTAAGATCTACAAATGACAAGTCAAAAGATGGTAAATTTAAAATATAATGCGAGTATCTAAAGTGAACTCACGAAAACCTTCTAATATCTTCAAAAGAGAAGTCAAAAAATCTATATTTAAAATATAACGTGAGTATCTTAAGAGAACTAGTGAACACCAGATAATCACTACAAAAAAGGAAAGTAAAAAATAGGTAAATTTAAAATATAACGTGAGTACAAGAATTAATCACGCGAACACCTGCTAATCTCTAGAAAAGAAAAGTCAAAAGTAAGTAAATTTTAAATATAACGCGAGCGCCAGACGTGAACTCGCAAATACCTGCTAATCTCTATAAAGGAGAAGTAAAAAAGAAGGGAAATTTAAAATACAACACGTGTACCTGAAGTTAACTCTAGAACAACTGCAAGTCTCTATAAAAATGAAGTCCAAAGCAGGTAAATTTATAATATAACGTGAGTAACTGAAGTGAACTCGCGAACACCTGCTAATTTCTATAAAAGAGATGTAAAAAGCATATAAATTTAAAATATAACGCTAGTACTTGTAGTGAACTCGATAACACCAACTAATCTCTACAAAGAGGAAGTTAAAAGCAGGTAAATTTAAAATATAACATAAGTACCAGAAGTGAATTCACGAACATCTGTTAATCTCTAAAAATTAGAAGCCAAAAGCAGGTAAATTTAAAATATAATGCGAGTACTGATGAGTCCGATTTACATAGGGTTTTTCGGTCTCATCTAGGCTTGTTTTCTCGCGTGTGCACTGTATTTTTACTGGATATTGGTTATATTTGCATCGTTCGGTCTTTGACCTTATTGTGCACTATTCTGGGCCCGAGGGTGTGCAATTTCACATTCTTTTATTGGTGGTAAGCACATGGTGCTACCCATGTTTCTTTTTATAGTTGTTGATTCCATTTTGGTGCTGGGAGATGGTGCCCTAGTTGGTTTCATTGTTGTGCAGGTAGTCGAGATGTCCCAGATTCATTTTCTAGTTTTTGTGTAAAACACACGGTCATGCACATTTCTTTGCACACGGTTTAGGTGAGATTCTAAGGACTTCTATTTTTACTCACGCATTTCATTCTCGCACGGTTTGGACCAAACCATATGGGAAGGAATCACATGGCCTGCACATTTTCTCTTTACTCGTACATTCTGGGTGAATCGTGTGTTTCCTTAATGCACGGGCAAACGCGCTCGTGTGCGAGTAAAATGCACGGTTCCCCTATTTGACCCTATTTTTTGTGCTCTGTGTTTACCCGTGCGATTTCCTTCACGAACGGGCGGAAGCGCCCGTGCCCGAGTAAAATGCACGGGTCAACGCATCTTCTTCCGTGATCAAGATTTGTAAGTTAATAACGCACGGTCAGCGCACAGTCGTGTGCGGGACCGTGCGTGACCATTTTTCTGATCTTTTTCTACTTAAGCACAGATTTTCTGCCATTGAAAGGGGAGACTTCTTCCAACCACTTCTTCCGTGATTTTATGGCGAAATCTGCCATTCCTCTAAGGAGAGGAGATCCGGGAAAGCATTCAATGCCAAATCCAAACTAGATCTTCGTCTCGGCCTCCTCCTTCATCCTTGAGCTTCAAGGAGAGTTTTTACCTAGCTTTCATCATCAAGCTATGAGAAGTTGAGCCATCCTCAGCTGGCTCATGATACGAAGAAGATGGGTTCATTAGGAGTAAGTGAACGCTTCCTATACCACGGACATAGTTGAGGGATGAGCTAGGACGCGGAAAGACAACCCGACGAATCCTACCGTGAATCCTCAGTAAGATTTTTGATCTGGTCGATTTCGCACACTTTTCTTCTCTTATTGTTGATACTATAGTTGATCTCTTATATTTGATGAAGTATGCTTATTATAATATACGTTTATGTGTAATCATGTCTATGTGATTGTATGTTTTCGTTATTTGCTTGAGGTGTGCCCTTATTTGTCCATCCATCCTCTGTCTGTTCTTGCCGCACTAGCAATTGCTAGTAGCGTGCGTAGCAAAGATGTGCTTACGACCCTCAAATTCTAGTTCTTATGCTTACCTACTTGCCCATCCGCATAGCGATTCGGTGTATAGCGGCCCGTGTAGTCTTCCATCCAACCGTGCAAAGCGATGCATAGCAGCATTACATAGGTGTAGTTTTTAGTGTTTTGCTTTATTTTATCGCAACCATCAAAACCCCCATAGATAGCTCCGACATAAGGAATTCTATCTCATGTCCTCCTCGATAATAACTCCCCCTTACTATGTTCCTTTAAGAGATCGATACTTGGGAAAGCCACCCAATTTATTATACTTGTGTGACCGGTACACTTATCGTTCAAACGCATAGGGTTTTTGGCGTCGTTGCCGGGGAACACAGTCATGTGAGTTTTTGGAGAGGGAGATAGTAGATCGAAGCCCTTTTCCATTTATTCATTTTATGTTTCTTCTGTTCTTTTGTTTTAAAAGTTTGTTATTTATTCTTCTTTATTCCTTTTCTAGTTTTAATTTTTTAGCTTCAGGTATTCCTTTTCATTTATCTGCTAGTGTTTAGTAAATTTTTGCTTTAAATATTTCTGTTGGTGAATTCTTTCTTGCTGCACCATGTATTCATGTATGAATATCTGTTGTCGATGGTGCAGGGATTATAGGCATGGTATTGATGAGTGCCCCACTTAAGATTTGGATCATAATTCTAGTTGTTCATTGTATGGAACACCGTCGTCTTATGGTACTTCATACAATATACCCAGGTCTTATAGTCACTTCTCTTCTACGCCTTAACCTTTTTCTTATTCCTCTCCGGTTCCACCTGGACTGAGAAGTAATGGAAAACGGTGTTTGTGTTGTCGTAGCACCGACCACGTGTTGAGAGATTGCACATAATTTCAGTGCCGGCCATTCGGAGGAGGATGATAAACCGGGTATCTGATTCACTCTATCACCCTCTCAAATGGCTGCTCCTTCTGATTCTGATGATGTATTCGCAGTACAACCTTATATATGGGGGACTGCTGCGGATATACCCATCAGACTTTCTACTTATTGGTGTGACGATATTGTGGCACCGTCTCTCCCCCCTACACTCTTCCACTCTTATTGATTCACCCCCGGAGGAACCAGTACATATTTTCTCTGATGTTATTGTTCCTCCGCTTTCTTTGCAAGAATTATCTATCCCTATTTGTAGTGAGTTGGTTGATGATATTAGGTCGGATTGTGATTTTGAGCCTGATGTTGCGCCCATGTGTGACGAGGACGTTATTCTCATCAATGGAGAGTATTACATCTTGGAACATGCAGACACACCAAGGTGTGTTGATGAGGAGATCCTCTCTTATGAGGATGTTCCCACTTCCTTGTTGGATGAGGAGGACCAAACCACCACCGAGGACCTCCTATTCTGAGATTCCCCTCGTCATGACTCAAATGACACCGATAGGTATTTATATGCCTGGATCCTGCTGGGAGTGAGACTGGGACCACTCCCCCTATTTCCAATTTTTTTAGTTCTTCTCCTTTATTTCTTGATCCCCCTTCTTTATCTGAGCCTGTGCGGATTGAGTCTTCGCAGGTGCTTCAGGAGGACTTGGAGCTTTCACCTCATGTCGTGGATGAGAGCATCCTTTTTCACGAGGAGGTTGATTTCTCCTGAGTTTAGGAAGATCCATTCATTACTTTCTCCTCCTACTATCTCCCTGTAGACGATGCCTTGCTAGGCATGAATTTCTTTTGCGGTGAGATGAGTGAGGACCAGTGCTCCTCCTCTTCTTACTTCCATTTTCCTCTACCTGGGTTGTACAGGTATTATTATTTAGGTATAGGGGTAACTGTTCTATCACCGTATCGGTACCCGTAACCGCAATGGATAATGGAATAGTTACCTGTGCACTTTTCCTTTCATAGGCCCATTAGCTAAAATTGTTTAGAATCGAATAAGTCGAGCTGGGATGACAATAACCCCAGTACTTATCTTTCATTGTCTATATTTTTATTTCCATGTATATCTTAGTTAGTATTTATTATATTTTGTCTATTTTTCTTTTGTTTTTGCGGATCTCACCCCTGCAGGTATTCATGACAATTTGATTTTGGCGGGGTTGTGATTCTTCATAAGAAGGGTCTGCTTCTACTTTTTAAGCATCTTTTGGTATGCTCACTGGTTGAGCATTGGGTAACCTCTTCCCTTATCTATTTTTGATTTTAATTTCTATATCATTTGATGCGTAGCTTAGATTAAGTCTATGGGAGAGCCAGTTATTATTACCTTTTGCACGCGCACATTTCATTTGCATCCTAGAAGATTTTATAATTTTATTTTGATTAGTCCATTGCATCGCACACCACTGCACCCATATAAGCGCGTGCTTAGTTGTTAGCATGCTGCAAGTTAAACTCATTTATTTTGTATGATGTGGAAATTTTTGTGCTGGCTTAGGATTGTGAGACGAAGTAAAATGTTGACTCCTTTAGTGCTTCTAGTTGAGTGTTCTCATCTTGTGTAGAAATTAGAGTAGATTTAGTTTTTTCCGTAATCTTATAGTTTTATATTTTAGTATTTGCATAAATACTTTTTATTCTACTAAAACATTGGTGAATCCAGTTGAATCGAACATTAGTGTAGCGATGTGTGTAGCTGTCACTAGGCTCGTTTTGCTCTAGTTGGGAGGAAGGATCATCTTTCTCAGTGGCTAAGAACTTGCCCCAAGCTACTCTCGAAGCATTGGTACATGGTTAGTCAAGCGTGTGTGGGATGTAGACCATTATTTTGGCCCGGTTGAGCTTTATACCGCTCCTAACGTCTTATCCACGCTATCCCATTTGTGCCTACCCCTTATTTTTATTCAGCTCCACCATTATTTCAAAAAAGCCTCATAGCCAATCCTAGTCGCAGACCCAGGTCGAGCTTTAGTGTTTTATATTTTCATGTTGGAGTGTTGATGTGGTGGTATTCATGTGAATATGTGGATGTGCTCAAAGTTTATATTTGCTGATATTGTTCTTATAAAGATGAATAAAAAAATGTTGTGAAAAAGAAAAGTGAAAAGAAATAGTTTGATTGAAAATCCTTTTAGAGATGTGATTATATTTGGAGTAGGCGGTGCACACACCCATATGTTAAAATTAAAGTCTGGGGGTGTGGTGTACCTACATATATTTTTGTTAGCTGATGGATTCTTTTATGATACCTTAGTTGGGTTAGGTGCATAGAATTCCTGTTTATCTTTGTTTACCTAACAGTAACCCAAGCCCCATAATTATCATATAGTCCTACGGATTTGCGCATGAGTCGAACTTGTACAGTGGAGAGAGTGTGAACGAGCAAGCGTATGGTCCCCGACATTGGTGGATTAATTTGGAGGTGATCCTGAGCCCCGGTCTTTGGCAAAGCTAATCTTAGTGGCCTGCCTACTTTCTTCCTATGCTTGACCAGATGATTCACCGCAATTCACATTTTGAGTAGTAATAAAATTTTCATATGCACTGTGAAAAGTATAAACTATTTTGCAAACCTTGAATTTTTTCTCTATTATATTTTTACGCGTACGAGCCTGTGGCTTCGCATTGTACTCCGTATCGTAATTTTCAGGTTAGCAAAGTCATTTTTTTCTATCTTCATAGATTCAGTTTTCTCGGGACGCACAAATAATTATGTCTTGGGGTATGATGATTCCGATTTATATAGGGTTTTTCGGGCTCATCTGGGCTTGTTTTTTCACATGTGCACTGCATTTTCACTTGGTATTTATTATATTTCTATCGTTCGGTCTTTGACCTCATTGTGCACTATTTTGGGCCAGAGGGTGTGCAATTGCGCATTCTTTTATTGGGGGTAAGCAAATGGTGCTCCCCATGTTTCTTTTTGTAGTTGTTGATTCCATTTTGGTGATGGGAGCTGGTGCCCCAGTTGGTATCATTGTTGTGTAGGTAGTCGGGATGCCAAGATTCATTTTCCAGTTTCTATGTAAAATATACGGTCATGCGCATTTCTTCGCGCACGGTTTCAGTGCAATCGTGCGTTTCACACAGCATTCTGGGGACTTCTGTTTCTACCCGTGAATTTTGTTCTCGCACGGTTTAGGCCAAACAATGGGAGAAGGATTCGCAATGTCTGCACATTTTCTATTTATTTCTGCATTCTGGGGTGAATCGTGTGTTTCCTTCACGCACGGGCAAACGCGCCCGTGCTCGAGTAAATCGTACGATTCCCTTGTTTTACCCTGTTTTCTGCGCTCTGTATTTACCCGTGCAATTTAGTTTATGCACGGGCGGAAGCGCCCGTGCGCGAGTAAAATGCACGGGTCAACGCATCTTCTTTCGCGATCAAGATCTGTAAGTTAATAACACACGGTTAGTGCACGGTCGTGCGCGAGACCTTGCGTGATCATTTTTCTAATCTTTTTCTATTTAAGTGCAGATTTTCTGCCATTGAAAGGGGAGACTTCTTCCAGCCTTCTTTCGTGATTTTAGGGCGAAGGGAGAGGAGATCCGGGCAAGCATTCAACGGAAAATCCAAGACGGAGCTTCCTATCGGCCTCCTCCTTCATCCTTGAGCTTCAAGAAGAATTTTTACCTAGCTTTCTCCATCAAGCTAGGAGAAGTTGTGCCATCCTCCACCGGCTCGTGACACGAAAAAGATGGATTTATTGGGAGTGAATGGCATCCTCCTCTACCCCGGACGTAGTTGAGGACCGAGCTAGTATGCGGAATGACAACCCGATGAATCCTACCGTAAATCCTCAGCAAGCCTTCGGATCTGGTCGATTTCACATACTTTTCATCTCTTATTATTGGTAGTATAGTTGATCTCTTAAATTTGATAAAGTATGCTTATTATAATATACGTTTATGTGTAATCATGTCTATGTGATTGTATGTTTTTGTTATTTATTTGAGGTGCGCCCTTATTTGTCCATCCATCATTTGTCTGTTCTTGCCGCACTTGCAATTGCTAGTGGCGTGCGTAGAAAAGAGGTGCTTTCGACCCTCAAATTATGGTTCTTACGCTTGCCTACTAGTCCATCCGTCTATCAATTAGTGCATAGCAGCCCGTGTAGTCTTCCATCCTGCCTGGCGAAGCGATGCATAGCGATATTGCATAGGAGTCGTTGTTATTGTTTTGCTTTATTTTATCGCAACCATCAAAACCCCCGTAGATAAATTTGACCTTAGGACTTCAATCTCATGTCCTCCTCGATATTAACTCCCCCTTACTGTGTTCCTTGAAGAGATCGATACTTGGGAAAGCCACCCATTTTATATTACTTCTGCGACCGGTACACTTGTCATTCAAATGAATTAAGTACCAGAAGTTAAATCGCAAACACTTGCTAATTTCTGGAAACGAGATGTCAAAAGCAGTTTAAAATATAATGCGAGTAGCTGAAGTGTACTCACGAATACCTGCTAATCTTTCCATAAGATAAGTAAAAAATAGGTTAATTTAAAGTATAATGCGAGCTCCTTTAATGAACTCGCAAACACATGCTAATCTCTACAAAAGAGAAGTCAAAAATTGGTATATTTAAAATATAATGCGAGTACCTGTAGTGAACTCGCGAACACCTTCTAGTCTCTACAAAGGTGAAGTCAAAAGTAGGTAAATTTAAAATATAGAAAGTGTATCTAAAGTGAAATCGCGAACACCTATTAATCTCTACAAAGGAGAAGTCAAAAGTAGGTGATTTTAATATATAACGCGAGTACCTGAATTAAACTCGCGAACACCTTCTAATCTCTACAAAGGAGATGTTTAAAAAGGTAAATTTAAAATATAACATGAGTACCTGAAGTTAAAACGCGAACACTTGCTAATCTCTATAAAAAAAAAGAAGTAAAAAATAGGTAAATTTAAAGTATAACTTGATCACCTAAAATGAACTCGCAAACACCTGCTAATTTATACAAAAGAGAGGTCTAATGCAGTTAAATTTAAAATATAACATGAATACTTGCAGTGAACTCGCGAACATTTGCTAATCTCTCTAAAAGAGAAATCAAATGCAGGTAAATTTAAAAATAATTCGAGTACCAAAAGTGAACTCACGAAAACCTTCTAATCTCTACAAAAGAGAAGTAAAAAATGGTAAATTTAAAATATAACGTGAGTATCTGAAGAGAACTCGCGAACACCTAATAATCTCTACAAAAGAGAAGTCAATAATAGGTAAATTTAAAATATAACTTGAGTCAGAAGTTAACTTGCGAACACCTGCTAATCTCTAGAAAGGCGAAGTCAAAAGTAGGTAAATTTAAAACAAAATGCGATTGCCTGAAGTGAACTCGCGAATACCTGCTAATCTCTCTAAAAGAGAAGTCAAAAGCAGGTAAATTTAAAATATAACACGAGTAGCTGAAGTGAACTCATGAATACCTATTAATATCTACAAAACAGAAGTCAAAAACTGGTAAATTTAAAATATAACGCAAATACCTGAAGTTAACTCTCAAACACCTTGTAATCTTTGGAAAGGAAAAGTCAAAAGCAGGTAAATTTTAAGTATAACGCGAGTACATGAAGTGAACTCGCGAATACTGCTAATCTCTCCAAAAGAGATGTCAAAACAGGTAAATTTAGAATATAATGTGAATACCTGAAGTGAGCACCTGCTAATATCTCTAATAGAGAAGTCAAATCTGGTAAATTAAAAATATAACACGAGTAGCTAAAGTGAACCCGTAAACTCCTGCTAATCTCGATAAAGGAGAAGTCAAAAGCAGGGAAATTTAAAAAATAACACGAGTACCTAAAATTAACTCTAAAACATATGCTAGTCTCTTTAAAAGAAAATTCAAAAGTAGGTAAATTTAAATAATAACGCGAGTAACTTAAGTAAACTTGCGCATACCTGTGAATTTCTATAAAATAAAGGTCAAAAGCATGTAAATTTAAAATATAGCGCGAGTACTTATTGTGAACAAGCGAACACCTACTAATCTCTTCAAAGAGGAAGTTAAAAGTAGCTAAATTTAAAATAAAACACAAGTACCGGATGTAAATTTGCAAAAATATGTTAATCTCTACAAAAGAGAAGTGAAAAACAGGTAAATTTAAAATATAACTCAAACACCTGTAGTGAACTCGAGAGTACCTGCTAATCACTTCAAAAGAGAAGTCAGAATAGATAAATTTAAAATATAACGCGAGTACCTAAAGTGAACTAGCAAGCACCTTCTGATCTCTAAAAAAGAGAAGTCAAAAGTAGGTATATTTAATATATAACGCGAGTACTAGATTTTAACTCATGAACACCTACTAATCTTTGCAATGGAGAAGTCAAAACCAAGTAAATTTAAAATATAACCTGAGTACCTGAAGTGAGCATACGAACACCAACTAATCTCTACAAAATGGAAGTCAAAAGCAGGTAAATTTAAAATATAATGTGAGTGCCTGAAGTGAACTTGCCTACTCCTACTAATCTCTGCAAAAAAGAAGTCAAAAGTTGATAAATTTAAAATATAACGCGAGTGCCTAAAATAAACTCATGAACTCCTGCTAATCTATGCCAAGAAGAAGTCAAAAGTAAGTAAATTTAAAATATAACGCGAGTACTTGAAGTGAACTCACGAACACCTGCTAATCTCTGCAAAGGAGAAGACAAAAGGAGGGAAATTTAAAATATAACATGAGTAGCTGAATTTAACTCGCGAACACCTGCTAATTTCTTGAATTGGGAAGTCCAAAGCGAGTAAATTAAAATTTTAACATGAGTGCTTGACGTGAACTTGTGAATACCTGCTAATCTCTCCAAAAGAGAAGTCAAATGCAGATAAATTTAAAATATAATGCAAGTAACTGAAGTGAACTCTCGAACATCTGCAAATATCTACAAAACACAAGTCAAAACATCTAAATTTAAAATATAACATGAATACCTGAAGTTAACTCACAAACACCTTGTAATCTATGGAAACGAGAAGTCAAAAGAAGGTAAATTTTAAATATAGCGCGAGTACCTTAAGTGAACTCGCAAATACTTGCTAATCTCTCAAAAAGAGAAGTCAAAATAGTAAAATTTAGAATATAATGTGAATACATGAAGTGAACATTTAAACACCTGCTAATCTCTCTAATAAAGAAGTCAAAGATGGTAAATTTAAAATATAACACAAGTACCTAAAGTGAACTCCTGAACACCTGCTAATCTTTTATAAGGAGAAGTCAAAAGCAGGGAAATTTAAAATATAACACGAGTCGCTGAAGTAAACTCTAGAACACCTGCTAGTCTCTGTAAAAGAGATGTCAAAAGCAAGTAAATTTAAAATATAACGCGAGTACATGAGGTTAACTTGCGAATACATTCTAAAATCTCACAAAGATAAGTCAAAAATAGTTAAATTTTAAATATAATACGAGTACCTGAAGTGAACACGCGAAAAATTGCTATTCTCTATAAAAGAGAAGTCAAAAATAGGAAAATTTAAAATATAACGCGTGTACCTAAAGTGAACTTGCAAATACCTTCTAATCTCTAAAAAACAGAAGTCAAAAATAGGTAAATTTAAAATATAACGGAGTACCAGAAGTTCACTCGTAAACATATTCTAATCTCTTGAAAGAAGAAGTCAAAAGAAGGTAAATTTAAAATATATTCCAAGTACCTGATGTGAACTCACGAATACCTACTAATCTCTCCAAAAGATAAGTCAAAAATAGGAAAATTTAAAATATAATGCGAGTAACTTAAATAAACTCGCGAACACCTGTTAATCCCTACAAAAGAGAAGTAAAAAGCTGTTAAATTAAAAATATAACGTGGGTACCTGTAGTGAACTCCTGAACACCTGCTAATCTCTGTAAAGGAGAAGTTAATAGCATGAAAATATAAAATATAACAAGAGTACCTGATGTGAAATAGCGAACACTTGCTAATATCTACAAAGGAGAGGTAAAAAGACGGTAAATTTAAAATATAACGCAAGTACCTGAAGTGAATTAGCGAACACCTTCTAATCTCTACAAAGGAGAAATCAAAAAAGATAAATTTAAAATATAACATGAGTACCTTAAGTAAAATCGTGAACTCCTGCAGAAAGACTTTGTTTCAGGAGCCTAAACACCTAGGTAGGTGAATATGTTCTAATTTTTTAAGTCCTTTTTAGGAAAACAGTTAGATAATCATCAAATATAGATTAATCAAATTGCAGAATATAAACACATCACAGCAAACACTAGATCTATAGTGGTTCCCCAAGATATGGGTACACCCACTTTCCCCCTCCGCCTATCCAGTAGATAACTAGATTCATCCTAACTTCCTTCTACTGGCTAAGATCCCCAGATCTTACAAACTCATAACCAAAATGGTTCCTACAGCTCATACTTAACAAGTCCTACCTCAGATTCTTCCCCAGAATCCTACCTCTGGCCTCAGCCCTACCTCAGCCTTTATAACTTAGGCTTACAACTCAAACATTCCACAATTCATACACCTCAGGCTAACAGCCCTACCTCAGCCTTTATAATTTCAAGCTTATAACTCTGATCTGATAATAGATCTTACAAGAAATAGAATGTAATAAGAAATAAAAAAATTCACCAGCTAGATTCCTTTGTTGGTGAAGCCTTCTTGATCAGTTCTTGACTGAACTGATCCTTCTGATCCAACCTGACTTAGCTACTCAAAGCTTCTTGATACAACAGAATAAGGCGGATCTTCTTGCTGTTGAAGTTGATCTTCAGTCAGCTTCTTCCTTAAATTCAGATTGGAATCAGAATCTTTCTTACAGAACAATTCTAAATCTTTTTCTCTTCACAGAATTCCCCCTTTTTCGTATCTTTTTTTGTATTTTCCAATCTGTCTCTTATATAGAGTTTTCTTCATAGTTACCGGCTGATCCAGTTTTTAACAAACTACGGACAGATCTGAAGAGGTGTCAGACTGGTTGGATATGACAGCTGTCAAGTCATAAGACATGTCAGCAGAGTCATCAGAGTCATTCCATCTCAGTACAAACCAGTCAGCAGGCTGCTTCATATGTGTCGACCCATATTGACCAAGTGTCGACACAAGTCTTCATGGTGTCGACACAATACTCTAAGTGTCGACACAGACATACTTCTGCTTCTCGACACATCTTCCATTTAATGTGTCGACACAAGTCCTGTGTGTCAACACAAATGCTTCCGGTATCGAAACTACTATTGCTGGTAGATGGCATTGAGTTGGTGTCGACACAAGTCCTGTGTGTCGACAATACTGCTTCTGGTCTCGACATAGCTGTTGTCGACAGACGGCGTTGAATGAATGTCGACAGTGTTGAATGTATCCAAACGACACTGAGTTTGTGTCGACACAAGTCCCGTGTGTCGACACAATTACTTATTGTGTCGACATAACTCCTTGCTTAGGTGTCGACACAATTTTGAGTGTCGACATAGCATCTTCAAGAATGTCTACTTAGCTTGAATGTCGACACCACTTCTTCATAAGAGTCAACACAACTTGAGTGTCGACACAATACCTTCATAAGTGTCGACACAACTTCAGAGTGTCGATACAAGTCTTTTTAAGTGTTGACACAGCTTTTGGGTGTCAACACAGCATCTTCACAAGTGTCGACACAACTTCAGAGTGTCGACACAAGTCTTCATAAGTGTCGACACAGCTTCTGGGTGTCGACACAGCTTCCTCAAAAGTGTTGACACTTGTACTTAGAAAATTTTCTTCAAATGCTTAAACCTGCACAATATAACTCAAACATCTATTAAATACAAATTGATGCATATCATTGACTAAGATGAGGCTTCTCCAAATCTGATACACATTTTCTAATGTACCCAACAATCTCCCCTTATTTGGAGATTTCATAACCCTTAGTAAAAAACATACATCTCTCATAATAAAACAGAAATAGGAATAGATGAACATTCAATTTAAACCAGGTAAACATATAATCATTGTAAAAAACAAAGAAATAAAAACTGAACTGATTTCATTCAATTTTTTTAGAGAAAAAGAAATATCATGTTTACAAAGATTCCTTTCTAGATCAGAACACAAATTGTTATATTGTTTTAATACATAAGCCTATCTATCTTGTTATTGACTAGGCTCCTTAATGACAATTCCTTTTCCAGCCTTGATCTTTGCCTGTACAGAAGGTTCAACATCTTCAGTAGGCTTCTTCCCTTTCAGGGCTTTCTTCTTTAGTTCTTCAGCCTTAATTTTCTGCCTTTCAAAATAGTGGAATGGCTTTGGGAAATACTTGCTTGGCTCCTGAGCATTAGCAGGTAGCTTCCCAGCCTTAGCTCTTCTTCTATATTGAAGAATGGCTTCTTGTACAGCTTGATATTTATTCCATTCCTGTTCTGAATACAATTTACCCATGTCATGGGTTTTATCCTTTACAGTTTTCCAGGAAGTAAGTATAATATTTATAGAAGTTGGGCTCCACATCTCAAAGTCTAGCTTCAGCTCAGCCTGCTCTCTGAATCTCTTCTTGGATAGTTTAGCTTCCTTCTGAGCCTCTAAGGCAGCTTCTGACATTTCTACTTTTTCAGAAATTATATTTTGTGCCTCTTGTGGAGGACTATACATTTTCTGCAATTATTATTGAACCATTTCAAAGTCTGCTGGGGGGTAGATATCCTGAGCAACTTCAAGCTAATCTCCTTCAAGATAGGCAGGTTGTATCCTAGATTTTGCTACATTATCATCGTCACAAAGAGGATGATATCCAAGAGTGGCTCTGATGCTATTGGAAATCCATTTAGCATGGTCAGAGCTAGCTTTGACTAGTAATCTCTCCTCCTTTATGACTTCTCTTTCAATATGACTTCTAAAATCATCCTTTTGAAACCTGACCTGATTAACAACATGGTCAGTTCCTTCCTTAAAGTAATCTCTGAATTTTATCAAGAAATCAGATATATTATTTTGAGAAGCCTGAAAGGTGGTCTGAACTGCAGCTATATCTTCCTTGATTTGCTTTGACAATTCATCTTTCACAGCAGTTAATAAATCATTTATCTTTGACAGTATAGCATAGTATGAATCTTTAAGATTGCCATTTATTATTATCTGATTTTCAAGTACATATCCGTGCTTTACTTCAAGTTCATCTGCTTGAACTTTGATAGCTTGTTATTGCTTGGCTAGTAACACCGCAATATTACCTCCTTTATGGAAGCAATCTGTCATATCCTTCTTATTTTGATTCACTTCAAATCTGATAGATTTGATGTCCTGGGCCAATTGAAACTGTAACTCTTTATGAGTTTCATCCATATATGTTTCTAAAGATTGTCTTTGTTCATCCAATTTAATCTACATCTGGACCAGTAAAGAACTGAAGTCCAAACTTGATGTAGATGGAGCTGTGCTAATTTTCAATGACTTTTTATATCTAGAACTCTTTTTCTTCAAAGCAGCTAGTTTCCTTTTCTTAGCCAATTTGGTTTCTTCATCTTCAGAAGATTCAGTTGAACTTTTAATATCAACTGTGTCCTTTTCAGCTGGGGCATCCTTAGAAAACTCCCCCTCAGTCCTTGGAATATTTTCTTGTGCAATCTTCTCCCCCTCAGTCCTTGCAGGAGGAAGATCAGAGAATAGGTCATCCGTGGTGAATTCGTGTTGTATTGGCTCATTTTGTGCATCTGTCTCAACAGTTTCTTGAGCTGCAATGTTGATTTCAGATACTATGTTCATGACAGTATCTGCAACCATGTCACTTTCTAAGACTGCATCATCAATGCCTCCCCCGTGGGAAGACAACTCAGTTGCTTGTTCTATTTGTTCTTAGGGCACACTGCCCAGTACTTATTATTGTGCATCCTTTTGTTGCTGGTCTTCATCAGAACTGAAGACCACTTCCTCCTCAGAATCACTGGAGGATTCAACCAGTGGAACCACTGTCTTCTTTTTCTTATCTTTCTTAGTTTGCTCCTGAGGAGCAGGGACTTCCTTGGTCAGAACTCTATCCCACCTTGATTGAATTTTTACATCCATCCTACTCATATGATTTATTTTTGATCCAGCCACTTAATTCAATACATCTGGTATTACAGTAGATAAGCATAAACTCAGAATTCTTCCCATGTTTGGTTTCTTAGTTCCTTCATGAACTTTATCAAACACTACTGCTGTTAGGTCTGTGTTTATCTTGAATATGATACTTACCATAAGATTGAACATGTGGAAGGAGATTCTATCATGTCCACCAGTTTTGCAAAGAATCACATTGCCAACTACTTCAGATAGGAATTTTCATTGGGAATTCATCCTTTTTCTGGAAATAAGCGATCCAATCCTAATATTGGGGCTCAACCCGCACCAGCTTAAAGCTTTTGTAATCTGGAAAGGGGTTATTTCATCTATATCCTTGACTAATGGAAGCTGAAGTGATTTCCTGATAGTTTTTAGTGTGAGTTTCACTAGGGAATTTTGAACAGCCCCTTTAATTTTCTTGCCTGCAGAATCCACTGTAGCGGTTGAATAAAACTCCGGAACTTCCTTCTTCTATATCTTTGTTGGTTCAGAAACCAAGTACTCCAATCCATTTTCTAAAATTAGGCAATAGCACCCTAAATTTCATCTGAAGCTGTTGTGAACCCTTCACAAACCAGTTCATAACCTTCATTTACTTTGTCTTCTTGACGAGGCGCCATTGATATAAGAGTTGGAAGAGAAGAGAAGAGAAATGCAAAGCTTTGTCGATAGAAGGAGGAAAGTCAAGAATACTGAAAGCGTAGTCGACCAGATTTTGGTTTCACCTATTTATAGTATAAGTGTAAGGGCAGGTCAAAAGACATACCAGTGTCGACAAGTTTTCTTATGTGTCGATAGAAATGACCTAGGTCTCGACAATTCGTGTTTTAAGTCGACACGACTATGTGCCGACATACTAATGTCAGAGTCGACAACTTGTCTTAAGTCGAAACATTTATGTGTCGACAAACTTGTGTCTGTGTCGACACACTTGTGTCTGTGTCGACACTTACTACTTAAGTCTTGACAGAATTGTGT
The DNA here is from genome assembly GCA_039513925.1 of Platanthera zijinensis. Classification (NCBI taxonomy): domain Eukaryota; kingdom Viridiplantae; phylum Streptophyta; class Magnoliopsida; order Asparagales; family Orchidaceae; genus Platanthera; species Platanthera zijinensis. The sequence continues at coordinate 187,641,608 of CM077080.1, read as the reverse complement.
CGACACAAGAATCCTCTCGATATAAGATCTCAACATAGTTGTGTCAACATTAATTCTCCTATCGACACAGATACTGTTTCTGTGTCGACAATTCCTTTTACTAAGTCGACACAACATAATGAGTGTGTCGACACAGCTTGTTTGTGTCGACACAAACATTGTACTAAGATAAATTTCCAGAGAAATTTGATGCTAACATATTCTCCTTAAGGATTCTTATGCTAACCTATTCTAGGTTCAACATTCCTAATTCAAATTTAAAATAATTGAATTTAGTTTCATCCAGAGGTTATGTAAAAATATCAGCTATTTGATTATCAGTTTTCACAAATTCTAGGCTAATATTTTCCTTCTCTACATGTTCTCTGATGAAATGAAACTTAATTTTTATATGCTTGGTCCTACTATGTGATACAAGATTCTTAGTAATAGAAATAACACTTGTAGAATCACAAAATAGAGGAATTCTACTTACCTGGATATCATAATCTTCTAGTTGAAGCTCTATCCACATCAATTATGCACAGCAGCTACCTGCATCTATATACTCTGATTCAGCTGTTGATATAGGTACACTCGTTTGCTTCTTGCTGCTCCATGACACCAGCCTCCCACCAAGGAATTGACAAGTTCCTGTGGTACTTTTCCGGTCTTCTTTGCATCCAGCTAAGTCTGCATCTGAGAAACCAGTGAGTAGGAAATCTCTATTCTTCGAATACCAAAGGCCTAGATAAGGTGTACCCTTAAGATATCTCAAAATTCTCTTAACTGCAGTATAATGTGTTGGGAAGATTGGAAAATGTGTACCTGATTTGGAGAAGCTTCACTTAGCTCAATGATATACATCAAGGTGTATTTGATGTTATTCTGAGTTTATATGTGCAGGATAAGTATTTGCTAAAATGCAGGAAAAAGTTTCTAAGTCCATGTGTCGACACAAGAGGAAGCTGTGTCGACACTTCAGCAAATTTGTGTCGACACTTGGAAAAGGCTCTGTTGACACACAGAAGCATAGTCGACATCAACTGTGTCGACACCGGGAGACTGTGTCGACACAAAGAATATATAGTCGACATCAACTGTGTCGACACCAGGAGACCGTGTCGACACACATAAGCAGAGTCGACATCAAATGTGTCGACACCTGGAGGCAGTGTCGACACACATGATTCTTAGTCTACAACAACTGTGTCGACACACAGGACTTGTGTCGACACACAGTAGAGTTTAAACATAGTTGATTGCGGTAGAGTTAAGAAGTGATTGTATCGACACACAAAATCTATGTCGGCATATTCTCAAGATGCAGTGTCAAGAAGCTGTGTTGACATAAAGGCAGCTATGTCGATATCACCAAAGTCTGTGTCGACATTTTAGTCACTTGTGTCGACACATATTGATAGATTGTCTCGACACTTTAAGGCAGTCAGTCTCGACGCTTTGCTGACAGAGACAAAGTCTCAAGAACTGTTTGTGGACTTGACAGCTGTGAGTTACAATAGGTTTACTGAAGCTGTCAGACTTGTCAAAAGTTAGTTAGAAACCGGATCAGCCGGTTACCATGAATGAAGTCTATATATAGATGGATTCAGAAGAAGAAAGATGTTGATCATACACACAACTAACACAACTATTATGAGATTGATCTCTGATCAAGAAAGTGCAAGTCACAGAAGAAGATCTTCATAAGAAGATCTAACATGGCATTCTGTAGTGTTCATCCACTCAGATTTTGTCTAAGGAGAATTCATTCCAGAATTCAAGAGAAACTTCAGAAGATTTGGGGAGAGAGAGCTCCAGCCTTTTTGAGGTCAAGAAGGAGAGAATCCGAAGTCTCTTAAGAAGTAGATCCAGAACTAATCTACTAAGAAGATCCAGATCCATATCTGGAATCCAAGTAGGAAGCTGGCAGTTCGTCAACTTCAAAGGAGATCAACCCAACTAAGTTAAGATTCAAGAAGCTTTGAAAGCTAAGCACAGGTTGATTTAAGTCATCAGTCTCATCAAGAAGCTGATCAAGAATCCTCTTATCCTTTCTCTCTCAACAAGGGTAAGAGACCATAAAATTACTTATCAAATATTATAGGATCTTTTCAAAGATCTGAGTCGTAAGCCTATTTTATAAAGGCTGAGTGTAGGAGATTTTGATCTCTGAGTTGTAATCCTTGTGGCAATGCTGAGGAAAGGCTGATTGGGCCTGAGTGTAGGAGAATTGGTTCTCTGAGTTTTAGGCCTTGTGGCAAGGCTGAGGTAGGGCTGTGAGCCTGAGTTGTAGGAACCTTATAGGGTTCTGAGTTGTAGGAACCTTTCAGGGTTTTGAGATGTAAGATCTGTGGATCTGAGAAAAAGGAAGAAGTTAGTCCAAATCCAGCACACTGCTAGATAGGTGAAGGGGGAAAGTGGATGTACCCAGACCTTGGGGAACCACTATAAATCTCTGTGCAATCTGTGATGCTTGTGTTATTTTAGATTCTGTGATTGCATGTGTTGTGTTAACTGTAGAGATATCTGATTTATATTAAAGAACTGAATTTAATTCTGTCTTAAGTTAAAACAAGGATAAGAACCTATTCACCCCCCCCCCCCTCTTGGTGTTTAAGTTGTCGTGAAGTTAAAACTATCAAGTGGTATCAGAGGGAGGTTTCTCAAAGAAGGACTTAACAGTCTGAGTTAGATCCCTAAGGCAGAATCAAGAATCAAGAAAATGGGTTCTGGAGAAAATCACAAGGAACTAGGTTCTATGAAACTACCGATCTGCAGGAAGAAGATATTTGGTATATGGAAAGAAAGAGTCAGATTGTTTACGGAGGCTTCTGACCTAAGGATCTATATTACAGTAAAAGAAGGTCCTTATATTCCAATGAAGGTATCTGTTCTAGATGCAAACCAGAGAACTCCCAAGGATTTTTCTGAGATGACTAAGGATGAGATTATACAGGCAACTATGGATAAAAGAGCTCAGAATATCAAAGTAAGTGTCATAGATGATTCAACCTTTAAGAATTTTATTCACTGCAAGACCTCCAAGGAAATGTGGGACACTTCAATTGTCTACATGGAGGGTTCTGAAGAAGTTATATAAGATAGAAAGTCTATGCTAAATCAAGAATATGAAAGCTTCAGACAAGGGAAGTCAGATAGCATATCTAAGTGCTATAAGAAGTTCTATAGAATTGTAAATGAGTTGATGTCTTATTGAAGAATCTTCAGTTCATATGAACTGAATGATAAATTCCGAAGATCCTTGACAAAGGATTAGGACACCAAGATTTGTGCCATTAGGGAAGTGGCCAAACTTTCAGATATTTCTCCTCCAACATTATTTGGAAAGTTGTTGTCTTATGAAATGCAACTAATGACTAGAAAAGAGGAAGAAAGAAAAGCTAAAGGGGAGCATAGAGAAAAGTCTATGGTCTTCAAGGTTGAAGCCACTAGAAAGAATAGGAGGATGTCTCCATCACTGATAACTCACTAATTATAGTTATTTTCATATAGTTTTTATTTAATTAATAATAAGATTATAGTTATATTTTAGTAATTATAATTATAATTACTTTATTTTCATATTTTAGGTCAATCTGGGCTTTGAATAGCAATTTGGAGCTTGCAGGACTGATCAGAAGTTGAAGCGGTGAAAATGAACATTTTTGATAACGAATAGCTCAACTTCAAATGGTCATAACTTTCAAACCAGGAAGAGTTACGGGACGTGCAACCAGTCAACGGAAAGAGGACGACGTCCTCTACAATTCTGGAAAATTTCACAAGGACACGCCCGTGACACGGGCGTGACATTTGAGTCACGGGCGTGTCTAGGTCAAAAAAAACTGATTTTTCCAAAAAAGCTTCCCTGAACAATTTTGGGACTTTTTTCTAAGGACACGCCCCCTGTCACGGGCGTGACCTAGGGCGTGACCTACCCGAAACTGCCAGATTAATTCCAGATTGCGCCGTTTCCAGTTGTTTGCTGACCGAGTCAGACACGCCCTAGGTCACGGGCGTGACCTAGGGCGTGACCACTTCAGAAACGCCAGAATTACTTCCCGCCGTTTCCATTCCCGCCGTTTCCTGTAACAGACTAGACACGCCCTAGGTCACGGGCGTGACCTAGGGGCGTGACCCGCAAAACGGCGCTTTTTGGCGGTTTTTCTCCAACGTTCCCGGGCTTTCAAGACTGCAGTTTCCGAGCCTGACACGCCCTAGGACACGGGCGTGACCAATGGGCGTGACTCACAAGCAGAAAAATCTATAAATAGCAGATGAGTCCAGAAGCTCAGGGAGAAGATTAGGAGCAAGTTTTAGGCTTTTGTTGTAGCTTAGTTTACCCTTTTTTATGCATTTCTCTCTTGTACTTTTCATTTATAACTTAGTTTTATTTTCAAGCAATTTACTTTTAGCAATTATGTTTTCTTGTTTATGTACCTCCCTTTTCATGTCATGTAGCTAATTTTCTCAGCACTTGATCAAGACAAACTTTGAATAAAGCTAACTTTATTTATTTTCTCAAAAACGTGTCATGCTCTCTATTTTTGCTCGCTATCGATTTATCTTTGATTTATTCTGTATCGAATTCATATTTCGCGGATTTGTTATTCGATCCTAGATCCGTATCTTAAATGACCGAGAGGTTGCGGATATGAGTAGATCACTCAAGGATAAAAGGAGTTGAATGCACTCCTCGAGAGAGGACGACATAAATCTGCCGGATTGGAGTCAAATCCAATAGAGGGGTTCACCACCTAAAGCAAGCTTAGGAGTTTCGACTGGCCGAGAGGTCTTAATCGATCAACCTAAGGTTAGTCAGAAGCATGAGCTCGAGAGAGACGCTTTTGTACTTTAGGAACCTCCACGGTCGAAGTAAGTAATTAGGAGCTTGCACTTTTGCTATTTCATGAAGGTTTATTTTAGTTCAAAGTGAGTCTAGATCAAGTGCTACTTTTTATTTAATATTCTTCATTTAGTTAAAATAATCTCTTTTTATATTTAGATAAAATAATATTAATTTGCGTGAGTAGAAGTACTCAACAGGCCCTGAGTCTAATACGACATTTCCTATACTATATTTCGATAGGTACACTTGCCTATTTGAGATTTTAGTTTGGATAATATTTTAAAACTATAGAAAATCATCATCAAGTTTTTGGCGCCGTTGCCGGGGACTATTTTGTTGATATTTGGAAAACGCGAATTGTATTACTTTTATCCCTCTTTTCTCTATCACCATTTCTCTTTTTAATTTTCTTTTTCAAATTCATTTCAATTAGCTAACGGTCATTTTTTTTTTCTTCTTTTATAAAAAAAATGTTATCACAATTGGCCGCTAAAATTGCCGAGCTTACACATAAAGTAAATCTTTTGAAAGCCGCAAGACAACACCAAATTTTTTGTTATTATTGTGGTGGTTCTCATCAAAGTGAATATTGTTATCATTATAATTTTTATCAAAATCTTTCTTATGAAAATAATTTTTATAATAATTATGAAAATAACAATTCTCACTTTTATGATAATTCTTTTTCTAATTTTCATGAAAATAATTTTTCCTATTCTTCTAATTTTCATGAAAATACTTTTTTGAATTTAAATACGAATAATTATTTTGATTTAAATAATTCTTCTTCCACCTCGGCTACTGGTTTTTCTTGTTCGCAAGATCAACCGGAAAATTTTCCGAGTTATGAGAATAATTATTTAGATCCTAATTCTTGTTCTTCTTTTATCACACCACCCACTTCTTCTAATCTTGGGACTTTACACAATTTCAAGTTGATCCTCCCAAAACTTTAGAAGAAATTATTGCTTGTCCTAAGAATTTTTCTCCTTCTTTAAAACTTTTACCTTTGGCGGAACATGACTCTTCATGTACCCCCGTAGTTGTTTATACCAAAGAAGAGGAAAAACTCTTATTTCAAGAGTTTGTTAGGTGTATGGAGGCTATGGACGAAGTAGAAGAAGAACATGTGTCTCCTCCTACGACTTCCACTTTTTCTCCTCCATGCACAATTTATGACTTTTTAGGAGCAAAAATTTTTGATCCTGATGCGTCCAATGATTTTATTTCCAGTAAAATTTTGGATAAAAAATTAATTTTAGAAAATAAACAACCGGAGCCTAATCTTATACCTTCGCAAGAGCCTCCTCCTTGCGAAGATTTTTCTGACACGCTTACTTTTGATTTTCCTTATACTAACGATTTTCATGTAGAAGAGGAGCCGTTGCAATTAAACGTCATCCACGATCCATTTGCCGCTCCTCTACAAAAATTCACATCACCTCAGGTATGGATAGGTGATTTGAATTTATATTTTCAAGTCAACTGCTACAACAAGGAAAATCAAGAAGACAGCGGAGGAGACATCGGGCAAGCAACTTTGGCATCGTCGCCAAAGCGTGAATTAAGGGAGTTGCCCGTCCATTTTAATTTTTATTTTCCATTTTCTTAACAATAACCGTCTAGCTTAAAGACGGGAAAAAGAAAAGCGCTCTTGGGAGACACCCCTTGCTTATCTTTTAATTTTTTATGAATTGCTTTTTCTTATTTTTTAGAAATTGTTTATTTTTCCCCTCCTACTTGGCTTGTAAACATTGGGGACAATGTTTATTTTTAAGTATGGGGGTGGATTCTCATATTGTTTTTATTTAGAAAATCCAAAAAAAAATGAAAAAATCTTTAGAAATTAAAAAAAGTTTAAAAAAATAATAATCCCCTACTTACTTTTTGTGATTTCTAGAAATATATTTTGAGTTTATTTATAAGAATTTTTATAATTTTTGATTTTCTAATCTTTTATTTCATCAAAGTTAGTTAAATTAATTTTTAGGTGATTTGATTTTGAAAAATAAACTTATGAATTAATTTTGTTTAGAGAACCTTATTTACTTCTTTTTCTCTTTATTCTAATTAGTTTCAATTTTATAGTGTTTAGTTTAACAATCTTTTGATTTTAATTATAATCATTTATGCTTAAAGATTCTTAGGAAATTCTACATTTACTATAGTTGCTCACTAATTATTTTAATTTAATCTAAATTTTGTGTAACCTTCCCTTTGTTTTAAATTTTCTTGTTAGATCATATGTCATAGGGATGAGAGGATAAAATTCATCATCCCTTGGTACACATATGCAATTTTTTTATTTTGGTTAGATCATATGTCATGGGACTTATAAATTCCTTGGTACACATATGCAATCCCCAAATAAAAAAATAGGAGTAAGAGAATAAAATTCATTACTCCCATTTAATTTTTGTTTTGATTTGAAGAGAAAAAATATTTGTTCATATGTCATGGGAAATGAGAGGATAAAATCCATCATTTTCTTGGTAAACATATGCAAATATCAAAAGAAAAAAATATGTGGGGTGAGAGGATAAAATTCATCACCCCAAATCCAAAAACTCTTCATTTTCCTTTTCCCCAAACCCAAAAAATGGTTTTAGAAGTAAATTAAAATACTAAGAGAGCATAAGTAGTAGTTAAAAATTTCTTACAAGTTTCTTTTTAGTAATAATGTGAATAATTCTAATCTAATTTTGTTTGCTAAATTACTTAATTTTGAATTCTAATTAATTTATATGAGAAATTTTTGCTAAATACCTTTCTCTGTACATTTTAATTTCATAGTTTAGGATTTAATATTTAAATCGCTAAATTTTATTTTTAACTTTCTTTTGATTTAATGAATTTTTAGTTTAAATTAAAAAATTTAAATTTTTTATAAGTACTTCTCATAGTTTTGCTCTGGAATAGCAAAAGATTAAGTATGGGGGTATTTGATAACTCACTAATTATAGTTATTTTCATATAGTTTTTATTTAATTAATAATAAGATTATAGTTATATTTTAGTAATTATAATTATAATTACTTTATTTTCATATTTTAGGTCAATCTGGGCTTTGAATAGCAATTTGGAGCTTGCAGGACTGATCAGAAGTTGAAGCGGTGAAAATGAACATTTTTGATAACGAATAGCTCAACTTCAAATGGTCATAACTTTCAAACCAGGAAGAGTTACGGGACGTGCAACCAGTCAACGGAAAGAGGACGACGTCCTCTACAATTCTGGAAAATTTCACAAGGACACGCCCGTGACACGGGCGTGACATTTGAGTCACGGGCGTGTCTAGGTCAAAAAAAACTGATTTTTCCAAAAAGCTTCCCTGAACAATTTTGGGACTTTTTCTAAGGACACGCCCCCTGTCACGGGCGTGACCTAGGGCGTGACCTACCCGAAACTGCCAGATTAATTCCAGATTGCGCCGTTTCCAGTTGTTTGCTGACCGAGTCAGACACGCCCTAGGTCACGGGCGTGACCTAGGGCGTGACCACTTCAGAAACGCCAGAATTACTTCCCGCCGTTTCCATTCCCGCCGTTTCCTGTAACAGACTAGACACGCCCTAGGTCACGGGCGTGACCTAGGGGCGTGACCCGCAAAACGGCGCTTTTTGGCGGTTTTTCTCCAACGTTCCCGGGCTTTCAAGACTGCAGTTTCCGAGCCTGACACGCCCTAGGACACGGGCGTGACCAATGGGCGTGACTCACAAGCAGAAAAATCTATAAATAGCAGATGAGTCCAGAAGCTCAGGGAGAAGATTAGGAGCAAGTTTTAGGCTTTTGTTGTAGCTTAGTTTACCCTTTTTTATGCATTTCTCTCTTGTACTTTTCATTTATAACTTAGTTTTATTTTCAAGCAATTTACTTTTAGCAATTATGTTTTCTTGTTTATGTACCTCCCTTTTCATGTCATGTAGCTAATTTTCTCAGCACTTGATCAAGACAAACTTTGAATAAAGCTAACTTTATTTATTTTCTCAAAAACGTGTCATGCTCTCTATTTTTGCTCGCTATCGATTTATCTTTGATTTATTCTGTATCGAATTCATATTTCGCGGATTTGTTATTCGATCCTAGATCCGTATCTTAAATGACCGAGAGGTTGCGGATACGAGTAGATCACTCAAGGATAAAAGGAGTTGAATGCACTCCTCGAGAGAGGACGACATAAATCTGCCGGATTGGAGTCAAATCCAATAGAGGGGTTCACCACCTAAAGCAAGCTTAGGGGTTTCGACTGGCCGAGAGGTCTTAATCGATCAACCTAAGGTTAGTCAGAAGCATGAGCTCGAGAGAGACGCTTTTGTACTTTAGGAACCTCCACGGTCGAAGTAAGTAATTAGGAGCTTGCACTTTTGCTATTTCATGAAGGTTTATTTTAGTTCAAAGTGAGTCTAGATCAAGTGCTACTTTTTATTTAATATTCTTCATTTAGTTAAAATAATCTCTTTTTATATTTAGATAAAATAATATTAATTTGCGTGAGTAGAAGTACTCAACAGGCCCTGAGTCTAATACGACATTTCCTATACTATATTTCGATAGGTACACTTGCCTATTTGAGATTTTAGTTTGGATAATATTTTAAAACTATAGAAAATCATCATCAATCACCTCCTAGGGAAGTTGCTGAAATTACCTCAGATAATTTAGACAACCAAAATTTAGATAGCAGTGATTTAGATGCAGATTTTGCTGCCTTTACAAGGCAGTTTCAGAGATTCTTGAAGAAGAAGCAGTGGAAATCTAGGCCCTCAACATCACAGCTAGTTGATGACTATTATCAAAAGAGAAAGTCATCAAGGAAGGACAGGAATAGGTCTAAGCCTAGCAAATCTACAACATCAAAGATAGTTTGCTATTGCTGTAATAATCCTGGACATGTTGTGGCTGAATGTCTTGACAAAAGTAAGGATTCGGTTGATAAAAGAAAAAATCAATAAAAGAGAAAGAAGGAGAAATCCTTTGTTGCTAAGAAGGAGAAGAGCTTGACAGACTAATCAACTTCAGAGTCTGAATCTGAAGCTGAGGCATACATTGGTCTTTATGCAGCTGATGAAGAAGATGAGTTTATGGAATTGATGGACTCCATATATGAACAAGAAGACCATCAGTGTATTTTACTGATGGCTTTATCAGAAGAAGACAAATTCCAGGATCAGCCTGGTCCTAGTAAGGTACAATGTATTTCTAGAAATTCTGATTGTAGCACTGGTACAGAGTCAGCTACATCTACATCAAGTGATGTGGATGGGTCTGAATCTGAAGGAGATATTCATCAGCTGATAGATGAATATGGGGACTTATTGCAAGCACTAAAGAAAAGCAAGAACCTGGCGAAAACTCAGGCTAAGGATATTGCAGATCTTAAGATGGCTGTATCTGGTTTAGAGAAAGAATTGGATCAAAAATTGAATAAGATTGCCAAGCTGAAAACTATAACTGTTATTCAGATGGGCACAATCACATACAAAAATGATCTAATTAAAAGTCTGGAAGTCAGACTCCCCAAGGAGAAAGATTTGGTGGCTAGTTATTCCAAGCCAAAATCAGTTTTACCCTTAATAAATGAGTTTGTGGCTCAAAAGGGTAAGGATGGAATAGGCTTTAAGGGAAACACCAGGGCTGTCCAATTCAAGAGAAAATGAAAAGCCTCAGTCCAGCCAATGAATTTTAAAGTCCCTGTAATTTTTAGAAAGGTGCATGAGCCTTCTAACAAGTATGCCTTTGAGAATACTCTAGGTCATAGTAAGACTGGAGTTTTGAATGACAAGGGTGGTTATGTCAATAAGGCAGCCCATGTTCATAAACTCCATGTTCTTAAGAAAACAGTGGGTGTAGCTGTAGCAGTACCAGCACAATACAAAAGAGTTGATGTATCTAAAAATAGATACAATAAGTATGAATGTTGGTGCTGTGGCAAGACAGGTCATTATGCCATAGATTGCTGGCACAACACTAGTGTAAGGAAAAACAACAGTCTACATGTTAGAAGAGCTGCAGGTAGATTTTGTAAGCATGAAGCTAACCTGAACCAAGGACCCAAGACTTACTTGGGTTCTAAGGGAAAGTAATTCTTTGTTGTAGGTGAGTCCAAGTCACCATACCCCTATATGGTACTTTGATAGTGGATGTTCCAGGCACATGACTGGAACAAAGGGATTGCTGAAGGAGTACTTGCCTATCTTAAATGGGCCTAAAGTAATCTTTGGTGGCTCTGAAAAAGGCATCATCAAAGGATTTGGTAACATTTCTAGTAACCAGATTACTATCACTCAAGTGGCCTATATGAAAGGTTTGAAACACAACCTTATAAGCATAAGTTAACGGAGTGATTTAGGATATGACATTTCATTTATTAAGAATGGATGTCATATCAAGAGGTCATGTGATCAAAAGATCATTTTGACAGGATATAGAAAGAGGAATGTTTACTGTCTAAATTTTGAGTAAGAGAACAAAGGTTCTCCTATTTGTCTTGTAGCTGATGAGAGAGCCTCTCATTGTGTCAAATGGCACAAGAGGTGGGCCCATCTTAACTACAAAATAATTGGCCAACTCTTTACCAAAGAGTTAGTGAGGAATGGTCCTCAAGTTAAGTGTATAAAGGATGGGATATGCTTAGCTTGTCAAAAAGGCAAGCAGACAAAATCCTCCTTTCATAGCCTTGAAAACAAGGATTCAGTGAGGTGTCTATACCTCTTACATATGGATCTTTTTGGTCCTATGCCAATTCATAGTCTAGGTAGGAAGGTCTACACTTTTGTGGCGGTAGATGGCTATTCTAGATATTCCTGGGTGTTCTTTTTGAGACAAAAATCAGAAACCCCAAGTGTTTTTCATATTTTTGTCAAGCAAATCCAGAATGAACTTGACAGTACAGTGGTCAAAATCAGAAGTTACCATGGCACTGAATTTCAATCTGAAAGTATGACAAGACTGTGTGAAGAATTTGGGATTTTCCAAGAATTCTCCTCACCAAGAACACCACAGCAAAGTGGTATTGCTGAAAGGAAGAATAGAACATTGATTGAGGCTAGTAGAACACTATTGAGTGACACTTCTCTCCCAGAATATTTCTGGGCGGAGGCAGTAAACACTACATGTCATGTGCTCAACAGGGCTTCTATCACTAAGTTCCACAAAAAGAATCCCTATGAGATTATGAAAGGTAGAAAACCAAATTTATCCTATTTTTGGATCTTTGGTTCCAACTGCTATATCATTAACAATAGCAAGTCTTATTTAACTAAGTTTGCTGCCAAATCCCAAGATGAGATTTTTGTTTGGTACAGTAACAATAGTAAGGCTTATAGAGTCTACAACTTGATTACTCAAGTTGTAGAAGAATCTGTACATATTGTATTTGATGAAACTGGATTGATCAACAGTGAGTTGTCTTGTAGTTCGTGCAGTCCAACATGTATAAAAGAGAGAATGGACAAGCTTTCCACTGTAGAAGATTAAACTGCAGATCAATAAATGGAAAATTGTGGATGCTGTCCAAGGGGAGTACAAGATTCTCTAGAAGCTGAAGAAAACTAAGAGGTGGAACACATTGAAGAAACAGAAGGTATTCAGTCTGAAGAGAGACTACCTCCAGCAGTTAGACACTTAAAGGATCATCCAACAAATAAGATAATTGGTGATTTAAGACATGGAGTGCAAACCAGAAGTAGGAACTTGAACAGAGTTCTTTGCTAAAGCTTCCTATCTCAACTAGAGCCAAAGAAATTTGAAGACGCAATTTTAGACCCACATTGGATTGATGCCATGTAAGAGGAGCTGAATCAGATAAGAAGATGCAAGGTCTGGGAGTTAGTTCCTAAACCAAAAGACCACAACATCAATAGAACAAAGTGGATCTTTAGGAATAAAATGGATGAGAATGGAATCATTGTAAAGAACAAAGCAAGACTTATTGCAAAAGGATACAGACAGGAAGAGAGTATTGACTTTGATTAAACCTTTGCCCCAGTAGAAAGACTGGAAGCAATCAGAATATTCCTTTCCTATGCAGCATATCAAGGATTCAAGGTATTCCAAATGGATGTAAAATCAGCATTCCTGAATGGAAATCTAAAAGAAGAAGTCTATGTAGAGCAGCCTAAGGGTTTTGTAGATTCTCTTAAACCAGATTATATTTATAGACTTAGGAAAGCTTTGTATGGGTTAAAGCAAGCCCCAAGGGCTTTGTATGAAACCCTATCTACTTTCCTTATTGAGAACAAATTCTCAAGAGGGAAAATAGACAAAACTCTATTCCTAAGGGAATCCAAAGGTAAGATAATCTTAGTTCAGATTTATGTAGATGACAAAATATTTGGGTCTGCAGAAAACAACCTTTGCATGAAGTTTGCTTAAATTATAAAAGGGAAGTTTGAAATGAGCAGTATGGGGGAACTTAAGTACTTCTTGGGACTCCAACTAAGACAGACTGATGATGGCTTGTCCATATCCCAGTCTATGTTCACCAAAGAGTTAATTAAGAAGTATGGTATAGAATCATCCTCCACCATGAGAACTCCTATGGGAACAAGTATGTCTTTATGCAAAAATGATGCAGGTAAGCCTGTAGATGAGTCTTTGTATAGAGGAATAATTGGCTCTCTACTATATCACACTGCTAGTAGACCAGATATTATGTATTCAACATGTGTCTGTGCTAGGTACCATGCATGCCCTAAAGAATCTCATTACACTGTAGTAAAGAAAATTTTGAGATATATAAAGGGCACACCTAATCTAGGCCTTTGGTACCCTAGGAATGGAGATTTTCCACTAACAGGCTATTCAGATGCAGACTTTGCAGGTTGCAAAGAAGATAGAAAAAGTACTACAGGTACATGTCAATTTCTAGGAGAAAGATTGATATCTTGGAGCGGTAAGAAGCAGACTAGTGTGGCAATTACCACAGTTGAGTCTGAATATGTGGCAGCAGAAAGTCGTTGTGCACAGCTTTTGTGGATTATACACCAGCTAGAAGACTATGGTATTAAGGTAAGTAGAACACCTTTATTTTGTGATTCTACTAGTGTTATTTCTATTGCTAATAATCCTTTTTCACATAGTAGGACCAAGCATATAAAAATAAGATACCATTTTCTTATAGAACATGTAGAGAAAGAGGACATCTCACTAGAATTTGTTAAGACAGATTATAAAATTTCAGATGTATTCACTAAGCCTCTGGATGAAACTAAATTCAATAAATTTAAAATTGAATTAGGAATGTTGAACATAGACTAGTCTAAAAAATTTGCCTAAGTAAAATTGTGTCGACTCATTCAGTAATAATGTGTCGACACAGAGGAGTTGTGTCGACAATTCAGGGAAATTGTGTCGACACATAGTCGATTGTGTCGACACCTAAGGGACAAAATGTCGACACATCCGAAAAATTGTGTTGACACAACCAGAGTAATGGCGTCGACACCTCCAGAAATTGTGTCGACACTTTCAATAAAAGTTAACACAGAATTTTTGATGGTCTACTAAGTATGTCTTGTGTCGACATATCATCAATTGGTGTCGACACATAGTAGTCATCGCCGTGGTCGAGATAATAGAAGTATGTGTCGACACTTTCCAACAGTGTCGACACATTTAGACAGTTTTTGCCCGCCTTTTGACTTTCTTTGTTTAAAAAGGTATAAATAGGTCAAGAAAATATTCTGTCGACACGCTCACCAGATTTTCGAGACTTAACCCTTATGTCGACAAACTCTCTTCTCTCATTTCAAGATTTCTCTCCTTTCCAATGGCGCCAAAGATTGAAGATAACATTAGCGAAGGCTACGAGCTGGTGCGCAATGCTTTTGATGATACGACAACAAAGATAAAAGGGGTCATTACCCTAGTTACTGAGTCTGGGTTAGAGTTTCTTGTTTCTGAACCTACAAAGATATGGAAGAAAGAAGTATTTGAATTCTATGCAGCTGCAACAGTGGACGTCACTGAACTAAAGATTAAATCGACAATTCATGGTAATAAAGTCAAACTTACTCTGAAGAGTTTTAGAAAGATTCTTCACCTTCCAAGAATCCAGGATGAAGAAGAGGTCCCTGCCTCAAAGACAAGGGAGGCCCTTCAGTAGTGTGGATTTGATCCAGCCATGAAGATTGGAACAACAATCAACAGAAAAGGGATGAATCAACAAGGAAAGTTTCTATCTGAAGTAGTAGGGAAGGTGATTTTGTGTAAACCAGGAGGACATGATAGGCTATCTACCTTTATGTTCAGTCCGATGACAAGGATAATCTATAAGATTAATACAGACTGGTCTGCAGTCTTGTTTGAGAAGATAAAAGAAGGAATTAAAAAAGCCTAATTTGGCTAGATTAATGCGCTTATACCTGGCTGGAGCAATTCCAGAGATAATGAATCAGCTTCTAGGAACTAAGATAAATCATATGAGAAGGATGGATATCAGGATAATATCCAGATGGGATAGGGTCCTCTCAAAGGACATACCTGATGTTGAGACTGTAGCAAAATCACCAGTCCATGAGATTACTGATCATGATCATGTGCAGGAGGACACAATGAATGCACAAGTGCAGGGGGAGAAAGTTAGGGAACAGGTCTAGGACCTGACTGAAAATGCCCATGTCCTTGAGGAGACAATTACTGCACAGTTACAGGGGGAGCCACAGTCTGCCCACATGTAGGAGGTAGACAGAATCAACTTATCAGAAGAAATAGTTCTACAAACTGATCTTGATACTTCTGGAGTTGCTTATGCTGCTGAGAAAGAACTATCACTAGTTCACAATCAACACGAGTTCACTATGGAAGAGTTGTTTCCAGACATAGAGGGACCAGCAGTTTAGGGGGAGCAGGCTGTAATGCCCCGAAACTCAAAAGAGGGACGGGTGACGATTTAAGCCAAGGCTGGGACCTGGAGCAGGTGTCTTGTGCGTGTCACGGGTGTGACACGGGCATGTCACGGGCTTGTCATGCTAGGGAGTTTTCTGAGTCTTGTACACGGACCATGACACGGGCATAGACACCGGCGTGTCACATGTGACACGGGCGTGTCGGGTGCCGTGTCACAGGCCGTGTCCTCCTCGGTAAGCAAGTGTGGGTAGTTTGACACGGGCACAGACACGAGCACAGACACAGGCGTGTCACATATTACATGGGCGTGTCGGGTGCCGTGTTGCAGGCCGTATCCTTCTCGGGAAAAGAATGTTGGTCGTTGCACACGGGGCATAACACGGGTAGTGATACGGCCGTGTCGCATGCAACACGGGCATGTTGGAAGCCGTGTCGAATATCGTGTGCTGGTTATCGCGTCAGTCGAGATGGCGAATGGGTGACACGGCCATGCACACGGCCGTGTTGCAACCCTTGTTCGGCCCAGATTTTGTAATTTTAAGCCTAATCGTGGCCGTTCGTTTCCTTGGCTTGGGATATGACGGCTGGGGGTGGATGCTGGCAGTTTAAACCCGGAAATAGGGTTTGTAATCCCTCATTTCATTCCCTTGGTTCTCTTTCTAAAGTATAGAGAGAGGGGAGAGCAAAGAGGAAGAGGAAGGCCAAGATTCGGCCGCCAATGGAGCTTCGGAGCTCCGATTCGCGATCCGAGTCCAGATCCGCGAAGGCAATGTCATTGCGATTCTTTCCAACCGCGTAGATTTTTCATGGCGCCGCAGAAGAATGCAAGGGTAACGATGCTCATCCTAGGGCATGTGAAGCCCTCTTTTCCTTTGTATAAGAAGCCCTCTCTCGCGAGTGAGCGAAGAGTTGGAGGGTTCCTTGGGGTAGATATGTAAAGTACCCCTTGTATAGAGTCCATATACGAAAACGGGTATAGGCATTGTGTGTGAAGCCTATCCAGACAAGTTGATCCGGATCGGTGATGTTGCATTGCATATGAACCGGGGAAGACTCCGGATGTTTGGGCATTTTTCGGGTTTTCTACGTGGTAGATTGCAGCAGGGAGCCTTGGAGATTAACTCCAAGGTGCACCCGGAAAACTGGGCAAAAGCAGGTTTTGCCAACATGGTGGCCGGGGAGCCAACTTGAACATAACTGGGTTATGTGATTATTGTGGTGGAAACGGGACTCGGCGAGTCTTGACCTGAGCATATGGCTTAAATTATCGTTGCGATATGATCACGGGTCAGGCGGAACCGTACCCAATCTATGTCATTCGGTGGGACCATTTGCATGGATGAGAGTCTTTGGCGATCTATGGCTTAAATTGTCGTGACCAAGGCCAGGAAGACAATTTCTCATATGATTGGTCGTCTAAGGGGCGGTGGTGGAACGGGAACGTCTATGGCTTAAATTGACGTGACATTGGCCGGTTCGCCGTGAATGTGCCCTGTGTGCACGAGGTGTATGGCCGTGTGAGCCTACGCCTGTGATGAAGTGTGTTTACACTATTATGATGCTATACTAATAAAGTGCAGGGAAAGAGCATCGCCGCCCCGATTTTGGGGGCGGGATTGTTATAATTTGGTCAGCATTGCTGACCGTTATTTTGTTTACCACCGAGCGGTGGATTGTGTCTTGCAGGTGCTGCGGAGCCGAGCGGGAAATAGCAGGCTAAAGCCCATATTGCGGTGCTGGCCCTCGAAGGTGTAACCTTTTTATGTTTTCCATTTATCTCATGTATGGCCGGCCTGCGAGCCGAAGTTTGAAAGACACTCTTGTTTGAGGAAACTATTATAAGGCCATAAGGCCTGTACTTTTGTATTTAACATTCCTAGTTTATCTGAGTAGTGGACATTCGTGCTTGGCAGGGTTATTGTTTTTGTGCAACTTAATAATTGCTTCCACTAGGTGCTGTGTAGGACGTTGTGATTGGTTGAATGGTTTCAACGCGTAACCAACCGGTCTGTCCGTAGTATATGGCGTCAGGCCACGGCCAGACCTACTGCTATATGCTATGTGACGGATAGGGGTGTTACAAATTGGTATCAGACTACTGGTTTCGGTCAAGCTTAAATGAATTCGTGGGCGAATTCACTTTAAGGGGTAGTGAACACATGTGTGTGCGTCATCGTCATAACATGAAAAGAACCCATGAATATCCACTTAGGAATGAAAATACTTGTGTTTGAGGAACCTGCGTGTTCCTATAATTGCTATTTGAAATATTGTTTGGTCGCTTATCAGTGTTTTGCACGTTTATAGGTGACTAGAACTGGTGCCTGACCGTCGGAACGGCCAGGTTCTGAGGCAAGCAGCGCACCAAGTGATGCGCCTGCAACACCTCCATATTCCGAGAGCAGTATATTGGTGGCAGAAGATGTCTTTACTATAATCAATGCCCAACATGTAAGGCAGGTGCAGCAGCCTGCTCCTGCGGTGGAGTAAGTGCCGCTCTAAGTGCCGGAGCCTAGAAGGGTTGAACAGGTGGCGGTGGAGCCGGAGTTTCCTCGGAGAGCAACTGAGAGATAGCTTAAGCATGTGATGGGCTTCCATCCACCGGTGTTCTCGGGAACGGGAACCCCGACCCAGGCCGAAGATTGGATCTCAAGAGTCAATAGGGTGATGACAGAAACAGAAACGGAAGAGTAGCAGAAGACCACGATAGCAACGTTCCTATTGGACGGGGATGCGAGATTATGGTGGGAAGGCCTAGAGCTACACCAATTGAGGGGAAGGACGTTGGCCGAAGTACCTATGGAGAAGTTTTCGAGATTTTTCATGGCTTGATACCTCCCCTCAGCACAGAGGATCGCATTGGAGAACGAGTTCCAAAAGGTTGTGTAAGGAGATAGCACTGTAGACGAGTACCTCCACGAGTTTACTCGATTGGGGAGACATTCTAGCGCTACCTTTGCCGATGAGGAGCGAAATACTAACCGTTTCTTTGAAGGGTTAAGAGATGAGCTGGGGTTTCTACTATCGGGGCCCATAGTGCAGGGTTTCATGACCCTGGTCACCTCGGCCCGGTCCTTGGAGAAGTACATGAAAAATGTGCAATCTAAGAAGGAATCTAGTGGGAAGAAATCAGAGTTCAAGGAGCCGACTACGTCGAAGTCGGGCTACCGCAGATTCTACAAAAACGCTAGGACGTCAGGTCCAGCTTCCTCTGCAGGTGCCTCGGGGGCAACTACCAATCGAACCCCGGGCGCTTGTTTCACGTGTGGAAAGATGGGGCACTTTGCCCGCGATTGCTGGAGCGGACACCCAAAGTCCGAGAGAAAATAAGGAGCTACTTATGAAGAGAAGGGCAAGGCGGTGGAGTCAACCGCGACCCATTATGCTCCGACTAAACCTAGAGTGTACAACTTGGGCAAGCAGGAGGCAATTAAACAAGCTGACGTGGTGACATGTACGAGTTAATTTATAGCAAGTTAACTTTAAATACTATTATCTATTGCTTGTTAGCCTAATATGGTTTGCATAGGATTTGTTTTGATTAGCGATAGTCTGTCACGGGCACTGTTCGATATGGGAGCTTCACACTCCTTGTCTGAAAATTTTATATCGCGCATCGGAGTCCCTTCTTCGATGGCGAAGGACAAGTTGTATGTGCTGCTACTGAATGGGTGCTCGATGCGTGCGGACAGAGTGTGCGCCGTAAAGGTTCACATAGGGAGCCAAGAGTTTGACTTGTTAGCGTCATTGCTGCCGCTAGTAGAGTTCGACGTTATCTTTGGTATGGATTGGCTTTCGGAGCAGAAGGCTTGGATTGATTGCAATAATAAGGAGGTCAAGCTGGGTGTTGGACGGGAGATAACATTCACGGGACTGAAGGGGTCGAGCAGGACGCTGATGTCTTCTCTTAAGGGTGGTAAAGGCAGTTCGTGCTGGCGCAGAGCTGTTCTTCGCAATAGTGGGGGCTTTAGAGCCAAAGTCCGCATTGGATAGTATCCCCGTGGTTTCTGAATACCCCGATGTGTTCCCGGATAGTCTTCCCGGAGCCCCACCGCAGCGAGAGATTGATTTTACTATCGAGCTTGTGCCAGGTGCAAAACCTGTGTCACGTGCTCCTTATAGGATGGGGCCAAAAGAAATGGCAGAGTTGAAAGTTCATCTAGAGGAGCTGATGGAGCAAGGTTATGTGCGTCCAAGCTCGTCGCCTTGGAGCGCACCGGTCCTCTTCGTTAAGAAGAAGGACGGGAGTATGCATCTGTGTATCGACTACAGAGAGTTGAACAAGCTGACGGAGAAGAACAAGTACCCAATCCCGAGGATTGATGATCTCTTCGATCAGTTAGTCGGATCGTCGGTATATTCTAAGTTGGACTTGAAGTCGGGGTACTATCAGTTGATGATCAGGGAGTGTGATATCCCGAAGACGGCGTTCAGCACAAGGTATGGGCATTTCGAGTTCACGGTCATGCCGTTTGGACAGACGAATGTGCCATCAGTGTTTATGGATTTGATGAACAGGACGTTCCGAGATTTCCTGGACCACTTTGTGATCGTCTTTATTGACGATATATTGGTGTACTCGCAGTGCGAAGAAGATCACTTCAAGCACTTGCATCTGGTGTTGGAGACTCTGAGAAGGAATGAACTGTATGCGAAATTCTCCAAGTGCGAATTCTGGCTACCCTCAGTAGCGTTCCTTGGTCACATTGTTAGTGGGGAAGGTATAGCGGTGGATCCGGCGAAGATCGTTGCGATACGGGAGTGGCCTGCATTATCTTCTGTCGCAGAAGTCCGTAGTTTTCTCGGGCATGCCGGATATTACAGGCGCTTCGTAGAGAACTTCTCACGGATAGCGCTACCTCTCACGAAGTTGACAAGGAAAGATTAGAGATTCTTTTGGACGCAGGAGTGCGTGCAAGCTTTTGAGGAGCTGAAGAGACGGTTGACCACGGAGCAAGTGCTTAGTTTGCCGAGTGGGACTGAGGGCTTCGAGGTTTATAGTGACACCTCGGGAGGTGGTTTGGGCTGCGTGCTGTTGCAGCATGGGAGCATTATAGCTTATGGATCGCGTCAGCTAAAAGTGCATGAAAGGAACTATCCGGTCCACGACTTGGAGTTGGCGGCCGTGATATTTGCACTTAAGCTGTGGAGGCACTACCTATACGGCATAAGGGTCGATATTTACACCAATCACAAGAGCCTGAAGTACCTGTTGGATCAGAAGGATCTTAAAATGAGGCAGAGGAGGTGGATGGATTTCCTGGGGGACTACACCTTCAAGATTCATTATGTACCCGGGAAGGGCAATGCGGTTGCTAATGCGTTGAGTCGCATGGCTCCCGCCAAAGCCAACTAGTTGTCGGTTCATGATGAGAGGCTAACACGGGAGTTGGAGGTGCTTGAGATCTGTTGCATTGACAAGCAGACGAGCGCTAGAGAAATGTTGAACTGGACAGAGGTTCTATATGACCTGGCTGACCGGGTTCGGCAGGCATTGGAGTTAGATGACTCCATGAAGGAGCTTATGGAGGCAGCATTGGATGGGTCAAATTCCCAATTCCCGGTGGAAGATGGGTTTTTAAGGAAGGACCATCGGTTTTGCGTCCCAAGCGGGGGTAACCTACGGGCAGAGTTGATGTACGAGGCTCATCATACCAAGTACTCAATCCACCCAGGGAGCACAAAGATGTACCGTGACCTCAAGAACTTTTTTGGTGGCCGGGGATCAAGAAAGACGTAGCGTTGTTTGTGGCTAAGTGCCAAACGTGCGCCTTGGTGAAGGCGGAGTGCCAAAAGCCGGGAGGATTCTTGAAGTCCTTGCCTATACCGGAGTGGAAGTTCGACGACATATCGATGGACTTTGTGCATGGTTTGCCAAGGTCTCAGAGAGGGAACGACGCCATCTAGGTGATTGTAGACCGGTTAACTAAAGTGTCGCACTTTATTCCGCATAGGAAGGATGACTCGGTGGAGAAGTTGGCAAAGCTATATGTGGATAATATAGTTAGACTGCACGGTGTGCCCCGTAGCATTGTGAGTGATCGCGAGGGGCGTTTCATGTCCAATGATTGGAGGTTAGTGCAGCAGATGCTGGGGACAAAGTTGAAGTTAAGCACAGCCTTCCATCCGCAGACGGATGGACAGACCGAGAAAATCAATAGAACGATGGAGGACATGCTACGCATGTGTGTTCTATACTTCGGGAAGCATTGGGAGGACCACCTGTATTTGGTGGAGTTCGCGTACAACAATGGCTACCAGGTTAGTATCCAAATGGCGCCCTTTGAGGACCTGTATGGTAGAAAATTTCGCACGCCGTTATCGTGGCTGGAAACGGGTGAGGCAAGGTTGTACATGAAGCAGGAAGTGGAGAGTGCTACTTCTTTGGTGCGGATCATTCAAGAGCGCTTGCTGATCTCTCAGGACAGGCAGGCTAAGTATTACAATGCCAAGCACCGGAACGTGGAGTTTGCGGTAGACGATTGGGTGTACTTGAAGATAAAGTCGTTCAAAGGTGTTTCGCGGGTGAGATGCTTGAAGAAGCTGAGCCCAAGATACCTTGGACCCTTTGAAGTTCTAGAGCGGGTCGGCGAAGCGGCATACCGATTGAGGCTATCAGAGGAGTTAGGTGGACTACACGATGTGTTCTATATTTCCGTATTGCGGAAGGCGGTGCCGGAACCTTCGCTAGTGATCGCAGTTGATCAAGTGTCGGTGGACAAAGGGTTGACGACAAGGGTCAAGCCTATTTGTATCGAAGACTTTGAGGTGAAGAGACTCCGTAACAAGGAGATCTGGATGGTTAAGGTCCGGTGGGATATTTGCGGTCGGGAGGAGCTCTCTTGGGAACGGGAGCAAACTATGCTGGAGGAGTACCCGGAGTTATTCCGCTCAAGTACCATTAAAAGCTTTCAGTTCCTATTGTTTTCCTTTAGTAAATTCCGTGGGCGAAATTCTTTTAAGGGGGAGAGAGTTGTAATGCCCCAAAACTAAAAAAAAGGGACGGGTAACGTTTTAAGCCAAGACTGGGACCTAGAGCAGGTGTCTCGGGCGTGTCACGGGCGTGACACGGGCGTGTCACGGGCGTATCACGCTAGGGAGTTTTCTGAGTCTTGTACACAGACAATGATACGGGCATAGACACGGGCATATCATATGTGACTCGGGCGTGTCGGGTGCCGTGTCGCAGGCCGTGTCCTCCTCGTGAAGTAAGTGTGGGTAGTTGGACATGGGCCATGATACGGGCACAGACACGGGGGTGTCAAATGTGACACGGGCGTGTCAGGTGCCGTATTGCAGGCCGTGTCCTTCTCGGGAAAAGAATGTTGGTCGTTGCACATGGGGTATGACACGGGTAGTGACACGGCCGTGTCGCATGCGAGACGGCCGTGTCGCATGCGACACGGGCGTGTTGGAAGCCGTGTCGAATGTCGTGTGCTGGTTATCCCGTCTCTAGACGGCGAATGGGTGACACGGCCATGCAAACGGCCGTGTTGCAACCCGTGTTTGGCCAAAATTTTGTAATTTTAGGCCTAATCGTGGACGTTCGTTTCCTTGGCTTGGGATCCGACGGCTGGGGGTGGATGCTGGCGATTTAAACCCGGAAATAGGGTTTGCAATCCCTCATTTCATCCCCTTAGTTCTCTTTCTAAGGTCTAGAGAGAGGGGAGAGCAAGGAGGAGGAGGAAGGCCAAGATCCGGACGCCAGTGGAGCTTCGGAGCTCCGATTCGTGATCCGAGTCAAGATCCGCGAAGGCGACGTCATTGCGGTGCTTTCCAACTGTGTAGATTTTTCATGGCGATGTGAAAGAACGCAAGGGTAACGATTCTCATCCTAGGGCATGTGAAGCCCTCTTTTCCTTTGCATAGGAAGCCCTCTCTCACGAGTGAGCGAAGAGTTGGAGCGTTCCTTGGGGTAGATATGTTAAGTCCCCCTTGTATAGAGTCCGTATGCGAAAACGGGCATAGGCATTGTGTGTGAAGCCTATCCAGACAAGTTGATACAGATCGGTGATGTTGCATTGTATATGAACCGGGGAAGACTCCGGATGTTTGTGCGTTTTTAGGGTTTTCTACGTGGTAGATTGCAGTAAGGAGCCTTGGAGATTAACTCCAAGGCATACCCTGAAAACTGGGCAAAAGCGGGTTTTGCCAACATGGTGGCTGGGGAGCCAACGTGAACATAACTGGGTTATGTGATTATTGTGGTGGAAACGGGACTCGACGAGTCTTGACCTGCGCATATGGCTTAAATTGTCGTTGCGATATGAGCACGGGTCAGGCGGAACCGTACCCGATCTATGTCATTCGGTGGGACCGTTGGAATGGATGAGAGTCTTCGGCGGTCTATGGCTTAAATTATCGTGACCAAGGCCAGGAAGACAAATTGCTCATATGATTGGCCGTCTAAGGGGCGGTGGTGGAACGGGAATGTCTATGGCTTGAATTGACGTGACGTTGGCCGATTCGCCGTGAATGTGCCCTGTGTGCACGAGGTGTGTGTCCGTGCGAGCCTACGCCTGTGATGAAGTATGTTTACACTATTATTATGTTATACTAATTAAGTGCAGGAAAAGAGCATCGTCGCCCCGATTTTTGGGGCGGGATCGTTATAAGTTTGTCAGCATTGCTGACCGTTATTTTGTTTACAACCGGGTGGTGGATTGTGTCTTGTAGGTGCTGCGGAGCCGAGCGGGAAATAGCGTGCTAAAGCCCATGTTGCGGTGCTGGCCCTCGAAGGCCTAACCTTCTTATGTTTTTCGTTTATCTCATGTATGGTCGGCCTGCGAGCCGAAGTATGAAAGACACTCTTGTTTGAGGAAACTATTGTAAGGCCATAAGGCCGGTACTTTTGTATTTAACATTCCTAGTTTATCTGAGTAGTGGACATTCGTGCTTGGTAGGGTTCTTATTTTTGTGCAACTTAATAATTGCTTCCGCTAGGTGCTGTGTTGGACGTTGTGATTGGTTGAATGGTTTCAACGTGTAACCAACCGGTCTGTCCGTAGTATTATGTATCGGGGCCCGGCCGAACCTACTACTAGATGCTATGTGACGGATAGGGGTACTATACAGGCAAATATTGAGGAGGTGCAGCATGGGACTGAAAAGAAGCTGCCTCCTAATCCTAAAGAAAGAGTTGATATTGCCAGTTCTTCTGATTCAGAGGATGAGGAGATAGCAAGTGTTAAGAAAAGAAAACTAATGGTTTTTAAGAGGAGAAGCTAGACCTATAAGAAGGCTTTGCAAGAAACTACATCCCAACCAGCCCCTGAGATTGATTACAGCAAATACTTGGTTGATTTACAAGTGAAATTTGATGAGCAGAGATTGGCTCTTAAAAAAATATGTGGATGAAAGCCATAAGGCTCTTAAATTTGATCTAGCCCAAGACATAAAGTCAATCAGATTTGAGGTCAATCAGGATAAGAAAGAAATGACAGATTGCTTCCAAAAGGTGGGCAATGCTATGGTATTTCTTGCAAAACAACAAGCAGAAATAAAGAAACAAGTGGATGATATTGTTGTTAAACAAGGCTATGTCCTTAAAAATTAAATAAGAATGAATGACAATCTGACTGAATCTCACAATGAGATAGTCACTGAAGTAAGAAAAACAGTTATTAAAATGACTGAAGCAAGAAATAAGGAGAAAGAAGAATTTAATAAGAAGCTACAGGCAGCTTTGGATTCTTTTACAACAGCTATTACTACCTCTCAGCAAATATTTTCTGATAAGCTTCAAAAGTTAAAGCCATTCTTTAAAGATGGAGTCAATTACTTGGATGGGCAAATCAGATTTCAAAAAGAGGATTTGAGAGATCATGTGACCAGAGAAGTCATAAAGGGGGAGAGGGTGTTAGTATATGCAGGATCTGATCATGCCAAATGGGTAACCAATAGCATTAGAGCCACTCTTAAATATCCACCCTTATGTGATGATGATAATGTGGCTGAGTCAGGTGTGCAACCAGCTCAACTTAAAGGTGATCAACCTGAGGTTGCCCATGTGATTTACTCCCCTACAGATCTTGAGATGATACATCAACAAGTTCAGTCTATATACAGCCCTCCTCAACAAGTTACTTATGTTATTATTGAAAAGGTAGATATGCCAGAAGCTGGTCTGAAAGCTCAGCAAGATGCTCAATTATCAAAGAAAAGATTTAGAGAGCAGGAAGAGTTAAAACCTGATTTTGAGCAATGGAGCCCCACATCTAGAAATATCATATTAATTGCCTGGAAAGCTGTCAAAGACCAAGTTCATGAAAGGGGTAAATGGTATAATGAGCAAGAGTGGCAGAAGTATGAGGCTAGGAAAGAGGCCATAGTTTAGTACAGAAGGAAGGCTAAGATTGGGAAGCTACCTCCTGATGCACAGGAACCTATCAAGTATTTCCCTAAGCCTTTTCATTACTTTGAAAGGCAAAGGATTAAGGCTGAAGCTCAAATGAAGGTTGATTTGAAAGGCAAGAAGCTCATTGAAGATACAAAACCTTCTGTGCAGGCTCAGATTAAACCAGGAAAAGGAATAATCATCAAGGAGCCAGCCCAGCCTTAGTTTAGTTTTACTAGATGTTTCTAAAACTATGCAATTCTTAGTTTTAAAGAAATCTATGTAATCAGTGTTAAGAAACTTTTTGAGATAATAAACAAAACCATGTTCCATGTTTATTTAGTTTGCATCCTTATTCAGTGGTGTGATTTTGATATTTATTTTGTTTATAAGTTATCCTGTTAAAAATGCTTATACGCATCATCATGTTTATTTATCATAAGTGATGTATATCATTGACAAAAGGGTTATGACTTCTCAAAATCGGGGGCGATTATTGGGTACATTGGAAAATGTGTACCTGATTTTGAGAAGCCTCACTTAGCTCAATGATATACATTAAGGTGTATTTCATGTTGTTCTGAGTTTATATGTGCAGGATAAGTATTGGCTAAAATGCAGGAAAAAGTTTCTAAGTCGATGTGTCGACACCAGATGAATCTGTGTCGACACTTCAACAAGTTTGTGTCGACACTTGGAAAAGGCTGTGTCGACACACAGAAGCATAGTCGACATCAACTGTGTCGACACCGGGAGACTGTGTCGACACCCAGAATATATAGTCAACATCAACTGTGTCGACACTAGGAGACACTGTCGACACACAGAAGCAGAGTCGACATCAAATGTGTCGACAACTGGAGACAGTGTCGACACACAGAATTCTTAGTCTACAATAACTGTGTCGACACACAGTACTTGTGTCGACACACAGCAGAGTTTCAACATAGTTGATTGCGGTAGAGTGAAGAAGTGATTGTGTCAACACACATAATCTGTGTCGACACATTCTCAAGATGTAGTGTCAAGAAGCTGTGTCGACATAAAAGCATCTATGTCGACATCACCAAAGTCTATGTCGACACTTAAGTCACTTGTGTCGACATATATTGACAGATTGTCTCGACACTTTAAGACAGTCAGTCTCGACGCTTTGCTGACAGAGACAAAGGCTCAAGAACTGTTTGTGGACTTGACAGCTGTGAGTTACAACAGGTTTACTGAAGCTGTCAAACTTGTCAGAAGTTAGTTAGAAACCGGATCAGCTGGTTACCATGAATGAAGTCTATATATAGATGGATTCAGAAGAAGAAAGATGTTGATCATACACACAACTAACACAACTATTGTGAGATTGATCTCTGATCAAGAAAGTGCAAGTCACAGAAGAAGATCTTCGTAAGAAGATCTAAGAAGACATTCTTTAGTGTTCATCCACTCAGATTTTGTCCAAGAAGAATTCATTCTAGAATTCAGAAGAAACTTCAAAAGATTTGGGGAGAGAGAGCTCTAGCCTTTTTGAGGTAAAGAAGGAGACAATCACAAGTCTCTTAAGAAGTAAATCTAGAACTAATCTACTAAGAAGATCCAGATCCATATCTGGAATCCAAGAAGGAAGCTAGCAAGTAGTCAACTTCAAAGGAGATCAACCCAACTATGTTCAGATTCAAGAAGCTTTGAAGAAAGCTAAGCACAGGTTGATTTCAGTCATCATTCTCATCAAGAAGCTTATCAAGAATCCTCTTATCCTTTCTCTCTCAACAATGGTAAGAGACCATCAAATTACTTATCAAATTCTGTAGGATCTTTTCAAAGATCTGAGATGTAAGCCTATGTTATAAAGGCTGAGTGTAGGAGATTTTGATCTTTGAGTTGTAGGCCTTGTGGCAAGGCTTAGGTAAGGCTGATTGGGCCAGTGTAAGAGAATTGGTTCTCTGAGCTGTAGGCCTTGTCGCAAGGCTGAGGTAGGGCTGTGAGCCTGAGTTGTAGGAACCTTATAGGGTTCTTAGTTGTAGGAACCTTTAAGGGTTTGGAGCTGTAAGATCTGTGGATCTGAGAAGAAGGAAGAAGTTAGGCCGAATCTAGCACACTGCTAGATAGGTTAAGGGAGAAAGTGGATGTACCCAGACCTTAGGGAACCACTATAAATCTCTGTGCAATCTGTGATGCTTGTGTTATTTTAGATTCTGTGATTGCATGTGTTGTGTTAACTATGGAGATATCTGATTTATATTAAAGATCTGAAGTTAATTCTGCCTTAAGTTAAAACAAGGATAAGAACCTATTCCCCCCCCCCCTCTAGGTGTTTAGGTTGCCTTGAAGTTAAAACTATCATAATGAGATTTCTTAGGGCAATCTTGATACCTAGCACAGACACATGTTGAATACATGATGTCAGGTCTACTTGCAGTCAAATAGAGTAGAGAGCCAATTATCCATCTATACAAAGACTCATCAACAGGTTTCCCTACCTCATCTTTGCCTATAAGCATACTTGTTCCCATTGGAGTTTTCATTATAGAAGCTGAGTCCAAACCATACTTCTTAATTAAATCCTTGGTGAACTTAGACTGGGAAATGGACAATCCATTCCCAGTCTGTCTAAATTGAAGTCCCGAGAAGAACTTCAGCTCACCCATACTACTCATCTCAAACTTCCCTTGCATAAGTTTGGCAAACTTCCTATAAAGGTTGTTTTAAGTAGAATCAAAGATAATGTCATCCACATATTTCTGGACTAGTAGTATCTTGCCTTTTGATTCCCTATAGAATAGAGTTTCGTTTATCTTTCCTCTAGAGAATTTATTCTCAATAAGGAAGGCAGACAAGGTTTCATACCAAGCCCTTGGAGCTTGTTTCAAACCATATAGAGCTTTTCTAAGCCTATATACCTAATCAGGAAAGTGAGAGTCTACAAAACCTGAAGTGTTGTTCAGCATAGACTTCTTCTTTTAAATCACCATTCAAAAATGCTGATTTTACATCAATCTGGTAGACCTTGAACCCATATAGGCAGCATAGGCCAATAACAGTCTTATATCCTCCAGCCTTGCCACTAGAGCAAAGGTTTGATCAAAATTAATAACTTCCTCTTGTTTGTAGCTTTTTGCTACCAGTCTAGCCTTGTTCTTGACTATGGTGTCATTTTCATCAAGCTTGTTCCTGTAGATCCATTTAGTTCCTATTATGTTGTGATCCTTAGGTTTTAGCACAAGCTCCCATACTTTACACCTTTTGAACTGACTGAGCTCTTCTTGCATTGCATCAATCAATTTGGTGTCTTGCATTGCTTCTTCAATCTTTCTTGGTTCTATTTGAGACAGGAAGCTAGAACATAGAACTGTGTTCATGCTCCTGCTCCTTATTAGAACACCTTGACTTACATCACCAATGATTTGGTGAACTGGATGATCCTTCAGGTGTCTCCTTGCTGGAGGAAATCTGTCAGCATTATGGTCTTCTCAAGTTTCCTCAACTTGATGCTCCACACTGTCTTCTTCATCCAGAGAGACTTGTTCTCCCCCTAGATAGCTTGCCTCTTTATCTTCATCCAACCTATCAGGAGCATCTTCATTGAAGGTTAGCTTGTCCAACCTATCTGTTAAACCTGTAGAGCTAACAGAAGAACAAGACAATCCATTGTTAATAAATTTTGACTCATCAAATACAACATGCACAGATTCTTCTATAACTTTGGTAGTCAAGTTATAGATCCAGTATGCTCTACTCTGGTTATTGTACCCAACAAATATCCCTACTAGGGATTTGGCGGCAAACTTAGTTTGGTAGTGCTTACCATTGGCTAGTACAAAACACTTGCTACAAAAGATTCTGAAGTAAGATATGTTTGGTTTTCATCCTTTCAAAATCTGGTAGGGAGTCATCTTGTGTTTCTTGTTCATGGAGGCTCTATTGAGCACATGACATGCAGTATTAACTACCTCAGCCCAGAAGTATTCAGGGAGAGTAGTATCATTTAGTAGAGTTCTACTAGCCTCAATTAGAGTCCTATTCTTTCTTTCAGCAACACCATTTTGCTGAGGAGTTCTAGGTGAAGAGAATTCATGATGAATCCTAAGTTTTTTATAGAATCTTATCATACATGTAGACTGAAATTCAGTTTCATGGTCACTTCTTATTTTGACCACTGAACTATTTTATTTATTCTGTATTTGTCTAACAAAAGTCTAAAAAATAGATGGGGTTTCAGATTTCTACCTCAAGAAGAAAACTCATGTATATTTGGAATAGTCATCCACAACAACAAGTGTGTATACTTTCCTACCAAGACTATGAACTGGCATAGGACCAAACAAATCCATATGAATGAGATATAAACTTCTCATTGAATCTTTGATGTCAAGTGCTTGGAAAGAGGACTTAGTCAGCTTGCCTTTTTGGCAAGCTGAACACACACTATCTTTGATGCACTTAATTTGAGGACCATTCCTCACTAATCCTATGCTGAACAGTAGCCCTATAGAATTATAGTTCAGATGAGCTAGTCTCTTGTGCCATTTGACACATAGATAAGTTTACTCTACTTCAACCAGACAAATTGGTGAGTTGTTAAACTCACAATCTAGGTTAAGGCAATACTCATTTCCTTTCCTAGAGCCAGTCAAAATGATCTCTTAATCACTTGACCTTCTTATCTGGCACTCCCTTTTAGAAAAGAAATGACATAACCTAGATCACTAAGTTAACTTATGCTAATTAGGTTATGTTTTAAACCCTTCACATAAGCCACTTTAGTGACAGTAATTTAATCACTAGTAATGTTACCAAATCCTTTGATGATACCTTTTCTGATCCACCAAAGATAACTTTGGGTCCATTCTCTATGGGCATATAGTCCCTCAACATTCTCATTGTTCCTGTCATATGTCTGGAACAGCCACTATCCAAGTACCATATAGTGGTATGGTCACTTGGATTCACCTGCAACCCATGAAGAATTACTTACCCTTAGAACCCAACTTGCTAGTGGGTCCTAGGTCCTAATTGTTTGAAATCCTGCAACTGTTCTAACAGGAAAACTACTCTTGGTTTTAACTAGTGATAAACCAGCAATCCATGGCAAAGTGCCCCACCTTGCTACAACACCAACACTCAAACCTATTATACCTTTTCTTAGGTAAAGAATTTACTACTTTGTTGTCAGCAGTCTTATTGAGAGTTGGTGTTGGAGCATCACTCTTCAAGAAATCCTCTTGAACATGATGGGCAAGCCTATAGTGTGGTATGTAAGCATTTCCACCCTTGCCCATGTGATTTCCATGCTCACAGTTACCATGTGTAGTGTCATGATCATACCTGTTAGTAGGATTCAACACCTTCCTAAAGAAAATAGGGGGTTCAACAACTAGAGGCTAAACTAGTCCCTTACCTTTTCTATGTGAATTGAAAGCCCTAGTTCTTCCCTTAAAGCCTAGACCATTCTTCCATTTTTTGTGAAATAAAATTGTCTATTAGGGGTAAGACAGATTTGGGCTTAGAGAATTTAGCCAATAGCTCTCTCTCTTGCTAAAGTTTTGCCTCCAGTTTCTTGATATGATTCTCTTTGAAAGAGATTGTGCCCATTTGAATAGCTATAATGTTCTTCAAATTGGCAACCTCATTCAGTTTTAGATCCAACATCTTAGCTGAATCTGCTGCAGCCAGCTTAAGAGACTCAATGTCTTTGTCCTGCATTTTAACAAGAAACTTGCTCTTCTTCAGGGCTTACAACAACCCACCATACTCATAAATGAGTTGGTGAACATCCCCTTCAGACTCAGATCCATCCACTTCTATTGAAGCTGATGCTTCTGATTCTGATATAGCAAAGTAATCTGAAACTAAGGGAGACTGGTTTACCTTACTTGGTCCAGGCTGATCCTGGCACTTATCATCTTCAGATTGAGCAATCAGCCCTCTACAACAATGGTCTTCAACTCCATTTATGGAGTCCAGCATCTGTAGGGATTATAGTTCCCTAGACTCCACTTCTGTTGAGAATAGCCCAACATATGCTTCTGCTTCTTCTTCTCCAGATTCTAAAGATGAAGAGTCTGTCCAACTCTTCTCCTTCTGAGCAACTAGAGAGTTCTCCTTCTTACCTTTGACCTATTGCTTCTTCTTATCCTTTGACTCCTTTCTTTTATCAGGATAGTCAGCTATGACATGTCTAGTCCTGTTGCAGCAATAACACACAATCTTAGTATTATATTGTTTACCAGGTTTAGAGAAATACCTGTCCTCCTTGGGTATCTTATTCTTCCTATAGTACTCATCCTTGGAATAGGATGAAGATGATGGACAGGTTCTCCACTTCTTTTTCTTCATAATCCTTTTGAATTACCTTGTAAAGGCAGAAAAATCCTCATCAGAAGTTTGACTATCAGATGTGTTAGTGTCAGAAATTCCTTCTCCTTCCTCACCCCTCCTTCTGGGTGGAGAAGGAGATTTTTTCCTACCCTTTCTTGATCCTTTAGCTTTGAAGACCACTGACTTTTCCTTAAACTCAGATATGCTGCCCTTCTCCTCTTCTTTTCTAGCAGTAAGCTGTATTTTATATGATATCAACTTTCAAAAAGTGTAGGTGGAGGTGTATCAGCAAGCTTTGCCACTTCTTTGATGGCACATATCTTAGTGTCCCAATCCTTTGTTAGAGACCTAAGAAACTTATCATTAAGTTTATAAGTGCTAAAGACCCTTCCATAGGTCATCATCTCATTTACTATTCTAAAGAACTTCTTATAGCATTCAGCTATGCTGTCTGATTTAGCTTATCTAAAACTCTTATACTCCTGGTTCAGCATAGACTTCCTGTCCTCTCTGACTTCTTCTGTGCCCTCCATGTAGACAATCAATGTGTCCCACATTTCTTTGGAGGTTTTACAATGCACCAGATCTTGAAAAGTGGCATCATCTATAACACTTACAATAATGTTCTGTGCTCTTTTGTCTAGTGTTGCTAGGATGATTTCATCCTTGGTCATTTCAGAATAGCTCTTTGGAGTTTGAATGTTTGCATAAAGAACTGATACCTTCATTAGAATGAAGGGGCCTTCCTGTACTGTGATATAAATTCTTGGATAAGATTCTTCCATAAACAACTTGACCCTTTCCTTCCAAATGCTAAAGGATTCTTTCCTACATATAGGTAATTTCATAGATCCAAATTCCTTTTGATTCTCATTTGAACCCATTCTTGGTATCGGTTATTTGCCTTGGAGAATAACTCTGACTGTTAAGTCAATATTTGAGTAACCTCCCTCTGATACCACTTAAAAGACTTTGTTTCAAGAGCCTAAACAACTAGAGGGGGGTGTGAATAGGTTCTAATCTTTTAAAGTCCTTTTTAGGAAAACAGTTAGATAATCATCCAACACATGTTAATCAAATTGCAGAATATAAACAAATCACAACAAACACCAAATTTATAGTGGTTCCCCAAGATATGGGTACATCCACTTTCCCCCTCCGCTTATCCAGTAGATAACTGGATTCAACCTAACTTCCTTCCACTGGCTCAGATCACTAGATCTTACAAACTCAGAACCAAAATGGTTCCTACAGCTCAGACTTAACAAGTCCTACCTCAGAATCTTCCCTAGAATCCTACCTCAGGCCTCAGCCCTACCTCAACCTTTATAACTTAGGCTTACAATTCAGACTTTCCACAAGTCCTACACCTCAGGCTAACAGCCCTACCTCAACCTTTATAATTTCAGGCTTACAAATAAGATCTGATAATAGATCTTACAAGAAATAGAATGTAATAAGAAATAAACAAATTCACTAGCTAGATTCCTCTGTTAGTGAAGACTTCTTGAGCAGTTCTTGACTGAACTGATCCTTCTGATCCAACCTGACCTAACTTCTCAAAGCTTCTTGATACAACAAAATAAGGTGGATCTTCTTGCTGTTGAAGTTGATCTTTAGTCAGCTTCTTCCTTAAATTCAGATTGGAATCTTAATCTTTCTTGCCGAACAATTCTGAATCTGTTTCTCTTCACAGAATTCCCCCTTTTTTCGTATCTTTTTTTGTAGTTTTTAATCTGTCTCTTATATAGAGTTTGCTTCATGGTTACCGGCTGATCCAGTTTCTAACAAACTACATACAGATCTGAAGAGGTGTCAGACCGGTTGGATATTGCAGCTATTAAGTCACCAGACATGTCAGCAGAGTCGTCAGAGTCATTCCATCTTAGTACAAACCACTCAGCAGTCTGCTTTATATGTGTCGACACATATTGGCCAAGTGTCGACACAAGTCTTCATGGTTTCGACACAATACTCCAAGTGTCGACACAGACATACTTCTGCTTCTCGACACATCTTCTGTTGAATGTATCGACACAAGTCCTGTGTGTCGACACAAATGCTTTCGGTATCGAAACAGCTATTGCTGGAAGATGGCATTGAGTAGGTGTCAACACAAGTCCAGTGTGTCTGCACAGCTGCTTCTGGTCTCGACATAGTTGTTGTCGACAGATGGCATTGAATGAATGTCGACAGTGTTGAATGTATCCAAACGGCGTTGAGTTTGTGTCGACACAAGTCCTGTGTGTCGACACAATTACTTATAGTGTCGACATAACTCCTGGCTCAGGTGTCGACACAATTCTGAGTGTCGACACAGCTTCTTCAGAAATGTTGACTTAGCTTAAATGTCGACACAAATTCTTCATAAGTGTTGACACAACTTGAGTGTCGACACAATACCTTAAGAAGTGTTGAAACAACTTCAGAGTGTCGACACAAGTCTTCATAAGTGTCGACACAGCTTCTGGGTGTCGACACAGCTTCTTCACAAGTGTCGACACAATTTCAGAGTGTCAACACAAGTCTTCATAAGTGTCAACACAGCTTCTGGGTGTCGACACAGCTTCTTCACAAGTGTCGACACTCGTACTTAGAAAATTTTCTTCAAATGCTTAAACCTGCACAATATAACTCAAACATCTATTAAATATAAATTGATGCATATCATTGACTAAGATGATGCTTCTCCAAATCTGGTACACATTTTCCAATGTACCCAACACCTGCTAATCTATATAAAAGAGAAGTAAAAAACTGGTAAATTTAAAATATTACTCGAACACCTGAAGTGAACTGGCAAACACCAGCTAATTTCTACAAAAGATGAGTCAAAAGCAGTTAAATTTAAATATAATGTGAGTACCTCAAGTTAACTCACAAACATCTTCTAATCTGACTAAAAGAGAAGTCAAATGAAGGTAAATTTAAATTATAACACGAGTATATGAAGTGAACTTATGAATCCCTGCTAATATCTACAAAAGATAAGTCAAAAGATGGTAAATTTAAAATATAACGTGAGTACCTGAACTAGACTCACATAAACCTTCTAATCTCTCCAAAAGAGAAGTAAATAAAGGAAAATTTAAAATATAATGTGAGTATCTGTAGAGAACTCGCGAACACCTGATAATCTCTACAAAAGAGAAATCAAAAATAGGTAAATTTAAAATATAACGCGAGTACAAGAAGTAAACTCGCGAACACCTGCTAATCTCTGGAAAGGAGAAGTCAAATGCAGGTAAATTTAAAGTAAAACGAGAGTGCCTGAAGTGAACTCGCGAATACCTACTAATCTCTCCAAAAAATAAGTCAAAAGTAGGTAAACATAAAATATAACATGAGTACCTGAAGTGAACTCGCAAACACCTGCTAATATCTACAAAACCAAAGACAAAAATAGGAAAATTTTAAAATTTAACTCAAATACTTGATGTTAACTCGTAAACACCTTATAATCTTTGGAACGGAGAAGTCAAAAGAAGGTACATATTAAATATAACTCGAATAACTGAAGTGAACTCGTGAATACCTGCTAATATCTCCAAAAAAAAAGTCAAAACATGTAAATTTAGAATATAATATGAATACCTGAAGTGAACTTGAGGACACCTGTTAATATCTCTAATAGAGAAGTCAAAGCTGGTAAATTTTAAATATAACACGAGTACCTGAAGTGAATTTGCGAATACCAGCTAATCTCTACTAAGGAGAAGTCAAAAGTAGGGAAATTTAAAATATAATACGAGTATATGAACTTAACTCTAGAATACACGCTAGTCTCTATAAAAGAGAAGTCAAAAGCAGGTAAATTTAATATATAACGCGAGTACTTGAAGGGAACTCGCGAACACCTGCAAATTTCTATAAAAGAGAGGTCAAAATCATGTAAATTTAAAATATAACGCCACTACTTATAGTGAACTTGCGAACACCTGCTAATCTATAGAAAGAAGAAGTTAAAAGTAGATAAATTTAAAATATAATACGTGTACTGGAAGTGAATTCGCAAATATCTGCTAATATCTACAAAAGAGAATTCAAAAGTAGGTAAATTTAAAATATAACGCAAGCACCTAAAGTGAACTCTAGAGTACCTGCAAATCTCTCCAAAAGAGAAGTCAAAATATGTTAATTTAAAATATAACGCGAGTGCCTGAAGTGAACAAGCAAACACATCCTAATCCTTAAAAAAGAGATGTCAATAGCAGGTAAATTTAATATATAACGCGAGTAATAGAATTTTACTCACGAACACTTCATAATATCTAGAAAGGAGAAGTCAAAAGCAGATAAATTTGAAATATAATGTGAGTACCTTAAATTAGATTACAAACACCTACTAATCTCTGCAAATGAGAAGTCAAAGCAAGTAAATTTAAAATATAACCCGAGTACCTGAAGTGAACATACGAACATAAACTAATCTCTATAAAATAGAAGTCAAAAGCGGGTAAATTTAAAATATAACGTGAGTACCTGAAGTGAACTTGGGAACTCCATTTAATCCCTATAAAATAGAAGTTAAAAGTAGGTAATCTAAAAATATAATTTGAGTACATGAAGTTAACTCGTGAACTCCTACAAATCTATACCAAGGAGAATTCAAAAACAAGTAAATTTAAAATATAACGTGAGTACTTGAAGTGAACTCGTGAACACCTGCTAATCTCTACAAAGGAGAAATCAAAAGCAGGGAAATTTAAAATATAACATGAGTACCTAAAGTTAACTCGCGAACACCTTCTAATCTCAATAAAAGAGAAGTCAAAAGCAGGTAAATTTAAAATATAACGCGATTTCCTGAAGATCACTCGCGAATACTACTAATCTCTCTAAAAGTTAAGTCAAATGCAGGTAAATTTAAAATATAACGCGAGTAGCTTAAGTGAACTCGTGAACACCTGCTAATATCTACAAAATAGAAGTCAAAAACAGGTAAATTTAAAATATAACGCAAATACCTGAAGTTAAATCGCAAACACCTTGTAATCTTTGGAAAGGAAAAGTCAAAAGCAGGTATTTAAATTTTAAATATAACACGAGTACTTGAATTGAACTCGTGAATACCTGTTAATCTCTCCAAAAGAGATGTCAAAAAAGGTAAATTTAGAATATAATGCGAATACCTGAATTGAAGACCTGGTAATCTCTCTAATAGAGAAGTCAAAGTTGGTAAATTTAAATTATAACACGAGTACCTGAAGTTAACTCGCGGACACCTGCTAATCTCTGCAAAGGAGAAGTAAAAAAGCAAGAAAATTTAAAATATAACACGAGTACTTGAAGTTAACTCTAGAACACCTGCTAGTCTCTATAAAAGAGAAGTCAAAAGCAGGAAAATATAAAATATAACACGAGTACCTTCAGTGAACTCGCGCACACCTGCTAATTTCTACAAAATAGAGAACAAAAGCATGTAAATTTAAAATATAATGCGAGTACTTGTAGTCAACACATGAACACTTACTAATCTCTACAAAGGGGAAGTTAAAATTAGGTAAATTTAAAATATAACACATGTACCGGATGTGAATTTGCGAACATATGTTAATCTCTAAAAAAGTGAAGTTACAAGTAGTTAAATTTACAATATAACTCGAGCACGTGAAGTGAACTCGAGAGTACCTGCTAATCTCTTCAAAGGAGAAGTCAAAATAGGTAAATTTAAAATATAACGCGAGTACCTAAAGTGAAATAGCAAACACCTTCTAATCTCTACAAAAGATAAGTCAAAAGTAGGTAAGTTTAATATATAATGCGAGTGCAATAAGTTAACTCATGAACACCTGCTAATCTTTGCAATGGAGAAGTCAAAAGCATGTAAATTTAAAATATAACCCAAGTACCAGAAGTGAATATACGAACACCAACAAGTCTCTGCAAAAGAGAAGTCAAAAGCAGGTAAATTAAAAATATAATGCGAGTACCTGTAGTGAACTCGTGAACTCATACTAATCTCTACAAAATTAAAGTAAAAAGTACCTAAATTTAAAATATAATGTGAGTACCTAAAGTTAACTCGTGAACTCCTGCTAATATATGCCAAGGAGAAGTCAAAAGCAAGTAAATTTAAATTATAACACGAGTACCTGAAGTGAACTCGCAAACACCTGCTAATCTCTACAAAGGAGAAGACAAAAGCAGAGAAATTTAAAATATAATACGAGTATCTGAAGTTAAGTCCCGAACACCTTCTAATCTCTTGAATGGAGAAGTCAAAAGCAGGTAAATTTAAAATATAACGCAAGTGCCTGAAGTGAACTCGTGAATACCTGGTAATCTCTCCAAAAGAGAAGTCAAAAGCAGGTAAATTTAAAATATAAAGCAAGTACCTGAAGTGAACTCGCGATCACCTGCTAATATCTAAAAAATAGAAGTCAAAATATGGAAATTTAAAATATAACGTGAATACCTCAAGTTAACTCGCAAACACATTGTAATCTTTGTAGTTAAAAGCAGGTAAATTTAAAATATAACAAGAGTACCTGAAGTGAAATCACGAACACTTGTTAATATCTACTAAGGAGAAGTCAAAAGTAGGTAAATTTAAAATATAACACAAGTACCTGAAGTGAAGTCGCGAACACCTTTTAATCTCTACAAAGGAGAAGTCAAAAACAGGTAAATTTAAAATATAACATGAGTACCAGAAGTAAAATCGTGAACTCCTGCTAATCTCTATAAAAAAGAAGTAAAAAATTGGAAAATTTAAAATATTACTCGAGCACCCTAAGTGAATTGGCAAACACCAGCTAATTTCTATAAAAGAGAGGTCAAGAGCAGTTAAATTTAAAATATAATGTGAGTACCTGAAGTGAACTTGCAAACACCTTCTAATCTCACTAAAAGAGACGTCAAATGCTGGTAAATTTAAATTATAATGCTAGTACAATAAGTGAACTTGCGAACACCTGATAATATCTACAAAAGATATTTCAAAACATGGTAAATTTAAAATATAATGTGAGTACCTGAAGTAGACTCGTGAAAACTTTCTAATCTCTCCAATGGGAAGTCAAAAAAGGTAAAATTAAAATATAATGTGATTATCTGTAGAGAACTCTTGAACAAAATAATCTCTACAAAAGAGAAGTCAAAATAGGTAAATTTAAAATATAATGCGAGTACCATAAGTTAAATCACGAATACCTGCTAATCTCTGGAAAGGAGAAGTCAAAGGCAGGTAAATTTAAAGTAAAATGTGGGTGCCTGAAGTATACTCGTGAATACCTACTAATCTCTCCAAAAGAGAAGTCAAACGTATGTAAATTTAAAATATAACATTAGTACCTGAAGCGAACTCGCAAACACCTTCTAATATCAACAAAACTTAAGTGAAAAATAGGTAAATTTTAAAATATAATGCGAATACTTGAAGTTTACTCATAAAAACATTATAATCTCTAGAACGGAGAAGTCAAAAGCAGATAAATTTAAACTATAACGCGAGTACCTGAAGTGAACTCAAGGACACTTGCTAATCTCTACAAAGGAGAAGACAAAAGCAGGGAAATTTAAAATATAACACGAATATCTGAAGTTCACTCACGAAAACCTGCTAATCTCTTAAATGTAGAAGTCAAAAGTAGGTAAATTTAAAATATTACGCGAGTTCCTGAAGTTAACTTGCGAATACCTGCTAATCTCTCCAAAAGAGAAGTCAAAAGCAGGTAAATTTATAATATAACGCGAGTATCTGAAGTGAACTAACAATCACCTGCTAATATCTACAAAACATAAGTCAAAATAAGTAAATTTAAAATATAACGTGAATACATAAGTTAACTCGCAAACACCTTATAATCTTTGGAAACGAGAAGTCAACAACAGGTTAATTTTAAATATAATGCGAGTACCTGATGTAAACTTGCAAATACTTACTTGCTAATCTCTCAAAAAGAGAAGTCAAAACAGGTAAATTTAGAATATAATCCGAGTACCAGAAGTGAACTTGTAAACAACTGCTAATCTCTCTAATAGAGAAGTCAAAGCTGGTAAATTTAAAATATAACACAAGTGCCTAAAGTAAACTCCCTAACACTTGCTAATCTCTACAAAGAAGAAGTCAAAAGAAGGGAAATTTAAAATATATCACGAGTCATTAAAGTAAACTCTAGAACACATGCTAGTCTCTATAAAAGAGATGTCAAACGCAAGTAAATTTAAAATATAACACGAGTACCAGAAGTTAACTCGCGAATACCTGGTAATCTCTTCAAAAGGGAAGTCAAAAATAGTTAAATTTAAAATATAATGCGAGTACCTGAAGTGAACTCGCGAACACTTTCTATTCTCTCAAAAAGAGAAGTCAAAAGGAGATAAATTTAAAATAAAACGCGAGTACCTAAAGTTAACTCGCAAACACCATCTAATCTCTGAAAAACATAAGTAAAAAATAAGTAAATTTAAAATATAACGCGAGTACCAGAAGTTAACTCGCAAACACCTACTAATCTTTGGAAAGGAGAAGTTAAAAGCAGGTAAATTTAAAATAGAACGCAAGTACCGGAAGTGAACTCACAAAAAACCTGTTAATCCGTCCAAAAGAGAATTCAAAAACAGGTAAATTAAAAATATAATACGAGTACCTTAAATGAACTCGCGAACACCTACTAATCTCTACAAAAGAGAAATAAAAAGCTGGTAAATTCAAAATATAACATGGGTACATGTAGTGAACTCATGAACACCTACTAATCTCTATAATGGAGAAGTTAAAAGCAGGTAAATTTAAAATATAACAAGAGTACCAGAAGTGAAATCACGAACACTTGCTAATATCAACAAGGGAGAAGTCACAAGTAGGTAAATTTAAAATATAATGTGAGTAGCTGAAGTGAACTTGTGAACACCTTCTAATCTATAGAAAGGAGAAGTCGAAAACAGGTAAATTTAAAATATAACATCAGTACCTGAAGTAAAATCGTGAACTCCTGCTAATCTCTATAAAAGAGGAGTAAAAAACTTGTAAATTTAAAATATTACTCGAGCACCTAAAGTGAAATGGCAAACACCAGCTAATTTTTACAAAAGAGAGGTCAAAAGTAGTTAAATTTAAAATATTATGTGAGTACCGGAAGTGAACTTTCAAACACCTTCTAATCTCACCAAAAGAGAAGTCAAATACTGGTAAATTTAAATTATAACGCAAGTACATGAAGTGAACTTGCAAACACTTGCTAATATCTACAAAAGATAAGTCAAAAGATGGTAAATTTAAAATATAACATGATTACCTGAAGTGGACTCGTGAAAACCATCTAATCTCTCCAATAGAAAAGTCAAAAAAGGTAAATTTAAAATATAATGTGAGTATCTGTAGAGAACTCGTGAACACATGATAATCTCTACAAAAGAGAAGTCAAAATAGGTAAATTTAAAATATAACGGGAGTACCAGAAGTTAAATCGCAAACTCCTGCTAATCTCTTGAAAAGAGAAGTCAAAAGCATGTAAATTTAAAGTAAAGCCTGTGTGCCTGAAGTGAACTAGCGAATACCTACTAATCACTCCAAAAGAGAAGTCAAAAGTAGGTAAATTTAAAATATAACATGAGTACCTGAAGTGAACTCACAAACACCTTCTAAAATCTACAAAATAGTAGTGAAAAACAGCTTCTAATATAACGTGAATACCTGAAGTTAACTCATAAACACCTTGTAATCTCTGGAACAGAGAAGTCTAAAGCTGGTAGATTTTAAATATAACTCGATTACCTGAAGTGAACTCGTGAATACCTGCTAATCTCTCCATTAGAGAAGTAAAAATAGGTAAATTTAGAATATAATGTGAATATATGAAGTGAACTTGCGAACACCTGTTAATCTCTGTAATAGAGAAGTCAAAGCTGGTAAATTTAAAATATAACACGAGTACCTGTAGTGAACTCACGAACACCAGCTAATATCTAAGGAGAAGTCAAAGTCAGGTAAATTTAAAATATAACACGAGTACCTGAAGTTAACTCTAGAACACCTACTTGTCTCTATAAAAGAGAAGTCAAAAGCATGTAAATTTAAAATATAACCCGAGTACTTGTAGTGAACTTGCGAACACCTGCAAATCTCTGCCAAGAAGAAGTTAAAAGTAAGTAAATTTTAAATATAACACGAGTACTGGAAGTGAATTCACAAACATCTTCTAATCTCTACAAATGAGAATTCAAAAGCAGGTAAATTTAAAATATAACGTGAGCACTTAGTGTGAACTCGGGAGAACCTGCAAAACTCTCCAAAAGAGAAGTCAAAATAGGTAAATTTAAAATATAACCCGAGTACCTAAAGTGAACTAGCAAACACCTCCTAATCTCTATAAAAGAGAAGTCAAAAGAAGGTAAATTTAATATATAATGCGAGTACTAAAAGTTAACTCACGAAGACCTACTAAACTCTAGAAAGGAGAGGTCAAAAGCAGCTAAATTTGAAATATTAGGCGAGTACCTGAAATTAGATCGCAAACAGCTGCTAATCTCTGCAAATGAGATGTCAAAAGCAGGTAAATTTAAAATATAACCCAAGTACCTAAAGTGAACATACGAACACCCACTAATCTCTACAAAGGAGAAGTCAAAAGCGGTTAAATTTAAAATATAATGTGAGTACCAGAAGTGAAATCACGAACTCCTTCTAATCTCTACAAAATAGAATTCAAAAGTAGGTAAATTTAAAATATAATCCTAGTACCTGAAGTTAACTCGTTAACTCCTGCTAATCTATGAGAAGGAGAAGTCAAAAGCAAGTAAATTCAAAATATAACGTGAGTACTTGAAATGAATTCATGAACAAAAGCTAATCTCTCTAAAGGAGAAGTCAAAAGCATTGAAATTTAAAATATAACACAAGTATCTGATGTTAACTCATGAACACCTGCTAATCTATATAAAAGAGAAGTAAAAAGAAGGTAAATTAAAAATATAATGTGAGTACCTGAAGTGAACTCGCGAACACCTGCTAATTTCTACAAAAGAGATGTCAAAAGCTGGTAAAATTAAAAAAATAATGTGAGTTCCTATAGTGAACTCGCGAACCACTGCTATTCTTTGTAACAAAAAAGTTAAAATAAGTAAATTTAAAATATAACACGAGTACGAGAAGGGAATTCACGAAGATGTACTAATCTCTGCAAAAGAGAAGTCAAAATAATGTAAATTTAAAATATAACGCGAGTATCTGAAGTGAACTCTTGAGTACCTGCTAATCTCTCCAAAAGAGAAGACAAAAGCTGGTAAATTTAAAATACAATACGGTACCTGAAGTGAACTAGCAAACACATGCTAATCTCTACAAAAGATAAGTCAAAAGCAGATAAATTTAAAATATAACGTGAGTACTAGAAGTTTTCTCGCGAACATCTGCTAATCTCTAAAAAGGAGAAGTCAAAAGTTATTAAATTTAAAATATAATGTGAGTACCTAAAGTGAATTAGCAAATGCCAGCTAATCTATGCAAAGGAGAAGTAAAAAACCGGTACATTAAAATATTATGCGAGTACCGGAAGTGAATATGCAAACACCTACTAATCTTTACAAAAGAGAAGTCAAAAGTAGGTAAATTTAAATTATAACGCAAGTATCAGAAGATAACTCGCAAACACCTTCTAATCTTTGAAAAAGAGAAGTCGAAAGCTGGTAAATTTAATATATAACGCGAGTACCTAAATTGAACTCGCAAAAACCAGCTAATCTCTGTAAAGGAGAAGTCAAGAGCAGGTAAATTTAAATTATAATAAGACTACCTAAAGTTAAATCGCGAATACCTACTAATCTCTGCAATGGATAAGTAAAAAGCAGGTAAATTTAAAATATAACATAGGTACCTAAAGTGAACTAGTGAACATCTTCTAATCTCTATAAAGGAGAAGTCAAAAGCATGTAAATTTAAAATATAATGTGAGTACCTAAAGTGAATTTACGAACACCTACTAATCTCTACAAAGGAGAAGTGAAAAGCAGGTAAATTTAAAATGTAATACAAGTACCCAAAGTTAGCTCGTTAATACCTACTAATAT
This sequence comes from Platanthera zijinensis, assembly GCA_039513925.1. NCBI lineage: Eukaryota > Viridiplantae > Streptophyta > Magnoliopsida > Asparagales > Orchidaceae > Platanthera > Platanthera zijinensis. Next base: position 187,597,275 of record CM077080.1, on the reverse strand, counting down.
CTATAAAAGATAAGTCAAAAGAATGTAAATTTTAAATATATTTCAAGTACCTATAGTGTTCTCGCAATTACCTGCTTATGTCTATAAAGAAGAGGTCAAAAGCTGGTAAATTTAAAATATAATCTCAGTACCTGAAGTAAACTCATGAATACTTGCTAATCTCAAAAATAGAGATGTCAAAAACAGGTAAATTTAAAATATAACACGATTACATGTAGTGTACTTGCAAACATCTACTAATCTCTACACAAGAGAAGTCAAAAGAGGGTAAATTTAAAATATAATGTGAGTACAAGAAGATAACTCGCGAACACCTGCTAATCTTTGGAAAGGAGAAGTCAAAAGCAGGTAAATTTCAAATATAACGCGTTAGCTGAAGTGAACTCGCGCACACCTGCTAATCTCTGCATAGGAGAAGTCAAAAGTAGGAAAATTTAAAATATAATAAGAGTACCTAAAATGAACTCATGAAATCCTGCTAATCTATGTAAAGGAGAAGTCAAAAGTAAGTAAATTTAAAATATAACACGAGTACCTAAAGTGAACTCGCGAATACCTTCTAATCTCTACAAAGGAGATGTAAATATAGGTAAATTTAAAATATAATGCCAGTAATTAAAGTGAACTCGCAAACACCTGCTAATCTTTACAATGTAGAAGTCAAAGCTGGAAAATTAAAAAATATAACATGAGTACCTAGAGTTAATTTGCGAACACATGCTAATCTCTATAAAAGAGAAGTTAAAAGCAGGTAAATTTAAAATATAATGCGAGTAATTGAAGTGAACTCACGAACACATGCTAATTTTTACAAAAGAGAGGTCAAAAGTAGGTAAATTTAAAATATAATGTGAGTACTTGAAGTGAACTCAAAAACACCTGGTAATCTCTCCAAAAGAGAAGTCAAAATAGGTAAATTTAAAATATATCATGAGTACCTGTAGTGAACACGAGAATACCTACTAATCTATGCAAAATAGAAGTCAAAAGCATGTAAATTTAAAATATAATGTGAGTACCTGAAGTGAACTCGCAAAAACCTACTAATCTTCATAAACGAGAAGTCAAAAGCATGTAAATTTAAAATATAATGTGAGTACCTGAAGTGAACTCGCAAAAACTACTAATCTCCATAAACGAGAAGTCAAAAACAGGTAAATTTAAAATATTACAGGAGTACCTAAAGTGAACTTACGAACACCGGCTAATCTCTACAAAAGAGAAGTCAAAATAGGTCAATTTAAAATATAATGTGAGTACCAGAAGTTAAATTGAGAACACCTGCAAATCTCTGGAAAGGAGAAGTCAAAAGTAGGAAAATTTAAAAAATAACGCAAGTATCAAAAGTGAACTCGCAAACACCTGCTAATCTCTAAAAATAAGATGTCAAGAGTAGGAAAATTTAAAATATAATGCGAGTACCTGAAGTGAACTCATGAATAACTACTAATCTCTACAAAGAGAAGTTAAAAGCAGGTAAATTTTAAATATAGTGCGAGTACCAGAAGATAACTCGTGAACACCTCCTAATCTCTAGAAAGGAGAAGTTTAAAGCAAGTAATTTTAAAATATAATGCGAATATGTGAAGTGAACTCGGGAACACCAGCTAATCTCTGCAAAGGGGAAGTCAAAAATAGGTAAATTTAAAATAAAACTAGAGTACCTGAAGTGAACTCGAGAACACCTACTAATTTATACAAAAGAGAGGTCAAAAACAGGTAAATTTTAAAATATAACACGAGTACTTGAATTAAACTCGCGAATACTTGCTAATATCTGTAAAAAAGAATTTAAAAGCTGGCAAATTTAAAATATAATACGAGTACCTATAATGAACACACGAACACCTGCAAATTTATACAAAAGAGAGTCAAAATAGGTAAATTTAAAATATAACGCAAGTACTTGAAGTGACCTCGTGAATACAAGCTAATCTCTCCAAAAGAGAAGTCAAAAGCAGGGAAATTTAAAATATAATGCGAGTACCTGAAGTGAACTTGAAAAAACTTTCTAATCTCTCCAAAAGAGAAGTCAAAACAAGGTAAATTTAAAATACAATGCGAGAACCTAAAGTGAACTCGTGAACACTTGCTAATCTCTACAAAAGGGAAGTCAAAACATATCAAATTTAAATATAACGCGAGTACCAGAAGTTATCTCACAAACACCTACTAATCTTTTGAAAGGAGAAATCAAAAGCAAGTAAATTTTTAATATAATGCGATCACCTGAAGTGAACATAAGAACACAAAATATTCTCTACAAAAGAGAAGTTAAAAGTAGGTAAAATTTAAATATAATGCGAGTACCTGAAGGGAACTCGCAAATACCTACTAATCTCTGAAAAATAGAATTCAAAGCAGGTAAATTTAATATATAATGGGAGTACTTGAAGTGAACTCGAGAACTCCTTATAATCTATTGAAAGTCTTTAATTTTAAGGATAACTAAATCACCTAGAGGCGGTGAATAGGTTATTGGTAGTGTACTGCTTGAGTTATTACTTAATTTCTTCTTTCAAGATGATTTACCCTGCACAAAGAAAATAACACAGCAAAGCACACAGATATTTATAGTGGTTCCCCAACTGGGTACATCAACTTTCCCTCCCACCTATCCAACTGTCTTGTTGGACTAGGCACTTGTTGGTACCCTAGTTTGGATTTGAGTTCAGTCTTCTCTTTTAGTCTGTTGACCCAAGATTTATCTATGGTCAAAGGTTAGTTGTTTAGTTAGTTTGCTCTAGTTGTAGAGTTGTCACTTATCCAGATGAAAATTTGGTTAAGTTGTTTTTTGTTCGACTATTGTCGAACACCGCTTGACAATCGTCTATCGACTGTTCGACGATCGTCTATCAGTTGGTCGACGTTTGTCTATCAGCAGATCGTCTATCTCTGAGTTAGTTCAACTCTTGTTAGCTCGACGTTCTGTGGAATCTTCCTCGTCGATCATCGAACTCCGCTCGACTTCTTTTGACCAGACAGATTTCTTGATAGTTCAACTATCTGCTTGGATAGTTCAACTATCTGATAAGTCGACTATCTATTTGATAGGTCGACTATCTGTGTTGCTTGATAGTTCGACTATCTATCTTGATAGGTCAACTATCTGTTGTGTTTGATAGTTCGACTATCTGCATGGATAGTTCAACTATCTGATAGTTCGACTATCTGTTTGATAGGTCGACTCTCTGTCTTCTTTGATAGTTTGACTATCTATTTGATAGGTCGACTATCTATTTTCTGTGATAGTTCGACTATCTGTTTGATAGGTCGACTATCTGTTTTGTTTGATAGTTCGACTATCTGTTTGATAGGTCGACAATCTGTTTTGCTTGATAGTTCGACTATCTGTCTTGATAGGTCGACTATCTGATAGCTCGACTATCTGTTCTGATAGGTCGACTATCTGCTGTGGTAGTTCGACTATCTGCTTTGATAGTTCGACTATCTGTATCTTTCGACTATATGTTTGATAGGTCGACGATCTATGTGCTTCGGTCGACGATCTCCGAGGGTCGTTCGACGTTCTGCTATATGTCTTTAGTAATTTTGTCTTCTTCTATTCTATGATTTATTTCATATTTATTTGGCATATTTTATAAAAGATTATTTCAGTAAATTTATGCTATCATTTATAAACAATACTTGCTTGCTTCTTTATGCATAAGTTAAGCTTTTCTCTGATAAATTTGTTTGTCTTATTAGTTGACATATCCTGTTGCTTTATCTGCCATGCTGTCCTTTATAGCCGTTAGACTCAAAAAGTCTTCTCTGGCCGTAAAGAGTTTCTTCTGATGTGACTTTCTCTAGTATTCTTTTATCAGATTTATTTGCAGCTTCTTAGAAAAATTTATCCTCGTATAGGATATCTGTCTGCAGGATTTGTTTTTGCTTTATGCTATTTACAGCCCAGTTTGCAGATTTCAGAAGAAGACAAGATTCAAACTCAAATTAGAGCCGTTGAAAAGGCCCATATAAAAGAGCTTCTTTTGAAAGAAGACCAAGAGAACACATACAGAGACACCAGATATACAGATCAAAAAAAAAGCAAGAAGAGTTTCAGCTCTCAGTGATTGATACTTTCAACTGAGAAGATCATCTCTCTTCAACCTTCTTCTTCAATCCTGAGTTCATCCTGCTACAAGGAACATTCACTCAGTGCCTAAAGAAGAAGAAGAAAAGAAGAAAGAAAAGCCTGTGAAGAAGAACAATCATTCAACAATCAAGAGTCTTCTTCAAGCTTCTCCTTCAGAACTTCAAGACACTTCTTTGTCTCAAGTTCATAAGAGTTCCTGCACCCTGAAGCAAGACTCCTTCCTGGATATTCTCTAAGCCAGGGGGAGCCTTGATTCTTTAGAGCTTTTTAGCTCTGTGTAATCCACTAGCTTCTCTAATCTATTTTAACAATAGAGAAGAAACTTTAACTCTCTCAACCTCCTGTATAAAGGGTTATTACTCGCTTCAAAAGTGAACCTTGGTGGCAGGGCACCTTATCAAAAACCTGTGTTGGATTTTGAGCTCCTGATCAAAAGCTCAAAGGGTCTACTTGATCTACCTAAAGCAGATCAGTTGGTGGCAGGGCACCTGAACAAAAACCTGTAGTGGATTCCTACCAGGGTGTTAGAAGAGTGGACGTACCTATTTAGAGGGAACCACTATAAACTTCTTGTGTCGTCTGTGTTGCTGATTTAATTTATTGCACTGTGGCTGTGAGTAGAAATAACTAGGATTGCTAGTTGCTGTGATTGGACCCAAGCTTAACTGTAATTACAGTTAGCTCTCTCTTGTGTACTACACTTTGTGTTAGGCTCTAGGGTTTCAAATATCTATAAACTTATTCCGCAAATTAACTCTAAGTGAGTTGAGTAGGGTGTTATAATTTTTGAATACTCTATTCACCCCCTCTAGAGTTGTATCTATCCTCACTTTCAATTGGTATCAGAGGGAGGTTGGCTGAATATACAGGCTAACACCTGAGTTACAAGATCATGATAGATACCAATCTTATAGATATTCACTTCATGGCCCAGTCCAAGGATTACTCTAGCACCAGACCTCCAGCATGCAACTTAGCTAAGTTTAGCATCTGGAAGGCAAGAATAAGATTATATATGAACTCTATTGATGAAGACATGTTCTGCTCTATTTTGACAGGACCTCCAACACCTCCTGCTGCAACCACTGCTACAACATCTACAAATCTAAGTGCAGTGCCTCCTCCAGATTACAATGATGCCTATAAGAAGGCAAAGATAGCTAATTCCAAAGCTATGAACATTCTGGCTCAGACTATGTATTATGAAATCTTCCAGAAAGTGGTTGGCTGCACCTCTGCAAAAGCCATGCGGGACTCACTGAACCAGATTGTAGCTGGTTCAGCTGATGAAAGGAAGGACAGAAGGTCCAACCTTATATCCTAGTATGAAAACTTCAAGAAAACTGAAGCTGAATCAGTTGAAGCCATGTACACCAGACTCAGCTCAATCATCAAAGAGCTGAGAACTCTTGATAAGGAAATTACATTGATAGAGGTCAATGATAAGATACTGATGTGCTTCCCCAGCACATGGGATCGTAGGATCTGGCCTATCAAGGAGGCTAGAAGTACAAATGAAATCTCAACAGAGGCTCTCCTTGGCAAGCTCAAGTCTTTTGAGCAAGTGCTGAAGACCAGGGAAGTTGAGGCTGAAGCAAAGACTCCAACTCCAGTAAGAAAAGAGCAAACTCTTGCTCTCAAAGCTGCTGATGCTTTTGAAGGAAGCCAATCTAATGAGGAGCTGATGGCACTCTTTGCCAAAAAGGTTTCTCAAGATGGGAAGGAAAGACTTTAGAAAAAAATCTTCAAGATATGAAGATAAACCAAGGTATGACAGATCTCCTGCTAAAGAAATTATTTGTTATGGTTGCAGGAAACCTGGACAGATTCTACCAGAGTGTCCAGAGGAAAAGAGCAAAGAAAAGAGAAAGGAAAAAGAACATCATAAGAAACACTCCAAGTCCTCCTCCTACAAAAATAAGAAGAAGGAGAAAGGATTTGTTACTGAAACTTGGAGTGATTCAGATGAGGAATCTTCCTCCTCAAGCTCCAGGGAGGATGAAGAAGAGAAGAAGACAAAGGAAATCTGCCTTATATCTATTGATGCCTGCAGCAATCACTCAGCTGTAGAGAGTTCTGATGATGATGAAGAGATGCCTACAGAAGATCAGGTATTATCTTTATATGATTTTTCTTCTTCTGAATTTAAATCTAAATTTAAATCCCTTTGCTTAGATTTAATTAGTTCAAAAAAGGAGATTAAAGAACTTAGAAATAAGCTAGCAGAATCAGAATCTATTTCCATTGAAAATGCTAGGTTAGAAGCAGAACTCACTAAGTATAGTAAAGAAATAAAGTTTCTTAAAAATGAACTAGGAAAGTCCAAGAGATTGGAAGAATCATTAAATGGTAGAAGCCTTAAGTTGCTAGAAATCACCAGCATGACAAACACTAGATTAGGCAATAATAAGCTAGGTTTAGGAGCTTCATCATGTGAACACCCAATTATTCTTAAAAATCATCTTTCAACTCCAGTGAACTTTATTTCAGCTGATGGGACAAAGAACACTGAGCAAGTAAGACAAGTTAATCAAGCCTTAAATAAAGCTAAGAGAGAAAAGAGAAAACAAAACTTTAAGGAAATACAAAAAGCGTCGAACGCTGCTCGACGATCGCAGGCTCAGTAGTCGAACGAAGCTCGACAATCTGAGTATCCATCGTCGAACGCTGATCGATGTTTTCAATATGAATTTCAAAATTACCACCAGAACCTTAGAAACCTTAATATGAATAGAAACCCTAGGTTTATGGACCCATTAACTTCCTGGAGCATCCCACCTAGGAGATCTTACCCTTTAGGATATAAACCCCAACTTGCTTATTCTTTTATTTCTAGTTTTCATTATGTGAAGAATAATGGACCTAAGGTTACCTGGGTCCACAATGTTTAACTTAACTCACTGCAGGTGAAGACCTATCCTATCACTCAGGACAAGTGGTATTTGGATAGTGGTTGCTCCAAACATATGAAAGGGAACAAAGAAAATCTGTCAAAGTTCAAGGCCAAGCTTGGACCAAAGGTGATCTTTGGGGATTCTAGTTGTGGTCAAACAGAAGGATATGGTAGGATTACCATTGGAGCAGTAACTTTCAAAAGGGTTGCATATGTAACTGGACTGAAGCATAACCTTATCTCAGTAAGTCAGTTATGTGATGCAGGATATCAGGTATCTTTCACTAACTCTCTCTGTAAAATTACTTTAAATAGTAATGTTGTGTTAATAGGTATTAGACAAGGTAATATTTATTTAGTAGATTTTAATTCAACCCATTCTGAAATCTGCTTATTTAATGAAGTAACAAATAACAACACCTTATGGCATAAAAGGCTTAGCCATGTTAACCGCAGGAACATATCTAGGTTATCTAAATACAACCTTGTTAGAGGTTTATCTTCTTGCCCCTACAAGAAGGAGAGCCTATGCAAGGCTTGTCAATTACACAAGTAAACCAAAAATTCCTTTAAATCTATAAATAAAAGTGATTCACCTAGAATCCTGTATCTATTACATTTGGACCTTTTTGGCCCAATAAATGTACAGAGTGTAGGAGGGAAGTATTACACTTTAGTAATTGTAGACGACTTCTCTAGGTTCACTTGGGTGTTCTTCTTGAGAACTAAGGCTGATAACTTCAAGGTTCTTACAGACGTTCTACTTTGTGTGCAGAATGAGTATTCTACTCATGTGGCCTTTATTAGAAGTGATCATGGTACTGAGTTTGAGTCTCTTCTCATGCAAAAATTCTGTGAGAATGAAGGTATCAAACATAGCTTCTCTGCTCCTAGAACTCCCCAACAAAATGGTGTAGTGGAAAGGAAAAATAGAACCCTGATTGAAGCTGTAGGAACACTGTTGGCAGATGCTAATATGCCTCTCTCCTATTGGGCAGAAGCTGTTAGCATAGCTAATTATGTTCTGAACAGAAGTCTTATACACAAGCTTAAGTGTAAAACTCCTTATGAGTTGCTTAAAGGAAAGAAACCTAAAATAAATTATTTTAGAGTGTTTGGTTGTGTAGTATACATTCATAATAATAATAAAGAATACCTTAGAAAGTTTGAAGCAAAAGCTTCAATGAGAATCTTTCTTGGATATTCCCAAGTAAGCAAAGCTTATAGGGTATTTAATTAATCAACTTCTAAAATTGAGGAATCTGTGCATGTGTCCTTTGCTGAATCTCAGATGTTTTACAAGGAGAAGGAAACTTCTCCTTCCTCAAGTTCATTGCAGGTACCAGAAGTCAATAAAGATGTCACTCAAGAGATTCTCCATCTATCAACTCTTAATATCACTGATTCAGGCAGTGATGAAGACATTGCAGAAACAGTTGTTGTACCACCAATAGTAGATCCAATTCCTCCTGAGGAATTAATCCCAACTATTGCTGAAGATCACATCCCACTTGCTGATATTGTCACACTTAGAGATCATCCTACATCTCAAGTGATTGGAGACATATCAGCTGGTGTACAAACAAGACATCAATTAAGATAGGATGTGATGCATGCTTGTTTCCTTTCACAGATTGAGCCCCTCACCATTAAAGATGCTGAGCTAGATCCCCACTGGATCATTGCTATGCAAGAGGAACTCAATCTGTTTGAAAGATGTAAAGTATGGACTTTGGTTCCAAGACCTAAAGGCCAACTGATCATAGGCACCAAGTGGGTGTTTAGAAACAAGTTGGATGCAAATGGAATTATTGTAAGGAATAAAGCTAGGTGTAATGACCCCATCTGTTACATGACGTATAGTAGAAGGTCCGGCCGGGGCCCCACACTATATGGCACAAACAGACGGTGAGGTCACAGGATAATACCAAACCATACACGCATCCTAACTCAGAGCATGCTAGCGGAAGCTTTAAGGTGTAAATTTGAACTCTAACCAGGAATGTCCAATATATAAACCACAGTTATATATACAGCCAAGAAATGTACAACAAATACATAGAGTTTGGCCTTAAGGCCTTACAGTTCCTCTTTCCACACCGTATGGATTACAAACATCGGCGCGCAGGCCGGCCATACATGAGTAAAAGAAAAACAAACAAAAACATTCGCTTAGCCTTCAAGGGCCAGCCGCAGCAGCAGCAGCAACAGCAGCAAGGGCTTCAGCCCTTCATTTACCACTTGGCTCTCCAGCACCTGCATAGGGACAATCCACCCAATGGTGGCAAACAAGGCAACGGTCAGCATTCAGCTGACCCAATTATAACAATCATACCCCTTTCTCGGGGCAGTAGCATTCTTTCCCTGCACAGCATGGTATCAACAATAGCAACTATGTGCGCGCAGGCACATTCAAGCCATCACAACCATCGGCCACACGGCCCGACAGTCCGTGCACTCAGGGCACATTCTTGGTGCACCGGAAAACCAGGGTCAACACCACCGTCTACACGGTATTTGAGCATTCTAGTCTTTTCGGCGTGCGGGCCTAAGACTCTCATTAGGCGCTCCAACAAAACTCATAACCAGGCTTCCAAGTCGGACGAACCTAACGCAGGTACGGATCAGCCACCCCCCGTTGCTCAAGTCGCTGTGCCACCTCGAATACGGAAGTATCCATGGAAATTTATAGGCGCAGGTCGGTTTACCCTTTCCTGTTCGGCATTCTGCCTTTTCATCGAGTTGCAGCCCAACGGCTCAACCGCACACAAAGTGGCAACGCACGGCCACAAGAGTTGCATCCAACCCTCTTCATTTCCTAGACTTCATCCAGTACTTCCTGCTGCACCAAGCAACAGATAGGCACAAGGCAACACAAGCCATAATCACGGAGTCTTCTTCGATATGCAAACAAGCATCACCAATCCAGACCAGCATGTCCAGATGGGCTTCACACAGCATGTCTAGATCCGTACTCCAATTCCGGACTCTAACAAGGGGGACTTCACATATCTACCCCAAGGGACACCACAACCCACCGCACACTCGCAGGGAATGGTTTTCCCTATGCAATGCAGAAAAGAAGGACTTCACATGTCCAAGAAGGGAGATCGTTACCCTTGACGATCTCTTGGGAGCCATCGAAAACTAGCCAGTGAGAAAGAACCGCAGCAGCTTTGCCTTCACAACGCTGGCCTCGGATCTCGAATTGGACCACGGGAGCTCCGCCGGTGGCTTGATCTCCTCCTCCTTCTTCTTCCTCCTCTCTCTTTCTCTCTTCACTTAACCAAATGAAGAATGATTTCTTCATCAAGCCTCTGCTGACTTAAACCAGCCAGGAATCACCTGAGCCTTTGGATCCAAAGAGAGAAACTGAACGGCCACGATTTTCCCAAAATCACACTTTTTTGGCTGACACGGCCTGTGACACGCCCGTGTCACAGGCCGTGTACCCTTAAGCGGCACACGCGGTACTCGTACCGACTGAACTTTACCAGAACACGGGCATCGACATGCCCATGTCAAACCTGACACGCCCGTGTCAGTCATGAGACACACCCGTATCACCCCTGCCTCATCGAGCTCCAAACTCAACCAGCAGTACACGGGTAGGCACACGGCATCGGACACGCCCGTGTCCAATCTGACACGGCCGTGTTCAAGGCTTGGTTCCAGGCCGTGTAATCTTCTGACTCAATCCGCCTATTATTTGAGTGACACGCCCTGGGACACGCCCGTGTCCCAGGCCGTGTACCCCCGACACGCCCTGGGACACGCCCGTGTCCCAGGCCGTGTAAAACAACCTGCACCTCAAATCCATTTTTTTGAGATTTTTGGGGTGTTACAATCCTCCCCCCTTAACAAAATTTCGTCCCGAAATTTGCACGGTAAGGAAACAAGGAAAAACAATGCTATAACTTGATAACTCTGTTATAACAAAAGGTACACGGTCTACAGTTTATACAAACAGCTCGGGAAATTCAGCTCGCATGGTCTGCTCTCGCTCCCATGTTAGCTCTTCACCGCCACAATTGTCCCACCGGACTTTGACCATCCCGATCACTTTGTTCCGCAACTGTTTCTCGGCTCGATCCTCGATCCGAATGGGTCGAACCCTCGTCGTTAGCCCATACTCGACCGGTACCCGATCATTCTCCACTACTTGAGCTGGATCCTTGACAGCCTTACGAAGTACTGAGATGTGAAATACATCATGTAATCCACCCAAGTCTGCTGAAAGTGCTAGTCGATAAGCAGCTTCCCCAACTCGCTCCACCACCTCAAATGGACCAAGATACCTCGGACTTAGCTTTTTCAAACGCCGAATCCTGGACACGCCTTTGAAGGGTTTGATCTTCAAATATACCCAATCACCCACCGCGAACTCCACGTTTCGGTGTTTGGCATTGTAGTACTTTGCTTGACGATCTTGGGCTATCAATAGCCTCTCCCGAATAGAGCGTATGAGCGAGGTAGCTTCTTCGACTTCCTTTTTCCCACTCAGCTTAGATTCGCCTGCTTCTGCCCAAGCTAACGGTGTACGGCATTTACGACCATATAAAGCCACAAATGGTGTCATACCGATGCTCGCTTGGTAGCTATTATTATAGGCAAATTCGACAAGAAATATATAATCTTCCCATCTCTTACCAAAGTCTAGGGCGCACATGCAGAGCATGTCCTCCATCGTCCTGTTGGTTCGTTCAGTCTGTCCATCTGTTTGGGGATGAAAAGCCGTACTAAACGCTAACATTGTACCCAACATTTGATGAACTAGCCGCCAATCATTCGATGTGAACCGCCCATCACGATCACTGACGATGCTCCGAGGAACACCGTGCAGTCGAACAACCTGCTCCACATAAAGCTTGGCCAAGGTTTCCACTGAATCGTCTCTTCTGTTTGGAAGGAAGTGCGCCACTTTTGTCAACCGATCCACAATCACCCAGATTGAATCATGACCGCGTTGCGATCTCGGCAACCCGCGCACGAAATCCATCGAAATGTCATCGAACTTCCACTCCGGAATGGGTAACGACTTCAGGAAACCGCCAGGCTTCTGGCATTCCGCTTTCACCAATGCACAAGTATGGCATTCCGCCACATAACGTGCTACATCTTTCTTTAGTCCGGGCCACCAGAACAGCTTTTTCAGATCTCTGTACATCTTTGTGCTTCCTGGGTGAACTGAGTACTTTGCAAAATGAGCTTCGTACATCAACTCTTCCCTCAATTTACCCACACTCGGAACGCACACTCGACCATTTCTTCGTAACAAACCGTTATCCCAAGAGAATTGGTCATCCGGCCCATCTTTAGCATAGCGCTGGAGACTTTCATCAAGCTCCGTTGCTCGCCGAACTCTGTCCGTAAGGTCATTTTGAACCTCCGTCCAGTTCAAGCATGCATCGGTCGACGAACCCTTGTCAACACAAGATATCTCCAATGCTTCCAATTCCTGGATTAAACGCTGATCATGCCTCTGCAACCAGCTTGCCCGTACCGGAGTCTTCCGACTCAAAGCATCAGCGACCACATTTCCCTTCCCGGGAGTATAGTGAATCTCGAAGTTGTAGTCCCCAAGGAACTCCATCCATCTTCGTTATTACATATTCAGATCCTTCTGATCCAACGAGTACTTTAGGCTTTTGTGATCTGTATAGATATCCACTTTCACGCCATAAAGGTAGTGCCGCCACAACTTGACCGCAAAGATTACCGCCGCCAAATCCAAATCATGGACGGGGTAATTCCGCTCATGTACTTTCAACTGCAGCGAGCCATAAGCAATCACTTTACCAAACTGCAGAAGAACGTAGCCTAAGCCGCTCCCGGACGCATCACTATAGATCTCATAGCCATCTGTACCACATGGCGATGTCAACACAGGCGCCGTGGTCAAACGACTCTTCAGATCTTCAAAAGCACATGCACACTCCGACGTCCAAATGAACTTTTGATCTTTTCTCGTCAGCCTGGTCAGAGGTAAAGCAATCCATGAGAAGTTTTCCACAAACCGTCTATAGTAAGCCGCAAGCCCAAGGAAGCTCCTGACCTCGGCCACTGAAGACATCACTGGCCAATCTCGAATGGCACTTATCTTCAACGGATCCACCGCGATACCTTCTCCACTTACCACATGGCCTAAAAAGGCTACTGAAGAGAGCCAGAACTCACACTTGGAGAACTTGGCATAAAGTTTATTCCTCCGCAGGGTATGCAAGACCAACCGCAAATGGTTTGCATGATCCTCTTCCGACTGAGAGTATACCAAGATGTCATCGATAAACACAATCACGAACAAATCTAAGTACTCTCGGAACGTTCGATGCATTAGATCCATAAATACCGAAGGCGCATTACATAGGCCAAACGGCATTACCGTGAATTCATAATGACCGTAGCGTGTTCCAAACGCCGTCTTGGGAATGTCACCTTCCCGAATCCTCAACTGATAATATCCCGATTTCAAATCCAACTTGGAATAGACCGTTGATCCGGCCAGCTGATCAAATAAGTCATCAATCCGTGGAATCGGATATTTGTTTTTCTCTGTCAGTTTATTCAATTCGCGGTAGTCAATACATAACCGTAAACTACCGTCTTTCTTTTTCACAAATAGAACAAGCGCTCTCCAAGGTGACATACTTGGGCGTATGTATCCCTGCTCCAACAACTCTTGCAATTGGACTTTCAACTCAGCCATCTCTTTTGGCGCGACGCGATATGGTGAGCGGGCCACAGGTTTCGCACCTGGCACCAACTCAATAGAGAAGTCAATCTCCTGCTGGGGTGGTAACCCAGGAAGATCTTTAGGAAACACATCGGCAAACTCTGACACAACCAGAACTTCACCGACACTGGCCTTTGGCTCAACAGCCTGAATTAGCGTGAAGAATAACTCCGCGCCCTTCCGAATAGCATTGACGACTTGGAGCGCAGACAACAACGTCCCGCCAACTCCTCGCATACCAGCGAACTTCGTCACAAGTCCGGTATTCTGGCCCAGTGTGATCTCCTTAGAGTTGCAATCAATAAAGGCACGCTGCTCCGAGAGCCAGTCCATGCCAAAGATCACATCAAACTCCAATAACGGTAGCACAGCTGCACTCAAACCGAAATCCTGACTTCCTATTTGAACATCCACATCGCAAGCCCTATCCGCAAGCATCACACAGCCATTCGGCAATAGCACCCCTGTACTATCAACCGTCACATGACTCGGCACCCCAATTTGAGATACGAAGTCCTCGGACAGAAAAGAATGCGAAACACCCGTATCAAACAGGGCTCTCGCCGGACGATTCCGAATCAGGACAAAGCCTGCAGCACACACATCATGCCCAAGCTACACATAACCAAAAGCAATAGCACATAAGCAAATAATCGATATTCACTCGTACCTGTGACGACGTCACTTTGCTTAATCGCCTCCTGCTGACCAAGGTGATAGATTCGGGGCTGTGCCTAGGACGCAGAGGAATCAACCACCGCTTTGCCCTTATCAGCATAAGACGCACCCGTCTTCTTTTCCCCTTTGGGCTGAACAACCCGATAGTCACGGGCTATATGCCCCACCCAGCCACAGTTATAGCATGTACGAGAATCCGGCCTTGATGTCGCCCCCGACACAACTGTCGTAGCCACTTGCCCAGACGGCTTGGAACTCTTGCCCCCTTTCTTCTGGTAGAACGATTTGCTAGGGCGAGGTGCTTGAAACTCTGGATTTGACACAACCAAGCCCTTGTTCCCTTGCACCCGCCGCAAGTCCTTCTCCAACGCACATGCAATATCAACCAACGCCTGAAACCCTTGGTTCACTGAACTCGAAAGCAGGAACCTCAACTCATCCCGCAATCCTTCATAGAACCGATTCGTTTTCCTTTGGTCATCCGCGAAGATTGTTCCCGCATACCGTCCCAACCTGGTAAACTCATGCAGGTAGGTATCCACGCTATCTTCTCCTTTCTTTAACCGTTGGAACTCATTTTCCCTGGAAATGCGTTGCGCCGCTGGGACATGCTTCGCCAGAAATATTCGAGAGAACTCCTCAATCGATACTTGCGTTAATTGCCTGCCCGCCAAATGGTGTACCTCAACCTCGTCCCACCACAACCGCGCCTCTCCTTCCAGCATGAAGGTGGCCAAGGTGACCTTTAGAGTTTCCTCCGCCCTGATCGCTGTCATTATCCGCTTGACACGCGATAACCAATCCTCTGCCTGCGTTGGGGATCCCAGTCCCGTAAACGTAGGCGGACTGAAGCTCATGAATTGCTTCAACTGTCAGTCAGCTGCTCGTGGATCGATAGCCTCAACCGGCTCGGGTCTTACATCAACACGAACTGGCACTACTGCCGGCTGCGCTTTCCAGGTCGGCTGAATCTTGGCAAATAGAGCCTCAGCAACTAAGCGAACAGTTTTCGCAGATGGAGGAGGTGTTGGCACCTCAGCTGGTGCCGCACTCTCATCAAAGCGCTGGGGCTCAGACTGCCCAGCACCACTACGCGTCACCTATAGGTGGACAAGACACACATTATCGATCGTATGCAAGCAAAACAACCCAAAAAGGAACGCGCAGATTCCTCAAACAAGATTATGTACATTCCTCAGTGGACATTCCAGAGTTCATTAGCGTTACAGCAGGGCGCATAAACACGTGCTCGCCACCCCACAAAAGAATTCGACCACGAATACGAAAGAGGAACACCGAACAAAGCTGATACCAAAATGTAACGACCCCATTCGTTACATGACGTATAGTAGAAGGTCCGGTCGGGGCCCCACACTATATGCAACAAACAGACGGTGAGGTCACAGGATAATACCAAACCATACACGCATCCTAACTCAGAGCATGCTAGCGGAAGCTTTAAGGTGTAAATTTGAACTCTAACCAGGAATGTCCAATATATAAACCACAGTTATATATACAGCCAAGGAATGTACAACAAATACATAGAGTTTGTCCTTAAGGCCTTACAGTTCCTCTTTCCACACCGTATGGATTACAAACATCGGCGCGCAGGCCGGCCATACATGAGTAAAAGAAAAACAAACAAAAACATTCGCTTAGCCTTCAAGGGCCAGTCGCAGCAACAGCAGCAACAGCAGCAAGGGCTTCAGCCCTTCATTTACCACTTGGCTCTCCAGCACATGCATAGGGACAATCCACCCAACGGTGGCAAACAAGGCAACGGTCAGCATTCAGCTGACCCAATTATAATAATCCTACCCCTTTCTCGGGGCAGTAGCATTCTTTCCCTGCACAGCATGGTATCAACAATAGCAACTATGTGCGCGCAGGCACATTCAAGCCATCACAACCGTCGGCCACACGGCCCGACAGTCCGTGCACTCAGGGCACATTCTTGGTGCACCGGAAAACCAGTGTTAACACCACCGTCTACACGGTATTTGAGCATTCTAGTCTTTTCGGCGCGCGGGCCTAAGACTCTCATTAGGCGCTCCAACAAAACCCATAACCAGGCTTCCAAGTCGGACGGACCTAACGCAGGTACGGATCAGCCACCCCCCGTTGCTCAAGTCGTCGTGCCACCTCGAATACGGAATTATCCATGGCAATTTATAGGGGCGGGTCGGTTTCACCTTTCCTGTTCGGTACTCTGCCTTTTCATCGGGTTGCAGCCCAACGGCTCAACCGCACACAAAGTGGCAATGCACGACCACAAGAGTTGCATCCAACCCTCTTCATTTCCTGGACTTCATCCAGTACTTCCTGCTGCACCAAGCAACAGGTAGGCACAAGGCAACACAAGCCATAATCACGGAGTCTTCTCCGATATGCAAACAAGCATCACCAATCTAGACCAGCATGTCCAGATGGGCTTCACACAGCATGCCTAGATCCGTACTCCAATTCCGGACTCTAACAAGGGGGACTTCACATATCTACCCCAAGGGACACCACAACCCACCGCACACTCGCGGGGAAGGGTTTTCCCTATGCAATGCAGAAAAGAAGGACTTCACATGTCCAAGAAGGGAGATCGACACGCCCGTGTCGAACCGACTAAACTCTACCAAAACACGGGCATCGACACGCCCGTGTCGAACCTGACACGCCCGTGTCATGAGACACGCCCGTGTCACCCCTGCCTCATCGAGCTCCAAACTCAACTAGTAGTACACGGGTAGGCACACGGCATCGGACACGCCCGTGTCCAATCTAACACGGCCGTGTTCAAGGCTTGGTTCCAGGCCGTGTAATCTTCTGACTCAATCCGCCTATTATTTGAGTGACACGCCCTGGGGCACGCCCATGTCCCAGGCCATGTACCCCCGACACGCCCTGGGACACGCCCGTGTCCCAGGCCGTGTAAAACAACCTGCACCTCAAATCCATTTTTTTAGATTTTTGGGGTGTTACACTAGGCTTGTAGCTCAGGGCTACAGACAGGAGGAAGGTATAGATTATGACCAAACCTTTGCTACTGTTGCAAAGCTAGAGGCAATAAGGATCTTTCTAGCCTATGCAGCCTATATGAAGTTTAAGGTCTTTCAGATGGATGTCAAAAGTGCATTTCTAAATGGTGAGCTAAAGGAAGAGGTATTTGTTGAACAACCTCCTAGGTTTGTCTCTTCAACTCAGCCCTCACATGTTTTCAAGTTGCAAAAAGCTCTTTATGGACTTAAATAAGCACCTAGAGCCTGGTATGAGACTCTAGCTTGTTTCCTGTTAGAGCACAACTTTGTTAGGGGAGTAGTTAATAGAACCCTTTTCGTCAAGCACCACAAGGACACAATCCTGTTAGTTCAAGTGTATGTGGATGATATTATTTTTGGCTCCACTGATCCCGAACTGTGCAAAAAGTTCTCAGACTTGATGCATTCTAAGTTTGAGATGAGTAGTATGGGTGAGCTGTCTTACTTTCTTGGTCTCCAAGTAAAGCAAGATGTTGATGGCATCTTCATCTCCCAATCCAAATATGCCAAGGAATTGGTAAAGAAGTTTGGGATGGCTGATGCTTCAGCAATGCATACACTTATGGCTACTAATGTAGTTATAGATTCTGATGATCAGGGTAAGCCAGTTGATCAGAAGAATTATAGGGCCATTGTTGGTTCCCTATTGTATTTAACTACAAGTAGGCCAGATATAATGTTTGTTACATGCCTATGTGCTAGATTCCAGGTCAACCCCAAGGAATCTCATTTGATTCTTCTCAAGAAAATTTTGAGATACCTGAAGGGATGTCCAAATCTAGGACTATGGTACCCAGCAGAATCAGAATTTGAGTTAATTGGATATTCTGATTCTGACTATGCTGGTTGTAGAGTTGACAGGAAAAGTACCTCAGGAACTTGTCAGTTCTTAGGAGAGAGATTGGTCTCTTGGTTCTGTAAGAAGCAGGCTTCTCTCTCAACTTCAATTGTAGAGGTTGAATATATAGCAGCTGCTAGTTGTTGTTCACAGATCCTGTGGATTCAAAACCAGCTTTTGGATTATGGGTACACACACAAGAACACAAAAATCATGTGTGACAGTACCAGTGCTATCTCCATTGCACAAAATCCTGTGCACCACTCTAGAACCAAGCAATTTGAGATTAGACACCATTTCCTGAGAGATTGTGTGGAAAAGAACAAGATCAGCCTTGAGTTCATATCCACTGACCTTCAGAGAGGTGTTATTTTCACCAAGCCTTTAGATGAACAGAAGCATCTGTTCTTTTTGGTTCAACTAGGCATGATTAATGGAAAAGACTAAGTGTAACGTCTGCCTTTGTTGAAACTTATTTGAAGATTGTCGAACGACGTTCGAAGATAGTCGATCGAATCAAGCCTGTCGTCGACCTATGGTTGATGAGGCTTATCTGCTTGAAGATCGTCGACCGACATTCGCAGATCGTCGAACAGGTCGAGCCTATCGTCGATCTATGGTTGACGACAGCTTGTTGTTTGTGAAGACAGAAATAGTCGAACGATTGATCGACTACTATGCTTCAGGAACGATCGTCGAACGACCGTTTGACCATCGTCTCCAGTATCTTTTAAAATAGATCGACGATTATTGTTTTAATATAAAACCGATGGTCGACCTAGGATAAGAGATCGTTATTTTTATCGTCGACGGAGAGCATCTTTTCGCATTCCGTCTTTCTGCTTGCTCCCTGTCTCGCGATTTCTGCCGTTTCGCCTTCGCCGTCTCTCTCGCCTTCTCCAACCCCTTCGATGGTGATTGCTCTAGCCCTCCTGTCCGTGGTGAAGTTCGATGCTGGTTTCAGCGTAGACTTTGGTTCTTTCAGCTCCTGCGAGTCTACGATAGTGGAAATCCTCAACCTCTGCAAAGATCAAGGGTTGGAGAAGTTCATGTCCACAAGAATAAAGATAAACATTCAAGAGATTAAAGAATGGGCTTTCACTTCGTCCTCTAATGACGAATCTATGACTGGAACGATAGGCGGAGAAGAGGTAATTTTGACTCCCGCCGTTTTGACTGATATTTTTGGATTATTGAATGGGGAAGAGGATTATGAGCAAGATACCCCAGAATTTGGGAGAATGTTGACTGAATTATGACATACCGACGGCATTCCTTCTAAGCTGCTTAAGGTGAAGTTTCCGTTGAAGATAAAGTTCCTGGCTGAACTACTCGGAAAAGTGCTTCTGGGAAAGCACTCTGCCCATGATAATATAACCAGGCAACAGTTTGCCCTGATGTGTGCCATTGTGAACAAGAAATAGATTAACTGGGCAGGAGTTTTGTTTGATTTGATAAGGAAAAAGAATAGCAAGAAGGAAGTCACCCTGAGTAGGGTGCCTGGGATATTTCTAAAAGAGAAATATCCCCATTTGTTGGCTTCAGTTTCTACATCCATCAATGCCAGCAAAAAGATGGACCCAACCCTGTTTGTCAAATGGAAAAGGAGCTTTCTGAATCCCTCTCCAGCAGGGGTAGCTCCAGTTGCATCTGAGAGCACAAGGACTGCCTCAGTCACTCCCCTCCTTCAAGAAGCAGGCTCAGCCATTCTCTCAGTTCCATCCACTTCTTCTGCATTACCATCCACTTCTACGTAAGTGCCACCATCTACTTCAATTCCATCTACTTCAGTTCCATCTTCTGCATCTCATCTTCTTGATTCTTCCACAATTCTCCATGCATCATCACCAACATCTCCACTCCCTCCTCATCTTGCTAGGATCTCTCATCCTACTTTTGATTTATTGGTTTCTGAGCTATCCACTACTCCTCAGTCACCAATTCCTCATTCAGATCATATTGATCTTCTTGCATCCACCCATCTATCTCAAGTTCACTCTCCATCTCATCAGGAGTACACCATCCCTGCTGTTCATCCTTCTACTGTGATTCCCCCACCATCATTTGAAATAACCCCAGCCTTCATCTCAAGCATATTGGAGTTAATTACTCCTTCAATCAAAATCATGATTGAAGAAGCAATTGCTTCTCTCGTTTCTTCCATCTCTACATTATCATCTTCCATTCTTGCTATCTCAAAATCTGCTGAGCAATCTTCTGTTAGGGGTCTGACTTCAGTTTCTACTGAAATCAGGCAGGGGGAGATGTTCGAGGAAGATGCCTCTGGACTGCCACTTGTTTCTCGCCTAGCAAAGCCCCAAGTTCAGATTCAAGATGTAGCAGAAGCTCCAGTTGTCATTGCAACATCCTCTGCAGTTCCAGCTCCAGCTCTCAAGCCTTCTGATGTTATAATGGAAGCAGAATTTGCTTTTAAAGCTTGTCTCAAAGAAGCTTCTACTCCCCTTGTTGCTCGTTTCCTAGAAGGAGTCATTACCTCCTTTCTAGATGACATGTGGGAAATAGAATGCTCTGAAGAGTCTCCTGAAGGTAATTCTTTCACTCATTTTCTAGACTTGATAACTTACATGTTTGTATGGGAATAACTAGAAGGAATGATACAATTTCATTTAGCACATTTGTGTTCCTGATACTACAGATTTAGTGGAAGAAGTTTTAGCTGTCCAAGAACTTGTTCATCAACCTGCTCTAGAAGTTCTAGCTGATCCAGAACCTACTGTTCAAGATCCTGAGTCTGCTCAACCATCTCAGATAGTTGTGCAAGAAGAACTGGTCTCCATGACAGTTATAGTTGAACAAAAGAATGTTTCAGATATTCAGGAAGAAAAATCTACAGTCTGGGATGACACCCCAGGACTGGATCTAGACACTCTTCTGGCACAGGATGCCTTGGAAGAAGAGAAAGAAAAAGCTTCTTTAAAAGAAAAAGAAAAAGCTGTGCAAGAAGCTTTTGATCCCTATGATCATCCTCCATCATAAAACTCTGAGGATGAGGATGATTCTGATGACTCTGAAGAATCTAAGAGAAAGAAATCTGCCAAAAAGAAAAGAAAAGCTGTTGCTCCTCCTCCTCCTAACCCTGACAATTATATTCCTTATTATATCTTGAAAGGAATAGATCCTAAGTCCAAAGAGTTTCAGCATTGGATGGGATTCTCAAATTAGCAAAAGTTAAGAACGAAATCTAAAAGGTATGACAGTCCAGCTCCAAAATGGACCCCTGGAGGTCCTCCTCCTCCACCTCCCAGTGTAGGAGCTTCTAGAAATTTATCTGCAAATCCTTCTGCCCCGTCTGCTAGGTTTACTCCATCCCAATCTCATCAAAAGAAAAGCAATCAAGGATATCAAAGCAGATCCCAATCTGGATACCAAAGGCATGATGCTGATACAAGAGAACAAGTGAAGGAGGTAGTTTATCAGAAACCAACCTTTTCTCCTCCTCCTTCCAAAGAAACCAAGAGCATATCTTCTTCAAAGCCAGATCATGCAAAGAAAATTGTTTCAAAAGGTAAAAGAGTTATTTTCTCTGAAAAATCGAGTAAGAAATTTGCTGAGTTTGCTCCTCCTTCTCTAGTTATTCAGGAAAATAAAGAGCCAGCTGAAAGCCTGTTAGATCTTTCAATTAAATTTAAAGCTGTGAATCCTGTAGATCCAACCTGTGAAAATGTGTATGAAAGTCAAGAGCTTGATCCTGATTTCAGGATGGCTATATTTCTTGATCTGGTTGGATCAGCCCAGATTAGAAAAGCCAAAGCTGAAGGAAAAGATACTACAGGATTAACGACAATGTCTAAATTCAGAAAGAAGGAGCTTGATAAATTCCAGGTTAGACCAGTGGTCTTTGACCCTTCAAAATATATGGAAAAGCATCCTAAAGTAGTTGTTCCAAGGACATCAGAATCTAGAATTATTGGAGAGCAAGATCTCAAGCTATCGAAGAAAGAAGCTTTAGACCCTTTCAGGAAAATTTCTTTTCTTCCTAATTCCTCTGTATCTAAATCAGATTCTGAAGCTTCTTAAATTTCATTGATTGACAGTTATTTATTTGTCTATTTGATTGATGTTCTCTACTGCTTAGATATTTCCCTTCCTATATTTTATTTATTTCCAGTAGTTTGTTTTGTTTGTTTTGTTGTTGAGAGACTTAACTCAAATAGGGGGAGATTGTTGGTACCCTAGTTTGGATTTGAGTTCAGTCTTCTCTTTTAGTCTCTTGACCCAAGATTTATCTATGGTCAAAGGTTAGTTGTTTAGTTAGTTTGCTCTAGTTGTAGAGTTGTCACTTATCCAGATGAAAATTTGGTTAAGTTGTTTTTGTTCGACTATGGTCGAATGCCGCTCGACTATCGTCTATCGACTGTTCGACGATCGTCTATCAGTTGGTTGACGTTTGTCTGTTGATAATACGTTTTGTAGCCTAAACTATTATCGTATTTTATATTTTATATTGTACAAATTATGTCTATTATTAGTTTATTTTTATCCTTTTTATGTAAATTTTATTGCCACTAACTTTTTCCTGTCTTTTTGCAGGTTTTCAGAAAAATTGCCAAAATGGCCTGTCACGCCCCCCTGTCACGCCCTCCCTGGGCGTGACCTAGGGCGTGTCACCCGATCCCGAGGGCACCTGCTGGAAGGGACAGAAAACGGTCAAAACCGCTGTCACGCCCCCCTGTCACGCCCTCCCTGGGCGTGTCACTAGGCATGACCAGGGGCGTGTCGCCCTCTACCGCAAAGCTGCCGCCGCATTAAATGCCCTTCTGCCTCAGCACGCAAATAGTACTGTCACGCCCCATGTCACGCCCGTGACATGGGCATGACACCTTCCTTTTTCGGCGACTGACGGATTTCCGACCAATGATTTGGACATGACATGCCTGTCACGCCCCCTGTCACGGGCGTGACCTAGGGCGTGACCACCGACGTACCGAAGCAATCATCCCTCCCGCCAGAATCCAGAGCCCGAGGTCAAATCCGTACCTGTCACGCCCCCTGACACGCCCCCCTAGGGCGTGTCAGAGGGCGTGACCAACCCGAGAAAAAATCTATAAATTGAGCCCCCCTCCTCCCCATTTCAGCAAGCTTTGGTTGAGTGGGGGAGGTGCTGCCCCTTTGTTTCTTGATCCTTTTTCATGCTTTTTCTCTCTCTCTCTCCCCTCTCTTTGTACTTTTTGGTTAACCCTAGTTTAATCTTAGTTTGTGCTAGCTTTTAATGTAATTTTCTTCTTGCTTAGTGCTTAATGTAGGGCTAGAATAGGGTTTAATTTTCATGCACTTGTAATTTTATTTTCATTAGTGTAACTTGCCCTTTTTCATTAATAAAATTGTTCTTCCCTTAGCTTGTGTTCTTCTTATGTTTTTCTACTCATCTCCCCCCTCCACTCCATTATGATTAACTAATCCTCCTTGTACTCGATCTTGATGATCCGAGGTTAGAGCGATTATGTTATGATGTTTTAATCAATCTTTTCTTTTTTAGGTTAGGGTCTTGAATTACTCTTGATTAATTACGGGTTGGGGGTATATTTTCGATATATACTCTTCGCCTTTGCTTTCATTCTGGGCTAGCCGAGAGGCCGAAAGAATGAAGTGAGCATTCAAGAGTAAAGGGAGTTGTACGCACCCCTCGAGAGAGACAGACGTCCAAATCTCCCGGATTGGAGTAAAATCCAATAGTGGGGTTCACCGCGTAAAGCGAGTTTTAGGCCTCCGATTTAGACGAGAGTCGGTCGGACCTTCCTAAACTCAGTTGGGCACGACTTCGAGAGAAGCGTGTTCAAGCTTTAGGAACCTCCACGGTCAAGGACCCTTATCCTATTAAGTTTAGATTTTTATCGCATTTTCTTAATCATCTTTAGCCGAGGTGAATCTCGATCGGGTGCATTTCCATTTCATATTGTTCTACCTTTTGTAGTAATCTCATATATTGTGCTCTTTAATTAACTGCAGTAATTTCCTTTCTAGCTTAGTTGTTTGCTTAATAGCGTAACTTAATTGCGGTAGTTCTCTTTCTAGTTTGCTTTAATTTCTCCATTGCGCTTAGATTTTCTAAAACCCTAGTTTTTCCGTCGATAAGATAATAGCGTTCGTGTGAGTAAGCTTAGCCAACAGTTCCCGGATTTCAATACGACACTTGTGTCCCCTTGCTACAATTCGATAGGTATACTTGCCTCATCGGGTTGCTAGTTCGGTTGCGTTTATTTTCTTCGAACCCTAGCGCGCAACAAGTTTTTGGCGCCGTTGTCGGGGACCCAACTTCCGTTGATATTTTGAAAACACGAACCTATTAATTTTATCTCTTCTCTTTCTCATCCCCTTTTCTTTAAAGTTTTAAAAAAAAAATCAAAAAAATTATCACCGCTCTTAATAGAAACCAACCTCACAATTTTTCTACGCCACCTAATTCTCTCGAAAAGGGCAAAGGGCTTTAAGCGCCACTGTCTTGTCTAGTACCTTGCGAACCCTTCACGGGGTAGTCCTTGGGAAGTTCGGGAGTTAATTTATATAAAAAAAAATCTATTTCAAAAAAAAAAAAAAAATTATTTAATTTTCTAAATCTAGTTTTTCTTTCTAGTTTATCCTTTTTCTCTTTCTCTTCTTCTTTTCTGTTCTTTTAGTGCATGACCCGCGGGAGTCCGTCGGTTATTTTGGACTTGGACCACGAAATTGAGCGTACTCTTCGGAGAAGATCGCGATTTCAAGGTCCTACTATCCAAGTGCCGGTTGAGGACTCCGAGTCATTTAATACTTTAAGAATGGAAGAACCCAACGTAGATGAGGCCGTTCAAAGGACTATGTCCTATTATGCACGACCGAACCTCGAGGGAACAGAATCGAGTATAGTCCGTCCTACTATAGCAAATAATAACTTTGAACTAAAGCCTAGCATAATTCAAATGGTGCAGCAATATGTGCAATTTGACGGACTTCAAGATGAAGATCCGAACGCACATATAGCTAGCTTTCTTGAAATTTGCGACACCTTCAAGATAAATGGTGTCACAAATGATGCGATCAGGCTAAGACTCTTCCCCTTCTCTCTAAGAACTAAAGCTAAGCAGTGGCTTAACACACTTCCGAAAAATAGCATAACCACTTGGAATGAATTAACTGAAAAATTTTTGGCGAAGTATTTTCCTCCCGCTAAAACTGCAAAACTTAGGAACGACATCTCTGCCTTCGGACAAATAGACTCTGAAACCCTTTACGAAACCTGGGAGAGATTTAAAGAATTATTAAGACGATGCCCACATCACGCGCGGCCTGTATGGTTACAAGTGCTGACGTTTTATAACGGGCTAAATCAAAGCACGAAGCAAATGATAGACGCAGTTTCTGGCGGTACTTTAAATCATAAGACCCCGGAAGCCGCTCTTGAGCTTTTTGAGGATATGGCCATGAACACTTATCAGTGGAATGTGCCTAGGTCCCGCCCGAACAAGCCTGCAGGTATCTATGAAGTGGACAACGTCTCCCAGCTCGCTCTGCAAGTAGAAATCCTAAGCAAAAAAATAACGGAGATGACTGCTGCCTCCGCCCCTCAGGTATGGGAATCTGCAACCCCTACTCCAGAACATTTAGATTATGTTAATAATTTGCCTAGAACTGCTTTTAATAATTTTTCTGCTGCGAATTTTCATCCGCCTGGTTTTAATTTTCCGAATAGTTATAACCCCGCTTTAAGAAATCACCCGAACTTTTCATGGAGTAATCCATCGAATGCGATGCGCCCACCTCCGCAAAATGATTTTTCTGCACAACCACCACCACCACCACTTCTTCAAAATTACCCAAAACCTCCGAGCTTGGAGGAATTACTTTCTAAATATATCACCACAAATGACGCTACCATAAGAACTTTAACCGGAAGCGTAAAAAGTTTAGAAAATCAGGTAGGACAGCTCGCGAAAATAATTTCTGAGCGACCCGCAGGGTCTCTTCCTTCCAATACCGAACCCAACCCGAGAGAGCAAGCGAAAGCTATAACTCTTCGGAGTGGGAAGCAAGTCTCCGGTATGGTAAGTGAAGAGCCCGAGGCAAGCTCCGCTCCTGCTTTTAAAAATCAAAGCTCTGCTCCGCTTCCACCCTCTGCTGAAGAAGTAATCACCCCCACTTTAGAAAATAATCTCACTCCACCACCCATCTTCAAAAATAATTCAACTCCTCCATACCCCTCTGAACTTAATAGACAACGTCAAGATGATCAGTACTCCCGCTTCTTAGAAATCTTCAAACAAATCCACATTAATCTTCCCTTCCACGAGGCTATTTCGCAAATGCCGAAATACGCCAAATATCTTAAAGACCTCCTCACAAACAAGAAGAAGTTAGAGAATCTTTCGCACGTCACGCTTAACGCCGAGTGCTCCGCCGTTTTAACAAACGGTTTGCCGAAGAAAATCAGTGACCCGGGTAGTTTCTCTATCCCGTGTGTCTTCGGTGATCTCTTTGTTAAACACGCGTTAGCCGACTTAGGCGCAAGTATAAACCTGATGCCCTTTTCGTTGTTCAAAAAGTTAGGGATTGGTAGCCTTAACCCCACGCGTATGAGTATCCAGCTAGCCGATAGATCCGTCAAATATCCGTTAGGAATAGTGGAGGACGTTCTAGTGAAAGTCGACAAGTTCATCTTCCCGGTGGACTTTGTCATTTTGGACATCGAAGAAGACGTCGAGGTTCCCCTGATCCTTGGCCGACCCTTCCTTGCCACCTCCCGAGCCATCATTGACGTAAGCAATGGTAAGCTCTTTCTTCGAGTAGGCGACGACGAAGTCACATTTCCGATCACCCCTTCGATGAAGAACACCTTAGCGAACGATGACTCATGTTTTTTCATAGACGCCGTGAGTGATGATTCTTCCTACTGCCTCTCCGACTTTGAAAAAGAATTTTCTACTTTTTGCTCCTCTTCTCTTACAACAGAATCACTGCAAGGAAGTGATGAATCTTCTTATTGTCTTTCTGAGTTTGAAAAAGAGTTTTCTGATTTTTGTTCTTCCTCTTTCCTTACCACTGAATCTGTACAAGAAGCCGTCTTGGCTGCTAGCCCCACCCCTTATTACGTTCCTTATAAAAAAGTTTATGAAGATATTATTTTTGAAAAAGAAAGAATCTCAAAATCCTCTTATGAAGAACCCCCTACCCTAGAACTTAAAGAACTTCCCGAACACCTAAAGTATGCTTTCTTGGAAAAAGACTCCAAGTTACCAGTTATCGTTTCGGCCTACCTCACGGATACGCAGAACGATAAACTTCTTCTAGTTCTACGTAAGCATCGCCGGGCTATTGCTTGGCAAATTTCTGATATCAAGGGCATAAGCCCATCTTTCTGTACACATAAAATTTTAATGGAAGATAATTCGCGTAACTCTATCCAACCTCAGCGCCGTATAAACCCGAATATGAAAGAAGTAGTTAAGGGCGAGGTTATGAAACTATTAGACGCAGGAATTATCTACCCTATATCGGACAGTAAGTGGGTTAGCCCCGTTCAGGTAGTTCCAAAAAAGGGAGGGATAACCGTAGTTAGTAATGAGAATAATGAATTAATCCCGACACGGACGGTGACGGGTTGGCGTATGTGCATAGATTACCGTAAGTTAAATGACGCCACCCGTAAGGACCACTTTCCTCTACCGTTTATCGACCAGATTTTAGAACGTCTCTCCGGCCATAGCTTTTATTGTTTTCTCGATGGCCTCTCGGGGTACTTTCAAATACCCATCTCTCCCGAGGACCAAGAGAAAACTACGTTTACTTGTCCCTTCGGCACCTTCGCGTACCGAAGAATGCCGTTTGGATTATGCAATGCGCCGGCTACATTCCAACGATGTATGCTAGCAATATTTGACAAGTACGTAGAAAGCATTATGGAGGTATTCATGGACGATTTCTCCGTGTTCGGCGACTCCTTCGATAGATGTTTAGAAAACCTCGAAAAAGTCTTAGAACGATGCGAAGAAACTAACCTTGCCCTAAATTGGGAAAAATGCCATTTTATGGTGAGGGAAGGGTTAGTTTTGGGTCATAAAATTTCTGCTAAAGGTATTGAGGTAGACGTTGCCAAGATAGAAGTTATTAAGAAGTTGCCGCCACCTACAAACATAAAAGCTATAAGAAGTTTCCTAGGCCACGCTGGTTTTTATCGTCGTTTTATAAAGGACTTCTCCAAGATCACTAAGCCCCTCACCCATCTCTTAGAAAAAGACGCTCCATTCATTTTTGATGACTCTTGTATTTCTGCCTTTGAATTAATTAAAGAAAAGTTAATTAACGCGCCAATTATGATAGCTCCGGTGTGGGACCTTCCTTTCGAGATTATGTGCGATGCGAGTAGTTTTGCGGTGGGAGCCGTATTAGGTCAACGCATATCTAAGAACTTCCACCCCATCTATTACGCTAGTAAAACCCTCACATCTGCACAAGAAAATTACACCACAACCGAGAAGGAGCTCTTGGCTGTAGTATTTGCGTTTGATAAATTTCGCCCTTACATTACACTTTCAAAAATCATTGTTTTTATGGACCACTCGGCCCTCAAGTACCTTCTTGCCAAAACGGATGCCAAGCCTCGCTTGATTCGCTGGGTCTTACTCCTCCAGGAGTTTGACTTAGAGATCCGTGATAAGCGAGGAGCCGAGAACTTGGCCGCCGACCATTTATCAAGATTAGATAACCCCTTTATAGAAAAATTAAATGAAAAATCTTTTAATGACTATTTTCCTGATGAGAAGCTGCTTTTAGTTAATACATCTACTTCTCCTTGGTTCGCGCACATCGCCAACTATCTAGTGGCCCGGGTGCTCCCAAAAGAGTTCTCCTCTCAGCAGAAGAAGAAATTCTTTTCTGAGCTGAAGAACTACTTTTGGGAAGACCCGCATCTTTTCAAAATTTGTGCGGATCAAGTGATAAGGAGATGTGTTTCTTTTGATGAAGGAATTGATATTCTAAAACATTTGCATGAAGGTCCGACAGGTGGGCACTATCAAGCTGCTCGCACTGCTCATAAAGTGCTTTGCGCGGGTTTTTACTGGCCTAGCCTGTTTAAAGACGCGCAAGCGTTTGTGAGCAGGTGTGATAGTTGCCAACGGTCGGGCAATATTTCTAATAAAAATGAAATGCCGCAAAATTATTTCTTAGAGTGCGAAATTTTCGACCTCTGGGGAATTGACTTTGTTGGCCCCTTCCTTCTAGCTTCGGAAACAAATATATTTTAGTTGCTGTTGATTATGTTTCACGATGGGCTGAGGCCCAAGCTCTTCCTACGAACGACTCCCGAGTTGTAGTCACGTTTTTAAAAAAATTATTTTCTAGATTCGGTACGCCACGCGCAATCGTTAGCGATAGGGGTTCCCATTTCTGTAACACGCAAATTTCAAAAATCCTTACTAAATACGGCGTTACGCATAAACTATCCACTGCCTACCACCCCCAAACTAACGGTCAAGTCGAAGTAGTAAATAGAGAAATAAAAAGAATATTAGAAAAGACTGTTTCAACTTCTAGAAAAGACTGGTCAACCAAACTTGACGATGCTCTATGGGCCTACCGAACAGCGTACAAAACCGCCCTCGGATGTACGCCGTATCGGCTGGTCTATGGAAAATCGTGCCATCTGCCCGTAGAGTTAGAACACCGCGCCTTTTGGGCCTTAAAATTTTTAAACTTCGATCCCCACTCAGTCGGTGACCTTCGAAAATTCCAACTAAATGAACTCGACGAGTGGCGCTCTTATGCTTATGAAAATAATAAACTTTATAAAGAGCGGACGAAGCGTTTACACGATAAACACTTAAGGCACCCTAAAAACTTTAAGCCGGGCGGACCAAGTCCTTTTATATAATTCTCGTTTACGTTTATTTCCGGGTAAATTAAAATCTCGCTGGTCTGGCCCGTTTTCTGTTTTAGAAGTATTTCCTTATGGAACTGTTTTAATTTCTCACCCTGATAAGGGTAATTTCAAAGTGAATGGTCAGCGTCTTAAACTGTATTTTTCTGGTGATGATGATGTCAGTCCAAACACTATTAAGTTTCTGCTTCACGAACTTTAATCTTGAACTTTTTATTTTTTTTTGCTAAAAACAATTTTATTTCGGGACAACAATATTTTTGGACAATATTATTTTTTTGATGCGTCGAGCTCAACGACGCTTTAACCAAAGGGCGCTCTTGGGAGGCAACCCAAGTTATCTTTTTCTGTTTTCTTTATTTTACAATTTTTGCCTCGGACGGCTCCGACAAGCTGAAGCTTCTGCGATCGCCTGCTCCAACATTGCTGAATCCATCACAAAGTCCAAAGAAGACATTCGGGGAGCGACATCACTCAGCTTTCGCAGCAAATAAATCCGGGGAAGTACCTGTATTTCAATTCTGTCTTTCAATTCTGTACTTTATTTTTCTCTCCTTCTCCAATCCCCTTCTTTAGCCATTGAGGACAATGTCTGTTTTAAGCTTGGGGGAGGATTTCCTCCTTCATTTTTGCGTAGTGTAAATAATCTTCTTTTTGTATATATTGTAAATATTTCCAAAAAAAAATGAATATCTTAAAATTCCAAAAAAAAAGAGAAAAATTTTCCAAAATCAAAAAAAAAAGAGAATATTTCTCAAAATAAAAAAAAAATATATGTGTGTTTTTGAATAGTTTAGACATTTTGGTATTTCAATAGTACCCCTAGTTTTTAGTTTTGTTTTACTCAAAATCTCCTATAAACAACTTAGTTAATTATAATATTTCTAATCGTCCTTTTTAATTATGTTTCACAAGTAAAATGTTGGCCATGCTGTGTTTCTAATTCACGGTAGCATGTTAAGGTGAAATATTTTTCTAAAACTCGCATTTCTATTATGGTTTTTTGTTGTTTATTTCCTTTACTTTCTTAAAAATTCATCATCCACTATTTTCTTTTTCGTTTTTGAATAATTTTTGTAAAGTCAACTTTTGAATAACGTAGTAGATGTGAACGATCCAAGTCACCTATTATTTCTATTTTCAAGTTAATTTCATCAATCTTCTTTTATTATCTAGGACTCGCTCTTTGAAAATTTTTCAAACCTTTGTTTTAAATAAATTCAAAAGCGTGAAAATGATTTAGGCCATTTTTGTTTTCGTTTGAGCTTTCCTGCCAACCTAAAAAAACTTTTACCACTAGTTAGCCGTTTTTGAGCCTTTTTCCGATTTCATTTGATAGCTCCTCCTTTCATTTCAGTTTCACCAAAGCCAAAATTTCCAACCTATCGAATCACACTAGCCTTTTTGAGTTTCATAAATTATTTTGACGATTTTGATAGGGTATTTTGTGATTTTTGTGGAGAAAGGTTTTCGAAAAAAAAAAAAAGAAGTATGTTCAAAAGTGATGTTTATTTTTTGTTTGGCCAACTCAAAAAGGAAAATAAGAATATTTATGGCCTTTGTTTTGAAAAAAGGAAAAAAATGGAAAAGAAAAAAAAATGAAAAAGAAAGAAAAAAAATGTGTATATATTTTTATGAAAATTTTTGAAACTCTTTGCTTTGGTTTAGTGTGATTTTAAAACCTTCACGTTTATCTTTGAATTCCACTCCTAATTATTTTCCTAAACCAAACGTTTCTGTCCTATTTAAGTCCTTTTGATTCACGCTTTTTGATTTTTTATTTAACAACTAAGAAAAGAAAAACAGTAAATCAGTTTTAGTTTTAGATTTAAACCTAGATTTTTGATAATTAAATTGATATAATTATAATGCGTTGCTTGGATCTAGTAACAACTCAATGCGTGTTTTTCATTTTTCGTTGCTTTACTTAAGTCCATTTAAAAAATCTCGCTAAAATTTTGGATGATTTGTTTTTATTAAGTAAAGTTTTTAAAAGTTTTACCATACCTAAATAATTGTTTTAGACTTACATTTCACCTTTTCCCTACTAAGAATTTCGCATAGTACTTGTGTAGGCATAATTAGAACTTTTTGATTAGTCATTTTTATAAATATCTAGTTTTTATATTTTTGCTTGGGGACAAGCAAAGCTTAAGCTTGGGGGAATTTGATAATACGTTTTGTAGCCTAAACTATTATTGTATTTTATATTTTATATTGTACAAATTATGTCTATTATTAGTTTATTTTTATCCTTTTTATGTAAATTTTATTGCCACTAACTTTTTCCTGTCTTTTTGCAGGTTTTCAGAAAAATTGCCAAAATGGCCTGTCACGCCCCCCTGTCACGCCCTCCCTGGGCGTGACCTAGGGCGTGTCACCCGATCCCGAGGGCACCTGCTGGAAGGGACAGAAAACGGTCAAAACCGCTATCACGCCCCCCTGTCACGCCCTCCCTGGGCGTGTCACTAGGCGTGACCAGGGGAGTGTCGCCCTCTGCCGCAAAGCTGCCGCCGCATTAAATGCCCTTCCGCCTCAGCACACAAATAGTACTGTCACGCCCCATGTCACGCCCGTGACATGGGCGTGACACCTTCCTTTTTCGGCGACTGACGGATTTCCGACCAATGATTTGGACATGACATGCCTGTCACGCCCCCTGTCACGGGCGTGACCTAGGGCGTGACCACCGACGTACCGAAGCAATCATCCCTCCCGCCAGAATCTAGAGCCCGAGGTCAAATCCGTACCTGTCACGCCCCCTGACACGCCCCCCCTAGGGCGTGTCAGAGGGCGTGACCAACCCGAGAAAAATCTATAAATTGAGCCCCCCTCCTCCCCATTTCAGCAAGCTTTGGTTGAGTGGGGGAGGTGCTGCCCCTTTGTTTCTTGATCCTTTTTCATGCTTTTTCTCTCTCTCTCCCCCTCTCTTTGTACTTTTTGGTTAACCCTAGTTTAATCTTAGTTTGTGCTAGCTTTTAATGTATTTTTCTTCTTGCTTAGTGCTTAATGTAGGGCTAGAATAGGGTTTAATTTTCATGCACTTGTAATTTTATTTTCATTAGTGTAACTTGCCCTTTTTCATTAATAAAATTGTTCTTCCCTTAGCTTGTGTTCTTCTTATGTTTTTCTACTCATCTCCCCCCCTCCACTCCATTATGATTAACTAATCCTCCTTGTACTCGATCTTGATGATCCGAGGTTAGAGCGATTATGTTATGATGTTTTAATCAATCTTTTCTTTTTAGGTTAGGGCCTTGAATTACTCTTGATTAATCACGGGTTGGGGGTATATTTTCGATATATACTCTCCGCCTTTGCTTTCATTCTGGGCTAGCCGAGAGGCCGAAAGAATGAAGTGAGCATTCAAGAGTAAAGGGAGTTGTACGCACCCCTCGAGAGAGGCAGACGTCCAAATCTCCCGGATTGGAGTAAAATCCAATAGTGAGGTTCACCGCGTAAAGCGAGTTTTAGGCCTCCGATTTAGACGAGAGTCGGTCGGACCTTCCTAAACTCAGTTGGGCACGACTTCGAGAGAAGCGTGTTCAAGCTTTAGGAACCTCCACGGTCAAGGACCCTTATCCTATTAAGTTTAGATTTTTATCGCATTTTCTTAATCGTCTTTAGCTGAGGTGAATCTCTATCGGGTGCATTTCCATTTCATATTGTTCTACCTTTTGTAGTAATCTCATATATTGTGCTCTTTAATTAACTGCAGTAATTTCCTTTCTAGCTTAGTTGTTTGCTTAATAGCGTAACTTAATTGCGGTAGTTCTATTTCT
The DNA here is from genome assembly GCA_039513925.1 of Platanthera zijinensis. NCBI lineage: Eukaryota > Viridiplantae > Streptophyta > Magnoliopsida > Asparagales > Orchidaceae > Platanthera > Platanthera zijinensis. The sequence continues at coordinate 187,563,354 of CM077080.1, read as the reverse complement.
AGTTTGCTTTAATTTCTCCATTGCGCTTAGATTTTCTAAAACCCTAGTTTTTCCGTCGATAAGATAATAGCGTTCGTGTGAGTAAGCTTAGCCAACAGTTCCCGGATTTCAATACGACACTTGTGTCCCCTTGCTACAATTCGATAGGTATACTTGCCTCATCGGGTTGCTAGTTCGGTTGCGTTTATTTTCTTCGAACCCTAGCGCGCAACATCTGTCAGCAGATCGTCTATCTCTGAGTTAGTTCAACTCTTGTTAGCTCGACGTTTTGTGGAATCTGCCTCGCCGATTGTCGAACCCCGCTCGACTTCTTTTGACCAGACAGATTTCTTGATAGTTCAACTATCTACTTTGATAGTTCAACTATCTGATAGTTCGACTATCTGTTTGATAGGTCGACTATCTGTGTTGCTTGATAGTTCGACTATCTGTCTTGATAGGTCGACTATCTGTTGTGTTTGATAGTTCGACTATCTGCTTGGATAGTTCAACTATCTGATAGTTCGACTATCTGTTTGATAGGTCGACTATCTGTCTTCTTTGATAGTTCGACTATCTGTTTGATAGGTCGACTATCTGTTTTCTGTGATAGTTCGACTATCTGTTTGATAGGTCGACTATCTGTTTTGTTTGATTGTTCGACTATCTGTTTGATAGGTCGACTATCTGTTTTGCTTGATAGTTCGACTATCTGTCTTGATAGGTCGACTATCTGATAGCTCGACTATCTGTTCTGATAGGTCGACTATCTGCTATGGTAGTTCGACTATCTGCTTTGATAGTTCGACTATCTGTATCGTTCGACTATCTGTTTGATAGGTCGACGATCTCTGTGCTTCGGTCGACGATCTCCAAGGGACGTTTGACGTTCTGCTGTATGTCTTTAGTAATTTTGTCCTCTTCTATTCTATGATTTATTTCATATTTATTTGGCATATTTTATAAAAGATTATTTCAGTAAATTTATGCTATCATTTCTAAGCAATACTTGCTTGCTTCTTTATGCATAAGTTAAGCTTTTCTCTGATAAAGTTGTTTGTCTTATTAGTTGACAAATCTTGTTGCTTTATCTGCCATGCTGTCCTTTATAGCCGTTAGACTCAAAAAGTCTTCTCTGGCCGTAAAGAGTTTCTTCTGATGTGACTTTCTCTAGTATTCTTTTATCAGATTTATTTGCAGCTTCTTAGAAAGCTTTATCCTCGTATAGGATATCTGTCTGCAGGATTTGTTTTTGCTTTATGCTATTTGCAGCCCAGTTTGCAGATTTCAGAAGAAGACAAGATTCAAACTCAAATTAGAGCCGTTGAAAAGGCCCATATATAAAGAGCTTCTTTTGAAAGAAGACCAAGAGAACACATACAGAGACACCAGATATACAGATAAAAAAAAGCAAGAAGAGTTACAGCTCTGAGTGATTGATACTTTCAACTGAGAAGATCATCTCTCTTCAACCTTCTTCTTCAATCCTGAGTTCATCCTGCTGCAAGGAACATTCACTCAGTGCCTCAAGAAGAAGAAGAAGAAGAAAGAAAAGCCTGTGAAGAAGAACAATCATTCAACAATCAAGAGTCTTCTTCAAGCTTCTCCTTCAGAACTTCAAGAAAGTTCTTTGTCTCAAGTTCAAAAGAGTTCCTGCACCCTGAAGCAAGACTCCTTCCTGGATATTCTCTAAGCCAGGGGGAGCCTTGATTCTTTAGAGCTTTCTAGCTCTGTGCAATCCATTAGCTTCTCTAATCTGTTTTAACAATAGAGAAGAAACTTTAACTCTCTCAACCTCCTGTACAAAGGGTTATTACTCCCTTCAAAAGTAAACCTTGGTGGCAGGGCACCTGATCAAAAACCTATGTTGGATTTTGATCTCCTGATCAAAAGCTCAAAGGGTCTACTTGATCTACCTGAAGCAGATCAGTTGGTGGCAGGGAACCTGAACAAAAACCTGTAGTGGATTCCTACCAGGGTGGTAGAAGATTGGGCGTACCTATTTAGAGGGAACCACTATAAACTTCTTGTATCGTCTGTGTTGCTGATTTAATTTATTGCACTGTGGCTGTGAGTAGAAATAACTAGGATTGCTAGTTGCTGTGATAGGACCCAAGCTTAACTGTAATTACAGTTAGCCCTCTCTTGTGCACTACACTTTGTGTTAGGCTCTAGGGTTTCAAATATCTATAAACTTATTCCGCAAATTAACTCTAAGGGAGTTGAGTAGGGTGTTATAATTTTTGAATACTCTATTCACCACCCCTCTAGAGTTGTATCTATCCTCACTTTCAGCACTTCTCCAAAATGTTCCAAAGAGCTTACACCTCAGGACCTCAGCCTTACACTCAGGTTTTATTAAGAACCCTACCACAAAAACACAAAGGTTCCTACCTCAGAGCCCTGCAGTGCTTTTAAAGCTTAGTGGTCCTCAAACCACCTACCTCAGCCTTATCTCTAAGATCTACAACTCAGGCTTTTCAGCCCTACAATTTTAGGCATTAGGTTCTACTCTAAGAGTGTTGCAGCACTCCTACATCTCAGATCCAAAAGGATCCTACAAGATGGAAATGGGTTGATGTGGTTCTTAATTGATCACAAGAGGAATTCCTCTATGACAATTAGCCTCTAGTCAATTAGACTCAGCCCCCCACTTTGACACCAAGAGAGTTTTCCTATATCATCTTTACTGGACTGAGTGCACCTCAGTCCCAAATACTTCATAGGAACAAGTTTATGCAGTTGAGGTGGAAGAAATCTGCAGAATAATATTTTGCCTCTTTCTGAATTGAACTAAAGATTCAACTCTCTTCTTCACAACAATAATGATATAGAACCTTTGGCTTGTATTGGAAGCAACTAGCAGATATGTTTTTCTACTCCTTTTTGAACAAAGCTAACTTCTCAGCTCAGATTTCTTCTTCACAACTCCTCAAGTGTATGTTCTTTTAGAAAGTAGTGGATGGATCTGTGAAGCTCCTACAATAAGGGTTGGCTCATATTGATATCACTTTCTCAGAGAATCACCCTGAGCTTGTTTGCTATTGTAGATGAAGATGACACCAACAAACTTACCATTGACGATGTTGATCTTAAAAGCTAACTTATTCTTTGTCTTTCTGACTTGAGCTTCCTGTTCTTTAGCTCCACAACAATGCCGGAGAAGAAAAACAACTGTGACTAATTCTTTTCCTGTAAAGAGCACTTCCTTTTATTTACTGAGACCCAACGACTCTTTTAGTCGTGGGTCCCATACTTTTAATGTTGGTTGCAATTTTTCTTTAATGCCAACTATCGTATAGTATGTCTGCGGCAAACTTTGTCGCGTACTGTAGCCATCCCGCCACTTATTTAAAATATGTTGACTTGTTGACTTACTGACGTCATCAGCTGTGGACTTTGCCAAAAATCAAGCAACATTAGCATAGTTATTGAGTGAGTATGCATCACTCAATGCCAAAACACATGGATAGATTTATTGTATCATGGAATTTAGTGAGTAGCCTTCACTGAACGCCAAACTACTTGGAATATAAATCTATTTCTATGCATTGAGAGCGTTGAGTGAACAACCCTAACTCAACGCCATCTGTCGTAGCCATATATCTGCTTCTTTAGCAACTGAAGCATTGAGAGCATTGAGTGAGCATGCCTCACTCAATGTTATTTACTTTTACTAATTTCTACAAAAAGGCATTTAGAGCGTTGAGTGAGCATGCCTCACTCAACTCTTTTCGCCTTAGCCATTTTTCTATGTTTAAAACCACTAGGCTTGCACTATCTTATTTGAACTGAGTTCGACGAATGGTGAACTGAGCTCGACGAAATTTGAAATTAGTTCGAAGAAATCTCAACTGAGCTCGACGAACTCATAACTCAAGCTTTGAACTTAGCTTGACGAAATGTGAGCTGAGCTCGAAAAACTCTGAACTAAGCTCGATGAACTCAGAACTCAAGCTCTGAACTTAGCTCAACGAAATGTGAGCTGAGCTCGACGAACTCTGAACTCAGTTCTACGAAATCTCAACTGAGCTTGACGAACTCAGAACTCAAGCTCTGAACTTAGCTCGACGAATTGTGAGCTGAGCTCGACGAACTCTGAACTCAATTCGATGAATTTTAAACTTTGTTCAACCAGTTATACATACAGCCTTTTTGCTGAATGGCGGTGAGTGTGTCTTCATCACTCAATGCAAAAACACTCAGCCAAATTTCTCTTTGGTAGCATGGATTTGAGTGAGTTAACTTCACTCAATGCCTGTGGACTTAGCCACATTTCATCTCATTCAGACTTTAGGCTTTTACTGCTTTAGCCTATTTTAGTGCTTTTTGTTGTATGGCGTTGAGTGAGATGACTCCACTCAACGCCTTTCGACTTAGCCATTTTCTTAGCTTGCCACTTCCTTGGCTTTGAATATATAGGCTTTACACAGCGCTATAAGTAATCTGGCATTGAGTAACTGATCTTCACTCAATGCCTGTGGAATTAGACAGTTATCTATCTTTCCACCACTTAGGTAAGAACTTACCTTTCTTAGCCAATTAGGCAACCTGTCCCATCATAGCTTATTAGGAAAAACTACAATCATTCACCATGAACATAAGTTAAATTATAACATGTGTATAAATTATTTTTCTAATCTTTATAAAATAGAATTCAAAAGCAAGGAAATTTAAAATATAATAAGAGTACAAAAAGTGAACTCGCAAAAACATGCTAATTTCTATAAAAGGGAAGTCAAAAGCAGAAAATTTTAAAATAAATACGAGTACGTGATGTGAACTCGCGAACACTTATTAATCTCTTCAAAGAATAAGTTAAAAATAGGTAAATTTAAAATATAATGCGAGTACCTGAGTGAGCTCGCGAACACCTGCTAATCTCTACAAAAGAGAAGTCAAATAGGAAAATTTATTATATAACGTATGTAAATGAATAGAACTCATGAATAACTGCAAATCTCTCCAAAAGAGAGGTCAAAAACAGTTAAATTTAAAATATAACGAGAGTACCTTAAGTGAACTTGCATAAAACCTTCTAATCTCTCCAAAAAGAAGTCAAAATAAGGTAAATTTAAAATATAATGTGAGTACCTAAATATAACTCTTGAACACCTACTAAGCTTTACAAAAGAGAAGAAAAAGAAAAACAGGTAAATTTAAAATATAACACGAGTACAGAAGCTAACTCGCAAACACCTAATAATCTCTAGAAATGAGAAGTCAAAAACATGTAAAATTTAAATATAATGCGAGTACTTGAAGTGAACTTACGAACACGAAATAATCTCTACAAAATAGAATTCAAAAGTAGGTAAATTTAAAATATAATGTAAGTAGCTTAAGTAAACTCGTGAATACCTGCTAATCTCTACAAAATAGAAGTAAAAAACAGGTAAATTTAAAATATAATGCAAATACTTGAAGTGAACTTGAGAACTCCTTCTAATCTATGAAAAAGAGAAGTCCAAATCAAGAAAATTTAAAATTTAATGCGAGTACCTGAAGTGAACTGGCGAACACCTGTTAATCTCACCAAAAGAGAAGTCAAAAGTAGATTACTTTAAAATATAATGTGAGTACCTGAAGTTAACTCACGAACTCCTGCTAATCTCTGCAAAATTGAAGTTAAAAGCTGGTAAATTTAAATTATAACGCGAGTTCTTGAAGTGAACTCATGAACTCCTGCTAATCTATGCAAATGAGAAGTCAAAAGCAAGTAAATATAAAGTATAACATGAGTACCGGAACTGAATTCGCAAACATCTGCTAATATATGCAAAAGAAAAATCAAAAGTAGGTTAATTTAATATATATAAGCGAGTACCTGAAGAGAACTCGCGAGTACTTGCTAATCTCACCAAAAGAGAAGTAAAAAGCATGTAAATTTAAAATAAAACTCGAGTTTGTTAAGAGAACTATCAAATACATGCTAATCTAAATAAAAAGAAGTAAAAAGCATGTAAATTTACAATATAATACAAGTACCAGAAGTTAACTTGTGAACACCTGCGAATCTCTGGAAAAGATAACTCAAAAGAAGGTAAATTTAAATATAACGCGTTACATAAAATGAACTCGCGAACACCTGCTAATCTTTGTAAATGAGAAGTCAAAAGTAAGTAAATTTAAAATATAATAAGAGTACCTGAAGTTACCTCATGAACTCCTGCTAATCTCTGCAAAGGATAAGTCAAAAGCAGGTAAATTTAAAATATAATTCCAGTACCTAAAGTGAACACGCGAATACCTTCTAATCTCTGCAAAGGAGTAGTCAAAAGAAGGTAAATTTAAAATATAACGCGAGTACCAGAATTGAACTTGTGAACACCTGCTAATATCTATAAAGGAGAAGTCAAAAGAAGGTAAATTAAAAAAAACATAAGTACCTGAAGTTAACTCGCAAACACCTGTTAATCAATATAAAAGAGAAGTGAAAAGCAGGAAAATTTAAAATATAATATGAGTGCCTGAAGTGAACTCATGAACACCTGCTAATTTCTGCAAAAGAGAGGTCAAAAGTAGGTAAATTTAAAATATAATGTGAGTTCCTAAAGAGAAATTGCAAACACCTACTAATCTCTCCAAAAGAGAAGTCAAAAGTATATAAATTTAAAATATAATGGGAGTACATGAAGTGAACTCACGAAGTCCTGCTAATCTCTCCAAAAGAGAAGTCAAAAGCACGTAAATATAAAATATAACGCGAGTATATGAAGTGAACTTGGGAACACCTGTTAATCTGTGCAAAAGATAAGTCAGAAGTAGCTAAATTTAAAATATAATATGAGTACTTGAAGTGAACTCATTAAAACCTTCTAAACTCTCCAAAAGAGAAGTCAAAAACTGGTAAATTTAAAATAATATGCGAGTACCTGAAGTGAACTCGCGAACACCTACTAATCTCTACAAAAGAGAAGTCAAAAATAGGTAATTTTAAAATATAATGTGAGTACCAGAAGTTAACACACGCACGCCTACTAATCTCAGGAAATGAGAAGTCAAAAGAACGAAAATTTAAAATATAACGCAAGTATATACAGTGAACTCGTGAAAACCTGCTAATCTTTAAATATTAGATGTCAAAAGCAGGTAAATTTAAAATATAATACGAGTACCTGACATGAACTCGCAAACACATGGTAATCTCTACAAAAGTGAAATCAAAAGCAGCAAAATTTAAAATATAATGCGAGTATAAGAAGATAACTCGCGAACAACTGCTAATCTGTAATGGAGAAGTCTAAAGCAGGTGAATTTAAAATATAATGTGTGTACCTAAAGTGAACTCGTGAACACCTACTAATCTATGCAGAGGAGAAGTCAAAAGTAGGTAAATTTTAAGTATAACAAGAGTACCTAAAGTGAACTCGCAAACAACTGTTAATTTCTACAAAAGTGACGTAAAAAGAAGAAAAATATAAAATATAACCCGAGTACCTGAAGTGAACTCACAAACACTTGCTAATCTCTACAAAAAAGAAGTTAAAAGCAGGTAAATTTAAAATATAATGTGAGTACTTGAATTGAACTCACGAACACCGGCTAATCTCTACAAAAGGGAAGTCAAAAATAGGAAAATTTAAAATATAATGCAAGTACATAAATAGAACTCGTGAATACCAACAAATCTCTATAAGAGAAGTCAAAAGTAGGTAAATTTAAAATATAACGCGAATACCTAAAGGAAACTCGCAAAAAACCTTCTAATCTCTCCAAATGAGAAGTCAAAAGCAGGTAAATTTAAAATATAATGCGAGTACCTAAAGTGAACTCATGATCAACTACTAATCTTTACAAAGAGAAGTTAAAAATAAATAAATTTAAAATATAACACTAGTACTAGAAGTTAACTCGCAAACACCTACTAATCTCTTGAAAGGAGAAGTCAAAATCAGGTAAAATTTAAATATAACGCGAGTACATGAGGTCATCATGCGAACACAAAATAAGCTCTACAAAAGAGAAGACAAAGTAGGTAAATTTAAAATATAATGCGAGTATCTGAAGTAAACTCGCAAACACCTGCTAACCTCTACAAAATAGAAGTCAAAAAAGGTAAATTTAAAATATAGAGTAGTACTTGAAGTGAACTCGAGATCTCCTTCTAATTTATGCAAATGAGAAGTCCAAATCAAGAAAATTTAAAATATAATGTGAGTACCTGAGATGATCTCGCAAACACCTGTTCATCTCACCAAATGAGAAGTCAAAACTAGATAAATTTAAAATATTATGCAAGTACCTGATGTGAACTAGGGAACACCTGCTAATCTCTGCAAAATTGAAGTCAAAATCAGGTAAATTTAAAATATAACGCGAGTACCTGAAGTGAATTCGTGAACTCCTGCTAATCTATGCAAAGGAGAAGTCAAAAATATGTATATTTAAAGTGTAACCCAAGTACCAGAAGTGAATTCACAAACATCTGCTAATCTCTGTAAAAGAGAAATCAAAAGAAGGTAAATTTAATATATAACGTGAGTACCTTATGAGAACTCGCGAGTACCTCCTAATCTCTCCAAAAGAGAAGTCAAAAGCAGGTAAATTTAAAATACAATGCGAGTACCTGAAGTGAACTAGCGAACTCATGCTAATCTCTACAAAATAGAAGTCAAAGCAGGTAAATTTTAAATATAACCCGAGTACTCGAAGTTAACTCGCGAACACCTGCTAATCTCGAGAATGGAGAAGCCAAAGGCAGGTAAATTTGAAATATAATGTAAGTACATAAAGTGAACTCGCAAATGCTTCCTAATCTCTGCAAAGGAGAAGTTTTAAGTCGGTAAATTTAAATTATTATGCGAGTATTTTAAGTGAACTTGCGAACACCTACTAATCTCTACAAAAGAGAAGTTAAAATTAGTAAATTTAAAATATAACACGAGTATCAGAAGATAACTTGCGAACGCCTACTAATCTCTGGAAAGGAGAAGTCAAAAGCGGGTAATTTTAAAATATAATGCAAGTACCTGACGTGAACTCACGAACACCTGCTAATATTTGCAAATGAGAAGTCAAAAGCAGGTAAATTCAAAATACAATCTGAGTACCTGAATTAAAGTAGTGAACACCATCTAATCTCTACAAAGGAGAAGTCAAGAGCAAGTAAATTTAAAATATAACATGAGTACCTGAAGTGAACTTACAAAAACCTGCTAATCTATACAAAAGACAAGTCAAAAGCAGGTTAATTTAAAATACAATACGTGTACCTGAAGTTAACTCGCGAACAGTTACTAATCTTTATAAAAGAGAAGTAAATAAGAAGGTAAATTTTAAATATAATACGACTACCTTAAGTAAACTAGTGAACACCTGCTAATCTTTACAAAAGAGAAGTAAAAAATGAGTAAATTTAAAATATAACACGAGTACCAGAAGTTACCTCGCAAACACTTGCTAATCTATGCAAAGCAGAAGTCAAAAGTAGGTAAATTTAAAATATAACAAGAGTACTTAAAGTGAACTCACAAACGCCTACTAATTTCTACAAAAGAGAAGTCAAAAGAAGAAAATTTTAAAATAACACACGAGTACCTGAAATGAACTCGCGAACACTTATTAATCTCTACAAAGAAGAAGCTAAAAGCAGGTAAATTTAAAATATAACGTGAGCAACAGTAGTGAACTCGCGAACACCTTCTAATCTCTAAAAAAGAGAAGTCAAAAATAGGAAAATTTAAAATATAACGCAAGTAAATGAAGAGAACTCGCGAATACCTGCAAATCTCTCCAAAAGAGAAGTCAAAAGCAGGCAAATTTAAAATATAATGTGAGTACCTGAAGTGAACTAGGAAAAAACTTTCTAATCTCTCCAAAAGAGAAGTCAAAAGCAAGTAAATTTAAAATATAATACAAGTACCTAAAGTGAACTCGTGAACACCTGCAAATCTTTACAAAAGAGAATTTAAAACAGTTAAATTTAAAATATAACATGAGTACCAGAAGTTGACTCGCAAACACCTTGTAATCTCTGGAAAGGAGAAGTCAAAGCAGATAAATTTAAATATAACGCGAGTACCTGAAGTGAACATGCGAACAAAAAATAATCCTTACAAAAGAGAAGTCAAAAGTAGGTAAATTAAAAATATAACATGAGTACTTGAAGTGAACTAGAGAACTTCTAATCTATGTAAAGTATAAGTCCAAATCATGTAATTTTAAAAATATAATGCGAGTACTTGAAGTGAACTCAAGAACTCATTCTAATCTATGGAAAGTAGAAGTCCAAATTAAGTAAATTTAAAAATATTATAAGAGTACATGAATTCAACTCGCAAAGACCTGCTAATCACTACAAAATTGAAGTCAAAAGCAGGTAAATTTAAAATATAATGCGAGTACCTGATATGAACTTGTGAAATCCTGCTAATCTATGCAAAAGAGAAGTCAAAAGCAATGAAATTTAAAGTATAACACGAATACTGGAACTGAATTCGCAAACATCTTCTAATCTCTGCAAAAGAGAAGTCAAAAGTAGGTAAATTTAATATATAATGCAAGCACGTGAAAGAACTCGCGAGTACCTGCTAATCTATCCAAAAGAGAAGTCAAAAGCAGGTAAATTTAAAATACAACGCGAGCACATGAAGTGAACCAGCGAACACATGCTAATCTCTACAAAAGAGAAATCAAAAGCAGGTAAATTTAAAATATAACACGAGTGCCGGAAGTTAACTTGCGAACAACTGCTAATATCTGGAAAGGAGAAGACAAAAGCAGGTATATTTGAAATATAATGCAAGTACCTGAAGTAAACTCGTAAATGCCTCCTAATCTCTACAAAGGAGAAGTCAAAAGCTGGTAAATTTTAAATATAATGTGAGTACCTAAAGTGAACATGCGAACACCAACTAATCCTTACAAAAGTGAAGGTAAAAGCAAGTAAATTTAAAATATAACCCATGTATCAAAAGATAACTCACGAACACCTGCTAATTTATGGAAATGTGATGTCAAAAGCTTTTAAATTTAAAATATAATGCGAGTAACTGACGTGAAATCACGATCACCTGCTAATCTCTGCAAAGGAGAAGTCAAAAATAAGTAAATTTAAAATATAACAAGAGTACCTGAAGTGAAATCATGAACACTTATTAATCTATGCAAAGAAGAATTCAAAAGTAGGTAAATTTAAAATATAATGTGAGTACCGTAAGTGAACTAGTAAACACCTTATAATCTCCACAAAGGAAAAGTTAAGAGCAAGTAAATTTAAAATATAATGTGACTACCTGACGTGAAATCACAAACACTTGCTAATCTCTGCAAAGGACAAGTCAAAAGCAGGTAAATTTAAAATATAACAAGAGTACCTGAAGTGAAATCATGAACACTCGCTAATATCTGTAAAGAAGAAGTCAAAAGCAGGTAAATTTAAAATATAACGTAAGTACCTGAAGTGAAGTAGTGAATACCTTCTAATCTCTACAAAGGAGAAGTCAATAGCAAGTAAATCTAAAATATAACTTGAGTACCTGAAGGGAACTCGCGAACACCTGCTAATCTCTACGAAGGAGAAGTCAAAAATAGGTAAATTTAAAATACAATACGAGTACTTGAAGTTAACTCGTGAACACTTACTAATCTCTTTAAAAGAGAAGTAAAAAGAAGGTAAATTTTAAATATAATACAAATACCTGAACTGAACTCGTGAATACCCGCTAATCTTTATAAAAAAGATGTCAATAGATGATATATTCAAAATATAACGTGAGTACCTCAAGTGAACTCACAAACACTTGCTAATCTCTAAAATGGAGATGTCAATAGCAGGTAAATTTAAAATATAATGTGTGTACATAAAGTAAACACACAAAAACCTGCTAATCTCTACAAAAGAGCTGTCAAAAGAATATAAATTTAAATTATAATGCGAGTACTAGAAGATAACTCGTGAATACCTACTAATATCTGGAAAGGAGAAGTGAAAAGCAGGTAAATTTAAAAAATAATGCATTACCTGAAGTCAACTCGTGAACACCAACGAGTCTCTGCAAAGGAGATGTTAAAAGTAGGTAAATTTAAAATATAGCAGGAGTACCTGAAGTTAACTCGTGAACACCTACTAATCTCTACAAAAGAGAAGCCAAAAGCAGGTAAATTTAAAATATAACACGAGTAACTAAAGTGAACTCGTGAACATCTTCTAATCTCTAAAAAAGAGAAGTCAAATGTAGGTAAATTTAAAATATAACATGAGTACCTGAAGTGAACTCAAGAACACCTACTAATCCCTATTAAAGATAAGTCCAAAGAGGGTAAATTTAAAATAGCAGTCAAAAATAGGTAAATTAAATATAATGCGAGTACCTTAAGTGAACTTGCGAAAACCTGCTTATTTTTACAAAAGAGATGTCAAAAGAAGGTAAGTTTAAAATATAACGTGAGTACCTAAAGTGAACTCGAAAACACATGTTAATCTCTTCCAAAAAGAATTCAAAAGCTGGAAAATTTAAAATATAATGCGAGTACATGATGTGAACTCGTGAACAGTTGCTAATCTCTGCAAAAGAGAAGTTAAAAGCAGATAAATTTAAAATATAATGCAAGTAACTGAAGTGAACTTAAAAAAACCTTCTAATCACTCCAAAAGAGAAGTCAAAACAAGTAAAATTAAAATATTATGCGAGTACTTGAATTGAACTCGCAAACACCTGCCAATCTCTACAAGACAGAAGTCAAAACAGGTAAATTTAAAATATAACGTGAGTACCAAAAGTTAACTCGCGAACACCTGCTAATCTCTAGAAAGGCGAAGACAAAAGAAGGTAAATTTAAAATATAATGCAAGTACCTGAAGTGAACTCATGAACACCTACTAATCTCTAAAAAGGACATGTTAAAAGCAAGTAAATTTAAAATATAATCCAAGTAACTGAAGGGAACTTGCGAACACCTGCTAATCTCTATAAAAGAGAAGTTGAAAGCAGGTAAATTTAAAATATAATGTGAGTACTAGAAGGTAACCGACGAACACCTGTTGATCATTAGAATGGCGAAGTCTAAAGCAGGTAAATTTAAAATATAATCCGATTACCTGAAGTCAACTCACGAACACCTGCTAATCTCTGTAAAGAAGAAGTCAAAAGCAGTTAATTTTAAAATATAACAAAAGTACCTGAAGAGAACTCGCAAACACCTGCTAATTTCTATAAAAGAGAAGTCAAAAGCAGGTAAATTTAAAATATAACATGAGTACCTGAAGTGAACTCACGAACATTTGTTAATCTCTGCAAAGAAGAAATTAAAAGAAGGTAAATTTAAAATGTAATGAGAGTACCTAAAGGGAACTCGCGAACACCTGCTAATCTAAACAAAAGAGAAGTCAAAACAGGTAAATTTAAAATATAACGCGAGTAGCAGAAGATAACTCACGAACATCTGCTAATCTCTAGAAAGGAGAAGTAAAAAGCCGATAAATTTAAAATATAACGCGAGTACCTGAAGTGAAATCGCAAATACCTGTTAATCTCTACAAAGGAGAAGTCAAAAGCATGTAAATTTAAAATATAACAAGAGTACCTAAAGTGAACTCGCAAATACCTGCTAATTTCTACAAAAGAGATGTCAAAAAAAGTAAATTTAAATATAACATGAGTATTGTAAGTGAATTTGCAAACATCTACTAATATCTAAAAAAGAGAAGTCAAAAACATGTAAATTTAAAATATAACACGAGTACTTGATGTGAAATCGAGAACACCGGCTAATCTATGCAAAGGAGAAGTCAAAAGTAGGTAAATTTAAAATATAACACGAGTACCTGAAGTTAACTTATGAACACCTTCTAATCTCTGTAAAGGTGAAGTCAAAAGCAGGTAAATTTAAAATATAATTCAAGTACCTGAAGTGAACTCGCGAACACCAGCTAATCTTTGCAAAGGAGAAGTTAAAAGCAGGTAAATTTAAAATATAATACGATTACCTAAACTTAACTCGTTGACACCTACTAATCTATATAAAAGAGAAGTCAAAAGAAGGTAAATTTAAAATATAATGTGAGTACTTTATGTGAACTCATGAATACCTGCTAATCTCCATAAAAAAGAGGTCAAAAGCAGGTAAATTTAAAATATAATGCGAGTACCTGAATTAAACTCATAAACACTTGCTAATCCCTAAAATGGAGATGTCAAAAGTTGGTAAATTTAAATGTAAAGTGAGGACCTGAAATGAACTCACGATCTCCTGCTAATCTCTACAAAAGAGAAGTAAAAAGCAGGTAACTTTAAAATATAATGCGAGCAGTAGAAGATAACTCGTGAATACCTGATAATCTCTAAAAAGGAGAAGTAAAATGCAGGTAAATTTAAAAAAAAATGCGAGTACTTAAAGTAAACTTGCAAACACCTGCTAATCCTTACAAAGGAGAAGTCAAAAGAATTTAAATTTAAAATATAGTAAGTGTACCAGAAGTTAACACACAAACACCTACTAATCTCTACAAAGAAGAAGTCAAAAGCAGGTAAATTTAAAATATAACATGATTCCCTAAACTGAACTCTCGAACACCTTCTAATCTTTGCAAAAGAGAAGTCAAAAGTAGGTAAATTTAAAATAATATCTGAGTACCTGAAAATGAACTCGCGAACACCTGCTAATATCTGCAAAGGAGAAGTCAAAACCAAGAAAATTTAAAATATAATACGAGTACCTCAGGTTAACTCGCGAACACCTGCTAATCTCTATAAAAGTGATGTCAAAAGACAGTAAATTTCAAAAAATAATGCGACCTAAAGTGCACTCGTGAATACCTACTAATCTCTAAAAATGGAGGTAAAAAGCAGGTAAATTTAAATATAACATAAGTACCTGAACTGAACTCGTGAACGCTTGCTAATCTCAAAAATAGAGAATTCAAAAGAAGATATATTTAAAATATAATGCGAGCACATGATGTGAACTCATTAACACCAGCTAATCTCTACAAAAGAAAAGTCAAAAGTAGGTAAATTTAAAAAATAACGCGAGTACCTGAAGTGATCTCGCGAAAACTTTATAACCTCCCCAAAAGAGAAGTCAAAATTAGTTAAATTTAAAATATTATGTGAGTACCTGGAGTGAACTCGCGACACCTACTAATCTCTACAAAAGAGAAGTTAAAAATAGATAAATTTAAAATATAATGCAAGTACTAGAAATTAACTCATGAACAACAACTAATCTCTGGAAAGGAGAAGTCATAAGCAGGTAAATTTAAAATACAATGTGAGTACCTAAAGTGAACTCGCGAATAACTGCTAATATCTAAAAAGGAGTTGGCAATAATATTTAAATTTAAAATATAATACGAGTACCTGAAGTGAACTCGCGAACACCTTCTAATCTTCACTATAAAGAAGTTAAAAGTAGGTAAATTTAAAATATAATGTGAGTTCCAGAAGATAACTCGTGAACACCTGCTAATATCTATAAAAGAGAAGTCTAAATCAGATAAATTTATAATATAATGTGAGTACCTAAAGTTAACTCGCATACACTTGCTAATATCTGCAAAGAAGAAGTCAAAAGCAGGTAAATTTAAAATATAACAAGAGTACCTCAAGAGAACTCGCAAATACCTACTAATTTCTTTAAAAGAGAAGTCAAAAGTAGGTAAATTTAAAATATAACACGAGTACCTGAAGTGAACTCGCGAACACTTGTTAATCTCTACAAAGAAGAAGTTAAAAGTTGGTAAATTTTAAATGTAATGCGAGTACCTTAAGTGAACTCGATAATACCTGCTAATCTCTACAAAAGAGAAGTTAAAAAGATGGAAATTTAAAATATAACATGAGCAGCAAAAGATAACTCATGAATATCTGCTAATCTCTGGAAAGGAGAAGTAAAAATAAGGTAAATTTAAAATAAATCGCGAGTACTTTAAGTGAACTCACAAACACCTGCTAATCTCAACAAAGGAGAAGTCAAAAGTAGGTAAATTTAAAATATAACAAGAGTACCTAATGTGAACTCATAAATACCTGCTAATTTCTACATGAGAGAGGTCAAAAATAAGCAAATTTAAAATATAAAAGGAGTACTGGAAGTGAATTTGGGAACATCGGCTAATCTCTGCAAAAGAGAAATTAAAAGCAAGTAAATTTAAAATATAACGTGAGTACCTGAAATAAAATTGTGAACACCTGCTAATTTCTGCAAAGGAGAACTCAAAAGTAGGTAAATTTAAAATATAACACGAGTACCTAAAGTTAACATGCGAACACCTTCTAATCTTTTTAAAGGTGAAGTCAAAAGCAGGTAAATTTTAAATTTACGCAAGAACCAGAAGTGAACTCGTGAACACTTGCTAATCTTGGCAAAGGAGAATTTAAAAGCAGGTAAGTTTAAAATATAATACGATTACCTGAAGTTAACTCGTAGACACCTACTAATCTATATAAAAGAGAAGTAAAATGATGGTAAATTTAAAATATAATGTAAGTACTTGAAGTGAACTCACGAATACATGCTAATCTCTATAAAAAAAGAGGTCAAAAGCAAGTAAATTTAAAATATAACTCAAGTACCTGAATTAAACTCCCAAACACTTGTTAATCCCTAAAATGGAGATGTCAAAAGCTGGTAAAATTAAAATATAAACTTAGTACCAGAAGTGTACTCGCGAACTCCTGTTAATCTCTATAAAAAAGAAGTCAAAAGCAGGTAACTTTAAAATATTATGCGAGTAGCAGAAGATAACTCGCGAACACCTGCTAATCGCTAGAAAGGAGAAGTAAAAGCTGGTTAATTTAAAATACAATGTGAGAATCTGAAATGAACTTGCAAACACCTGCTAATCTCTACAAAGGAGAAGTCAAAAGAAGGTAAATTTAAAAAATAACAACAGCACCTGAATTTAACTCACAAACACCTACAAATATCTATAAAGGAGAAGTCAAAAGCAGGTAAATTTAAAATATAACATGAGTACCTAAACTGAACTCGCGAATACCTTCTAATCTCTGCAAAGGAGAAGTCAAAAGCAGGTAATATTAAAAGATAATGTGAGTACCTGAAGTGAACTCGCAAACACCTGCTAATCACTGCAAAGGAGAAGTCAAAACCAGGTAAATTTAAAATATAATACTAGTACTTATGGTTTACTCGCAAACACCTGCTAATCTCTATAAAAGAGAAGTCAAAAGTAGGTAAATTTAAAATAGAATGCAATTACCTGAATTGAACTCGTGAATACCTACTAATCTCTAAAAAAAGGAGGTAAAAAGCCGGTAAATTTAAATATAATTCAGGTACCTGAAGTAAACTCGCGAACACTTGCTAATATCTAAAATAGATAATTCAAAAGCAGATAAATTTAAAATATAACATAATAACATGAAGTGAACTTGTTAACACCAGCTAATCTCTACAAAAGACAAATAAAAAGTAGGTAAATTTAAAAAATAATGCGAGTACCTAAAGTCAACTCACGAAAAACCATATATCCTCCCCAAAAGAGATGTCAAAAGCAGGTAAATTTAAAATATTATGTGATTACCTGTAGTGAAATAACGAAACCTACTAATCTCTACAGAAGAGAACTCAAAAATAGGTAAATTTAAAATATAATGCAAGTACTAGAAATTAACTCGTGAACACCTGCTAATCTCTATAAAGGAGAAGTCATAAGCAGGTAAATTAAAATTATAATGTGAGTACCTAAAGTCAACTCGCGAACACCTTCTAATCTGTACAATAAAGAAGTTAAAAGTAGGTAAATTTAAAATATAATGTAAGTTCCAGAAGATAACTCGAGAACACCTGCTAAT
Organism: Platanthera zijinensis; assembly: GCA_039513925.1. Lineage (NCBI taxonomy): Eukaryota > Viridiplantae > Streptophyta > Magnoliopsida > Asparagales > Orchidaceae > Platanthera > Platanthera zijinensis. The sequence continues at coordinate 187,545,616 of CM077080.1, read as the reverse complement.
CTTTAGAAAGGAGAAATTTCAATCTAATAAATTTACAATATAATGTGAGTACCAGAAGTGAACTCACGAACACCTGCTAATCTCTATAGATGAGAAGTCAAAAGAAGATAAATTTAAAATATAACAAGAGTACCGAAAGTGAACTCGCGAATACCTGCTAATTTCTACAATAGAGATGTCAAAAGTAGGTAAATTTAAAATATAATACAAGTACCTGAAGTTAAATCACTAATACCTACAAATTTCTACAAAAGAGTTGTCAAAAGAAGGTATGTTTAAAATATAATGTGAGTACCTAATGTGAACTCGAAAACACCTGCTAATCTCTCCAAAAGAGAATGAAAAGTAGGTAAATTTAAAATATAACGCAAGTACATGATATGAACTCGTGTAAACCTATTAATCTCTGTAAAAGAGAAGTCAAAAGTAGGTAAATTTAAAATATAATGCAAGTCACTGAAGTGAACTCATGAAAACCTTCTAATCACTCCAAAAGAGAAGTCAAAAACAGGTAAATTTAAAATATTATGCAAGTACTTAAATTGAACTTGCGAACACCTGCGAATCTCTACAAAACAAAACTCAAAATAGTTAAATTTAAAATATAATGCGAGTACAAGAAGTAAACTCAAGAACACCTTAAAATCACTAGAAAGGAGAAGTCAAAAGCAGGTAAATTAAAAATATAAAGCAAGTACATGAAGTGAGCACGAGAACACCTCCTAATCTCCAAAAAGGACATATCAAAAGTAAGTAAATTTAAAATATAATCTGAGTACCTTAAGTGATTTCGCGAACACCTGCTAATTTTTGTAAAAGAGAAGTCAAAAGAAGGTAAATTTAAAATATAATGTGATTACAAGAAGGTAACTTACGAACACCTGCTAATCTCTAGAAAGGACTTGTCAAAAGCAGGTAAATTTAAAATATAATTCGAGTACCTGAAGTGAACTCCAAAACACTTGCTAATCTCTGTAAAGAAGAAGTCAAATGCCGCTAAATTTAAAATATAACAAGAGTACCTAAAGACAACACGCAAACACCAGCTAATTTCTATAAATGAGAGGTCAAAAGCAGGTAAATTTAAAATATAACACGAGTATCTAAAGTAAACTCGCGAACACTTGCTAATCTCTTCAAAGAAGAAGTTAAAGCAGGTAAATTTAAAATATAATGAGAGTACCTGAAGTCAACTCGCGAACACCAACTAATCACTACAAAAGAGAAGTAAAAAAAGTTAAATTTAAAATATTACATGAGTAGCAGAAGATAACTCACGAACATCTACTAATCTCTGGAAAGGAGAAGTAAAAAGCAAGTAAATTTAAAATATAACGCGAGTACCTGAAGTGAACTCGCAAACAACTGCTAATCTCTACAAAGGAGAAGTTAGAAGCAGGTAAATTTAAAATATAACAAGAGTACCTTAAGTGAACTCATAGATACCTGCTAATTTCTACAAAAGAGAGGTCAAAAACAAGTAAATTTAAAATATAATACACCAGTACCGGAAGTGAATTTGAGAACATGTGTTAATCTCTACAAAAGAGAAATCAAAAGTAGGTAAATTTAAAATATAATGCGAGTAACTGAAGTGAAATCGCGAACACCTGGTAATCTCTGCAAAGGTGAAGTGAAAAGTAGGTAAATTGAAAATAAAACCCGAGTACCTGAAGTTAACTTGCGAACACCTTCCAATATCTGTAAACGTGAAGTCAAAATCAGGTAAATTTAAAACATAACTCAAGTACCTGAAGTAAACTCGTGAAAACCTGCTAATCTTTGCAAAGGAAAAGTTAAAAGCAGGTAAATTTAAAATATAATATGATTACCTAAAGTTAACTCATGAACACCTACTAATCAATATAAAAGAGAATTCAAAAAATGGTAAATTTAAAATATAATGTGAGTACTTGAAGTGAAGTCGCGAATACCTGCTAATTTCTATAAAAAAGAGGTCAAAAGCAAGTAAATTTAAAATATAATGTGACTACCTGAATTAAACTCGCAAACACTTGCTAATCTCTAAAATGGAGATGTTAAAAGCTGGTAAATTTAAAATATAAAGTGAGTACCTGAAGTGAACTTGCCGGCTCCTGCTAATCTCTACAAAAGAGAAGCCAAAAGAGGTAAATTTAAAATATAACGTGAGTAGCAGAAGATAACTTACGAACACCTGCTAATCTCTAGAATGGAGAATTAAAAAGAAGGTAAATTTAAAATATAATACGAGTTCCTGAAGTGAACTTACAAACTCCTACTAATCTCTGCAAAAGAGAAGTCAAAAGAAGGTAAATTTAAAATATAAAAGGAGTACCTGAAGTTAACTCACGAACACCTACTAATCTATACAAAGGAGAAGTCAATAATATATAAATTTAAAATATAGCATGAGTACCTGAACTGACCTCACGAACACATTCTAATCTCTGCAAAGGAGAAGTCAAAAGCAGGTAAATTTAAAATATAACGCGAGTACCTAAAGTGAACTCTTGAACACCTGTTAATCTATGTAAAGGAGAAGTCGAAAGCATGTAAATTTAAAATAAAATATTTGTACCTGAGGTTAACTCGCGAACACATGCTAATCTCTATAAAAGATAAGTCATAAGAAGGTAAATTTAAAATATAATGCGAGTACCTGAAGTGAACTAGTGAATACCTACTAATCTCTTAAAAAGGAGCTAAAACGAAGTTAAATATAATGCAAGTACCTGAAGTGAACTCACGAACACTTGCTATTCTTTAAAATAGAGATGTCAAAAGCAGATAAATTTAAAATATAATGTCAGTACAAGAAGTGAACTCGCGCACACAAGCTAATCTCTTCAAAAGAGAAGTCAAAAGTAGGCAAATTTAAAATATAACACGAGTACCTAAAGTGAACTCCCGAAAACCTTCTAACCTCCCCAGAAGAGAAGTCAAAAGCAGGTTAATTTACAATATTACGTGAGAACCTAAAGTGAACTCGTAAATACTTACTAAACTCGACAAAAGAGAAGTCAAAAATAGGTAAATTTAAAATATAACGTGAGTATTTGAATTTAACTTGCAAATATCTGCGAATCTTTAGAAAGGATAAGTCATAAGCAGGGAAATTTAAAATATAATGCACATATATGAAGTGAACTCACGAACAACTGCTAATATCTAAAAAGGAGATGTCAAAAGCTAGTAAATTTAGAAAATAATGTTTGTACCTAAAGTGAACTCGCGAACACCTGCTAATCTCTAAAATAGAGAATTCAAAAGTAGGTAAATTTAAAATATAACGCGAGTTCTAGAAGATAACTCGCGAATACCTGTTAATCTCTGGAAAGGAGAAGTATAAATCAGATAAATTTAAAATATAATGCGAGTACTTGAAGTGAACTCGCGAACACCTGCTAATCTTTATAGTAGAAAGTCAAAAGCATGTAATTTTAGAATATTACAAGAGTACCTGAAGTGAACTCGCGAACACCTGCTACTTTTTATAGTAGAGAGGTTAAAACTAAGTAAATTAAAAATATAATACAAGTACTTGAAGTGAACTCTCGAACACCTACTAATCTCTACAAAGAATAAGTTAAATGTAGGTAAATTTAAAATATAACAGGAGTACCAAAAGTGAATTCACGAACATCTGCTAATCTCTCCGAAAAAGAAGTCATAATAAGGTAAATTTATAATATAATTCAAGAAACTAAAGTGAACTCGCAAAAACCTTCTAATCTCACCAAAAGAGATGTCAAAAGCGGGTAAATTTAAAATATTATGCGAGTACCTGAAGTGAACTCGTGAACAGCTACTAATCTCTACAAAATAGAAGTCAAAAATAGGTAAATTTAAAATATAATGCGAGTACAAGAATTTAACCCACAAAATTCTGCTAATCTCTTAAAAGGAGAAGTTAAAAGCAAGTAAATTAAAAATATAACGCGAGTACCTAAAGTAAACATATGAACACCAACAAATCTATACAAAGGAGAAGTCAAAAGTAGATAAATTTAAAGTATAATGTGAGTACCTAAATTTAACTCGCAAACACCTGGTAATCTCTGAAAAATAGAAGTCAAAAGCAGGTAAATTTAAACTATAATACGAGTATCTTAAGTGATCTCGAGAACTCCTGGTAATCTATGCGAAGGAGAAGTCAAAAGCAAGTAAATTTAAAATATAAAGCGAGTACCTAAAGAAAATTCACGAACACCTGCTAATCTCTCCAAAAGAGAAGTAAAAAAGCAGGTAAATTTAAAATATAACATGATTACCTGAAGTGAACTCGCGAACACATGCTAATCTCTCCAAAAAAGAAGTCAAAAATAGGTAAATTAAAAATATAATGCGAATACATGAATTAAACTCGCAACACCGACAAATCTCAGCAAAGGAGAAGATAGAAGAAGGTAAATTAATAATATAACACATATACCTGAAGTGAACTCGCAAACATGTGCTAATCTCTATAATAGAGAAGTCAAAATAATGTAAATTTAAAATATAATGTGAGGACATGAAGTGAACTCATGAATAGATTCTAACCTCTAAAAAAGTGGTCAAAAGGAAGTAAATTTAAAATATAATGCGAGTACCTGAAGTGAACTCGCAAACACCTGCTAATCTCTAAACAGGAGATGTCAAAAGCTTGTAAATTTAAAATATAATGCAAGTAACTGAAGTGAACTCGCAAACACCTGTTAATCTCTATAAAAGAGAAGTCAAAAGGAAGTAAATTTAAAATATAACGCGAGTACCAGAAGAAAACATGAGAACACCTACTAATCTCTGGAAAGGAGAAGTAAAAAGCAGGTAAATTTAAAATATAATGCGATTACCTGAAGTTAACTCATGAACACCTGCTAATCTCTTTATAAGAGATATCAAAAGTGGGTAAATTTAAAATATAATATGAGTACCTAAAGTGAACTCGCGAAAACCTATTAATCTCTGCAAAGTAGAAGTCAAAAGCCGGTAAATTTAAAATATAACATGATTACCTGAAGTAAACTCGCGAACACCTTCTAATATCTACAAAGGAGAAGTCAAATGCAGGAAAATTTAAAATATAACGCGAGTACATGAATTAAAATCGCAAACACCTGCTAATCTCAGTAAAGTAGAAGTCAAAAGCAGGTAAATTTTAAATATAACACGAGAACTTGAAGTTAACTCATGAACACCTGTTAATCTCTATAAAAGAGAAGTAAAAAGCAGGTAAATTTAAAATATAATACGAGTACCTAAAGTGAACTCGTGATCTCCTGCTAATTTCTGCAAAGGAGAAGCCAAAAGTAGTTAAATTTAAAATATAATGGGAGTTCCTAAAGTTAACTCACGAACACCTGCTAATCTATAAAAAAGACAAGTCAAGAGCAGGTAAATTTAAAATATAATGCATGTACCTGAAATGAATTTGCAAACACTTGCTAATCTATTTAAAATATAATTCAAAAGCAGGTAAATTTAAAATATAACATGAGTACCAGACGTTAACTCGCGAAAACCATCTAATCTCACAAAAAGAGAAGTCAAAAGCTGGTAAATATTAAATATAATGCTAGTACTTGAAATGAACTCGCAAATACCTGCTAATCTCTACAAAAGAGAAGTCAAAAGAAAGTAAATTTAAAATATAAAGCGTGTACCAGAAGTTCACTAGCAAACACCCGCTAATCTCTTGAAAGAAGAAGTTAAAGCAGGTAAATTTGAAATATAATGTGAGTACTTGAAGTGAACTCGTAAATAACTGATAATCTCTGTAAAAGAGAAGTCAAAAGTAGGTAAATTTAAAATATAATGTGAGTACATGATGTGAACATGAGAACAACAACTAATCTTTACAAAAGAGAAGTCAAAAGCAGGTAAATTTAAAATATAATCTGAGTACATGAAGTGAATTCGCCAATACATGTTAATCTCTGCAAAATAGAAGTCAAAAGTAGGTAAATTTAAAATATTACACGAGTACTCGAAGATAACTTGCGAATACCTACTAATCTCTGTAAAGGAGAAGTCAAAAGTAGATAAATTTGAAATATAATGCAAGTACCTGAAGTTAACACGTAAACACCTGCTAATCTCTACAAAGGAAAAGTCAAAAATAGGTAAATTTAAAATATAATACGAGTACCAGAATTGAACATCCAAACACCAACTAATCTCTACTAAAGAGAAGTCAAAAGTAGGTAAATTTAAAATATAACGTGATTACCTGATGTGAACACGCGAACACCTTCTAATATCTCCAAAAGAGAAGTCAAAAGCAGGTAAATTTAAAATATAATGCGAGTAATGAAGTAAACTCGAGACTCCTTCAAATCTCAACAATGGAGAATACAAAAGCTGGTAAATTTAAAATATTACAGGACTACTTGAAGTGAACTCGTGAACACCTGCTAATCTTTATAAAAGAGAAGTCAAAAGAAGGAAAATTTAAAATATAATGCGAGTACATGAAGTGAACTCGCAAATACTTGCTAATCTATAAAAAAAATAGAGGTCAAAATCAGGTAAATTTAAAATATAGCGCAAGTACCATAAGTGAACGTACGAACACTTGATAATCTCTAAAAAGGAGATGATAAAAGCAGGTTAATTTAAAATATAATGCGAGTAACTGAAGTGAACTCGCGAACACCTGCTAATCTTTACAAAAGAGAAGTCAAAAGTAGGTAAATTTAATATATAACGCGAGTACCATAAGATAACTCGGGAACACCTGCTAATGTGTGGAAAGGAAAAGTCAAAAGAATGTAAATTTAAAATATAATGCGATTACATGAAGTGAACTCACGAACACCTACTAATCTCTGCATAGGAGAAGTTAAAAGTAGGTAAATTTAAAATATAACAAGAGGACCTGAAGTCAACTCGCGAACACCTTCCAATCTCTGAAAATACGAAGTCAAAAGTAGGTAAATTTAAAATATAACATGATTACCTGAAGTGAACACACGAACACAATCTTATCTTTCCAAAGAAGAAGTCAAAAGCAGAAATTTTAAAATATAATGCGAGTACCTAAACTGAACTCGCAAACACCTGCTAATATTAGCAAAGGAGAAGTCAAAAATAGTTAAATATAAAATATAACACGAGATCTTGAAGTTAAATAACGAACACCTTCTAATCTCTATAAAAGAGAAGCCAAAAAAAGGTAAATTTAAAGTATAATATGAATATAAGAACTGAACTTTTGATCTCCTACTCATATATGTAAAGGAGAAGTCAAAAGTAGGTAAATTTAAAATATAACGGGAGTTCCTGAATTTAACTCGCGACCACCTACTAATCCCTAAAAAAGAGAAGTGAAAAGCAAGAAAATTTAAAATATAATGCGAGTACCTGAAGTAAATTCATGAAAACCTATTAATCTTTGCAAAATAGAAATCAAAAATAGGTAAATTTAAAATAAAACACGAGTACCTAAAGTTAACTCGCGAAAACATTCTAATCTATCGAAAAGAGAAGCCAAAAGATGGTAAATTAAAAATATATTGTGAGTACCTGAAAAGAACACGCGAACACCGGCTAATCTTTATAATAGAGAAGTGAAAAGCAGGTAAATTTAAAATATAACAGGAGTACAAGAAGTAAACTCACGAACACCTGCTAATCTCTAGAAAGGAGAAGTCAAAAGCTGGTAATTTGAAATATAACGCGAGTACCTGAAGTGAACTTGCAAATAATTGCTAATCTCTACAAAGGAGCAGCCAAAAATAGGTAGATTTAAAATATAATGCGAGTACCTGAAGTGAACATGCAAACACTAACTAATATGTACAAAAGAGAAGCCAAAAGTAGGTAAATTTAAAATAAAATAAGAGTAACTAAAGTGAACTCGGCAACACCTGTTAATCTCTTCAAAATAGAAGTCAAAAGTAGGTAAATTATATATATAATGTGAGTACCAGAAGATAACTCGCAAACACCTTCTAAACACTGAAAAGAAGAAGTCAAAAGAAGATAAATTTGAAATATAATGCAAGTACCTGAAGTTAACTCGTAAACAGCTGCTAATCTCTCCAAATTAGAGGTCAAAAGTAGTTAAATATAAAATATAACGCGAGTACCTGAAGTTACCAACCGAACACCAGCTAATCTCTACAAAAAAGAAGTCAAAAGCATGTAAATTTAAAATATAATGTGAGTACCTAAAGTGAACTCGCGAACACCTACTAATCTCTGCAAAATAGAAATCAAAAGCAAGTAAATTTAAAATATAACATGAGTCCCTGAAGTGAACTCGTGAACTCCTGCTATTCTATGCAAATGAAAAGTCAAAGGTAAGTAAATTTAAAATATAATGTGAGTATCTGAAGTGACCCGCGAACACCAGCTAATATCTGCTAAGGAGAAGTCAAAATAAGGGAAATTTAAAATATAACACGAGTACCTTAAGTTAACTCGCGAACACCTGCTATTCTCTATAAAAGAGAATTCAAAAGTGGGTAAATTTAAAATATAACACGAGTACCTGAAGTGGACATGAGAACACCAACTAATCCCTACAAAAGAGAAGTTAAAAGCAGGTAAATTTAAAAAAAAATGCGTGTACCTGAAGTGAACTCGCCAACACCTGCTAATCTCTGAAAAATAGAAGTCAAAAGTAGGTAAATTTAATATATAACACGAGTACCAGAAGTTTACTTGTGAACACCTGCTAATCTATGGAAAGGAGAAGTAAAAAGCAGATAAGTTTGAAATATAATGCAAGTACCTGAAGTTAACTTGAAAATACCTACAAATCTCTACAAAGAGAAGTCAAAATCATGTAAATTTAAAATATAATGTGAGTACTTGAAGTGAACATACGAACACCAATTAATCTCCACAAAAGAGAAGTGAAAAGCAGGTAAATTTAAAAAATTACATGAGTACCTAAAGTGAACTTGCGAACACCTGCTAATCTCTGCAAAATAGATGTCAAAAATAGGTAAATTTAAAATATAACGTGAGTACCTTATGTGAACTCATGAACTCCTATTAATCTATGCAAAGAAGAATTCAAAAGAAAGTAAATTTCAAATATAATGCGAGTACCAGAAGTGATCTTATGAACACCTGCTAATCTCCACAAAGAAGAAGTCAAAAATAATGAAATTTAAAATATAACATGAGTACATGAAGTTATCCCGTGAATACCTGCTAATCTCAATAAAAGAGAAGTCAAAAGAAGGTAAATTTAAAAAATAACGCGAGTAACTGAAATGAACTCGTGAATACCTGCTAATTTCTATAGAAGCGAGGTCAAAAGGAGGTAAATTTTAAATACAGTGTGAGTACCTGTAGTGAACTCGCGAACACCTGGTAATCTCTACAAAAGAGAATTCAAAGCATGTATATTTAATATATAGCGTGAGTACAAGAAGTTAACTCACGAACACCTGCTTATATCTTGAAAGGAGAAGTTAAAAGAGATAAATTTTAAATATAATGCGAGTAGCTGTAGTTAACTCGCAAACATCTGCAAATCTTTGCAAAGGAGAAGTCAAAAGCATGTAAATTTAAAATATAACGCGAGTAACTTAATTGAACATCAGAACACCAACTAATCTCTACAAAAGAGAAGTCAAAAGCAGGAAAATTTAAAATATATCGCGAGTATTTGAAGTGAACTTACGAAAACCTGTTAATATATGCAAAATTTTAGTCAAAAGCAGGTAATTTTAAAATATAATGCGAGCACCTTTAGTGTACTCGTGAACTCATGCTAATCTATACAAGGTAGAAGTGAAAAGCAAGTTAATTTAAAATATAACACGAGTACTTGAAGTGAACTCACGAACTATAATACCCCAAAAGGAGTAGTGGTCATTGGAGGCTACCACACGGCGATAGTCTTATCGCAGACGGTAGCTCAGTAAATTAAAAGGCTAAACGGTCGGGTTTTTACCTCCTAGTGATTGTATGCTATCATGCCGCATTAGCAAAATGCCTTTGGTGTGACCACTCAATGCTTTTGAAGAATCGTCAAGAGCGCTAACGACAGGTGATAGGTTTTACCGTGCCACGCTAGCTTTTCGACGAACGTCGAAAGGATTTCTCAAGTAACCAGTCAACCACCAGGCACTAAAGAGCTATCGCGGGGCGATAGATCTGGATAGCGGCGCCGACTGGCTGGTCAAAGCGGTACCCCCCCCCCCCCCCGTTACAACGTGGCAGTAGGATTTACCGCCCGACGGTAGCTTTTGTATATAGGAATGGACTTGAGATTTTATTCTCATCTTCTGATAGACTTCCTCTTCTTTACTTCTTGAGAGGGAACAGGAGGATCATCCAGGAATTCTTGTGGAGATCGATCCAAGGTGCGCTTGTGATTGGAATTACGAGTCGACGCTAGATCCCCTAAGAGGAAGTTATGACGATAAATTACATCCGGATCAAAGATCACGGTCAAGGCTCCGAAGAGAGCTACAAGGGTAACGATCTTCCTTATTGGACAAATGAAGTTCTTCTTGTGGCATATGCATAGAATTCCCCACCAAAAGGTGGAGAATCGAGGGAATTCCTTTGGGTTGATTCATGAAATCCCTAGTGAGTCGTGCATATAGATCCGGAAATGTGTAGTCTGGAATAGGCATATAATGCCTCCATCTGTCACATGGAATATAACAAAAGGTCAGGCTAGGGCCCCAAGCCATGTTTCACAAACAAACTGTAGAATCACATATGAATATCAAAATTACTTTCTACTCGCATCTTAACTCAGATCATTCTAGTAGAAGAGTTTAACTTGCAAGAACTCATCACATTGAATGTCCAGTAAATATATTAATAACACATTTATATTTATCACCAGGAATGTATACAACCACAAACGCTCATGGCCTTAAGGCCTTACATATTTCTCTTTAGAAATGTGATTTCATATATCGGCACGCAAGCCGGCCATACATGAAAATATAATTCTTCACACTGCCTTCAAGGGCCTACAAACAGCAAGGGCTTTAGCCCTCTAAATCCAAGCTAGCCTATCAGCATCTGCATATGGACATCCACCCCAAGGGTGATAAACAATGCAACGGTCAGCATCCAGCTGAACAATTATAATGACCCTACCCCTTACCCGAGGGATTAGTTCCTTCCTTGCATGTATCGCAATCACAACATATATATTTATATATCACAACAAGTGATCTCACTCACAACATAATCACACACGCTGACCTTCGTGCCAGACACTCCGTGCACTCAAGGCACGCTTACAGTGTACTGAATCATCCTTTGTACAACCACCGATGAGAGGCTCTTAACTTATTATCTATGGGCCTTAGTCAACAATAACACACATGATGGAGACATCCTCGACCTTCCCAATAAGAGGTGTTCACCTCACGGCAACCATTGAGCATTTCAGATCGACCCACCACTGTGGTGTAATAACCCGGGATTGGTCGCAGCACCCTAATTGCATTGCCACCAATCAATCTATCATAATGCAGGTACAGGTCAGCCCTTTCCCATTGATCAACTCGTCAATAGCACAAATCTTGACATGGGTCGGCTTTCCCTTTCCTATTCAGCACACATCTCTAGCAGTGCCACTTTCCGGTTCAGCATACAGCTCACGCAGAGCATACAATTCACGTAGAACCCATAACACAAGGAGCTCACACAGAGTTTCCTAGATATTTTGGAAGTATTCACAATTCATAAGCATCCTAACAAACTCTGTAAAATACTATTTTCATACACGGAGTCTTCTCCGGTTTGTAATATAAACATCACCAATCCAGGTCAACCATCCAGATGGGCTTCACACAGCATGTCTATTCCGTACTATATATTTCTGGATCTAGATGCAGACTCAACCGACAATATCAACGATCAACCCGCTTGAATCACTTACACTTTCCACCTCTTGATGGAGGATTCCATGCACATGTATAAAGGAGGACTTCACTTGTCCAAGAAGGAAATCGTTACCCTTGATGATCGTTTTGGATCCATGGAAATCTAATCTGATGGAATTTACCACAACGGCCTTGCATCCACAAATCTGAACAAGACTCTCGATTCGGAACGCTGAAGCTCCTTCGGCAGCAAGATTCCTTCTACTCCTTCCTTCCTTGGTCTCCCCTCTCTATATCTCTTTAGAAAGAGAATGGCCTAAGATAAATGAGAGTTTATCCTTCAACTCTCGGCCTTATAACAGTAGGAATAGCCCGGGACCATTGGATCCAATTTGAAGGAAATGAATGGCCACGATCTGCCCTGAAAATCAATTTCCTGGGTTGAACACGGCCTTTGACACACCCGTGTCACAGTCCGTGTGCCTTAAGAGCCAAAGGAACCGACTCATCAAGACTATGACACGTCCATGGGACACGCCCGTATCCCAGGCCTTCTGATAGATATGGCATCCAAGATGCTCGTGTCCAGCTCGTGTTTATCTGTCTACACAGACCTAGCCATAACCCGAGAAGGACACGGCCATGGAACACGCCCGTGTCATAGGCTGTGTGCCCAACTAATTTGCCTATCGAGGATCGTCGACTGCATTTCGTCGAGATCATTTCATCGCACTCACAGGATACGGACCTGGACATGCCCATATCATAGGCTGTGTGACTCACTCGATACCTACTCGAGACCCACTCGAGACCCACTCGAGTAATCAGAGCAGGACACGCCTATATCCCTGGCCGTGTTGCCTAGTCTACAGTCAAAAGAATTTTGGGGTGTTACAACCCTCGCCCACTTACAAAAATTTCGTCCCGAAATATAGTTCAACTGTAGGCACCAACACGGCCACTCCTTTGTTGCTATTTTTACAGAATGACCCGGGTTTAGAGCTCATAGGCCGCCGCTTGTCTCGCCCCACAACATTGTACAAATACAAGTCTTTAACTAACATACATACAATCGGTACTTTATTACATCATGAAAACAGTAAAGCACACTCTTTATTTTATTTCCGCTCATCCGCATCCTTCATACTCCACTTTATGGCCTCCTGTAATTCCAGATTATACACGCGAGGCTGTTGTTCTTCACGATTTGAGCTTTGTAGCTCCTGTAATTAAAGAGTGTACACTCGAGATCGCGCCCAAGATGCTGATGACTCTATCTGTGCCTTGCCTTTTCCTAATAAGAGGCACATATCTTTTTCTCACCTTTTGAAGGGACACTCCAACAATCTCGGACTATATGTCCCTGCTTCATACAATTAAAACATGTACGTGTCTAAACACGTCCTTGCCCATACATTGCTCTTGAAGCAAAATTTGACTGAGTTTGTTCAGCAGGCCTGAACCTCTTCTTGTCTCGTTTCGTATACTCTGATTGTTCCGACTGCAGAACTTTGAACTCTGGATTTTTCAGCGCTAAGTTCTTCTTATCCTGCACCCATTTCAAATCCTTTTCGAGCACACGGGCTGTATCTACTAACGCTTGAAAGCCTTGGTTCACCAAACTCAGGAGTGCCAACCGCAGCTCATCATAAAGTCCCTCATAGAACCTATTCATCTTCCGCGCCTCCTCTGCGAAAGTAGACCCCGCATAGCGCCCCAACCTGGTAAACTCATGCAGGAAAGTATCAACATTACTCTCACCCTGAACCAGACATTGGAACTCATTTTCCATTGCAACTAGCTGCGATACTAGCAAATACTTTGCCTAAAATAATTGTGAGAATTCCTTGATCGATATCTCCCATAGGCCTCTGCCTGCCAAGTGGTGCAATTCCACTTCATCCGACCAAACCTCGCCTCTCCTTCTAGAAGGAAAGCAGCTAAAGTAACTTTCTAACCCCCCTCAGTCCTGATTGCTGTCAGGATACTCTTCACTCTTACGAGCCAGTCCTCGGTCTGTGTTGGGGAACCCACCCCTACAAACGTAGGTGGATTAAACTCCATAAACCATTTCAGTTGCTCATTAGCTGTATGCTCTTCATTTAGAACCTCAACATGCTCTTCCCTCGCACCAAGCCATACTGACATGACTGTAGACCTTACCTGCCCAATAGAATATGCATTTAGTGCTGCGAGCACCGCCTCAGTAAGTAAACGTATGGTCTCCGCCGAGGGAGGAGGTGTGGGTGCCTCAGTTGGTGTCGCACTCTCTGTAGATTGTTTGGGATTCGATCGCCCCACACCACTCCTCGTCACCTTTACGTGTACAAAACACCATTAATATCCATTCCAAAATGGTAAACAGGCCTAGTATACACGTTCACGCTCCTAAAGCACATGTATTGCATTCCTAGTGGTTATTCGTGAGTTAAATTATGTTATCCCTACAAAACCCTATCATCTGCTACCAATTTGTGATGCCTCCATCTGTAACATGAAATATAACAGAGGTTCTGGCTGGGGCCCCACGCCATATTTTACAGACAAACGGAGAAATCACGTATGAATATCAAAATTACTTTCTACTCGCATCTTAACTCAGAGCATTCTAGCGGAATATTTTAACTTGCAAGAACTCATCACATTGAATGTCCACTAAATATATAAATAACACATTTATATATATCACCAGGAATGTATACAACCACAAACTCTCATGGTCTCAAGGCCTTACATGTTTCTCTTTACAAATGTGATTTCATACATCGGAACACAGGCCGGCCACACATGAAAATATAATTCTTCACACAGCCTTCAAAGGCCTACAAGAAGCAAGGGCTTCAGCCCGCTGAATCTAAGTCAGCCCGTCAACACCTGCATATAGACAACCACCCCAAGGGTGATAAACAAAGCAACGATCAGCATTCAGCTGACAAATTATAATTAACCTACCCCTTACCCAGGGTAGTGGTTCCATCCCTGCATGCATCATAATCACAACATATATATTTATATATCACAACAAGTGCTCTCATGCACAACATCATAACACACATCGACCTTCGTACCAGACTCTCTGTGCACTCAGGGCATGCTTACAGTGTACTGAATCATCCTTAGTACCACAACCGATTAGAGGTTCTTAACTTGTTGTCTATGGGCATTAGTCTACCACAACACGCATGTTGGAGACATCCTCACCAATCGCAATCAGAGGTGTTAACCTCACGGTAACCACTGAGCATTTTAGGTTGACCTACCACTGAGGTTTAATAACCTGGGATTGGCCGCAGCCCCCCATTTGCATTGTCACCAACCGATCTATCACAACGCTGGTACAGGTCAGCCATTTCCCATTACTCAACTCGTCAATTGCATAGATCTTGACGCGGGTCGTCTTTCCCTTTCCTGTTCAGCACACATCTCCTGCAGTGTCGCTCTCCAATTAATTACACAGCTCACACAGAGCATACAATTCACGCAGCACCCATAACACAAGGAGCTCCACAGAGCTTCCTATATATTTTGGAAGTATTCACAATTCCCAAGCATCCTCACAAACTCCGTAAAATACTCATTTCATACACGGAGTCTTCTCTGGTACGCAAAATAAATTTTACCAATCCAGGCCAAATGTTTGGATGGGCTTCTTACAGCATGCCTATTCTATACTACACATTTCCGGATCTAGATGTAGACTCAACAGGGGATATCAACGATCAACACGCTGGAATCACTTATACTTTCCATTTCTTGGTGAAGGATTCCATGCACATGCATAAAGGAGGACTTCACTTCTACAAGAAGGAGATCGTTACCCTTGATGATCGTTTTGGAGCCATGGAAATCTAATCGGATGGAAATCCCCACAACGGGCTTGCCTCCACAAATCTGAACTCGGCTATCGATTCAGAACCTTGAAGCTCCTCCAGCAGCCAGATTCCTTCTCCTCCTTCCTTCCTTGCTCTCCCCTCTCTCTATCTCTTTAGAAAGAGAATGGACTAAGATAAATGAGAGTTTATCCTTCAACTCTCATCCTTATAATAGCAGGAATACCCTTGAACCATTGGATCCAAGTTGAAGGAAATGAATGACCACGATCCTCCCTGAAAATCAATTTCCTGGGCTGAACACGGCTTGCAACACGCCCATATTACAGGCCGTATTCCTTAAGCGGCAAAGGAAATGACTCATCCTGACCAGGAAACAACCATGGGACACGCATGTGTCCTATGCCATGTGCCAAACACAGCTTCGTACACTTCCTTGTCCAAGGTCATGTGCCAGATGTGGCTTTGGAAACGGCCGCGTCCAGCCCGTATTTATCTGCCTTTACAGACCTGGGCACAACCCAAGAAGGACACGGCCATGGGACACACCCGTGTCATAGGCCGTGTGCCCAAATGACTTAACTCTCGAGGATCGTCGACTTCATTTCGTCGAGATCATCTCATCGCACTCATAGGGCATGGCCCTAGACACGCCTGTGTCATAGGCCATGTGCCTCACTCGACACCCACTTGAGACCCACTCGAGACCCACTCGAGTACTCAGAGTAGGACACGGCCTTAGACACGCCCATGTCCCTAGCCGTGATGCCTAGTCTACAGTCCAAGGATTTTTAGGGTGTTACAAGGCATGCTGTGTGAGGCCCATCTGGACAGGTTGGTCAAGATTGGTGATGTTTATTTTTCATGATAGAGAAGACTCCGAGTATAAACTAGTAATATACGGGGTCTGCGGGGTACTGGTGTTGCTTTCATTGAAAATACCCTAGAAATCTACGGTTGAAGACTAGTTGGGTACCGTCGGGCGACAAAGAGTATCGCCAATGGCGAGCTCTTGGTGAGCTATTTGTGCTTAATGCTATGAAAAGACCAGTGTTTCTGGCACTACAGGATGTTACAGTGTTTAGGTTGAGTTTGGGCGTAGAGAGAGAGCTTTTGGTTATCCTGCCAGGTGATCAGAATAAACACTAGCACTAACTCAATTTTTGATTGTAAAGTCTATCTCTGGGAGATTGCGAGGAAAATCTGTGAGCTGCGAGATCTTAAAGGCCGTCGAGCCAAACAGATAAGTGGAAGCTTACCCATGCCAGTCTAGACATTGAATTCACGATTTGAACAACAGGCTATGGTTGATTTGTCTCCGCATTATGGTTGTCTAAATTGACTGCCTAAGTTATTGGCGTTCGTTAGGATCACATAATGAGAGTCTTGGGTTGTAGACCATCAAGTCAAAAGTCTCCGGCTCTGGGCTGTGGAGCATGAATGCTCAAACTTGTCGTTATGTCTGGGACCTCTGAATGGTGGTGGAACACAAGTTTTTCAGTACACCAATAATGTGCCTTGAGTGCACGGAGCATCGGGCCATGAGATCGATGTTTGCGATATATTGAATGTGTAGGAGTTCACATTTTTGTGATATATCTGGTTGTGAAAATACTATGCCTGCCGGGAAGGAATAACACTACCCCGGCAAAGGGATAAGGTTGTTATAAATTGGTTAGCTTAATGCTGACCGTTGCCTTGTTTGCCACCATCGTGGTGGATTGTCTCTGTGGAGGTGTTGGAGAGCCGAGTGGGAAATAGCGGGTTGAAGCCAGTGATTCTATGCTGGACCTCGAAGGCCAAATGGAAAAGTTTTACTGTTTTCATGTGTGGACGGCCTGCTTGCCGATGTTTATAATCCACACCAGTGAAGTTTAACTATAAGTCCTTAAGGCCAAACACTTTTGTGTATTTCTATAGACATTCCTGTGATATATATAAATGTTGTTGTTTATATATAGTGGGCATTCATGATTGTTGAGTTCATTAGTAACCACTAAAGATTCTGCTAGAATGCTCTGAGTTAGGATGCGTGTACTGGTTTAGATATTCATAAGTAACGTTGATGACTGCCTGCGGAATATGGCGTCGGCCCCCAGTCGGGCCCTCTGTTATATTTCATGTGAAGGACAAAGGTGTTATAATTTGGTATACATAAATGAACTCAAGAATTTCCATATAGGAATGAAAATCAACTTGTTTGTGGAACCTGTGCATTCCTCTAAGTTATGTTGCCTCTTTGGTTGGTTGCTTAAGTGAGTCATGTACTCTTATAGGTGACTCGAAGTGGTGCGGGGTAGTCTGAGCCCCAGAATTCTATTGAAAGTGCGGCACTAGCTGAGGTGCCCATACCTCCTCTATCTGCAAGGACAGTGCATTTAGTTGTTGAGGCATTGTTTGCATTGATACACGGACAGTCTACTGGGTAGGCGCAACTTGCAATGGTGCTAGAACATGTTGATGTGAGGCCAAAACCTATGGAGGCTGTGGTAGATGTACGAACAGCGGAACAACAACTATAGCAGTTCATGAGTATCAGTCCTCCTACATTCACAGGTGCAGGATCCCCAAAGCAGGCAGAGGACTGGCTTGCATGAATCAAGAGAATATTGACTGTGATACAAACTGGGAAGGAACCTAAAGCCACCTTGGCCACTTTCCTATTGGAAGGAGAGGCTCGACTTTAGTGGGACGAAATTGAGCTGCACCACTTAACAGGCAGAAAACTATCAGAGGACTCGATAAGGGTATTTTTGAGACTATTCTTGGCGAAGCATCTACTATCGACACAGCATATAGCCATGGAAAATGAGTTCTATCATCTAACTCAGGGAGAAAGTAGTGTTAATACCTACTTGCATGTGTTTACAAGATTGTGATGCTATGTGGGGTCTACATTCGTCGAAGATGAGCGTAAAACCAATAGGTTTTACGAGGGAATGCGGGATGAGCTGAGATTTCTTCTCTTGAGTTCAGTGAACCAAGGGTTTCAAGCATCATTAGATATGGCCCGTGCATTTGAAAAAGATATGAAGAAGGTACAGGGCAAGAGGGACTTAGTGGTGACAAAGTCTGAGTTCAAAGCTCCGCGTCCTGAAAAGTCGGGATACCGTAAGAGATTGACTAAGAGGTCCAAGACTTTTGGACAGGATCCTTCTACATTTGCTCCTAGAGAAACTTCTAGGTAAGACCCACATGCATGTTATACATGTGGAAAGGTGGGAAATCTAGCCCATTAGTGTCGGGTTGGTCCGCCAAATGTTTAGAAGAAGGCAGGAGCTACATATACTGAAAAGGGAAAGGAAGTGGAGTCCACTGCATCCCAGTACGCTCTAGCCCAACCAAAGGTGTACAACCTTGGACAACAAGAGATCATCAAATAGGCCGATGTGTTCACATGTATGAATAGTATAGGATGATGCTTTATTTAACGTGTGATTTGCATGTTTGTAACTTGAATGTTGTAGGCTTTGTCCTTATTCGGGACTAACTTGTGAGAGCACTGTTCGATACAGGTGCTTCACATTCATTTTATCTGAGGACTTCGTGTCATGGATTGGAGTGCCTACTCATATGATGACAGATTGTGTTAAGTTGTTATTTCCTAACGGATGTGTGATGTGTTCGGATAGGTCTTGCTATGTTGAGGTGCAGTTAGGAAGTCGGGATTTTGGATTGAAAGCTTCCGTACGGCCGATATCTAAGTTCGATGTGATCTTTGGTATGGACTAGCTCTCAAATTAGCATGCCTTTATAGATTATAACTCAAAGGAAGTCTCACTGGATTAGAATACTGAGCTAGAGACTACTTTTGCTGGTATGCGAGGATCGAGCAAGATATTGATATTTGTCCTTCAAGTGGTAAAGTTTGTTCGGAAGGGCGCAGAGTTGTTCTTCTCGCTTGTTGAGGCTGTTTAGCCGAAGACCAGTTTATGTGATGTTTCAGTTTTATTGTAGTATGCAGATGTGTTTTCGATTGATCTTCCTGGGTTATTACCCCAGCGGGCGATATACATCTCTATTGAGTTAGTGCTCTGAGCAAAACCTGTGGCCCGTTAACCGTACCGAGTAGCGCCAAAGGAAATGTCATAACTGAAGGTTCAACTATAAGAGTTGCTAGAGCAAGGATATATACTCCAAAGTATGTCACCATGGAGCGCTCCGGTCTTATTTGTGAAAAAGAAGGACGAAAGCTTGCAGTTATGCATTGAGTACCGAGAGTTTAATAAGCTGACGGAGAAGAACAAGTACCCGATTCCATGGATTGATGATTGTTCGATCATCTAGTATTATCAACTGTCTACTCTAAGCTGGACTTAAAGTCTTGCTATTTTCAGTTAAGGAATTTGGGAATGTGACATTCCCAAGACAGCGTTTGGTACACGCTATGGTCATTATAAGTTCACTGTAATGTCATTTGGGCTAACAAATGCGCCATCAGTATTCATGGACCTAATGCAAGTAACATTTCTAGAGTACTTGGACTTCTTTGTCATCGTCTTTATTGATGACATTTTAGTGTACTCTCAGTCTGAAGAAGACCATGCAAACAATTTATGAATGGTGTTACACACCCTAAGAAAGAACAAGCTTTATGCCAAGTTCTCAAAGTATGAGTTCTGGCTATCGTTAGTGGCCTTTTTTGGCCATGTGGTTAGTAGAGATGGTATTGTGGTGGATCTGACAAAGATAGTTGTGATACGGGAGTGGCCGGTGTTGCCTTCTTTAGCCTAAGTCAGGAGTTTCCCTGGACTTGCATGCTACTACAGATGCTTCATATAGAACATCTCGCTGAAGGCCTTGCAACTCACCACACTGAAGAGGAAAGATCAGAAGTTCGTTTGGACGTCGGAGTGCATGCAAGCTTTTGAAGAGCTAAGAGTTGTTTGACCACAACGCCTATTTTGACATCGCTATGTGATACGAACGGCTGTGAGATTTATAGTGATGTGTTAGGGAGCGGCTAAAGCTACGTTCATCTTCAATTTGGAAAAGTGATAGCTTATGGCCCACGCCAGATGAAAGTGCATGAACGGAACTACCCCATCCATGACTTGGAGTTGTCGGCGGTGATAATTGCACTTAAACTGTGGCGTCATTACATATATGGCGTGAAAGTTGACATCTTCACGGACCATAAGAGCCTTAAGTATCTTCTGGATCAAAAGGATCTAATATGCGACAGCGGAGGTCGATGGAGTTCCTTGGGGAATATACCTTCCAGATTAAGTATAGTCCAGGGAAGGGAAATGTGTTCGCAGATGCCTTGAGTCATAGGACTCTGAAAAGGGCAAGTTGGTTGCGAACGTATGTAAGCGTCTAATCCAGGAATTGGAGAACTTAGACATTTCTTGTGTTGATAAGAATGTCACTATAAATGAGTGCCTGAACAGGATAGAGGTTCAATATGACCTTACAGATAGGGTTCAGAGAGCCACGAAACTCGATAAGAGTCTACAATGCTATGTACCGAATGCGTCAAATGCCCAATTCTCCTTGGATGATAGACTTTTTATTGGAACACCCTATTACTAATTTGGGTAAGGATCACTATGTGCTTAGGAATTTGTTTTGACCTTACTGTATAGTCTGATAGGTCAATTAGAATGAGTCTTAGGGTTAGTACTTAGGTTTGAAAGCTGCCCTCAAGAACTTCTAAAGATCAGAATTCAAGTGCTGAAGACTAGGACAATTCTCGTCGAGCTCAGGTCGACGAAACGTCGAACTCAGTTCGACTATCTCTGAGCTCAGTTCAAATGAGGCGTCGAACTCCGTTCGATGATCTTCGAGCTCAGATCGACGCTCAGTCTCTAGTTGTTTTCCAAATCTATGAGCTCAGGTCGACGATCGTAGAGCTCAGATTGACGATTTCTGTTTTTAGTCTAAGTTCAATCTCTGAGCACAGTTCGACGATCGTGGAGCTCAGATCGACGTTTTTTTTTTCTGAAGATTGACGATTTAAGGATTCAAATTCAGGATAGTTATGGAATTCATTCAGACTTATTTTCAGCATTTATGGCAAAGGATTTTGTATCCATTTCAATCAATCTGGAGCAAGTTTCAAGGAAGACTAATTGGAATGTTTTTCAAGGACTTTCCTCTAGAGGCAGATATCAGTTAAGGTAGTCATTTATGACAGATTAACGACTATCAAGAAGTCAGAATCTTATATACTCCATAGAGAGTCATTTTGAAAAATAGATAGAGAACTGACAAGATTTAAAAAAAAGGAATACATAAGAGAGAACAAGAAATATTGGTTCATCAAGAATTCATCTTCTCGAATAGACTCAGTAGACAAAAGTTTATAGAATTACTGAGTCAGAATTCTTCAAGAACACAAGGAACATTACTGTGAAGGAGATAATCTGCTATTCTACTCCTTCAAGCATCAAGTGTTCAAAAGCAGCTTCATCAAGGACTCCAGACATCACACATTTCAGCATCTGCTGAAATCATCTATTGCTGGAGATCTGAAGCAACTGAAGGTCTATCACCCTAAGCAAAGCTCATCTTCCTAAACCCTTACAGATCTCAGGGGGAGCTTTGACAACATCTTCCACTTGTCTTCTCTAAGATTGTTGATAGAGAAGAACAACTCAATCTTTTTGTCTTTCTTTATTCCTTCTGTAAAAGGGTTTCTCAAAACTCCCTTCAAAAGTTTTGTGGCTGGTTTCTGAGACCCTGTCAAAACTCAGTGGTGGCAAGACACCTTATAAAAAAATCTAGGTTTGATTTTTGAGCACCTTATCAAAAGCTCATTAGTGCCAAGGAAACCTGATCAACTATTCCTACAGTGGATTCCAACCTAGAGTGGTAGAAGAGTGGATGTACCCAGTTTGTTGGGAACAACTATAGCTCCTTGTGTCATCTGGTTTGCTGTGCTTTTTGCTTTGCTGTATGCTGTGTGTTTTTGTTTTCTTACTGCTTTAGTGTTTACTTTTATGCTAGAAAATTACACATATAAGTAAATCAAGTCTTCCACTTCCTTACAGTTTTAAATTGTAAATTATTTTAATATACTCTATTCACCCCCTCCCCCCCTAGAGTAAGCTAGATCTTATCCTCACTTTCAATTGGTATCAGAGGTAGGTTGGTTACTCAACAACTGAATCTTCAACAGATTGGTTGAACAATCTAACACCTGAACCAAAAGATCTCTGATAAGATCAATCTTTTATAGAGGGTTATTATTATTTGTATTATATTTATTTTCTTACAAAATCATGGCACAGAACAAAGATTATGCTAGCACCAGACCTCCAGTGTGCAACCATTCTAAGTTTGCACTTTGGAAGGCAAGGATTAGGCTTTACATGAATTCTATTTATGAGGACATATTTAATTCTGTTTTGACAGTGTTTCCAAGACCCCTAGTAATTACAAGTACAAGTGCTGTTCCACCTCCCTCAGGAACAGATGCAGAAATAAAGAAATGGAAAGTTATAGATGCAAAGGCTATGAATATCCTTGCTCAGACTATGTCTGATTAGATATTATAAAAGGTGGTTGAATGCAGTTCAGCAAAAGATATATGGGATAAGCTTTCTGAGATTGTATCTGGATCTGCTGATGAAAGGAAGGACAGAAGATCCCATCTCATATCCTAGTATGAGAACTTAAAGAAAGGAGAAACTGAGCCAGTTGCTGATATGTACAACAGGCTCAGCCTAATTGTCAGTGAATTAAGAACATTGGATAAGGAGATCTCGCTCACTAAACTAAATGACAAAATACAAATATGCTTCCCCAGCACTTGGTATTCAATAATCTGGCCAATCAAGGATGCCAGAAGCCTAAGTGAGATCACCACAGAGGCTCTTTTGGGCAAGCTCAAATCTTATGAGCTGCTCATCAAGAATAGGGAAGAAGAGCACAAGACTGCTTCTCCAGCCATCAGAAAGGAGAAGAGCATAGCTTTCAAAGCTATAGAAGATCAGCCTGAAGATATGGTCACATGCAATGAAGAATTGATGAGCTTACTAGCCAAGAGATTCTATAAGATGGACAGGAAAGATTTCAGAAAGAGGTCATCCAGAGGGCATGAGAAGACAAGGTATGACAAATCCAATAATATAGAAATTATTTGTTTTGGATGCAGGAAACCAGGCCACATTGTGCCTGATTGTCCAGAAAATCAAAATAAGGACAAGAGGGACAAGAATGATTGGAGAAAAGACAAGGACTCTAGGAGAAACAATAATGACAAATCCTCCTCCAGCAAAAAAAACACACCAGGAAGGGATTTGTAGTTGAAACCTAGAGTGAAACGTAAGAAGAGTCAAGGGCTTCATCAAGCTCAAGTAATGATGAAGATGATGCTGAAGAGAAGGAGTTCTACATGATGGCTATAAATGCCTCCCAACATAATTCTGATGCAGAACATGAATAAGAATCTGAATCTGAACATGAAGATGAAGAAGACCAGGTAATAGATTCCTTTGATTTTAATTCAGAGGACTTTAAGTTTTAATTTAAAGCACTTTGTTTAGACCTGCTGAAGTCTGAGAAAGAGATCATCTCTCTCAGAAATCAATTATCTGAACATAGCACTTTAAAGTCAGATAACCTCAAACTTTCTGAGGAGCTAGAATATTATAGGGAGGAAATAGCTTCACTGAAAAGTGAACTATCCCAGGCAAAGAAGTTTGAAGAATCCCTTAATGGGAGAAGCATCAGACTAATGGACATCACAAGTACAGTGAACTCAAGATTTAATAGTACACAGGGCTTGGGTGCTTCATCCAGCCAACCTATAGTATTAACAACTCCAATTAAATTTATTTCAGATAAAGGAAAGGAAGTTGTAGAGGTGGCTAGGAAGAATCCTGATTTACCTAAGAAAAACAAAGTTCAACAGAAAACGTCGAACAGAGGTCGACGATCGTCAAACAGAGCTCGGCGATCTCAGGCTGAATTGTCGAACTCAGGTCGACGACTTCTGAACTCTAAACTCTGGCATATTCGATCTTCAAACGGAGCTCGATGATCAGACCCAAGATCGCTGAACTCAGCTCGACGATCGTCGAACGGAGCTCAGAGCTTTGAACAATCTTTTAGAGGTAAATCTACAATCAATCCTAGAAGTCCTACATCCCAAAGCTTCAACCCTAATACTGAATGGATAGTACCTCCTAGGAGATACCATCCTGAAGGATATAAGAGTCAGTCAGGGATGTCTTTCATTTCTGAGTTTAAAGGTTATCAACCTAGACCCAAGGTAAACTGGGTCAAAAACATATGAATTGTTTATGTGCAGGTGAAGACCTATACAGCAATGAACCAACAATGGTATCTGGATAGTGGGTGCTCAAAGCACATGACAGGGAACAAGGAGAATCTAACATCCTTCAAAACCAAACTTGGACCAAAAGTGATATTTGGTGATTCAAACTTTGGTCAAACAAAAGGATATGGTGCTATTCAGATTGTCTCAGTCACATTCAAGAAGGTGGCTTATGTGGAAGGACTGAAGCATAATTTAATCAGCATCAGTCAACTCTGTGATGAAGGCTATCAAGTGATATTCAAAAAATCCTTATGCAAGATCAAGTCAGAGGATAACACAACAGTGTTAATAGGTAAAAGGAAAGGTAGCATTTATCTTGTAGATTTCCTTTCAACCAATATAGATATCTGTTTATTTAATTCAGTTTGCAAACCAAATGATCTTTGGCATAAGAGACTAGGACATATAAACCATAGAACCATTGTTAGGCTATCCAAGGACAACCTTGTTAGAGGACTACCTTCTGGCCCCTAGAAGAAGGAAGGACTCTGCAGGGCTTGTCAATTAGGCAAGCAAACTAAAAATAGTTTTAAGTCACTTAATAAGAGTGATTCACCAAGGATTTTGTATCTGTTACACATGAATCTTTTTCGACCCATTACAGTACAAAGCTTTGGAGGGAAATCTTACACATTAGTGATTGTAGATGACTTCTCTAGATTCACTTGGGTATTCTTTCCGAGGAAGAAGTCTGATAACTTTAAATGTTTGATAGATTTTCTCAAATGCATATAGATTGAGTTCAATACTCACATTGCCCTGATCAGAAGTGATCATGGGACATAGTTTGATTCTCTTCTTATACAAGAGTTCTATCAGAGTGAAGGGATCAGGCACACTTTCTCAGCTTATAGAAATCCTCAACAAAATGGGGTAGCTGAAAGAAAAAATAGAACCCTTATTGAATCTGCCACCACATTGTTGACAGATGCTCACCTCCCTCTATCTTTTTTGGCAGAGGCAGTGAACACCTCCAACTATGTGTTGAACAGAAGTTTGATACATAAACTGAAGGGCAAGACTCCCTATGAATTGCTCAAAGTAAAGAAACCTAAAGTAGACTATTTTAAAATTTTTGGTTGCATTTGTTATATTCACAATAATGACAAGAAGTATGTTGGTACCCTAGTTTGATTTGAGTTTAGTCCTCTCCTTTGTACTCCTTGACCAAAGAATTATCTATGGTCAATGGTTAGTAGTCTAGCTGTAGAGTCCTCACTTTTTCAGATTGAGAATTTGGTTAAGTAGTTTTTCGTTCGACTATAGTCGAATGCCGCTCGACTATCGTCTATCGGCTGATCGACGATCGTCTATCAGTTGGTCGACGCTCTGTCTGCGCTCATAGTTCGACTATATGTTGATAGGTCGACTATCTGCTTGGCGTGGTAGTTCGACTATCTGTCCTGGTAGATCGACTACCTGATAGTTCGACTATCTGTTGATAGGTCGACTATCTGTTCCGCTTTGATAGGTCGACAATCTGTTGATAGGTCGACTATCTGTCGTCTTTGATAGTTCGACTATCTGTCCTGATAGTTTAACTATCTGATAGTTCGACTATCTGTTGATAGATCGACTATCTGGTCTGTTTTGATAGTTCGACTATCTGTTGATAGGTCGACTATCTGTTTTCTGAGGTAGGTCGACTATCTGCTTGATAGGTCGACTATCTGTTTGTGCTTGATAGTTCGACTATCTGTCCAGATAGATCGACTATCTGATAGTTCGACTATCTGCTCTGATAGGTCGACTATCTGCCGGGGTAGTTCGACTATCTTCTTCGATAGGTCGACTATCTGGATCGTTCGACTATCTGTCCGATAGTTCGACGATCTCCGTGCGTCGGTCGACGATCTCCGAAGGTCGTTCGACGCTTTCTGTCTGCCTTTATATTTTGTATTTATTTATTATATTTAATTAATTAATACATTTTCTGGCACATTGTTTTAGTTATTTTATGATAAAATTACCAGGCATATCTGCTCTATTCTTTTTGCCTGAGTCAAATCTTTTTAGATAAAGTTGTTTGTCTTATTAGCTGACATTATAAATTACTTTATCTGCTGTCAGCCCTTTATAGTCGTTAGACTGAATAGTCTTCTTTTTGCTATAAAGAGTTTGTTTCTGATATGACTTTATTTAGTACTTTATTATCAAATTGCTTCCTGCAGCTTCCTAGAAAAAGGGTTATTCCTTTTATAGAATGTTACTGCTGCAGAGATTGTTTTGTCTTCTTGATATTTACAGCCCAGGTCTCATGTCTCAGAAGAAGACAAGTAATTCAAACTGAAGAGAGCCGTTGCTTGCTGATGTTATATAAAGGACCCTTTGAAGAAGGATTCAAGCTAGCTAACTAGTTTCCCAGATATTTTCAAGTATTCAAGCCTTCATCAAGATCAAGTCTTCTGCTCTCAGCAATTTCCATCCAACTGAGAAGTGTTAAGATCTTCCACTCTTCTTCAACCTGAGTTCTCCTGCTTTCAGGAAGTTCAAACTCAGAGTTCTTTTGAAGAAGAAGAAGAAGATAGCTGCTTGAAGATCTTTAATTTTATTATTTTTATCTTCTTGTAGTTTTTCCTTCAGAGCTTTCTGAAGAGTTTTCTGCACTGAAGCAAGACTTCACCTGGACATCTTTGAGCCAGGGGGAGCCTTGATTCTTTAGAGCTTTCTAGCTCAGTGCAAGTTTTTGTGCTTCTCTAATCTTTGTAAAATAGAGAAGACATCTTAACCTTCTTCCCCCTCCTGTACAGGGTTATTACTCCCTTCAAAAGTATCCCTTGGTGGCAGGGCACCTGATCAAAAACCTGTGCTTGGTTTTTTAGACACCTGATCAAAAGTCTAAACGGTTTCTGGATCTACCTGAAGCAGATCCTGTTGGTGGCAGGGCACCTGATCAAATACCTGAGTGGATTCCTACCGTGTGGGTAGAAGAGTGGACGTACCCAAGTTGTTTGGGGAACCACTATAAATTTCCTTGTGTCGTCTGGATTCACTTGTTTAATTCCTGCATTGTGGCTGTGAATAGATATAACTAGGATTGCTAGTTGCTGATTAGGTTTTCCAAGCCTTAACTGTAATTACAGTTAGCTTGAGTTTGTGCACATCACTTGTGTTAGGCTTTAAGGTTAAATCAATATCTATAATCTTTCCATTCCGCACTTCACTCCAAGTGAGTTGGGTAGATCATTAAGTTTTGTCTAGTGCAAAATTTGATAACTCTATTCACCCCCCCTCTAGAGTAGTATCTATCCCTTCACTTTCAATTGGTATCAGAGGGAGGTTG
This sequence comes from Platanthera zijinensis, assembly GCA_039513925.1. NCBI lineage: Eukaryota > Viridiplantae > Streptophyta > Magnoliopsida > Asparagales > Orchidaceae > Platanthera > Platanthera zijinensis. The sequence goes on along the minus strand of CM077080.1, from coordinate 187,517,437 downwards.
ACTGACTGAATAGGCTAACACCTAAGTCACAAGATCCTGATAGATACCAAAGCTTATAGATATTCACTATCATGGCCCAGTCCAAGGATTATTCTAGCACCAGACCTCCAGCATGCAACTTAGCTAAGTTTGGCATCTGGAAGGCAAGGATAAAATTATATATGAATTCTATTGATGAAAGCATCTTTGCTTCTATTTTGTCAGGTCCCCCAAGAGCACCTGCTGCTGCTACTGCCTCATCATCTGATATGAGTGTAGTGCCTCCTCCAGATTACAATGATGAATACAAGAAGGCCAAAATAGCAGATGCCAAGGCAATGAACATACTGGCTCAGACAATGTCTGATGAGGTATTCCAGAAGGTTGCTGACTGCTCTTCAGCAAAAGCCATGTGGGACACACTGAACCAGATTGTAGCTGGTTCAGCTGATGAAAGGAAGGACAGAAGGTCCAACCTAATCTCACAGTATGAGAACTTCAAGAAAACTGATGCTGAATCAGTTGAAGCCATGTACACCAGGCTCAGCTCAATCATCAATGAGCTGAGGACCCTGGACAAGGACATATCATTGACAGAGGTCAATGATAAGATTCTTATCTGCTTCCCTAGCTCATGGGATCTAAGTATCTGGCCCATCAAGGAAGCCAGAAGTACAAATGAGATCCCCACTGAAGCCCTCCTCGGCAAGCTCAAGTCTTTTGAGTAAGTGCTGAAGACAAGGGAAGCAGAAGCTGAAGCAAAGACCCCCACTCCAACAAGAAAAGAGCAATCTCTAGCTCTTAAGGCTGCTGATGCTTCTGAAGGCGGCCAATCTAATGAGGAACTAATGGCATTGTTTGACAAGAGGTTTCTCAAGATGGGGAGAAAGGAGTTCAGAAATAAGTCTTCACGCTATGAAGACAAACCAAGGTATGATCGCTCTCCTGCTAAAGAAATTATTTGTTATGGCTGCAGGAAGCCTTGACACATCTTGCCAGAGTGTCCAGAGGAGAAGAACAAAGAAAAGAGAAAAGAAAAGGCACAGCACAGGAAGCACTCCAAGCCATCCTCCTACAAAAACAAAAAGAAGGAGAGAGGTTTCATTGCTGAAACCTGGAGTGATTCTGATGAAGAATCCTCCTCATCAAGCTCCAGTGAGGATGAGGAAGAGAAGAAGGCAAAAGAAGTTTGCCTAATGGCAATAGATGCCTGCAGCAACCACTCTGCTGCAGAGAGTTCTGATTCTGATGAAGAGATGCCTACAGAAGATGAGGTACTCTCTTCCTATGATTTTACTTCAGAAGAATTTAAATTAGACTTTAAATCTTTATGCTTAGATTTGATTAGCTCTGAAAAAGAAATAAAAGAACTTAGAAATAGGTTAGCTGACTCAGAATCAATAGCTACAGAAAATGTTAGGTTAAAGGAAGATCTCACTACTTGTAGTGAAGAAATTAAATTTCTTAAAATAGAGTTAGCTAAGTCTAAGAGGTTAGAAGAATCACTTAGTGGTAGAAGCCTTAAGTTGTTAGAAATTACCAGCATGACTAACACTAGGTCAGGTAATGACAAACTAGGATTAGGAGCTTCTCCCAGTGAACCCCCAGTACTACTTAAAAATAACCTTTCAACTCCAGTAAACTTCATTTCAGCTAGTGGAATGAAGAACACTGAGCAAGTAAATCTAGTTAATAAAACTTTAAATAAAGCTAAGAGAGAAAAGAGAAAGAAATTTTTTAAAGAAATGCAAAGAGCGTCGAACGCCGCTCGACGATCGGAAGCTCAATGGTCGAACGAAGCTCGACGATCTGAGCGCCCATCGTCAAACGTCGATCGACGATTTCAACATGATTTTTAAAATCATAATCAGTACCATAGAAACCTAAATGAAAATAGAAACCCTAGGTTTGTTGACCCATCATCTGTATGGAGAATCCCACCTAGGAGATCTCACCCACTAGGTTATCACCCTCAGCCTGCATTTTCATATATTTCCAGTTTTTCTTATGTGAAAAACAAGGGACCCAAGGTTACCTGGGTCCACACTGTCTAAATAAATGTCTTGCAGGTGAAGGCCTATCCAATCACTCAAAATAAGTGGTATTTGGATAGTGGATGCTCTAAGCATATGATAGGAAATAAAGATCTTCTGTCAAAGTTCAAAGCTAAGCTCGGCCCAAAGGTTATCTTTGGAGACTCCAGCTATGGTCAGACAGAAGGCTATGGCAAGATCACAATTGGAGCAGTTACTTTCAAGAGAGTTGCATATGTCAATGGACTGAAGCATAATTTGATTTCAGTCAGCTAGCTATGTGATGCTGGCTAGCAGGTTTCATTTTCTGACTCCTCTTGCAATATTACTTTAAATAATAATGTTGTTTTAGTAGGTATTAGAATAGGTAATATTTATTTAGTAGATTTCAATTCATCTCATTCTGAAATCTGCCTTTTTAATGAAGTAACAATTAATAATAATTCTTTGTGGCATAAGAGGCTTAGTCATGTTAACCTTAAAAATATATCTAGGTTATCTAAACACAACCTTGTTAGAGGCTTACCTTCTTGCCCCTACAAGAAGGAGAGCCTATGCAAGGCTTGTCAGCTAGGCAAGCAAACCAAAAACTCTTTTAAATCTGTAAATAAGAGTGATTCTCCTAGAATCCTGTATCTATTACACTTGGACCTTTTTGGCCCAATAAATGTACAGAGTTTAGGAGGGAAGTATTACACTTTAGTAATTGTAGATGACTTCTCTAGGTTCAGTTGGGTTTTCTTTTTGAGAACTAAGTCTGATAACTTCAAAGCCCTTACAGACTTTCTACTATGTGTGCAGACTGAGTGCTCTACTCATGTGGCCTTGATCAGAAGTGATCATGGTACTGAGTTTGACTCTCTTCTCATGCAAGAATTCTGTGAGAGAGAAGGTATCAAACATAGCTTCTCAGCTCCTAGAACTCCTCAACAAAATGGGGTAGTTGAAAGGAAGAATAGAACACTCATTGAAGCTGCTAGCACATTGTTGGCAGATGCTAACATGCCTCTCTCCTATTGGGCAGAAGCTGTTAGTACAGCCAATTATGTCTTGAATAGAAGTTTGATATACAAACTTAAGTGTAAAACTCCTTATGAGTTGCTTAAAGGAAAGAAACCTAAAATTAATTATTTTAGAATTTTTGGTTGTATTGTTTATATTCATAATAATAATAAAGAATATATTAGAAAATTTGAAGCAAAAGCTTCAATGGGAATCATGCTTGGATATTCCCAAGTAAGCAAAGCGTATAGGGTTTATAACAAATCTACCTGTAAGATTGAAGAATCTGTGCATGTATCATTTGATGAGCATCAGATGTTTTACAAGGAGAAAGAAAATTCTCCTTCCTCCAGTTCATTGCAGGTACATGATGCCCCTCAAGAAATTCTTCAACTATCAACTCTTCAGATCACTGAATCAGACAGTGATGAAGACATTGCTGAAGCAATTGTTGTTCCACCAATAGTAGATCAAATTCCTCCTGAGGAATTAATCCCAACTGTTGCTGAAGATCACATCCCACCTGCTGATATTGTCACACTTAGAGATCACCCCACATCTCAAGTGATTGGAGACATATCAGCTGGTGTGCAAACAAGACACCAATTAAGACAGGATGTGATGCATGCTTGTTTCCTCTCACAGGTTGAGCCCCTCACCTTTAAAGATGTAGAGCTAGATCCCCACTGGATCATTGCTATGCAAGAGGAACTCAATCAGTTTGAGAGATGTAAAGTTTGGACTTTGGTTCTAAGACCTAAAGGCCAACTGATCATAGGCACCAAGTGGGTGTATAGAAACAAGCTGGATGCAAATGGAATTATAGTAAGGAATAAAGCAAGGCTTGTAGCTCAGGGCTACAGACAGGAGGAAGGTATAGATTATGACCAAAGCTTTGCTCCTGTTGCAAGGCTAGAAGCAATAAGGATCTTCTTGGCCTATGCAACCTACATGAAGTTTAAGGTGTTCCAAATGGATGTCAAAAGTGCATTCCTGAATGGTGAGCTTAAGGAAGAGGTGTTTGTTGAACAACCACCAGGGTTTGTTTCTTCAACTCAGCCTTCTCATGTGTTTAAGTTACAGAAAGCTCTATATGGACTAAAGCAAGCTCCCAGAGCCTGGTATGAGACTCTAGCTAGTTTCCTTTTAGAGCACAACTTTACTAGGGGAGTAGTTGATAGAACCCTTTTCATCAAGCATCACAAGGACACAATCCTGTTAGTTCAGGTGTATGTAGATGATATTATATTTGGCTCCACTGATCCCAAACTTTGCAAAAGGTTCTCTAACCTGATGCACTCTAAGTTTGAGATGAGTAGTATGGGTGTGCTGTCTTACTTTCTTGGTCTCCAAGTTAAGCAAGATGCTGATGGTATCTTCATCTCCCAATCCAAATATGCCAAGGAATTGGTAAAGAAATTTGGGATGGCTGATGCTTCAGCAATGCCTACACCTATGGCTACTTATGTAGTTATTGACTCTGATGATCACGGCAAGCCAGTTGATTAAAAGAATTATAGGGCCATTGTTGGTTCCCTATTATATCTAACTGCAAGTAGGCCTGATATAATGTTTGCTACATGCCTTTGTGCTAGATTCCAGGTCAACCCCAAGGAATCTCATCTGATTATTCTAAAGAGAATCCTGAGATACCTGAAGGGATGTCCAGATCTAGGACTTTGGTACCCAGCTGAGTCAGAATTTGAATTAATTGGATATTCTGATTCTGATTATGCTGGTTGTAGAGTTGACAGGAAGAGTACCTCAGGAACTTGCCAGTTTCTGGGAGAGAGATTGGTCTCTTGGTTCTGTAAGAAGCAGGCTTCTGTCTCAAGTTCAACTACAGAGGCTGAATATATAGCTGCTGCTAGTTGTTGTTCACAGATCCTGTGGATTCAAAACCAGCTTGTGGATTATGGTTACTCACACAAGAACACCAAAATCATGTGTGATAGTACCAGTGCTATTTCAATTGCACAAAATCCAGTGCACCACTCTAGAACGAAGCACATTGAGATTCGGCACCATTTCCTGAGAGATTGTGTGGAAAAGAACAAGATTTGTCTTGAGTTCATATCCACTGAGTTTCAGAGAGGTGATATATTCACCAAGCCTTTAGATGAACAGAAGCATCTGTTCTTTTTAGTTCAACTAGGCATGATCAATGGACGAGACTAAGTGTGACTATATCTGCCTATGTTGAAATCTGCTTGAAGATCGTCGAACGACGTTCGAAGATAGTCGATCGGGTCAAGCCCATCGTCGACCTATGGTTGATGAAAGTTTGTCTGATTGAAGATCGTCGACCGACGTTCGACCATCGTCGAACAGGTCAAGCTCATCGTCGATCTCTGAATGACGACAGCTTGTTGTTTGAGAAGCCAGAAATAGTCGAACGATGGCTCGACTACTCTGCTTCTGAGCCGATCGTCGAACGACCGTTCGACTATCAGGTCTAGTATCTTTTTAATAGATCGACTATTTCCGGTCTAATATAAAGCCGATAGTCGACCTAGGTTAAAAGATCTGTTGTTTTATCGTCGACGGAGCGTGACTTTTCATATTCTGCCTTCCCGCTTGCGATTTTCTGCCGCTTCGTCTCCTTCGTCTTCTCCGTCCTTCTCGCGCTTTCTCCAGCGATTCAATGGCGGTCTCTCCAGCAGTTCTAGTAGTTGTGAAGTTTGATGCAGGCTTTAGTGTTGATTTCGACGCGTTCAGTAGCTGCAAAGCTGGGATCGTAGAAGTTCTTCAGCTTTGCCGGGATCAAGGACTCGAGAGGTTAATATCTTCAAGAATTAAGATAAACATCCCAGAGATCAAGGAATGGGCCTTCACGTCGTCCTCCACCGACGACTCGATGACTGGCACCATCGGCGGAGAAGAGGTAATCCTAATTCCGGCCGTTCTGACTGATATTTTTGGTTTAATAAATGGTGAAGAGGATTATGAGCAAGATGCTCAAGAATTCGGAAGAATGTTAGTTGAGCTGGGATATGCTGAGGGCATTCCCACGAAGCTGCTCAAAGTAAATTTCCCTTTCAAGATTAAGTTTCTTGCTGAGTTGGTCGGAAAAGTGCTCCTCGGTAAGCACTCTGCTCATGATAATATAACAAGGCAACAATTCGCACTGATGTGTGCGATTGTTAATCGGAAAAGGATAGATTGGGCGGGAGTGATGTTTGATTTAATAAGGAAAAAGAATGGTAAGAAGGAAGTTACCCTCGGAAGGGTTATTGGAATCTTCCTGAAGGAAAAGTACCCCCAGCTGCTGAATTCAACCGCAACAACAATTAATGCAAGCAAGAAAATGGACCCTAACCTATTCTCTAAGTGGAAGAGAACCTTTGTGAAACCCGCTCTCATAGGGGTTGCTCCAGCAACATCTGAGAGCACCAGGACCGATTCGGTCGCTCCTCAACATGTTGAAGCTGGCTCAGCTCTTCCCTCTTCCTCTTCTGCTATGTTGTCTGCCTCAGTTGAAGTACCATCAACTTCAGTTGAAGTAAGACTTTCCCCTTCTCCTGTTAGAGAAACAACTACGGTTGTTCTTTCTTCCCCTCCAACATCTCCTCTTCCTTCTTATCAGGCTAGGATATCTGCTCCTAGCTTTGATTTGTTAGGATCTGAGAGGATTCCTACTCCTCCTCTGTCTCCCTTTCATTCTCCAGTTAACACTCCTGTTAACTCTCCAGCTCCTTCTCCAGCTCCATCTCCAGTCCATACCATCCTTCATCCCAGCATTACAACCATATCTGCTGCATTGTGGAGTTGATCACCCCTGAACTCATCTCCCGCATTGTGGAGTTGATTACCCCGTCAATCAAAACTATGATTGAAGAGGCAATCGCTCCACTTGCCTCCTCCATTGATATCTTAACTGCCTCCATTAAATCTCTTTCAAAATCTGCTGAGCCATCTTCCTCAAGGGGCCTGGTTTCAGTCTCCACTGAAATTAGGCAGGGGGAGATGTTCTGTGAAGATGCCTCAGAACCTCCTGCCTCCCTTCCAGCTATAACAGATACTGTAATGACAGCCCTGGAAGAGTCTGCTCCAGCTGAAAAAGAAGTAGTTCCAGTGTTATCTGATAAGGAAATAGCTAATGGAAACATGCTATCTGAAATTGCAGTAAAAGTCTGCCTAGAAGATCTCACCACTCCCGTGGTTGCTCGATTCCTAGAAGGTATTATAACTTCATATCTAGATGAATCATGGGAGATGGTCAAGTATGAAGGTAATTCACTTATTCGATTTATTGACGAGTCAATTAATTTGCTTGCTAGTGAATACCTTGAAGGAATGATTATTGCTTATTTAGCAGATCTGTATTCATAATTCTATAGATTTTATTAGAGAAGATTTAGCTGCTCAGATCATAGCAGTTGTTTCTGAAGCTGATCCAATTGTCCCTGATATCCAAGTAGATCCAGAATTGGATTCTTTTTAGATGATAGAGAAGATGAGTCTGAGAATCAAGATGAAGTCAAAGATGACACTCCTGTTCTGAGTATGGAAGAAGTACAAGAAAAGCTGCCTGGAATCTAAGAGTACAGTCTTTGTTGAAAGAGAAAGAAAAAGAGCTGAAAATTGAAAAGTCAACTATCTGGGATGATTCACTAGGGTTGGACTTAGATTCCCTTCTGGCTCTAGATGCCATGGAAGAGGAAAGAGAGAAATCAGATCTGAAGTTAAAAGAAAAGGCTATTTCTGAAACCTATGATCCTTATGATAATTCTCCATCATCTCACTCTGATGATGAAGATGATTCTGATGTATCTGAAAATTCAAAGAGAAAGAAAGTTGTTCAAAAGAAGAGAAAAGCTGCTCCTCCTCCTCCCAGTAAAGACAATGATACTCCTTATTATATTCTGAAGGGCATTGACCCTAAGTCAAAGGAATTTCAGCATTGGATGTGGTTCTCTAAGAACCAGCAGAAAGAGAGGAAAAGATCTAAAAGATATGATAGTCCTGGTTCAAGATGGACTCCCAGAGGTCCTCCTCCTCCTCCAGGTGCAGGAGCTTCTGGAAATCTTTCTGCCAACCCTTCTGCCTCTTCAGGAAAATCTGCTCCATCAGCAAGATCTGCTTCGTCTCAGCATCAATCAAGGAAAAGCTCTCATAGCTCTCATGGAAAGTCTCATTCTGGCAGTCAAATGCATGAAGCAGAAGTGAAAGAACAAGTTAAGGAGGTTGTGTATCTAAAGCCAACTTTTTCACCTCCTACTTCTCCTAAGAGAATGGTTTCAACTGCTGTACCAGTTCAGTCTGAGAAAATTGTTTTAAAAGATAAAGAATCCGATGCTGCTCCTCCTGAGCCTGTTTATGAAAGTCCAGAGCTTGATCCTAACTTTAAGATGGCTCGTTTTCACGAACTAGTTGGAGCAGCTCAAATAAGAAAAGCAAAAGCAGAAGGAAAAGATACTACTGGTTTAACCACCATGTCTGCTTTCAGAAAGAAAGAGTTTGAAAAGTTCCAGGTCAACCCTGATGTATTTGACCCCTCAAAATATATGGAAAAGCATCCTGAAGCAGTAGTCCCAAGAGCTGCAGAATTGAAGATCATTGGTGTGCAGGACTTGAAGCTGTCAAAGAAAGAAGCTGATGATCCTCTAAGGAAAATTTCTTTTGTTCCTAGTTCCTCTGCCCCCTTGCCAGACTCTGTAGATTCTTAATAGTTTGATTGACTACTGTGTTATATTTGTTTATTATCTATCTGTTTGATATCTGCTAGTTATTTGCTATCTATTTCCTGTATTGTTTATAGTATTCTATAGCTAGCTGTATGTTTTAGATTTTGAAGGACTTAACTCAAATAGGGGGAGATTGTTGGTACCCTAGTTTGATTTGAGTTTAGTCCTCTCCTTTGTGCTCCTTGACCCAAGAATTATCTATGGTCAATGGTTAGTAGTCTAGCTGTAGAGTCCTCACTTTTCCAGATTGAGAATTTGGTTAAGTAGTTTTTCGTTCGACTATAGTCGAACGCCGCTCGACTATCGTCTATCGGCTGATCGACGATCGTCTATCAGTTGGTCGACGCTCTGTCTGCGTTGATAGTTCGACTATCTGTTGATAGGTCGACTATCTGCTTGGCGGGTAGTTCGACTATCTGTCCTGGTAGATCGACTACCTGATAGTTCGACTATCTGTTGATAGGTCGACTATCTGTTCCGCTTTGATAGGTCGACTATCTGTTCCGCTTTGATAGGTCGACTATCTGTTGATAGGTCGACTATCTGTCGTCTTTGATAGTTCGACTATCTTTCCTGATAGTTCAACTATCTGATAGTTCGACTATCTATTGATAGATCGACTATCTGGTCTGTTTTGATAGTTCGACTATTTGTTGATAGGTCGACTATCTGTTTTCTGAGGTAGGTCGACTATCTGCTTGATAGGTCGACTATCTGTTTGTGCTTGATAGTTCGACTATCTGTCCAGATAGATCGACTATCTGATAGTTCGACTATCTGCTCTGATAGGTCGACTATCTGCCGGGGTAGTTCGACTATCTTCTTCGATAGGTCGACTATCTGGATCGTTCGACTATCTGTCCGATAGTTCGACGATCTTTGTGCGTCGGTCGACGATCTCCGAAGGTCGTTCGACGCTTTCTGTCTGCCTTTATATTTTGTATTTATTTATTATATTTAATTAATTAATACATTTTCTGGCACATTGTTTTAGTTGTTTTATGATAAAATTACCAGGCATATCTGCTCTATTCTTTTTGGCTGAGTCAAATCTTTTTAGATAAAGTTGTTTGTCTTATTAGCTGACATTATAAATTACTTTATCTGCTGTCAGCCCTTTATAGCCGTTAGACTGAAAAGTCTTCTTTTTGCTATAAAGAGTTTGTTTCTGATATGACTTTATTTAGTACTTTATTATCAAATTGCTTCCTGCAGCTTCCTAGAAAAAGGGTTATTCCTTTTATAGAATGTTTCTGCTGTAGAGATTGTTTTGTCTTCTTGATATTTACAGCCCAGGTCTCAAGTCTCAGAAGAAGACAAGTAATTCAAACTGAAGAGAGCCGTTGCTTGCTGATGTTATATAAAGGACCCTTTGAAGAAGGATTCAAGCTAGCTAACTAGTTACCCAGATATTTTCAAGCATTCAAGCCTTCATCAAGATCAAGTCTTCTGCTCTCAGCAATTTCCATCCAACTGAGAAGTGTTAAGATCTTCCACTCTTCTTCAACCTGAGTTCTCCTGCTTTCAGGAAGTTCAAACTCAGAGTTCTTTTGAAGAAGAAGAAGAAGAAGATAGCTGCTTGAAGATCTTTAATTTTATTATTTTTATCTTCTTGTAGTTTTTCCTTCAGAGCTTTCTGAAGAGTTTTCTGCACTGAAGCAAGACTTCACCTGGACATCTTTGAGCCAGGGGGAGCCTTGATTCTTTAGAGCTTTCTAGCTCAGTGCAAGTTTTTGTGCTTCTCTAATCTTTGTAAAATAGAGAAGACATCTTAACCTTCTTCCCCCTCCTGTACAGGGTTATTACTACCTTCAAAAGTATCCCTTGGTGGCAGGGCACCTGATCAAAAACCTGTGCTTGGTTTTTTAGACACCTGATCAAAAGTCTAAAGGGTTTCTGGATCTACCTGAAGCAAATCCTGTTGGTGGCAGGGCACCTGAACAAAAACCTGAGTGGATTCCTACCGTGTGGGTAGAAGAGTGGACGTACCCAAGTTGTTTGGGGAACCACTATAAATTTCCTTGTGTCATCTGGATTGACTTGTTTAATTCCTGCATTGTGGCTGTGAATAGATATAACTAGGATTGCTAGTTGCTGATTAGTTTTTCCAAGCCTTAACTGTAATTACAGTTAGCTTGAGTTTGTGCACATCACTTGTGTTAGGCTTTAAGGTTAAATCAATATCTATAATCTTTCCATTCCGCACTTCACTCCAAGGGAGTTGGGTAGATCATTAAGTTTTGTCTAGTGCAAAATTTGATAACTCTATTCACCCCCCCTCTAGAGTAGTATCTATCCCTTCACTTTCAAAGTATATAGCAAAATTTCAAGCTAAAGCTGATGAAGGAGAGTTTCTGGGATACTCCATTATCAGTAAAGCTTATAGGGTTTATAATAAAACTTCTCTTAAAATTGAAGAATCTGTTCATGTATCTTTTGATGAGAATAACATGTTTTACAAGGAGAAGAATACTTCTACCATAGAATTCTTGCAGGTAAACTCTCTTTAAGAAAATTTGGACAGGTTGCATATTGCAGAGAAGGATTCAATATATTCACCTACCCAATAGAGAGGAGAAATCAGTTAAGATGAAGAGGATACTCAACATCTTGGTACTCAACATCTTGGAGAGAACCATCTTGAAGAGCCAGTTGTTGTTCCACAAGAGGAAACAACAACACAGGTTGGTAAACAATCAACACCCCCTATTGATTTAGTAACAACAAGAGATCATCCAATCTCCCAAGTTATTGGAAACATCTCAGCTGGTGTGCAAAACAAAAATCAGGTCAACCAGAACCTGATGCACACCTTCTTTCTATCTCAAGTTTAGCCTCAATCCATTCAAGATGAAGAACAAGATCCACATTGGATCATTGCTATGCAAGAGGAACTACATCTATTTTAGAGGAATAAAGTTTGGGAACTAGTGCCAAGGCTTAAGGATCACTCCATTGTTGGAACTAAGTGGGTGTTCATGAACAAATTGGATGATCAAGGAGTTATTGTAAATAGTAAGGCAAGGCTAGTTGCTCAAGGATACTCTCAAGAGGAAGGAATAGACTATGACAAGACCTTTGCACCAGTTGCAAGGTTAGAGGCCCTAAGAATATTCCTAGCTTATGCAGCTCACAAAGGATTCAAGGTCTACCAAATGGATGTGAAGAGTTCATTTCTCAATGGAGACATCAAAGAAGAAATCTATGTTAGACAACCCCCAGGTTTTATCTCTTCAAATTATCCTGACCATGTTTTCAAATTGCATAAAGCATTATATGGTCTCAAGTAAGCTCCTAGAGCATGGTATGAGACCTTAGCATGCTTTCTTCTGAAAAATGATTTTATAAGGGGTAGAGTAGACCAAACTCTCTTCATTAGAACCCATAAGTCTCATACCCTACTAGTGCAAATATATGTAGATGATATTATATTTGAATCTACTGATTCAAATTTGTGCAAAAAGTTCTCTAAACTATTGCATTCAATATTTGAAATGAGTAGCATGGGTGAGCTTTCCTTCTTTCTAGGATTGCAAGTCAAACAACATGTTGAAGGCATATTTATTTCTCAAACCAAGTATGCAAAAGAACTGGTTAAGAAATTTGGTATGTCTGAAGCATCTTGTATGAAAACACCTATGCCTACTAATGATGTATTAGATGCTGATGAACATGGAAAACATGTAGATCAAATAACATATAGAGCAATGATTGGCTCTCTATTGTACCTTACAGCTAGTAGACCTGATATAATGTATGCTACATGTATATGTGCTAGGTTTCAAGTAAGCCCTAGAGAGTCACACCTTATATTAGTAAAGAGGATTCTTAGGTATGTAAAAAGTTATCCAAATCTAGGTCTCTGGTATCCAAAAGACTCGGGATTTGAATTAACTTGATTTTCAGATACTGATTATGCTGGATGTAGAGTAGACAGGAAAAGCACCAGTGGAACTTGCAAATTTCTTGGTGACAGACTTGTCTCCTAGTTTTGTAAGAAACAGACATCTGTGTCCACTTCAACTGCTGAAGCTGAATACATGGCAGCAGGCAGTTGTTGCTCACAGATTTTGTGGATTCAAAATCAGCTCCTTGATTATGGTTATAACTTAGAAAAGTCAAAAATATTTTGTGATAACACCAGTGCTATTTCTATAGCACAAAATCCCGTCCTCCATAGTAGGACAAAACATATAGAGATTAGGCATCACTTTTTTAAGGGATAATGTTGAGAAAAATAAAATTGAAATTCAATATATCTCAACATATTTGCAAAGGGGATATATTTTCACCAAACCATTGGATGTAAAGAAACATACCTTCTTCCTAAATCAGTTAGGAATGTTAGATGGAGGAAGTTTAAAATAAAACCCAAGATTTTAAAACTCTAAAAACAGACCAAGACTAGGCTAAAAACTTGTTTTTTCTAGTGTCTGTAGGCTGCTTTTAGTCTATGAACTGCGCTCGACGTTTTTCCCGAAGATCGTCGAACAGAGATTGACGCTTTCCGAAAGCGTCGATCGGAGTTAAGCGCTTTCAGATAGCACTAGGCTATCTTCTTTCTCGTCAGCGATCGTCGAGCAGAGCTCGATGCTCTCCAACATCGTCAAACGGAGATAGACGGTGTTGAAGACCTTTCAGGTTCCCCTAAAAGCCCAAAATCGTCGAACGGAGTTCAACGATCTTTCCTTTCCGGCATCGAACCCTAATATAAAAATCTTTTTTCGGTCGTCGTTCTTCTTTTGCACTTTCATACTCTCTGCAAACTTTTTCTTTCCCTCCAAACTCTTCTGCACTTGGTCGTGTTTGTTAATTTTTGCAGGTATACAATGGCAGTGTCTGTTGTTGCCCTTGCCAAGATGAAATTCGACACAGGTTTTGACATAGACATGGACTCATTCGAGGGCAGTGACCAGTTTTTCAAAGATATTTTGGACTTTTTCAGAGAACAACAGTTAGTGCAGATAATGACTACAAGGATGAAAATTGCTGCCGATGAGATCAAGGAATGGGAATATACGGCGCACAATCTGGATCAGAATACAATTGTTGGTACTATAGCCGGCACTCAGGTATCCCTAACACCTGCTCTCCTGACTGATGTCTTTCAATTAAGTACTGGAAATGCTTTTATTGATCTATCTGGAGAGGAGTTTGCAACTATGTTAGATAGAATGGGACATTCTGCCGCTAACCCTAACAAATTGCTGAAAAAGAATTTATCAATTGAGTATAGATTTCTTGTTGATGTTGTGGGGAAAGTGCTATTGGCAAAGCACTCTGCACATGATACCATCTCTAGGTATCAATTCTGCTTGATGGGAGAAATTGTGGATAAGAAACATTTAAACTGGGGAGAGATTTTCTTGGACATGATAAAAAAGAAGGTGAACAAAAGTCTTGTAAATTTTGGGAGGATCATAGGGCTATTCCTGCACTCCAGGTGCCCTGAATTGCTGGTGTTTAGTGGGATGCACATAAATGCCTCCAAGAGGCTGACCTGTGCCCTTTTTTGTAAATGGGACAAGCAGATTACCAAGCCAAGCAGAGGTCCTGTTGCTTTCACTACTTTAGGCACAAGGACTGATACAGTCACTCCCCCACAGGCAACTGCCCCATTAGAAGAGTTGCCTGCTTCCTCATCTCCTCCTTCTCCACCTATTATTTCTACCTCCACTTCCATAACCACCATCACTACCTCATTCTCTTCCCCCATCATCATTTCCTCTCCTCTTTCAACTCCTTCACCTCCTCCAGCCACTACAGTAGAGCAATTCCATCCCCTTCACTATTATCCATCCATTGACATTTCCTCTTCCCTTCCATCATTCAACCTCATGGATGATTCCTACATGGATGATTCCCCCTCCTCACCTCTTCAGCCTCCATCATCCTCCTCATACTAACAACTACTCCATTACATACTTGCCCAACCAACTTTCACCCCATCCATCTCCACACCATTATCTTCCATCTCCACAATTCCAATCTCTCAAACATCAATCCTACCATCCACCACTTCTATCACTACTTCTGCAGCTCCCTCACCATCTATCTCTGTCTCTCTAACCTCTACCTCTACTCAAGTCTCACTTGAGCAAGTAGATATTCCAGCCCTAGCATACAAGCTTTATGGGATGCTGGCTCCAAGGCTAGTAGCCCTGCTGGATACCTCCATGACTCCAATCCTGAAATCCATCCAGGAGCTGTCTGCCAGGCTATCCTCTATTTATCCTCCATAGGCAATCCCTTCTATGGTGTGCCTTGATCCAGTTCCAACTGAATCAAGGCAGGAGGAGATGCCATATAAAGAAGAGATAGTACCTGCTGCTTCAGAGAAATTCTTACCAGAGACAGTTTCAGTTCCAGCTTCAACTCGTGTACTAACAGTGGACCTCAGGTCACTGTCATCAGATTTTGACATTCTTCACTTCAGCTGTTTACCAGCTCAGGGAGAAGAAGATCTGACTAAGGCAATTGTGCCTGTTGCTAGATGTGAGCCCAGCCAAATTACTGCATATATCAAGGCTATGGAACAAGTTCTTTCTGCTGATGTTATGGATGCTGCTGCTGCTATTGATATTGTTTGTTCTGATAGTGCTGTTGCTGATTTACTGATGACAGAGGCTGATGAGTCTGCTGTTAATATTAAAGAACCTACTGCTGAAGTTTCTATATCTGCTGCTCCTACTGCCTCAATTTCTGCTGCTTCTGTCACTGCTGCTATTGCTGCTATTATCTCTCCTGAAAAGTCAAAGCAACAACAAGACTACATCAAAAGGATTGATGAGTTATATGACAATCCTCAGAGCTCAGATAGTGACCAATTCCAAACTGATTTTGATGACTCCTCTACAACTATTGCAAGGAAGAGGAAAGCTAGAAGCAATGCAATGATTAGGGTACATCTTAAGAAAGTTAAAGATGACAATGATATCCCCTACTATATTCTTCATGACTGCCCTATTTCTGAACCATGGATGCAGTATTCTAAGAACCAGCTCAAAGCAATGAAGAAAAAGAGAAAGCTTTACAAATATGATAAAGGATCTTCACACTTCTATCCTCCTCCTCCTCCTCCTCCAGATGCAGGTACTGGTGGAGGATCTGCTTCTCAGTCTGGATCTGTTGGAAAACATAGCTCCTCCAAATCTTCACAGAGATATCAACCAAGAGGAAATTATCAAGGAGGTTATCAGTCAAGAAGAGGACAACATAGAGGTAGTCAAAGAGACTACAGAGGTTACTCCAGGCAACATCCATACCAAAGGGAAGGACAAGGTCCTATTGACTCAACCTCTGGTCCTTTCCCTTACAAGATAAAAGAATCTATTGCTAAAAGAATTCCTTCAGATGATTCAGTGACAATAAACAGATATGAACCTTAAGTTCCTTTTGAAGACCCTAAAAACAATCCACTCTCCTGGACTGCTAGAATGAAAGAATTGGCTGCATTGGATCAGATCAAGAAAGGAAGAGAGCAAGGCAGAGATACCTCCAATATCACAACCCTATCAGAGCAGAGAAAGAAAGAATTAGAAAGATATGCTTCAAGAAAATTCTTTGATCCAGAGAGCTACATGAAGCTGCATCCTGAGGCTGTTGTTCCAAGGCAAAAATCTCAAACCTCCTTAGGTGCAGATGATGATAGAAGATCAAAGAAGGAAGCCCTCATTCCCAACAAATAAATTCTTTTCAAAAAGGGCAATGAGTAATTTGTGTAAGCATATACTCATATCTACTTCTGACTGATTCTGTGATTCCTGCTGTGTTTCTGCAATGCTCAACATATGTTATCTGCATTATTGTTTCTGTTTTATTTTTATGTATGCTTGTTATTTCCTATTAGTCTTGTAAATAGTAATCCTAACCCAAATAAGGCGAGATTGTTGGAACACCCTATTACTAATTTGGGTAAGGATTACTATGTGCTTAGAAATTTGTTTTGACCTTGCTGTATAGTCTGATAGGTCAATTAGAATGAGTCTTAGGGTTAGTACTTAGGTTTGAAAGCTGCCCTCAAGACCTTCTAAAGATCATAATTCAAGTGCTGAAGACTAGGACAATTCTCGTCGAGCTCAGGTCGACGAAACGTCGAACTCAGTTCGACTATCTCTGAGCTCAGTTCAAATGAGGCATCGAACTCCGTTCGACGATCTTCGAGCTCAGATCGACGCTCTGTCTCTAGTTATTTTCCAAATCTATGAGCTCAGGTCGACGATCGTAGAGCTCAGATCAACGATTTCTGTTTTCAGTCTAAGTTCAATCTCTGGGATCAGTTCGACGATCGTGGAGCTCAGATCGACGTTTTTTTCTGAAGATTAACGATTTCAGGATTCAAATTCAGGACAGTTATGGAATTCATTCAGACTTATTTTCAGCATTTATGGCAAAGGATTCTGTAGCCATTTTACTCAATCTGGAGCAAGTTTCAAGGAAGACTAATGGAATGTTTCTCAAGGACTTTCCTCTAGAGGCAGATATTAGTTAAGGTAGTCATTTATGACAGATTAACGGCTATCAAGAAGTAAGAATCTGATATACTCCCTAGAGAGTCATTTTAAAAAATAGATAGATAACTGACAAGATTTTAAAAAAAGGAATACAGAAGAGAGAACAAGAAATATTGGTTCATCAAGAATTCATCATCTAGAATAGACTCAATAGACAAAAGTTTACAGAATTACTGAGTCAGAGTTCTTCAAGAAGACAAGGAACATTACTGTGAAGGAGATCATCTACTATTGTACTCCTTCAAGCATCAAGTGTTCAAAAGCTGTTTCATCAAGCACTCTAGACATCACACATTTAAGCATTTGCTGAAATCATCTATTGCTGGAGATCTGAAGCAACTGAAGGCCTATCACGCAAAGCAAAGCTCATCTTCCTGAACCCTTAGAGATCTCAGGGGGAGCTTTGACAACATCTTCCACTTGTCTTCTCTAAGATTGTTGACAGAGAAGAACAACTCAACCTTTTTGTCTTTCTTTATTCCTTCTGTAAAAGGGTTTCTCAAAACTCCCTTCAAAAGTTTTGTGGCTGGTTTCTGAGACCTTGTCAAAACTCAGTGGTGGCAAGACACCTTATCAAAAAAATCTAGGTTTGGTTTTTAAGCACCTTATCAAAAGCTCATTGGTGCCCAAGACACCTGATCAACTATTCCTGCAGTGGATTCCTACCTAGAGTGGTAGAAGAGTGGATGTACCCAGATTGTTGGGGAACCACTATAGCTCCTTGTGTCTTCTGGTTTGCTGTGCTTTTTTGCTTTGCTGTGTGCTATGTGTTTCTGTTTTCTTACGGCTTTAGTGTTTACTTTTTTTCTAGCACATTACACATATAAGTAAATCAAGTCTTCCACTACCTAACAGTTTTAAATTGTAAATTATTTTAATATACTCTATTCACCCACCCACCCACCCCCCCCCCCCCCCTTCTAGATCTTATCCTCACTTTCACTTTTGTTAAAAGCTGGTCGTTTGTGCATCCCGAATGTGGGTAAACTTCATGAGGAATTGATGTACGAAGAACATTTTACAAATTTATCAAATCACCCCGGGAGCACAAAGATGTATAAGGACACGAAAAGGTGTTCTGGTGGCAAGGTTTGAAGAAGGACATAGCCCATTACATGGCAAAATGTCAAACTTGTGCCTTAGTGAAGGCTGAATGCCAGAAACTGGGTGGTTTCTGGAAGTTATTACCAATTCCAGTTTGGAAGTTTGACGACATTTCTATGGATTTTGTGCATGGTATACTGAGATCTCAGAGCGGAAATGACGTCGTATGGGTGATCGTTGACATATTAAATAAAGTGTCGGACTTCATACCAAACAGGAAGGACGATTCAGTGGAAATATTATCCAAGCAATATGTGGATAATGTCGTGCGATTGCACGGCGTACCCCATAGAATAGTAAGTAACCGAGATGGGATCTTCACTTTAAATGATTGGAGGCTAATCCATCAGTTGTCGGGGACTAAACTAAAGTTCAGTATAGCCATTCATCCATAAATGAATGGCCAGACTGAGAGGACCAATAGAATAATGGATGATATGGTCTGTATGTGCGCCCTGGATATCAAGAAGAGGTGGGAAGATCACGTTTATATGTTGAATTCACTTACAACAATAGCTATTAAACTAGTATACAATTGACACATTTTGAAGCATTGTATGGTAGGAAGTGTTGTACACCATTATCTTGGGCAGAATCAGGAGAAACTAAGTTTTATAAGAGAAAGGAAGTTGAAGAAGCTAATTCAACAATACGAACTATCCGAGAGAGGCTACTGATAGCTCAGGATAGGCAGACGAAGTAGTTCAACGCTAAACACCGAAACATGGAGTTTGTAGTGGGCGATTGGGTATACATGAAGATCAAACCATTTAAAGGCATGTCCAGGATTCGTCGCTTGAAAAAGTTAAGTCTGAGGTATCTTGGTCCGTTCGAGGTGGTTGAGCGAATTAGAGAAGCTGCATATCGGCTAGCTCTTTCAGCAGAATTGAGTGACTTATACAATGTGTTCAACATATCGGTGTTTCAAAAAGATGTGAAAGAGCCAACTGACGTGGTTCAGGATGATCGAGTACCGGTCTATAGTAGGCTAACATGGAAAGTTAGGCCCATTTATATTGAGGATACATCGATCAAGAAGCTATGGAACAAGTCAATCAGGATGGTCAAGGTACTGTGGGACAACTGTGATCGTGAGGAGCTGACATGGGAGCAAGAGAAAACCATTCCTATTGAATATCCCGAGTTATTTGTGTAACTTTGATATAACAACTTTTTATAAATAAAAAGTTGTTGTTGCATTTAAGTTTCTATCTTTATTATAGCTGTATGTAAATTTCGGGATGAAATTTCAGTAAGGAGGGAAGGATTGTAACACCCCAAAAGGAGTAGTGATCATTGGAGGCTACCGTACGACGATAGTCTTATCACAGGAGGTAGCTTAGTGAATTAAATGGCTAAACGCTCGGGTTTTTACTACCTAGCGATAGTAAGCTATCGCGCCGCATTAGCAAAATGCCTTCGGCGAGACCACTGAATGCTTTCGAAGAATCATCGAGAGCGCTAACGCAAGACGATAGGTGTTACCGTGCCACGCTACCCTTTCGATGAATGTCGAAAGGATTTCTCAAGTAACAAGTCTACCTCCAGGCCCTAATATGTTATTGCGGGGTGATATCTCTGGATAGCAGCGCCAGCTGGATGGTCAAAGTGGTTACCGCTTGTGTTACCGCATGGATGTAGGAGTTACCACGCGGCGGTAGCTTTTTTATAAAGGAATGAACTTGAGATTTTATTCTCATCTTCTGATAAACTTGCTCTTCTTTACTTCTGAAGAGGGAAGAGGAGGATCATCTAGGAATTCTTGTGGAGATCGATGCAAGGTGTGCATTTGATTCGAATCGCGAGTCGACGCTAGATCCACGGAGAGGAAGTTATGACGATCAATTACATCCGAATCAAAGATCACGGTAAGGCTTCGAAGAGAGCTATAAGGGTAAGGATCTTCCTTATTGGACAAGTGAAGTCCTTCTTTTTGTATATGAATGAAATAACCCACCAAAAGGCGGAGAATCGAGGCAATTCCTTTCGGTTGATTCATGAAATCCCAAGTGAGTCTAGCATATAGAACAAGAAATGTGTAGTACGGAATAAGCATGCTTTGTTAAGCCCATCTTGATAGTTTGGTATGGATTGGGGATGTTTATTTTGCGTGCCGTAGAAGACTCCGAGTATAAGCGGATAATATACGGTGTCTGCGGGGTACCGGAGTTACATTCCAGGAAAATACCCTAGAAATCCACGGTTGAAGACCAGATGGAGATCGCCGGGCGACAATGAGTATCACAAACGACAAGATCTTGGTGAGCTAATTGTGTTGAATGCTATGGAAAGACAAGTGTTTCTCACACTGCAAGATGCTACATGGTTTAGATTGAGTTTGGGCACAGAGAGAGCTTCTATTGGTCCCGTCAGGCGATCGTGAGTAACGCTAGCACAAACTCCCTTTTTGATTATAAAGGCTGTCTTTGGGAGATGATGATTTCGATTTTTATAGGGTGTTTCGGACTCATCTAGGATTATTATCTTGCATGTGCACTACTATTTCGGTAGGAAAAGTCATATATTTGATTAGTGCTTCACTTTGACATTGTTCTACAATTTCAACCCATTTTGGTTTACAAATTGCATTGGGATGTTGGGGGTAAGTACTGGGTACTCCCCATGCCGATTTGGTTGTTTTATGTTGTTTATTGATGATGGGAACTTGTGCTCCAGCTTTTATTTTTGATGTGCAGGTGGTCGGTTTTCCCCAAATCAGGAATTCTGATTTGTGGAAAATGCACGGTCGTGCATTTCCGTAGCCCACACTTTATGCCCGATCGTGCGTTTTGTTTAACAGGAAAATAGTCGAGTGGTGCTCGATGAATATTGTCGAGTGGAGCTCGACGATCTTGACGCACGATTTCTTCTGAACCCTACGCAAAGGAAATGCACGGTTTTATTGAAGTTGTTTAGTTTATAGCGCTTTGTGGTTAATCGTGTGATTTGTTCATGCTCTAGCAGAAGTGCCTGTGCACGAGTAAAATGCACGATTCCACCTACTTGTCAGGTATTCAAGTGCTCTGTGGTTACCCGTGCATTTTCCTTCACGCATGGGCAGTAACGTCCATGCGCGAGTAAAATGCACAGGTCAATGCACCTTCTTCCGCATGCTTTGTCCTGGAAATTAATATCGCGCAGTTAACACACTATCGTGCGCAAAACCGTGCGTGACCATTTTTCTGACCTTCTTGTATTTAAGTTCAGGATTTGATTGAAGACATGATCAATCTGCCATTTCCACTCCTTTGAGCGGGAAAATTCTACAGCAACCGCTTTTTCCTCTCTCCTCCTTGGAGATCTCGTTCGGCCACCTTTCTTCCTCCAAACTTCACCGTAAGAGAAGATCTTTCGCCATTTCCTTCATCTCCTTCTCAAGAGGAGCATTTGGAGCTCCTTCTCACTGCTATTGGAGAGTTTTCTGGCGACTAACATCCTTCATGATACGTGAAGAAGATGGGGAAAACTCTTTTGAAGTAGGTGATGGCACTTCAAGCTTCCTAGGACGTCTACCACTGACCGAGCCCGGACGAAGACCGACAACCTACGACTCTGGCCGAAAATCGCTGATAACATTAATGCGTTGGGCTGTAAATCTCCTCTTTACTCTCATTTAGAAGATATTTCTTTGCTTTGGATGTTTGTTGATCTTGCTAGGAGCTATAACAATGTTCATGATTGTTTTCTATTGCACATATTATTGTAGTTCATTTTTTGATATTACTTCCTTAGCTTGTGTTGTGTCTTTGCTTAGTGATACGTATCACTAACGTGAGTTAGGGGCTGGCTTAGCACATGGGTTCTTTCGACCCTCAACGATTACAACCGCGTGCCCTAATACTCATCGGAGTATTCCAACCTTGCGAAGCGGTGAAGGAAACCCGCATAATTAATTTTAGTAGATATAGAACAAAAACTAATCCCTTAAACCTTAGTTGGGTTTGCCATCACTTTCCCACTAGGAAGAACACACTCCCAATCTGCAATCCTCGAGAGATTCGATACTCGGAGGATAACTCTCCCAGTTTATTACTTGATGAAGATCGGTGCAGTTGCCGAGATTTCCTTAAGTTTTTGGCGCCATCCGGGGAGTGCAACCGTTGTGTGTATTTTTCTATTTGAAAAGTTGTTGCAAATGATTTTGGCATTTTGATCGGTTTTTTTGTGTTGTATGACAGATACACACCCCAGGGATAGAGGAGAAGATCTTGGAGTTGATCTTAAACCACACGAGCAAGGCGAGCCCGACGTAATGTTGTTGTTGCTGAAGGAAGAGAAAGAATGGAAGAATTAGGTCAAGAAGGAAATGACTTTGGTGAAAGGGTCGTTGAGGTCCATGAGGAGGTCCAACCACATATTAGGACAATGCGCGACTTCACGACCCCTACTGCGGGAAGTGTTTACCCTTGTTTTGGTCCGGCCATCGTGAAAAACCACTTCGAGATAAAGCCCGCCATCCCCAACATGATCCGTAATAACACAAAGTTTTTGGGACTGCCTAGTGAGGATCCGCAGCTCCATCTGATGAAATTCTCGGAGATCTGTGGCAACTTCCGCTACGCCGGCATTACAGATGATGCGGTGAAGCTACGGTTGTTCCTATTTTCACTAAGGGACAAGGCGAAAAAATGGTTCCACACTATTGCTCCAGGGACTACGACTACGTGGGAGGCTCTATCCTCAAAGTTCTTAGCCAAATTCCACCTGGTAGACAAAATAGTGAACGCTTGAAGGGAGATAGCTACCTTCCAGTAGCTGGACCAGGAAACCTTATCTGAGGCCTGGGAGAGATTTGCAGATTTGTAGCGTCGATGCCCCCACTAGGGCTGTGAGTTGTGGAATTTGGTAGAAATATTTTATTTTGTTGTTGAGCCTAATTACAGGGCTATGATCAACGCGGTGGCTGGAGGCACTATCTTGAACCTGACTCCCGACGAGGTTTTGCTCCTCCTTTGTGACACCGCTTCTCATAGCACGTATTGGACTGCTCGAAGAAACGCACCTAGGGTGCGAGAAATTTGTTCGAGGTAAATGCGGTGCGGCCGCAAGCTGTGCCGAGCCATCCGACCATGGATGAGATGATGTTGCTGACAAGATTGACCCTCCTCCAACTCAGGTGATGGTTATGTCGTGCTAGGGTTGTGGAAACCCCAGCCATCATACAATTGAGTGCCCAACTAGAGAAGCTTTTGCTGATCCCTCAGGTATATCTGCTGACGAGAGTGTGAACTTTATAAATAATTCGAACCATGCTTCTCCTTAAAACAATGCTTATAACCCGAATGCGAGAAATAGTCCCAATTTCAATTGGAACCAAAATGCTCCCAGTCAAAGGTGGCAGGGAGTCCAACATCAGTTTGATGCTCATGATTCTCAAAGCAATTTGTGACTACCACAGTCGGGTTATAATCTAAATGTGTAGGGGACACAGAAGAGTGCGTTAGAAGAGTTGATGGAGAAATTAATTGATATGGCTAAATCCAACATGACTACTTAGACTGCCTCTATGAAAAATTTGGAGAATCAGCTGGGGCAACTGGCCCAAGTGTTCTATAAGCGTACTCGCGGCGCACTCCCGAACGACACGGGAAAAAACCCCATGAGCAAGGTGTAACACCCCAAAAAGACTCAAAATTGGATTTGAGGTACAGGTTGCTTAACACGGCCTGGGACACGGGCGTGTCCCAGGGCGTGTCGGGGTACACGGCCTGGGACACGGGCGTGTCCCAGGGCGTGTTCAGGTTAGTCGACGATCGGAGGTCGACGATAGTCGAGCCTGGGACACGGCCTTCGACACGGGCGTGTCCCAGGGCGTGTCACTCAATAAAATGCCGTATCGAGTCAGAAATGTACACGACCCGGAACCAAGGCTTGAACACGGCCATGTCAGTTTTGACACGGGCGTGTCATAGGGCGTATGCCTACCCGTTTACTGCTCTGACTAGATTTAACGCTCGTTGAGTACCGTGTAACAGGTGTGACACGGGCGTGTCACATGACCGACACGGGCGTGTCAGGTTCGACACGGGCGTGTCGATGCCCGTGATCTGGTAATTTTTAGTCGGTGCGAGTGCCCCGTGTGCCGCTTAAGGGTACACGGCCTGTGAAACGGGCGTGTCACAGGCCGTGTCGGCCAAAAAGTACAATATTTTGGGGCAGATCTTGGCCGTTCATTTTCCTTAAAGGAGATCCTGTGGCTGGGGCTTATTCCTGGGCTGATAAGGCCGGGAAAGGAAGGAGAAAGGCTCATTTCTAAAGTTCATCTTCTCTTTCTAAGTTTAAGAGAGAGGTGAGAGCAAGGTGAGGAAGAAGAAGTGGGATCCGGCTGCCGGTGGTGCTACGGTGGTCAAAATCGCGAGCCGAGTTCGGATTTGCGAAGGCAACGCTGCTGCGAAGGCTTTCATCCGTCTCAAATTTCTCTCCATGGCTCCGAAGCGAACTTCTAGGGTAACGATTTCCTGCTTGGACATATGAAGTCCTTAATTCCTGCATTGCATAGGGAAAACCCTTCCCCGCGAGTGTGCGGTGGGTTGTGGCGTCCCTTGGGGTAGATATGTGTAGTCCCCCTTGTTAGAGTCCGGAATTGGAGTACGGATCTAGGCATGCTGTGTGAAGCCCATCTGGACATGGCCTGGATTGGTGGTGCTTGTTTGCATATCGGAGAAGACTCCGTGATTCTTGCTTGTAGGCATGATGGATAAAGTACTAGAGGAAGTCCAGGAATTATGAGAGTTGGACTCTCTTGTAGCCGTGAGTTGCTACTTTGTATGAGGTTGAGCCGTGGGGCTGCAGCTAGGAAACGTGGAACGGGCAAGGTGAAACTGTACCCGCGTCAGTCCAGGCGTGAGTCTGACGATGTGAGCAACGGGAAAGGTGGATCTGTACCCGCGTTATGGTTGTCTAACCTTGGGTGCTTAAGGCCCTGTTAGGATCACATAGCGAGAGTCGACGGCCTGTGAGCCGATCAGACTAGAATGCTCATATTGAACCGTTATGTCTGGGACCTCTGAATGGTGGTGTGGAACACCGATAATGTGCCCTGAGTGCACGGAGCGTCGGGCCGTCGTGCCGGCGTTTGTGATATGTGACTGTGCGGGCGTGCACGTCTTGCTTGAATTGCTATATATCATATTAAAAGATTGCTATGTAGGGATGGAATTCTGCTGCCCCGTGCCAGGGGCAGGGTCGTTATAATTGGTCAGCTAAATGCTGACCGTTGCCCTGTTTGCCATCGCTTGGTGGGTTGGTTATTACAGGTACTGGAGGTGCTGGTCCGAGCGGGACTTAGCGGGCTGAAGCCCAAAGCTGCGCTGCTGCCCTCGAAGGCATTGTTTTGTTTCTTTTGTTCATGTGTGGCCGGCCTGCGTGCCGATGTCTATAATCCACACTCTTGTAAAGAGAAACTGTTGTAAGGCCTTAAGGCCAGACTCTTATGATGTTTATATATATTCCTATGTTTTAGTGGACAATGTTATTTATCTTGAGTTCAATAATTCAACCGTGAAGCTTCCGCTAGAATGCTCTGTGTTAGGATGCGTGGTTATGATATTATTTCGTAGCGTCTCCGCCTGTTTGTGGAATATGGTGTGGGGCCCCGGCCGGACCCTCTATTATATTCTTCTTGACGGGTAGAGATGTTACACAAGGGATGTGTTTTGGGGAGATGGATGAGTGTATTAAAAATGAAGTGGCTGTGAAGTGTAAAATAGATGAGGTAGAGAAAGTGGCCCTATGTGATTTTGGATCTTGTTGCAACATTCTTACTTTGTAAGATGTTGAGAAATTCAATTTAAATATCCAGTCGAATGTCCGGAAATCACTCCTGCTAGCCGATGGGTCGGTAGTGAAGACTGATGTTGAGATAAAGGAGGTGGAAGTGATATTGAATGGGGCTGCGGTAGTCACTGATTTCCAGGTGCTAGGACCAATGGGGAATGCTTCAAAACCCATCCTAGGGGTTCCCTTCCTGAAAGCTAGTGGGGCGACATTACAATTTAAGCATCACCTTGGCTTTCATGGTTGATATGCCGTTACCGCCGTCACATACCTCTATGATTCTAAATGAACCCGGAAAACTATAGGATTTGAATGTTATGTTATCTGACAGTTTGCTTAGTGTTGTTGAGACAGGTGTACTGCAGGAAGTGGAATATAGTGCTGTGAAAGTTGCAGGAATGCTGAAGATAGTTGAAGGGGAAACAAAATCTGAGTTGTTTGGAGTGCAGCGAGCTACGGATGAGAAGGGTAGTAGTGACCGGAGTGAGAGTCACATTGCTGAGACTAAGGAGAGGAGCACGGCTGTTGAAAGCATGCATGAATTAGGATCAAAAACATATATTGAGCCAGATAATTTTTGTAAAACTATAAAATAGGTTACATGGGCTGATCTATCACCCGCCGTGGGTGATGACTGGATTCCTCCGGACAAAAAAGCTTGAGCTACTACTGAATTTGATGGAGTGGGTATACCAACATCGAGTTCTCCATCTGTGGAATTGCGAATAAAAGAACTACAAATGCGTAAGGCGCTGGATTTTGTCCCCCGGCGCGAGAAGGAAGAGTCTAGGGGAAGGGAGATTTGTCTTCCCTGGGTCCTAAAGCTTACACTTCTCCCTCGTCTCGCTTATCAGGTGGGATCTATCACAAGTCATCGGTTAGCTGAGATGTGAAGGATCTCTGAGCCCCCTTCTTCTTCTTTTCTAGTATAATTTTTGCTTGATGTCGTGTGCGATGTTTTGGACTTAATCATTGCATACTGTGCTTATGCTTTTGAACTATATATAAAACTGCTAATACATGTATTTGTTCCACCTTTAGGATGGTAAAGGAGAGTGTTTCCTTGGATATAACCCATTATTTTGTTTTTGTTTTTTTATGTGCGTACTCTTTAGTATGGATTATTGTGCTTGGAGATATCTTTATTTGGAGGTGGAGTTTATTTGGGCCGTGTAAATTTGACAGAAATTAACGTCAATCTTCTTGTATGCTCATTTCTAAGCATTGGGTAACCCCTTCTCCTTACTTTCTTTTTAATTTCACAATCACATTACTGTGTTAGGCTGTTTTGGCTATGTCTGGTGGGGAGAGTTATGCGGGGTTCTCACGCACATGGATTTTACTATTGTCATACAAGAAGAGTATAATATTTTGCTATCTTTATTGTTTGGCATTGCATACCACTGCACCACACTTGAGCGTGTGCTTAAACAGCAGCAAGTCGTGAGTTTTATCGTCACTAGTGTGCAATTTGGAAAATTTCAGCGCTGTCCTAGGATTGCAAGGCGGAGTAAAATATTGCCTCCATGAGGGGTCCTAATCGAGTGCTCATGTCTCATTTAGTATTACATGTAGATTTAGATTCTTTTTTTGCTTATAGCCTATTTTTTTTCTATTGGCATAGATCTTGTTTATTCTACTCTAGAACTTCAAATCCGGTGTGAATCAAACGTTAGCGTAGGGTTGTGTGTCAACTTCACTAGCCTCGTATTGCTCGAGTCTGGAGGAAGGATTGTCTTTCTCGGTGGATAAGAACTTGACCTTAGCTACTCTCGAAGCATGGGTGCATGGTTAGTCAAGTGCGCGTGTGATTTAGGTCATCACATTGTTCTAGTTTGAGCCTTGTAGAATTCCTGACGCCTATCTGTTGCTATCCCCGTTGAGCCTGTCCCATCCTTTGGCATTCCTAAGCCTCGCTACCAAATCAATATATCTTTTCCTAATCGCACACCTGAATGTAGTCGCTCGGTTTTTTTGTTTTGATATTGTTTTATATCACTTCTGTGTGGCTGTTATGTGGGAGCTTCATACCGCTTGTGGTGTTGCCGTGTTTTTCGGCTAGTTTTGTTATTTGGTTAAAGAAAAAAAGAAAATTAAAAAATACATGAAATAAAATAGAAATAAAAATTCCCAATGTGGAATAAAAAAAATAAAAAAAAAGAGAAGAAAAAATCTTTTGTTATAGAGTTGTGAAATTTGGTTATATTGTGATCGTTATGTGCGTGCAAATCTGGTGGTACGGTCCGTGTGTTTGTCGTTGCGTGTAGCTGTGAGTGTTTTTGTGTTGTCTTATTTTGGGTGTGTGTATCCATCATGTTTACCTTTGTATACTCTGCATTAGCCTAAGCCTCCATTATACTCCAAGTCCTACGGATTCGTGCTTGAGTCAAACTAGTGCCGTAGAGAGTGTGTGAACGGACAAGCTTATGCTCATCAACATTGGTGATTCCTTTGGAGGTTATTGAAAGTCCACCTAGTGCCAACTACCTTCACGTATGGGGGGGGAATAGGTGTCTTGCAGCGTTTTTGCGGAATTAAGCTATACCTGCACAAACAAACAAAACAACACAACACAGAAAGACACAGGCAATTTATAGTGGTTCCCCGATTTAGGTACGTCCACTCTCCCCCTTCGACCTATCTCCCAACAAGGGACGACTCAGTCACTTCACCAACAGGATTGAAAACCAATCCTCACACTAAGGAAGTAACTCTTCCACACTAAGGATTCACCACTCCTCCACCACGGGTTGCACCCAACCCTTACACAGAGGAACCAACATTCCTTTACAACAAAAGAAAAACTTGAATGTATAAAATACAAACTACTTTTGGAGACCTTGGTGTCCCTCTTCGTTCGACGTTGCGTTCTTGAATAAGTCAAAGAGTCCACGACCTAAGTGCTCTCTTAGAGAGAATCTCCCCGAAACAAGTGGCGGCAAGAAGTGCGGCTGCGTAGCTGTCAGGATCGGCGGTGGCAACGAAGTGCGGCGGCTGAGCTTTGGAGATCCAACCTTTGTAGCAAAGCTAGCATGGTCTACCAACGGTCTTGCTAGGATCGATCGTCTCGATCCATTCGGAAAGGGAAGGTATTCCCGATCAACAAATCAAGAGACAAAGGATCTCTAGGTAGACAGGTGAGACGGGTTGCTTGGCTGAGCTTCTGTCGCCGGGAGATCGAGAAGAAACCACGATCAGCAACGGTGACAACCTGCACGAGCGGCGATGGTGATCCGAGCGGCGACGGCGGCGGAAGGAAATCTGCGATGCTTTAGGTCACGATGGCGGCTCGTTTCTTGTTCTCAGTATTTGGTATATATAATGATCGAAATACAACAGTATTTATACTGTAGGTCATACATTATAACCGTTGTGGGCCCCACCAGTAGAAACCCTAAGTCCGGTTCAAAACAGCGCCTGAATATTTGGACCGGTCCAGCGAGCAGAAGAAATTCGCCTAAGGCAAATTCGGCGAGAATCATTGGTGATTCTCGACGAATCGGCGAGAATCACTTATGATTCTCGCCGAATTCTACTTGGCAGAATTCTGGCTGAAGATCTTGCCATCCGGAGAGAATCGGCGAGAATCATAATTCATTCTCGATGAATCAGCGAGAATGCAAAGTCATTCTCGACGATTCGGCAAGAATCAACTAGTGATTCTCGACGATTCTGCCTTAAGCAGAAATCAAGACGGCGTTGAGACAGTCGGCTGCAATCGGCAAGAATCAGCGAGTGATTCTCGACGATTCGGTGAGAATCAGCGAGAATCACTTAGTGATTCTCGACGATTTCTACTTAGATGATTTTCGTCTTTCTTCCCAAGAGTTGCTTTGACCCATCCTTGCTCCTTGTCTGCTCTTGATCTTTCTCAGCCCTGTACTTGAAAGTAAGTACACTACACTAGAGAGAGTACACGTAGGCCAACACACTGATCTGCTCAACGAGGGATTACGTTGCGCAGACCCGTGTATATTGACCCACTGTACCCTGACATTGGTGTGTACTTAGCGTGGAATAAGTGCAAGCATGATAAGTTGTAAATTACCTAAATTTTGAGTACCTTTTTAAGTTTGTTTTAAGTTTTTTTGTAACTTTTAATTTTTATTATGTAAAAAAATCTATCTTTTTGTAAATATTATTTTATTTTAACTTATTTTATTTTTCTGAATTTTAAAATTAAAAAAAAAAATTTTAAAAAAAAATTTAAAATAAAATATAAGGACTGTCTCAACGCTTTTACTATTCACCTCTCAACGCACTCAACGCTTTTACTGTTCACCTCTCAGCGCACTCAACGCTTTTACTGTTCACCTCTCAACTCCTCCAGGCAGACTCAACGCACTCAATGCTTTTACTGTTCACCTCTCAACGCACTCAACGCTTTTACTGTTCACCTCTCAACTCCTCCAGGCAGACTCAACACACTCAACTCCTCCAGGCAGACTCAACACACTCAACTCTTTCACTGTTCACCTCTCAACTCCTCCAGCCAACAAAGTCAACTTTTGCTTCCTCTATCCGGTGGCTTCTAGAACATGCCTTGTCATGAGATATTTTGCCTTATCTTGTAAGCAAACTTTTGCCTATAAATAGGAGTTCTTTTGTAAGCCCAAGGGTTCACTTTTTTGAGCCAAATTTTGGTGTCTTTTGTGGGAGCTTGGTGCATTCCAACTCATGTAAGGAGATTTCTCCACTTTTGCTTTAGTGTTTGTTTTAGCTTTTGCTTTAGCTTTGTAATAGTAATTTTTTCATGAAATAAAATTGTTGTTTTAGTCTCTTTTTAATTGAGTTTGGAATCAACTTGTATGCCCACTTTTTTTTTCTCTTGTTTAACTTAGTAATTCTCTTAATGAAAAAATCCAAAAAAATTCATGTGTTAGTTTAACTAGTTTTTTTTTGCTGGATTAATTTTTGTTTCATTTTTGTTTGTTTTTTCTCTTAGCTTTTATATCAAATTATGAAATGTTGTAATGGTAAAATTTCCTCCTTTTTTTTAGTCTTTTAAAAATCATTATAATTTCATTCTTATGAGTTTATGAAAGTGGTTTTAAAAGTGTTTTTGATTTATTTTACTTAGCTTTATTTTAGGATTGTAAAACCCTTTTTGTTCTTTTGTTTTTATTTCAACTTTTTCATCACTTTTATAAAACCATAAGAATGAAAATATAATTATTTTGATTTTCATGCAACTTTGTTTTAACTTTAATTCTAAAAAAATTTTGCTTCTTTAATTTTTATTTCATCTTTTTATGCATTTCTACCGCATTCTAGCGGTAGAAATGCAGTTGTTTTAATTTTTCGAGTACTTTCATTTTGCGTTTATTTGCAAAACAATTTCGCTCGATTAATTTTTATTTTCACTTTTTATGCATTTCTACCGCATTCTAGCGGTAGAAATGCAGTCGTTTTTATTTTTCAGCAACCTTGTTTTTCTTATTTTTGCAAGAGTGTGTGCGTGTATGAGTTAGGTTTTATTGCTTTATTTCAATTTCTGTAGAGTGCGCGTGTGCGTATGCATTTATTTTCGCCTACTCGTTAAGAGTTAAATGGAGCTTTGCTTTCATTTTCTGCCCACTCGTTTGAGTGGGACTTAGTGTGTGTGTGTTTACTTTTCTGTTGAGTGTGTGTGTGTTTACTTTTCTGTAGAGTGTGTGTGTGTTTACTTTTCTGTAGAGTGTGTGTGTGTATGAGATAAATTTACTTCCGCCCACTCGTTTGAGTGGGACTTAGTGTGTGTGTGTTTACTTTTCTGTAGAGTGTGTGTGTGTTTACTTTTTTGTAGAGTGTGTGTGTGTATGAGATAAATTTACTCCCGCCCACTCATTTGAGCCGGGACTTGCAATTTTATCGCTTTCTCAATTAGGTAGAGTGCGTGCGTGTAGGAGATAATTTTACCGCTTTATTTATCGCTTTCTTTAATTAAGAAGAGTGTGTGCGTGTGTGCATTTATTTCCCCCTACTCATTTGAGTAGGGCTTGCTTTATTTAATTTTCTTTATGGTTTTGAAGTGTGCGTGAGTGCCTGCATCAATTAGCCTTCAATTTATCTAATTGTTCTATTTTTCGTGTTTTCTCTTATAATTGTTCAGTGCTTAATTTAACACTCACGCTTCACCTAAAAACATAAAGCCGTCCCCATACCGATGAGTGGCTAATCTCTTTTAGCCTTCGGCATCGAAGAGCATTGGGACATAAAAAATTATTTGAAATAATTAAAAAACTTTATTTTTATTTTAATTTAAGGACATAAGGTTTACCCCGGGTTAACGACGCATAGGACCACATAATCGATATGTGGGCTCTATTTCCGTTATCCATACGCGACGCCGAGAGGCTGCACGTATGGACCGAACCCCCTTGGGTAAAGAGAACTGCGTACGCCCCCTCGAAAGAGGAGAAACGTAGTTCTGCCGGATTGGGTCCCCCACCCAATAACGGGGTTCTTAGCGTAATGCGGGCGTTAAGGGGAATCCTTCGTCGGACTAACGTTCGGTCGAATAGCCTTAGCGCCCAGGTGAGCGATATCCCTAGACCAAGGTGAGCTCATGTTCTTGGAACCTCCATGGCCAAGTACCTTTTATTAAATTAAAAACAGAGTTTAATAATTGTTAAGAATTATTTTAGTCTTAATCCGATTCGATGCCGAGCGTTAACCCGTCATCGAACTAATTTAGCAAAATTCCGCTTTCTTTCTTTCCGTTTTAATTAAACTCAAAATCCCACCTTACTGTTAGTAAGATAATAGTGTTCCTGGAAGAGTAGATATAATCAACGCGTCCCCGAGAATAATACGACCTCGGTATTTTCCCGAATACCGAGTACTACTTGTGATAGGTGCGCTTGCCTCCTTTCGTTAGAAAACTTGATCTTCTAACCGGCCCGCGGAATCTGACCATTTCGAACCAACCACAGTAGGTCACTGTTCCGCGGCCATCAAGTTTTTGGCGCCATTGCCGCGGATGTCACGGTTGTTATATTGAATCCGGAACTCTATTAATTTTACTTTATTTTCAAATAAAAAAATTTTATACAAAAAAAAAAATCCTTCCCCCTTTCATTTTTTTTAAGGGTACATGACCCGTGGGCAACCTTCGAGTTCTGAAAATCTTGAATTCGACCCCGAGATCGACCGCTCTCTTGGGCGTATCCAATCTCTCCGTCGAATTCCCTTTTTAGACCCCACAGAATCTATCGGAGAACCCTCTTCTTCTTCTATGGCCGACCCGAATAATGCCCAACCGGCCGAGCGTACTATGTCTTATTACGCTCGGCCTAACTTGGATGATACGGGGTCGAGTATTGTTCGGCCCGCTGTGGCCAACAATAATTTTGAAATTAAGTCAAGTGTGATTCAAATGATCCAAAATGCCGTACAGTTCGACGGACTGCCGGATGAGGACCCCAATAATCACTTGTCTAATTTTCTTGAAATTTGCGATACTTTTAAGATTAATGGCGTCACTGATGACGCCATTCGTTTGCGCCTTTTTCCCTTCTCTCTTAAGTCCAAGGCTAAGGCGTGGTTACTCTCCCTCCTGCGGGGATCCATCACGTCCTGGGCGGAATTGGCCGAGAAATTCCTTACAAAGTATTTTCCGCCCGCGAAAACTGCAAGACTGCGGGCGGACATATC
The DNA here is from genome assembly GCA_039513925.1 of Platanthera zijinensis. Lineage (NCBI taxonomy): Eukaryota > Viridiplantae > Streptophyta > Magnoliopsida > Asparagales > Orchidaceae > Platanthera > Platanthera zijinensis. The sequence goes on along the minus strand of CM077080.1, from coordinate 187,483,708 downwards.
TTCGTTCGTCCAAAACGATTCCGAGTCTCCTTACGAGACTTGGGAACGCTTTAAGGAATTCCTCCGCCGGTGCCCGCACCACGCTCTGCCAACGTGGTTGCAGGTACAAATTTTTTATAATGGACTGAATAGTCAGACGCGTCAAATGATTGACGCGGCTGCCGGGGGCACTCTGAACAATAAGACCCCCGAGGCCGCCCGGGGCCTTTTCGAGGAAATGGCGGTGAATGCCTACCAGTGGAATGTCCCGCGGGCACGCCCTAAGCAGGCGGGCATTTTTGAAGTGGATGCCACTGCTCAGCTAGCCCTCCAAGTGGAAAGGCTAACTAAGCAGGTGGCGGAGATGTCTGTTTCCTCCTCCACTCCGCCTTGTTTTCTCCCCCCCTCTAACGTCTGCGTAGTCGATGAATTCGTGGACTACATGAGAAATCCGGTGCGTCCCTCATTTCAAAACAACCCTTATAGTAGCCACTATAATCCGGGTTGGAGGAACCATCCGAATTTCTCCTGGAGCAACCCGAATAATGCGCAGCGTCCCCCTCCCCCTCCTTTTGCGCCAACGTTTCCTCCTCCCCCTCCTATGAAGCCATCCCCGGTGGAGGAAAATTTTAATCGTTATGTCGCGACCAACGAGTCTAATATCCGGAACATCACCGGATCGCTAAAAAATTTAGAACTCCAGGTTGGACAGCTGGCGCGACTCATGTCAGAACGCGCCATGGGGGCACTGCCAGGGAACACGGAGCCCAATCCAAGGGAAACCGGCAACGCTATAACCCTCCATAGCGGTAAGGAGGTGGTCGATCCAAAACGGATCGATCCTCAGGTACATATTTCACCTCTGACCCCTCTTCCCTCTTCTTCGATTACGCAACCCTTACCGATTTTTAACGATAAAACTATTTTAAACAAGGCGTTGCCCTACCCGCATAAGTTAGATAATGATCGAGTGAACGCGCAATATGAAAAATTTATTTTATTACTTAAACAAATTCATATTAATGTTCCTTTTTGCGAGGCTATCTCGCAAATGCCTAAATATGCGAAATTTTTAAAAGAACTACTTTCTAATAAACACAAACTCGAGGATATTTCGCATATATCTCTCAACGCTGTCTGCTCGGCGGCTCTTACTAGTAAATTGCCCTTAAAACAAAACGACCCGGGAAGGTTCTCCATCCCGTGCCTTTTTGGCGATGTATTAGTAAAATACGTCTTGGCAGACTTAGGCGCGAGCATTAATTTGATGCCGTTCTCGCTCTTTCTGCGTTTAGGTTTGGGTACTCCTGCTCCTACCAGTATGCGCATCCAACTAGCGGATCGCTCGGTTAGGTTCCCCATCGGGGTTGTTGAGGATGTCCTTGTCCGAGTAGACAAGTTCACCTTCCCGGTGGACTTCGTCATCTTGGACATCGAGGAAGACGCCAACGTACCAATAATACTTGGTCGCCCTTTCCTCGCGACCTCACGTGCGTTAATTGATGTAAGTAATGGTCAGCTTCTCCTTCGGGTAGGAGACGACCAAGTTACTTTTTCTATTAACTCCTCTATGGAAGACTCGTCGCCGAGCGACGATTTCTGCTACTCTTTAGATTCTTTTTATGGAGATTGTTCTTCTCCGGTTTTCGAGTCCGAGTTTTTAAACGAAAATATTTTTTCACTCGAAAATTTTTATTGCGATGAGGACGCGTCTACGAACATGCCTTTTGAACCAATTGGTTCGAAAGACATTAGCACTAAAACCTCACTAGAAGAACCGCCCATCCTAGAACTCAAACCATTACCCGAATCCCTAAAATACGCCTTTTTGGGGAAAAATGATACACTCCCGGTAACCATTTCTTCGTATTTAAGCGATTCGGAGACCTCCGATTTATTGGAGGTTTTGCTTAAACATCGCCACGCAATTGCGTGGCAAATTTCTGACCTAAAGGGGATTAACCCTTCTTTCTGCACTCACAAAATTTTCTTAAACGATAATTGCCGCAAAACTATTCAGCTGCAGCGGCGTCTTAACCCAAACATGAAAGACGTCGTGAAAGCTGAGATAATTAAATTATTAGATGCGGGGATTATTTATCCTATTTCTGATAGTGCGTGGGTTAGTCCCGTTCATGTCGTGCCCAAGAAGGGCGGTCTAACCGTAGTGGCAAATGAGCACAACGAGCTCGTCCCAACTCGTACTGTTACGGGTTGGCGTGTGGTCATCGATTATCGCAAACTTAATGATGCCACCCGCAAGGACCATTTCCCACTACCGTTCCTTGACCAGATTCTCGAGCGTCTTTCCGGTCATCCATTTTATTGTTTTCTCGACGGTTTATCGGGGTTTTTCCAAATCCCCATTTCCCCCGAGGACCAAGAGAAAACAACTTTTACTTTCCCCTTTGGCACCTTCGCCTATCGAAGAATGCCATTTGGCCTCTGCAATGCGCCGGCTACATTCCAAAGATGTATGCTAGCAATTTTTGGTGAGCTAGTAGAAGATATTATGGAAGTATTTATGGATGACTTTTCTGTATTCGGATGCTCATTCCCGGATTGTCTTCGTAATCTCGATCGTGTCCTCCAGCGATGCGAGGACACGAATCTTGTTTTAAATTGGGAAAAGTGTAACTTTATGGTTCGAGGAGGTTTGGTCCTCGGCCATAAGATTTCGAGTAAGGGGATAGAGGTCGATAAGGCCAAAGTTGAAATCATAGAAAAACTTCCTCAGCCGACAAACATAAAATCCATTAGGAGTTTCTTAGGCCACGCGGGCTTTTATAGGCGTTTCATTCAAGATTTTTCAAAAATAACAAAGCCGCTTACTCACCTCTTGGAAAAGGAATCACCTTTTGTCTTTAGTAGCGATTGCGAGTCTGCTTTTAATTTTATAAAACAAAAACTTATTAATTCTCCGATTCTAGTGGCCCCTAATTGGTCCCTTCCGTTCGAAATCATGTGCGACGCTAGTGATATTGCCTTAGGCGCCGTTCTTGGCCAACGCATAGAAAAACACTTTCATCCTATTTATTACGCTAGCAAGACGCTCACTTCCGCACAAGTGAATTACACGACGACGGAAAAGGAACTCTTAGCCGTCGTTTTCGCTTTCGATAAGTTTCGCTCGTACCTTACGCTATCTAAAGTTATCATTTTTACCGATCACTCCGCCTTTAAGTATTTACTAGCCAAAACCAACGCGAAGCCCCGCCTTCTTCGATGGATTCTCCTCCTATAAGAGTTTGACTTGGAGATCCGAGATAAGAAGGGCGCGGAGAATCTAGCGGCAGACCACCTCTCCCGTTTAGAAAATCCGGGTGCGGAAGCGCTCGTCGAATCTGAAATAAATGACAGATTCCCCGAGGAATGCCTTCTCGCCATTCATTCGTCTTCGTCATCTTCGCCTTGGTTCGCAGATTTTGCGAACTACTTAGTCGCGCGGGTACTTCCAAAAGATTTTTCAAGTCATCAAAAGAAGAAATTCTTTTCCGACTTGAAAAATTTCTTTTGGGATGACCCCTTTCTTTTCCGTATCTGCGCGGACCAAGTGGTTCGAAGATGCGTCGCGGGAGTGGAGTGCACACAAATATTGAGGCACTGCCACGAGGGTCCGGCTGGGGGGTACTATCAAGCCAACCGGACCGCTAGGAAGGCGCTAGAGGCGGGCTACTTTTGGCCCACTCTCTTCAAAGACGCGCACAATTTTGTGCGCGCATGCGATAGCTGTCAGCGGTCGGGTAACATCTCACATCGCGACGAGATGCCCCAAAATATGTTTTTAGAATGCGAAGTCTTCGATTTGTGGGGCATAGATTTTGTAGGCCCTCTACCTCCGTCTTTCAACAATATGTATATTTTAGTGGCGGTCGACTACGTATCAAGGTGGGTGGAAGCGCAAGCTCTCCCCACCAACGATGTGCGAGTCGTCATTACATTTCTAAAAAAATTATTTTCTCGCTTCGGCACGCCTCGCGCTATTGTCAGTGATAGGGGAACGCATTTCTGTAACGTCCTAATGGCTAAGACGTTAGCTAAATACGGAGTCACGCACAAACTTGCCACCCCCTACCACCCGCAAACAAGTGGCCAAGTTGAGGTAGTAAATCGAGAAATAAAACGCATATTAGAAAAAATCGTTTCACTTAATAGGAAAGATTGGTCCGCTAAGCTCGACGACGCGTTATGGGCGTATCGTACGGCGTACAAAACCGCTACCGGTTGTACCCCGTTTCGATTAGTCTATGGCAAAGCGTGCCATTTACCCGTAGAACTGGAGCACCGCGCACTTTGGGCATTAAAACTCTTAAACCTCGACTCTAACTTAGCCGCTCAGAATAGAAAACTGCAACTAAACTAGCTCGATGAATGGCATGCAAACGCTTACGAGAGCAATAAGTTCTATAAGGAGCGTTCTAAGTTTTATCACGATCGAAAAATTAAAACCCCCAAAATTTTTTCTCCGGGCGATCTAGTCCTTCTTTACAATTCACGTCTTACGCTTTTCCCGGGTAAGCTAAAATCGCGATGGTTCGGCCCCTTCAAGGTTGAAGAGGTTTGGCCATATGGGACCGTACTCGTCTCCCACCCCGAAAAAGGCACTTTTAAGGTGAACGCTAATCGGTTAAAGTCTTATATAGCGGGCGACCCTGTGATCAGTAGGAGCGAAACCATAACCCTTCTCCATATATAAACCCGCCACTATAGTCAAGCTACGCGACTATAAACAAAGCGCTCCTGGGAGGCACCCCACGTCTATCTTTTTTCCGTCTTTATTTATTATGTTTTCTATTTTTCTAATAAATGCAGGGTTTCTAATGGGCTTCCCCGCGCGCGGATCAGGGATGTTTTCTGCCCCCTCTCTTTTCTTTTTTTGTACATACACCTGCTGTCTTGTTCCTCATGCTTAGCATACAACATTGGGGACAATGTTGGATCTAAGTATGGGGGTGTTTTCATATTTTCGTACTTTCTTTTTCACTTACAAAACAAAACAAAATAAAACAAAACAAAACAAAACAAAACAAAAATTTTAAAAAAAAACAAAACAAAACAAAACTTCAAAAAAAAATATTTAACACAAAAAAATCAAAAAAAATTTTTTTGAAGTTCCGTTTTTGAAACTTTGACTTATTTTAACTCGGTCCGCGAGATCCGGCTCATCGAGCCATCCACATAACGAGTCATCTCGCGGCTACCTAGTTTATATTTTTGTAAATATTCTTGTAAATATTCTTGTAAATATTCTTGTAAATATTTTTGTAAATAATTTTTGTAAATACTTTTTTGTAAATATTCTTTCTCTTTCCCCTCTCCCTTTTTCCCTCTCATCCTTGTAAATATTTTTTTCTTTTTCCCAAATTTTTGTAAATAGAATAAAAACTTCATTAAAAAAAAAATTCACAAAACTTAAAAATCCAAAAAAAAAAAATTTTTTCGCATTTTTTCTTTCTTTTTATTATGTATATATTAAAGATATAAATACAAAACTACAAAAAAAAGAGCATAACTTCAAAAAAAAAAACAACAAAAAATTTGTTATGTAAGTTTTGAAACAAATAAATCAAACATTTCATTCTTAAGTTTCTTGTTATCCAAAACTTTCGTTTTGAGTTTATTTATATGCGAATTTAATCAATTCTTTGTTCACTATTCGTTTGTTAATTATAGATTGAAAAATCTAAATAGCCGGGGTTAAGTTTTAAAGAATTTATTATACTTTGTTAAAAATAGGGGACTCGCTTTAGGCACTACTTCTAATTTTTCATAGATAGGAGTATGTGTACCATGTTAGAAAATAACGACTATAGAATTCAATTATGCTTGCTTTTAGCTTTCTGAAAAATTGGAACGTACAATTTATAAAGGTTGCTCTCAATTATTTTTCAATTAAAAATCTAGTTCTCTTTTCTCCCCTTACTTATCATAACCTACTTGGTATGATAAAATTATTTCCCCAAAAAGAAAAAGATCTTATGTCAATGGGAATAAGATTTCATTCCGTAAACATAGGCACCCAATAAATTAAAAGATTATACGTTACGGAGTAAGAGGATAAAATTCATTACTCCAACACATATACATTGGATTATTTATGAAGAAGAAAAAAAAATTTTATGTTAAGGAAAATAAGATTTCGTTTCCTTTAACATCCAAATCAAAAAAAATTGGAGGTTCGAGAAAAAATAACCTCGCCTCAAAATCCAATCTTCATAAACCAACATCAACCCCCCTTAGCCAATTTCATGACTCTAGAATTAATTCAAAAATCTTTTTGAGAGCATAATTTGAAAACTGCATTATTTCCGGTAAAACTCCTATAAGCTAAAGTTTGTATAACTCCAAGCTATTTTTGTTAATCTAACCAATACAATTATTGCTTTCTATTTGATTACATCAAATGGTCTTTTGGCCAAAACTTTTGCCCTGTTTAAATCATGTACATAATTCTAGGACTTAACTCTTATACCCCGTATATTTATTTAGATCTCTCTCATAATTAATTTAGCGGTAGCAGAACTTAGAGTTTTTATTATTCCTTATAAGTTCACCTCAAACTTTTGCTCTGGAATAGTAAAAGCTTAAGTATGGGGGTATTTGATAAGTTGTAAATTACCTAAATTTTGAGTACCTTTTTAAGTTTGTTTTAAGTTTTTTTGTAACTTTTAATTTTTATTATGTAAAAAAATCTATCTTTTTGTAAATATTATTTTATTTTAACTTATTTTATTTTTCTGAATTTTAAAATTAAAAAAAAAAATTTAAAAAAAAAAATTAAAATAAAATATAAGGACTGTCTCAACACTTTTACTATTCACCTCTCAACGCACTCAACACTTTTACTGTTCACCTCTCAGCGCACTCAACGCTTTTACTGTTCACCTCTCAACTCCTCTAGGCAGACTCAACGCACTCAATGCTTTTACTGTTCACCTCTCAACGCACTCAACGCTTTTACTGTTCACCTCTCAACTCCTCCAGGCAGACTCAACACACTCAACTCCTCCAGGCAGACTCAACACACTCAACTCTTTCACTGTTCACCTCTCAACTCCTCCAGCCAGCAAAGTTAACTTTTGCTTCCTCTATCTGGTGGCTTCTAGAACATGCCTTGTCATGAGATATTTTGCCTTATCTTGTAAGCAAACTTTTGCCTATAAATAGGAGTTCTTTTGTAAGCCCAAGGGTTCACTTTTTTGAGCCAAATTTTGGTGTCTTTTGTGGGAGCTTGGTGCATTCCAACTCATGTAAGGAGATTTCTCCACTTTTGCTTTAGTGTTTGTTTTAGCTTTTGCTTTAGCTTTGTAATAGTAATTTTTTCATGAAATAAAATTGTTGTTTTAGTGTCTTTTTAATTGAGTGTGGAATCAACTTGTATGCCCACTTTTTTTTTCTCTTGTTTAACTTAGTAATTCTCTTAATGAAAAAAATCCAAAAAAATTCATGTGTTAGTTTAACTAGTTTTTTTTTGCTGGATTAATTTTTGTTTCATTTTTGTTTATTTTTTCTCTTAGCTTTTATATCAAATTATGAAATGTTGTAATGGTAAAATTTCCTCCTTTTTTTTAGTCTTTTAAAAATCATTATAATTTCATTCTTATGAGTTTATGAAAGTGGTTTTAAAAGTGTTTTTGATTTATTTTACTTAGCTTTATTTTAGGATTGTAAAACATTTTTTGTTCTTTTGTTTTTATTTCAACTTTTTCATCACTTTTATAAAACCCTAAGAATGAATATATAATTATTTTGATTTTCATGCAACTTTGTTTTAACTTTAATTCTAAAAAAATTTTGCTTCTTTAATTTTTATTTCATCTTTTTATGCATTTCTACCGCATTCTAGCGGTAGAAATGCAGTTGTTTTAATTTTTCGAGTACTTTCATTTTGCGTTTATTTGCAAAACAATTTCGCTCGATTAATTTTTATTTTCACTTTTTAAGCATTTCTACCGCATTCTAGCGGTAGAAATGCAGTCGTTTTTATTTTTCAGCAACCTTGTTTTTCTTATTTTTGCAAGAGTGTGTGCGTGTATGAGTTAGGTTTTATTGCTTTATTTCAATTTCTGTAGAGTGCGCGTGTGCGTATGCATTTATTTTCGCCTACTCATTAAGAGTTAAATGGCGCTCTACTTTCATTTTCCGCCCACTCGTTTGAGTGGGACTTAGTGTGTGTGTGTTTACTTTTCTGTAGAGTGTGTGTGTGTTTACTTTTCTGTAGAGTGTGTAAGTGTTTACTTTTTTGTAGAGTGTGTGTGTGTATGAGATAAATTTACTTCCGCCCACTCGTTTGAGTGGGACTTAGTGTGTGTGTGTTTACTTTTCTGTAGAGTGTGTGTGTGTTTACTTTTCTGTAGAGTGTGTGTGTGTATGAGATAAATTTACTCCCGCCCACTCATTTGAGTCGGGACTTGCAATTTTATCGCTTTCTCAATTATGTAGAGTGTGTGCGTGTAGGAGATAATTTTACCGCTTTATTTATCGCTTTCTTTAATTAAGAAGAGTGTGTGTGTGTGTGCATTTATTTCCCCCTACTCATTTGAGTAGGGCTTGCTTTATTTAATTTTTTTTATGGTTTTGAAGTGTGCGTGAGTGCCTGCATCAATTAGCCTTCAATTTATCTAATTGTTCTATTTTTCGTGTTTTCTCTTATAATTGTTCAGTGCTTAATTTAACACTCACGCTTCACCTAAAAACATAAAGCCGTCCCCATACCGATGAGTGGCTAATCTCTTTTAGCCTTCGGCATCGAAGAGCATTGGGACATAAAAAATGATTTGAAATAATTAAAAAACTTTATTTTTATTTTAATTTAAGGACTTAAGGTTTACCCCGAGTTAACGACGCATAAGACCACATAATCGATGTGTGGGCTCTATTTCCGTTATCCATACGCGACGCCGAGAGGCTGCACGTATTGACCGAACCCCCTTGGGTAAAGAGAACTGCGTACGCCCCCTCGAAAGAGGAGAAACGTAGTTCTGCCGGATTGGGTCCCCCACCCAAAAGCAGGGTTCTTAGCGTAATGCGGGCGTTAAGGGGAATCCTTCATCGGACTAACGTTCGGTCGAATAGCCTTAGCGCCCAGGTGAGCGATATCCCTAGACAAAGGTGAGCTCATGTTCTTGGAACCTCCACGGCCAAGTACCTTTTATTAAATTAAAAACAAAGTTTAATAATTGTTAAGAATTATTTTAGTCTTAATCCGATTCGATGTCGAGCGTTAACCCGTCATCGAACTAATTTAGCAAAATTCTGCTTTTTTCTTTCCGTTTTAATTAAACTAAAAATCCCACCTTACTGTTAGTAAGATAATAGTGTTCCTGGAAGAGTAGATATAATCAACGCGTCCCCGAGAATAATACGACCTCGGTATTTTCCCGAATACCGAGTACTACTTGCGATAGGTGCGCTTGCCTCCTTTCGTTAGAAAACTCGATCTTCTAACAGGCCCGCGGAATCTGACCATTTCGAACCAACCACAGTAGGTCACTGTTCCGCGGCCATCAAAGCACAACTTGAAGACAAATGATCAAATACAATATCAATTCACTGTACAACCTCGGGCTCGCAGCCCAGTAAGAGGGGTCCAGCGTGGCGAGAGGGGCCCAGGCGAGAGGAGAGTCGAGGGGATTTAGTAGAGAAGTTCTGTGGCAGGAGGGCCCAAGCGAGAGGAGAGGGCCTAGGCGAGTGAAGAGGGTTCGGACTGGCGAGAGGAGAGGGCCTAGGCGAGTGAAGAGGGTTCGGACTGGCGAGAGGAGAGGGTCTAGGCGAGTGAAGAGCGTTCGTCCTGGCGAGAGGAGAGGGCCTAGGCGAGTGAAGAGCGTTCGACCTGGCGAGAGGAGAGGGCCTAGGCGAGTGAAGAGGGTTCGGCCTGGCGAGAGGAGAGGGCCTAGGCGAGTGAAGAGCGTTCGACCTGGCGAGAGGACCCTAATGAGAGGCGCCTCGAGAGAAGGGCCGTCTTGGTTTCAGGGCCAGTTCAGGTAAGGTCGGGCCCACCTTCTGGGCCCTGGAGGTGGTTTTACTCTTTTACCCTGCATGGGCTGCATTTAGTCTTTTGGGACAGCGGAGTTTAGCTGTTGGCAGACCCAGCCAAGGGTATTCTGGTATTTTCACAGCAGCATAGTTTGCTTATTAGCAGTCCCAGTTCAGAGGCCTATAAATAGACCGGTAAGGTGCCTTAGAGAAAGCATGCTTGACTCCTCTTATCTTTTCTAAGGCACCTAGCTCAGTATTGGCTAGGGAGGGGAAGAGCTCTATTTCTAGTCTCTTCCGGGTAAGAGGTGGGACCTCCTCACTGAAGCCTCCGGTCTAGTTCTTCGCCTCGAGAGTGATCCCAAGGGAGTAAGCACAAGCTGCCTCAGTAGTTCCGAGCTTTAGGTGGAATCGGCTTTGCTGGTTCCAACATTTTTGGTGCGGTGAGCGTGGAGCTGCAGCCTGTGCGGAAGAACGAGGGGTTATCTCATGGCGGGAGATGCGGGAGGAGGAGGCGAGAGGTCCCCCAGCCGGGAGGAGTATGTTGGGAGAACGGAGTTCATGACGTCCATTGGAGGGATCATGGATCTCCTCAAACAACTCGCACAAAGAGGCGAGTGCGAGACCCCTTCTCCTCAAGCGCCAGATCTCGCGCCCAGGGGAGGGGCCGACTCGGCGAGAATAGGGGAAGATGCACCTGGGAGGCGGCCAGGAAAAGAGGTAATGGCGGAAGGAAGTCGGCGAGAGGTGGAAGGAAGGGAGCTCTTCCCTAGTCCGGCGAGTGCCGCGCCGGTGGACCTCGTGGCGCGAGTGGACCAGGCGAAGTCACTGGCGAGAGGATCTCCTTTTTGCGAGTTGGTCCTCTCGGCATCCGTTCCAGAAGGGTTCCGTGAGCCGGAAATGAACTACTACGTGGGGAAGGATGACCCCCTCCAACACTTGCAGTGGTTTGAAGACGCAGTTTCCATCAGACCCATGACGGACGCCTTCAAGTGCCGCCTCTTCGCCATCACTTTGAAGGACAAGGCTAGGGATTGGTTCCACCAACTCCCAACTGGTTCTATTTATTGCTTCGAGGACCTGAGCAGAAGTTTCCAACTGCGGTTCTCAACCTCCAAAAAGAGGAAGAGGAACCCGGAGTCCATCTTCCTGATCAAGCAGAGGGCAGACGAGTCTTTGGCTCAGTACGTAGACCGCTTCCAGGAGGAGATGTTGGACATTCAGGAGGTGCCCGGCTTCGCCCTCCAGATGGCTTTCACCGTGGGGCTAAGGGAAGGCTTCTTCAAGATGAGCCTCACCAGGAAGGCGCCGTTGTCCTTCGAAGGGTTGATGGAGAAGGCCGCGAAAGAAATAGCCATGGAGGCGGCAAACCCGGCATTCGCAAGGAAGTTGGCAAGGTTGACGGAGGTGGAGCAGAGGGAGCCGGGAGGGGGAAGATAGCCGGAAGGAAGGAGGAGAGAGGAATTAAGAGGGCCCGTACACCTGGAGCCGGGGTGGAGACAACCAGGAGGCCCGGTTCAGGGACCTGGGAGAGGTCCTCCGCAGGGGGGAAGAAATTTTTATCAAGGACCAGGAAGGTTTCACCCGCTAGGATGGGGGCATGGTCCGAGGCCGCTCCCACCCCCACCTCAGCAGGCTATGGCCACAGGCAGAGGGAGAGGGAGGGGAAGAGACCGTGGAAGAGCGGGAGCAGGGAGGAGGAGGAATCCCCCAGAAGAGAGACGTGGGGAGGGAGTTTTGCCCTATTATGACTTCCACGAGGAGGAGGGTCACGCGACGGCAACATGTCCCGAGTTCTTGGAGTTGAAGAGAGGAAAAGGAGGAGAAGACCGACAACCGGCAGTGCGGATAGTAGAGGTGCCAGGAGCTGGGGAGGAAGATCGGTGTGTAGACCGGTCAGATACAGGGGATCGAGGGGGGATTGGAGTAATTCATGGGGGGTGGGAATCGAGGCCACCCGTAAGGCCAGTCTTCACACTATGTACCGTCGAGGTGTTGCCTCGACGTCGCAAGCCCCGCCCCCGGACGAGAAGATCACCTTCTCCAGGAAGGACTTGCCAGATCACGAAGATCCATTCTGCGACGCGCTGGTGATTCAGACGGCTATCGAGAGTTTCACGGTATCGAGGATCTTGGTGGACAATGGGAGCTCGGTTAACGTAATCTTCAAGAAGGCTTTCAACGAGATGAGGGTGGAGACTCGAAGGGTGTTGGCGGCGGATGGACCGTTGTTTGGCTTTTCAGGAGAAAGGAAGGAGGTTGAGGGAGGAGTAGGACTTTAGGTGACCTTGGGGGGGTTGTCCAGGAATTGTCGTTTCGTGATAGTGGACGCTCCCAGCAGTTACAACGCGATCTTTGGGCGCCCTCTTATCAGTGCCTTTAGATGCGTTCCATCATCTTTTCATCAATGTTTGAAACTCAATTTAGGAGGGACCCAGATCAGGGTAAGGGGAGATCCGAAGGCGGGCCGGGAGTGTTACGTGACGGCAGTAAACACTATCTCTTGGAGGGGGGATGCAGAGGAGTTAGAGAGAAGACTGGAGCGGGAGGAGCAGGAGGAGAGTAGAGTTGAGGAGTTGGGAGGTGGCATTGCGGAGGAGCCAGTAATGGCAGGGGAGTTAAGGGTCGGAGGAGAAGGGAAAGAAGAGAGAAGGAGGAAAATAAAGATAGGAGAGATGGAAGAGTCAGTGCTGGGAGGAGGCCCTGTGCAAGTGGAGGAGAGGTTCGTAGAGAGAGTAGACATGGCAGTGGAGGAAAAAGAGGGTGGAGAGCAAGAGCTCGGAAGCCAGGAGGAGGGGCTGGGGAAGGAAGAGGAGATTCCGAAAGATCAGGAGGAAGAAGAAGAGCCCTCGAGGCTGAGGACTGCAGTCGAGCTACAGGAGGTGGACATCCTAACAAAAGAAGGAGGAAAAGAAAAGATCAAAATCAGCGGAGAGCTTGGCCTTGAGGACCAGGAGGAGATCCGAAAATGCGTGCAGGAAAACATTGATATCTTTGTTTGGAGGGCGGCCGACATGCCAGGGATTGACGCAGATGTGGTATGCCATCGTCTCAACCTTGACCCCAAGGTTCGTCCCATCCAGCAGAAGAAAAGGTCCATCGCTTCCAGGATGGCCAAGCCTAGCAGGGAGGAGGTGGAAAAGCTGCTCCAGGAAGGATTCATATCAGCAAACAAGTATCCGGGGTGGGTGAGCAATGTTGTGATGGTAAAGAAGGGGGAAGGGAAGTGGAGAATGTGTATCGACTTCTCTCTTTTGAATAAAGTACGTCCCAAGGATTGTTACCCTCTGCCTCGAATCGACGCGCTGGTTGATTCAGCCGTCGGTTTTTCACTAATGAGTTTTTTAGATGCCTTTTCAGGATATCATCAAATACGCATGTACCCTCCGGACATCAAGGATGTCACCTTTATCACCGAGGATGGATGCTTCAGCTATAACATGATGCCTTTTGGGTTGAAGAATGCGGGGGCGACCTACCAACGGATGATGGACCGAATCTTCCGAGAGCAAAAGGGACGGAACCTCGAAGTCTACATGGACGACTTAATGATCAAGAGCCAAGATCTCAAGTCTCATATTGCGGATCTTGAAGAAACGTTTGCAACGGTAAGAAAGTACAAGATGAGGCTCAATCCGTTGAAGTGCGTATTCGGGGCCAGTAGGGGAAAGTTCTTAGGACATCTCCTCACCCCATCAGGAGTAGATCCTAACCCGGATAAGGTAAGGGCTATCCTAGAACTGGAGTCTCCAGCGAATGACAAAGAGGTCCAGCGTCTTACCGGCAAGTTGGCGGGGCTCAGTAGGTTTCTTTCCAGAGCGGGAGAGAGGTGCTCACCTTTCTTTCGAACATTGAGGGGGGGGAAGAAATTCGAGTGGACCTCCGAGTGCGAGAATGCTTTTCTAGCCTTGAAGCAGCAGCTCACCAAGGCACCGCTACTCCAAGGTCCGAGAGAAGGAGAGAATCTATTCTTGTACCTAGGGGTTGGAGCAGGGGCAGTGAGTTCGGTCCTCGTGCGGGAAGAAGGTAAAAAGCAATTCCCGATTTACTATGTAAGTAGAGTCCTCAAAAAGGCAGAACTAAAGTACCCTATCCTAGAGAAGCTAGCCTTTGCCCTCGTTATCTCAGCCCGAAAGCTCAGGCCATATTTTCAGGCCCATTCCATCCAGATCGTGACGGACCACCCTCTCCGCCATATTTTGGAAGGGGTAGGGCACTCAGGGAGATTAGCTAAATGGTCAATAGAACTCAGTGAGTTTGACCTTTCTTATATTCCTCGGTTGGCTATCAAGGCGGAAGCTGTAGCAGATTTCTTGGTGGATTACATGGTGGAGGTCAAGGAGGCCGAGACGTCTCCCGTAGTATCTTGGGAGATGCTAGTAGATGGGGCCTCGGGAAAGAATTCTTTTGGAGGAGGGATGGTTTTGGTAAGTCCTGAGGGAACACGGATCGAACAGGCCCTGAAGGTTCATTTCGCCCTCACCAACAATCAAGCGGAGTACGAGGCCATTATAGCAGGGCTGAGGTTGGCTCGTGAGCTCGGTATATAAGATATCAAGGTCTCCACGGATTCTATGATAGTGGCAAGGCATATAGAAGGGGAATTTGAGGTAAAAGAACCCACCCTCTAGTTGTACTTAACAAAGGTAAAGAGGATCATTGGTCAGTTTTGCAGTTTCTTAATCCAACACATCCCAAGAGAGGAAAATACTCGGGCAGACCTGCTCGCCAAGCACGGTCCTCGGGCCGGAGGAACCATGACGGAGCTCTTTAGGCCCTCCATCGAAGAAGGAGAACTGATGGAAGTAGATCAGCAGGGATCCTGGATGGATCCATTTACCACCTACTTGATGACGGGACGTCTGCCTGAGGGAGAGCTCGAGAAGAAACAAGTCAGGTACAAGTCGGCATACTACTTGTTGAAGGAAGGAGTACTTTATCGAAAAACGTTGTCTGGACTGTTAGCCCGATGTGTATCCGAGAAGGAAGCACCAAGGGTGCTGGAAGAGGTCCATTCGGGAGAGTGCGGGAGCCATTCGGGGAGTCGAACCTTGGAAGGGAGAGTGCTAAGGAAGGGCTATTTCTGGCCTACCCTACGAAGAGATGCAGAAGAGCTCGCTAAAAGGTGTAGGAAGTGCCAAGAGTTTGCTCCTTTGCAGCTCCTTCCAGCGCAAAGGCTGCGAACGATCACCTGTCCTTGGCCCTTCGCCATATGGGGATTGGATCTGGTAGGACTGTTTCCTCAAGCCAGTGGTCAGAGGAGGTTCCTACTAGTTATGGTGGATTACTTCTCAAAGTGGTTAGAAGTTAAGGCCCTGGCAAAGGTAACCTCGCAGGTGGTGAGGAATTTCGTATGGGGGGAGATTATTTGCCGGCACGGGCTTCCTTTAGCCATAGTCACCGATAACGGGCCGCAATTTGCCAGCAGAGAGTTCGTGGATTTCTGCATACGACTAGGTATAGACCTTCAGTTCGCCTCGGTCCATCATCCACGAAGCAACGGGCAGGTCGAGGCAGCAAACAAGATTATAGTGAACCTCCTGAAGAAGAAAGTAGAGAACTTGAGGGGGAGCTGGGTGGAACATCTCCCCTCTGTCCTGTGGGCTCTGAGAACTACACCCAACACGGCCACAGGGGAAACGCCCATCAAACTCTCTCATGGCTCCGAGGCCGTCATACCTGTGGAATTTGAAGTTGAATCGCCCAGGGTCACAGCAGCCAGAGAAGGAGAGGAAGGGTGGCAGTTCGATAATGGAGAGGAGCAGAGGCTTACTCTCGACCTCGTGGAAGAGCTCAGAGAGCTAGCAACAGTCCGACAGGAGGAGGTCAAGCGCCGGATGTCTCGGTACTTCGATAAGCACATCCGGATCAAGCAGTTTCAAAAGGGGGATTTGGTCCTCAAGAAGGTAGATGCTGCAGGAAGGGGAGCCTCGGTGGGGAAGCTCAACCCCAATTGGGAAGGTCCTTTCATAGTAAAAGAAGTCTTAAAGTCAGGGGGTATCACCTCCAGGATGTGGACGGGATACCCCTGGACTGCGCCCGCAATTGCGATGATCTGAAACGTTTTTATCCATAATAATAAAAGTCTTTTGAATTTACTTGAGCGCATCGTTAATAATCCTCCCTCTTTTGAATATGCTAATACTATACCTCAGGGCGCCCTCCTTCAGAGGACGAGAGCAGTGGTTGGAGGAGAAAGAGGAGAGGAGACCCCGAGAAGACCCGCTGTCCAGGCTACCATCGAGCTGGCAGGTCTGTAGGCTCACTCGGTGGTTGGAGGAGAATGAGGAGAGGAGACCCCGAGAAGACCCGCTGTCCAGACTACCATCAAGCTGGCAGGTCTGTAGGCTCGCTCGGTGGTTGGAGGAGAAAGAGGAGAGGAGACCCCGAGAAGACCCGCTGTCCAGGCTACCATCGAGCTGGCAGGTCTGTAGGCTCACTCGGTGGTTGGAGGAGAAAGAGGAGAGGAGACCCCGAGAAGACCCGCTGTCCAGGCTACCATCGAGCTGGCAGGTCTGTAGGCTCACTTGGTGGTTGGAGGAGAAAGAGGAGAGGAGACCCCGAGAAGACCCGCTGTCCAGGCTACTATCGAGCTGGCAGGTCTGTAGGCTCACTCGGTGGTTGGAGGAGAAAGAGGAGAGGAGACCCCGAGAAGACCCGCTGTCCAGGCTACCATCGAGCTGGCAGGTCTGTAGGCTCACTCGGTGGTTGGAGGAGAAAGAGGAGAGGAGACCCCGAGAAGACCCGCTGTCCAGGCTACCATCGAGCTGGCAGGTCTGTAAGCTCACTCGGTGGTTGGAGGAGAAAGAGGAGAGGAGACCCCGAGAAGACCCGCTGTCCAGGCTACCATCGAGCTGGCAGGTCTGTAGGCTCACTCGGTGGTTGGAGGAGAAAGAGGAGAGGAGACCCCGAGAAGACCCGCTGTCCAGGCTACCATCGAGCTGGCAGGTCTGTAGGCTCACTCGGTGGTTGGAAAGAGGAGAGGAGACCCCGAGAAGACCCGCTGTCCAGGCTACCATCGAGCTGGCAGGTCTGTAGGCTCACTCGGTGGTTGGAGGAGAAAGAGGAGAGGAGACCCCGAGAAGACTCGCTGTCCAGGCTACCATCGAGCTGGCAGGTCTGTAGGCTCACTCGGTGGTTGGAGGAGAAAGAGGAGAGGAGACCCCGAGAAGACCCGCTGTCCAGGCTACCATCGAGCTGGCAGGTCTGTAGGCTCACTCGGTGGTTGGAGGAGAAAGAGGAGAGGAGACCCCGAGAAGACCCGCTGTCCAGGCTACCATCGAGCTAGCAGGTCTGTAGGCTCACTCGGTAGTTGGAGGAGAAAGAGGAGAGGAGACCCCGAGAAGACCCGCTGTCCAGGCTACCATCGAGCTGGCAGGTCTGTAGGCTCACTCGGTGGTTGGAGGAGAAAGAGGAGAGGAGACCCCGAGAAGACCCGCTGTCCAGGCTACCATCGAGCTGGCAGGTCTGTAGGCTCACTCGGTGGTTGGAGGAGAAAGAGGAGAGGAGACCCCGAGAAGACCCGCTGTCCAGGCTACCATCGAGCTGGCAGGTCTGTAGGCTCACTCGGTGGTTTGAGGAGAAAGAGGAGAGGAGACCCCGAGAAGACCCGCTGTCCAGGCTACCAACGAGCTGGCAGGTCTGTAGGCTCACTCGGTGGTTGGAGGAGAAAGAGGGGAGGAGACCCCGAAAAGACCCTCGGTCCAGGCTACCCTTGAGCCGGCAGGTCTGTATGCTCACTCGGTGGCTGGAATAGATGGGAGAGGAGGGACCCAACACTCTTGGGTCCTCTACAAGCGAGGGTTTGGGTTTTCGTGTTAATGTCCGCTAGCAACAACGGAGGTCGGCTAATCGGAAAAATCTATCCCCCCTAGCAAAAAAGGGGATGCTTCGGGGGAAGTCACCGCATAAAGAAAAAAAAGAGAGGAAGGAGAAAAAGGGAGAGAGGGAGGATAGCAAGCCCTCCCTGTCCACTCACACCGAGAGGAGCCGTCCCGAGAGCCGAGGGCGAGGAAATACTCCTCTCGCTCACGGAAAACCATGGAGGCCCACCAACTCGCCCCAGGAGCCAAGCCCACGGGTAATAACTAGGCGAGAGGAAAGGCTGTTTTCTCTCGCCTATCGATAATCTCGAGGTTTCCTCGAGCAATCCCGGTATAAAAGAAAGGGCCGGCCCTAAAAAGGCGCGAGCAAGAATATATATACGTATATACAGGCACGAGTCAAGTCTATATTTTAAGACAACGCATTCGTAAGATAAGAAAGAAGCGAGAGGCGAGCAAAAAGTAAGAATTTAAACATGAGTCATAACAACGTTCAAACACCCTACGGCTATGAAATAATAAGTATTACAATCCCAGCAAAAGAAAGGAAAAAGAGGGCCCTAACCCCTTTCACTCGCTGAGGGATCCTCGTCCTCGCCATAGATCTCGGGCACGAGGTCTCGAGCAGTGATGTCTTCGCAGCCGTCTTTTACAACACCTAGCTCCCGCATCATCTTGAGGATGAGCTCGGCGGTCCTTATGTTAGCATCCTTACAAAATTCCTCCACATCATCGTGGGTATAGCGCGCGAGAGGAAGTGGGGAGGCCTGCGAACGGGGAAGGGGAGCTTCCTTGAGCCTGGCGTACTCCGCCTTTAGCTCTCTTACTTCGGCCTCCAGCCCTTCCACCCGCGAACGTAGCCGATCGGCCGTCTCGGCATCCTGCGAGAGAAAAGGAGAGGTAGAAAAGTGAAAAAGAAAGGGGGTACCCGGGCAAGTGCCCGTAGAACATTGGCGGGGTGTTGACTTACTACTCCGCCGCTAGCTTTCGCCAGAAGGCTTTCGGACACCTCCAGCCACTTGGCGAGGTCCCCCGACTTTTCGCGCTCGGTCTCCAGCTCGGTGTGTATCTCCTTCCAGCTTTTGGTATTGAAAATCAGGCGTCGCGAGAGGTGGTGCGACAGCTCTAAAGTGCGTAACTGCGAGTGTGCCGTCCTCAGGACTAGGTCTCGTGGTGGCTGCGTCGAGCAGATCGGGAGTAAGACCTCCATATAGGCCGAAGCCCAAGGAGAAAGCGTGAGCACTGGGCTCAGCCTGCTCTCTCCAGGAGGGCAGGAGGGTGGAAATGGAGACTCGGTAGGACCCCTTGTCCCAAATCAGAGAGGGGTCATTGTTGCCGTCAGGGACCGCCGGCCCCAGGTCGAAGTTGAGGTGATCGGACGGCGGGGGAATCTGGGAAGTCCCCTCGCGAGAGGGGAATCGAGGAGAAGGGCAGGATGAACTCGCCAGGGGAGCGAAGGGGGCTGCCCCCTCGGGGAGCGAGGTCACTTTACGTGGAGAAGTTAGAGGAGGCAAGTGGGGAGACCGGGACCCCACGGAAATAGGGCTCAGTGATCCCGGCGTCCCCGCGAGATCGGCAGGAGCTTTGCCCTTCCCGGAGGGGAAGGAGACGGTCTTCTTGGTCTTCATCCGCATCTTCTTCGAAGGACTAAGGCGAAGCGGCGCGGAATCCTCGGCCACCCTCTTTTGGGGGGGAGGGGCCAGCGATTCTCTGGCCGCCTCGGCCGCCATAGTAGCGAGAGCCACATCGGGGGAAGGCTTAATGGCGCTTCGATAGGGGGGATGCGTTGGCACGACCCTCTCTCCTGAGAAGAAAGGAGAGAACGAACATCAGAAGAGCTCTCGCGAGAGAAAGAGGCGAGAGGTATTGAAAAGAGAAGTTCGAAGTATACCTTCCCCAGGGAGCACGGGGGGTAGAGAGGTGAGCCCTCTTCTCAGATAACGGACTTCAAAGTTCTTCCCTGCGAGGTATTCACAGAGAAGTCTATCCATTCCGCCTACCTGAGGGGAGGTGTAGAAGGTTTCAGCAGGAGACACCGGCGCGAGAGGAACTCCGCCTAGATTCCCGCGGATGAATACAAAGCGAGTGAGCCAGTGGTGGTTTTTGTTAGGGGTCTCGCACACCTTCAGATTCAACCCAGTGAAGAAGGACACTCCGTCCTGATTGGCGTGGTACACGAACATCTTACGGAAGACGGTAAGACTGAACTCTATTCTCTCCCTCCGCATGTAGCAGGCGAAGGCAATGATGACGGAGATGGCATTCGGATTCAGTTGAGCGGGTACAACACCGAAGTACTTCAGGACCTGTTTTACCTCTGGCCAAAAGGGAAGTCGAAGCCCAGCTTCAAAGTGGGAGATTGGGAAGGCGAGTTCTCCCGGGTAGAAATTGTTGATGCTCTCACCGACCCGGGGAGGGCGCGACTCGAAGCCTTCTGACAGGTAGTCGCCCCGAAAGGCCTCGTAATCGTCGGCAGAAAGGAGACCGGGGGGGAAGTCGTGGTCTGTGAATCGTTTCCCGCAGCGGCTGCGCCCCTCACTCCCTTCAGACCTCCTCTTTGCCATCTTGAGCGCAGGGGAACGCGCGAGTGTGCGCGAGAAGCGGGAGGGGCTGGAGAGCGAGGCGAACAGCAAGAAGAAGGGTACTCGCGGGTTGGAGTCTAAGGAAAGCATACCTCTTGTTTTGGCAGGGGGGGGGGTATTTATAACCTTCCCCAGTACCTCGGTACGGACAAGGAGGTTGCGCCAGGAGAGGGGATGAGTCGGCCGACCCTTTGCCCTCTGGGCCTCGGGCAGCGGAACGCCGGGTGAACGGCCTTCTCGAAAAAAGAGCGGTGAAAAGACAGCGGGGCAGACAGCTAATGATGAAAGTCAATAATGTGAAATAGAAATCATTTAAAGAAGCAGTAGTGACGATTAAACTGACATTATGAAATTAATTAATCCCGCGCGTAGCGGGCGGCGAGTTCAAAAGGGCGCACAGCAGGCGCTATATTAGTCAATACTATTACAGCTAAGAAGAGAGTTATTTGGCGGAAGGCGGGAAGCGAGAGGCGACTGCAGGAGGAAAGACCGCTCGGGCTCCGTCAGTTCTTGTCCCACCTCCATCGTCCTCCACGACCTCTTACGCAAGGGGGGCGATGGGGGAAGTGGAAGGCGCGAGCAGCCGCAACACCGCGCCGGGCGAAACGAAGCTGTTGATCGACATCGTTCAGAATCGCTAGAGGATCAGTCTGGTCCACCTCCGTGTCGACATCAATCTCATTCGACAGGCGAACACATTCCATCTCGAGCCAATCAATTCGGTGGTCCGCGACCTGCTTTCCTTTTTCCAGTGCTTGGATGAGCAACGCGTGCTTCCGCAGCATCTCGGCCACCTTTCGCTTCATCTCTATGGGGTCCGCGGGATCGCCCATATAATCGTCAATCTCGTCTACTGGCGGAGGAGGCGAGAAGGCTTCTCTCCAAGAATAACCCTCAGTCGGCGAGTCGGCGGCCAGAGTGCTCTCGGCAGGCCTCCCACTCGCACCTGCCAGAAGACCAATATTGGCTGGGAGTGGCGGAAGGAATAGCAAGGATGGATCAAGTCAGTGATAAGATCTCTTACCAATTCGGCGAGTGCGGTCCGAAGCGGTAGAAGGGTCATCCCTCTTCGTCACCGGCGTAGAAGGGAGGGAGTCCTGGGGTGAGAGGGGCTGAGAAGGGAATTCGGAGATGTTTATTCGGATGGTCTCGGGGCGCTGAGAGGCCTCCAAAAATCTCTGAGAATAGACAGCAGATAAAGAAGGGGCAGTAGCAAGAAACCCGAAAGGGTTGGAAGAACGTACTTCTTTTCCCTTGAGGCTAGCGGGGGCCGGGGGCGTCGATCCCCTTGGATGGGTGCGAGAGGGTTCCTCATCCAGAATATGAGGCTCCAGAACTTTCGTCTTCTTAGGAGGGGATGCGGATAGCGGTAGCGAGGGAGGAGCATGGGCAGGGATCTTGTTCAGACCCACCGCCGTCGCCCTATTCCGCTGGCGCACGGCCGCAAGGCGGTCCCGGACGCTTTGGTTGAGAGACATGGGCAAGTGTTAAGGAGAGAGAAAGTGAGGAAGTACCCCCTTTAAGGGAAGGGAGGTTCTGTATTTATAGGTCAGGCAAGGGGCCCACCAAAAGATTCCCTCAATAAATTGGCTGTACCATCGCGAGCCTCGGTTGGACTATCTTTCCGAGTTTGTGCCAACCTCGAAAAGAGCGGGGATTGTGTACAACCTCGGGCTCGCAGCCCAGTAAGAGGGGTCCAGCGTGGCGAGAGGGGCCCAGGCGAGAGGAGAGTCGAGGGGATTTAGTAGAGAAGTTCCGTGGCAGGAGGGCCCAAGCGAGAGGAGAGGGCCTAGGCGAGTGAAGAGGGTTCGGACTGGCGAGAGGAGAGGGCCTAGGCGAGTGAAGAGGGTTCGGACTGGCGAGAGGAGAGGGTCTAGGCGAGTGAAGAGCATTCGTCCTGGCGAGAGGAGAGGGCCTAGGCGAGTGAAGAGCGTTTGACCTGGCGAGAGGAGAGGGCCTAGGCGAGTGAAGAGGGTTCGGCCTGGCGAGAGGAGAGGGCCTAGGCGAGTGAAGAGCGTTCGACCTTGCGAGAGGACCCTAATGAGAGGCGCCTCGAGAGAAGGGCCATCTTGGTTTTAGGGCCAGTTCAGGTAAGGTCGGGCCCACCTTCTGGGCCCTGGAGGTGGTTTTACTCTTTTACCCTGCATGGGCTGCATTTAGTCTTTTGGGACAGCGGAGTTTAGCTGTTGGCAGACCCAGCCAAGGGTATTCTGGTATTTTCACAGCAGCATAGTTTGCTTATTAGCAGTCCCAGTTCAGAGGCCTATAAATAGACCGGTAAGGTGCCTTAGAGAAAGCATGCTTGACTCCTCTTATCTTTTCTAAGGCACCTAGCTCAGTATTGGCTAGGGAGGGGAAGAGCTCTAGTTCTAGTCTCTTCCGGGTAAGAGGTGGGACCTCCTCACTGAAGCCTCCGGTCTAGTTCTTCGCCTCGAGAGTGATCCCAAGGGAGTAAGCACAAGCTGCCTCAGTAGTTCCGAGCTTTAGGTGGAATCGGCTTTGCTGGTTCCAACATTCACCTTAGCTTGTCCAGGGGCTTCTTCAAATTAGGTACACTGTGGATACAATACCCAACAGTTATCCCGAGCCCTTGCTTTGGCAATGCTCAACATAGTGTTTGTGTGCTTTCACCTTGAGCGTGACCGAATGTTTCCCCTCAATTCTATAGTAGAGTAGTAAAAGTATTTTGATATGCCTTTAGAAATATATAGGCTATTAGTGCATAATAAGAAATTTCTTCTACGGTATTCCTAAGAGCGTGAGTATGCGATTTCCCATGATACTCCGCTGCATAATTTTAGGCTAGCTAAGATATTTTTCTCATCCGCATTAGGGATGATTTGCTCGGGACGAGCAAATGTTTAAGTCTTGTGGTGTGATGAGTCCGATTTAAATAGGGTTTTTTGGACTCATCTGGGCTTATTATCTTGCATGTGCACTAATATTTCAGTAGGAAAAGCCATATATTCGATTAGGGCTTCACATAGCCATGGTTATACTGTTTTGGCCCATTTTGGTTTCCAAATTGCACCGAGATTTCGGCGGTAACTACTAGGGTACTCCCCGTACAGATTTGGTTGTTTTATGTTGTGTATTGGTGCTGGGAGCTTTTGCTCTAGCTTTGGTTTTTGGTTGTACAAGTGGTGGGTTTTCCCCAAATCAGGAATTTTGAATTGTAGAAAACCCAAAGCCGTGTGTTTCCTTATCGTACACTCTCTATCTAATCGTGTGTTTTACTCGCGGGGAAATAGTCGAGCGGAGCTCGATGAATATCGTCGAGCTGTGCTCGACGATCTTCATGCGCAGTTAAATCGCGGTTTCATTTTCACCATGCGTGAAGGAAACGCAGAGTTTTACTATAGTTGTTTAGTTTTTAGCATTCTGTGGTTAATCATGCGGTTTGTTTACACACAGGCAGAAGTGCCCGTGTGCGAGTAAAATGCACATTTCCACCTGCTTGTCAGGATTCCCAGTGCTCTGTGGTTACTTGTGTGTTTTCCTTCACACACAGGAGGCAGCGTTCGTACGCGATTAAAATGCACGAGTCAACGCATCTTCTTCTGTAAGCTCTGTCTTGGAAATTAATATCACACGGTTAACTCACGATCATTCACCAAACCATGCATGACTATTTACTAAACTTACTAGGAGCTATTAACAATGTTCATGATGGTTTTCTACTGCAAGTGTTGTTGTAATTCTTAGTGTAGCTTTACTTGCTTTGGTTTGTTGCTTGGTGATACGCCGCACTAACGTGTGTTAGGGACTTGCTTGGCAAAGAGATGCTTTCGACCCTCTATGGTTACGACCACAAGCCCTAATAATCATCGAACTATTCCACCCTTTCGAAGAGGTGAAGGCGACCCGTGTAATTAATTTTAGTAATTATAGAACAAAAACTATTTCTCCCAAACCTTTGTTGCGTTTGCAATCACTTTCCAATGAGGAAGAACACACTCCCAATCTGCACTCCTTGAGAGATTCGATACTCGGAGGATAAATCCCCCAGTTTATTACTTAAAAAAGATTGGTGCACTTGCCCAGAGTGCAACAGGAGACTATGAGGCTAATCTTTGAGCTGCGAGGTCTTAAATGCTGTCGAGCCGAATGGATACGGGGAAGCTGACCCACGTCAGTTTAGATATTGAATTGACGATTTGAGAAACGGGTAATTGCAGAACTATCTCCGCGTTATGGTTATATAACTTCAGTGCCTAAGTTATTGGTGTTTGTTAGGACCACATAATAAGAGTCTTGGGTTGTACGCCATCAAGACTAAAGCCTCCGGCCATGGGCTGTGGAGCATGAATGCTCAGACTTGTAATTATGTCTGGGACCTCTGAACGGTGGTGAGACCCTGGTTTTCCGGTACACCAATAATGTTCCCTGAGTGCACGGAGCGTCGGGCCATGCGACCGACGTTTGTGATATGTTGAACTGTACAGGAGAGCACGTTTTTGTTATTTATCTGCTTGTGAAAATACTATTCCTCCAAGGAAGGAATACCACTGCCCCAGGAAAGGGGTAAGGTCGTTATAAATTGGTCAGATAAATGCTAACTGTTGTCTTGTTTGCCACGATCGTGGTGGATTGTCTCTGTGCAGGTGTTAGAGAGCCAAGAGAGAAATAGCGGGCTGAAGTTTTTTTTTGCTATGCTTGCCCTCCATGGCAGAATGGAAAAGTTTTACTGTTTTCAAGTGTGTCCGGCCTGCATGCCGATGTTTTTAATCCACACCTGTGAAGTTTAATTATAAGGACTTAAGGCCTATTAGGTGCACTAAAAAATATGTACCAGATTTGGAGAAGCCTCCCCTTACTCAATGATATACATTAGTTTGTATTTGATGGGATGTTTGAGTTTCATTGTACAAGTGTAAAGTTTTCCAAAAAATTCTCTAAGTACAAGTGTCGACACTTGTGAAGAATTGTGTCGACACCCAGAAGTTGTGTCGACACTAGAAGAAAGGCTTGTGTCGACACCCAAGCATTATGTCGATACCTGAAGAAGAAGCTGTGTTGACACCCAGAATTGTGTCGACACCTGAGGCAGGAATTATGTCAACACTTGAAACAGAAGTTGTGTCGACACCCATGAGTTATGCCGACACCAGAAGAAAGGCATGTGTCGACACCCAAGAATTGTGTCGACACCTGAATAAGATTTTTGTCGACACACAGGACTTGTGTCGACACGCACTCAACGCCATTTAACTGCAATAGCTATACTGAGTCTGAAGGCTTGTGTCAACACACAGGACTTGTGTAGACACACACTCAATGATGTCTCGACACACACTCAACAACACCTGGACATACACTCAATTCCATCTGTCAGCGTCAGTTATGCCGAGACCAGGAGCAGTTGTGTTGACACACAGGACTTGTGTCGACACATCTAACAAAAGTTGTTTCGAGTAGTAGAAGAATGACTATGTCAACGCATGGAGTGTTGTGTCGACATCATCAAGACTTGTGTCGACACTTAGTCTATTTGTGTCGACACATGTGAAGCAGTTTGCTTAGTGGTTCATGCTAAGTTATAATGTCTTTGAGGAATCAACTGTCATGAGTGGTGACTCGACAGCTGTCATAACTAACGGGTCTAACACCTTTGTCAAAACGGTCAGAAGGTTGTTACAAATCGGATCAGCCGGTAATCATGAGGAAACTCTATATAAGGGATTGATCCTTGGCAACCAAAAATAACTAAGAAAGTGAATCATTCATAGAGAGATTTCAACAACAAGAAAAAGGGTAACCCTTAAGAAGGCATATCCAGAATAGTCTGTAAGAAAGATTCAGATCTTATTAAGAATTTAAGCAGGGAGCTATCTGAAGATCAACTTCTACATCATGTGAAGATCAACCATATTTTATTCAATCAAGAAGCTTTGAAACAGCTAAGTCAGGTTGGATCTGAAGATTCAGTTCATTCAAGAACTTATCAAGAAGCTCACATCAATAGAGAGTTCTATCTGGTGAAATTTCTATACCTTTTAAAACATTCGATTTCTCTTAGGATCTTTTGTAAGATCTGAGTTATAAGCCTATAATTATAAAGGCTGAGGTAGGGATGAGAGCCTGAGGTGTAGGACTTGTGAAAGTCTGAGTTGTAAACCTAGTGATAAAGGCTGAGGTAGGGCTGAGGCCCGAGGTTGGGTTTTTGGGAAGAATCTGAGGTAAGACTTGTATAAGTCTTAGCTGTAGGAACCAATCTAGTTCTGAGTTATAAGATTTGTGGATCTGAGTAAGTGGACAGAAGTTGGGCTGAATCTGGTTCTCTACTAGATAGGCGAAGTGGGAAAGTGGTTGTACCCATACCTTGAGAAACCATTATAAATCTTGTATATGTTGTGCTGTGATTATTGTGTTGTGTATTTAGTTTACTATGCTAAATTAGAACTAGGTAATTGCCTAAAATTCTTAAAGAAAATTAGAACCTATTCACCCCCCTCCTCTAGGGGTTTAGGCTCTTGAAATTAAGTCTTTCAAGTGGTATCAGAGGGAGGTTGCTCAAAGATTGACCTAACAGTCTTAGTGAATCTCCAAGGCAATTAATAGATTTCAAGAATGGGTTCAAATGAGAATCAGAAGGAATTTGGATCTATTAAACTGTATATCTGCAGGAAAGAATGCTTTGGCATATGGAAAGAAAGGGTCAGGTTGTTTATGAAAGCATCTGATCCAAGAATCTACACAATAGTACAATAAGGTCCCTTCATTCCAATGAAGGTATCAGCTCTGGATGTAATTGATAAAACCCATAAGAGCTATTATGAAATGACTAAGGATGAGATCATCCTGACAACACTAGACAAAAGAGAACAAAATATTATTTTAACTGCTATAGATGATGCCACATTTCAGAATCTGGTGCACTGTTAAACCTCTAAGGAAATGTGGGACACCATGATTGTCTATATGTAGGGAACAGAAGAAGTTAGAGAGGACATGAAATCTATGTTGAATCAAGAATATGAGCTTTAGACAAGCCAAGACTGACAGCATAGCTGAATGTTACAAGAAGTTCTTCAGGATAGTAAATGAGCTGATGACCTATGGAAGAGTCATCAGCACATATGAACTGAATGACAAGTTTCTCAGGTAACTAACAAAGGGCTAGGCCACAAAGATATGTGCCATCATAGAGGTGGTCAGGCTAACTGATACACCTCCACCCATATTATTTGGAAAGCTGCTATTATATGAAATGCAGTTCACTGCTAGAAAAGTGGAGTAGAAAAGCATTAGGTCTGAGTACAAAGAGAGGTCAGTAGCCTTCAAGGCTAAAGAAACAAGAAAGGGTAGGAGAAAGTCTCCTCCACCAAGAAGGAGTGCTGAGGCAAAAGAGGAAAATCCTGACAACAACGCATCAGATAGCTACACCTATGATGAGGACTTTGCTGCCTTTACAAGGCAGTTTCAAAAGTTCATGAAAAAGAAGAAGTGGAGAAACAGAACATCAACATCCTTCTCTAAGGATGAGTATTACAAGAAAAAGAAGACTCCCAAGGAGGACAGGTATGCCTTAAAACCTAGTAAACAAACTCATTCTAAGATTATTTGTTATTGCTGCAATAGGTCTGGAAATGTCATAGCACACTGTCCTGACAAAAGAAAGGAGTCTAAAGATAAGAAGAAGCATCAAGCAAAAGGTAAGAAGGAGAAATCCCTTATTTCTCAGAAACAGAAGAGTTGGACAGACTCTTCATCATCAGATTCAGGAGAAGAAGATGATGCAGAAGCATATGTTGGGTTGTTCTCTACAGAAGAATATTCTAGTGAATTAGAATTCCTACAAATGTTGGACACCATAAATGGAGTTGAAGTCTATTGTTGCAGAGGGCTGATGGCTTTGTTAGAAAATGATATGTGCTAGGATCAGTTTGGTCCAAGTAAGGTATACAATTCTCCCTTAGCTTCTAATTATTTTACTGGATGAGAATCAGTAGCATCAAACTTCAAGAGAAGTGGATGGTTCTAATTCTGAGGGGGATCTACATCAACTCATTAATGAGTATGGTGGGTTGTTGCAAGCTCTTAACAGAAGCAAGTTTCTTATAAAAGAGCATGCCAAGGAAATTGAATCTCTTAAGCAGGATGCATCAAATTCATCAAAGATGTTGGATTTGAAACTGAATGAGGTTGCCAAACTGAAAAACATAACTGTTATTTAGATGGGCACAATAACCTTCAAGGAAAATCACATCAAGAATCTAGTGGCAAAACTTTTGAAAGAAAAGGATTTAGTGGTTAAATTCTCTAAGCCAAAGTCTTTCTTGCTCTTAATAGACAATTTCATTTCTCAAAAAGGAAAGACGGGTCTAGGATTTAAGGGAAGACAAGGGGAACCAATTCTTGTAGAAAAGGCAAAGCCCAAGTTCATTCGCTAGCCTCAAATCCCCCTATCTTCTTTAGGAAAGTAATGCAACCTGCAAATTGGTATGATTATGATATTACTCATGGTCACTGTGACTATGGTGATTTCATTGGCAAGGGTAGATATGCCAATAGGCCACTCTAATGGTAAGCCAATCAGGTTCAAAAGGAATTCTTGGGGTTTGATGCTCCAGCACCTACACTTAACAGGACTGCTAGCAACAAAGTTGTGAAGTCTGTACCTAAAAGAAGGTACAATAGATTTGAGTATTGGTGTTGTGGCATGGTGGGCCACTTTGCCATGGATTGATGGTTCAACACAAGTGTTAAAACAAAGAATATTTTACCTGTTAGAACAGCTGCAGGATTTCAAACTAACATGGACCTAGGACCCAATAACAATTTTGGTTCTAAGGATAAGTGATTCTTTATTTGATGCAGGTGAATACAAGTGTCCATACTCCTATATGGTACTAAGATATTGGATGTTCCAGACGTATGACTGGAACAAGAAGAATATTGAGGGACTATGTACCCATAGAGAATGGACCCAAAGTAATCTTTGGTGAATAAGAAAAAGGAATCATCAAAGGATTTGGTAACATTTCTAGTGATTAAATTACTATCACTAAAGTGGCTTATGTGAAGGGTCTAAAACATAACCTGATTAGCATAAGTCAACTTAGTGATCTAGGTTATGACATATCTTTCCTAAAAGGGAGTGCCAAATAAGGAGGTCAAGTGATCAAGAGATCATTTCGACTTGCACTAGGAAAGGGAATCTATATTGTCTTAACCTAGATTGTGAGTTTAACAACTCACCCATTTGTCTAGTTGCAGGAGAGAAAGCTTCACTATGTGTCAAATGGCACAAGAGGCTAGCTCATCTAAACTATAAGTCAATAGGACAGCTGTTCAGCATGGGGTTAGTGAGGAATGGTCCTCAAGTCAAGTGTATTAAAGAGGGTGTGTGTTCAGCTTGCCAAAAGGGCAAACAGACTAAGTCCTCTTTTCATGCACTTGATACCAAAGATTCAATGAGATGTTTATATCTCTTGCATATGAATTTGTTTGATCCTATGCCAGATCATAGTCTTGGTAGGAAAGTATACACATTAGTTATAGTGGATGACTATTCTTGATTCACATGGGTTTTCTTCTTGTGGCAGAAATTTGAAACCCCTACTGTTTTCAAAACTTTTGTTAGACTAACTCAGAATGAATTTAACAATTCAGTGGTCAAAATCAGAACTGACCATGGAACTGAATTTCAGTCTGAGTGTATGATAAAGTTCTGTGAAGAACTTGGGATTCATTAGGAGTTCTCCTCACCTAGAACACCCTAGCAAAATGGAGTTACTGAAAGAAAGAATAGGACTCTAATTGAGGAAAGTAGAACACTACATAGTGACACTACTCTCCCTGAGTATTCCTAGGATGAGGCAGTAAATACTGCATGTCATGTACTCAATAGAGCCTCATTCAATAAGAAATATAAGATGATTCCCTATCAGATTTTGAAAAGCAGAAAACCAAACATTTCATACTTCAGAATCTTTGGTAGCAAGTGTTATGTCCTAGTTAATGGTAAGCACTACCAAACTAAGATTGTTGTCAAATCCCTGGAAGGGATATTTGTTGGGTACATCAATAATAGTAGGGCATACAGGATCTACAACTTGACTACAAAGTTGTAGAAGAATCTATCCATGTTGTATTTGATGAGTCTAAGTTGATTAATAGTGAATTGTCTAGCTCTTAAGTTAGTTCTACAGGTCTAAAAGATAGGCTGAACAAGCTGACCATCAATGAAGAAGTTCCTGTTAGGCTGGATGAAGAAAATGATGCATGCTATCCAGGGGGAGAACAAGACTCACTGGATGAAGAAGACAATGAGGAGCATCAGGTTGAGGAAAATGAAGATGGCCAAGAGTTTGGCAGATTTCCTCTAGTAAGAAGACACCTGAAGGATCATCCAGCTCATCAAATCATTGGTGATGCAAGTCAAGGTGTACTAACGAGGAGCAGTAGCATGAACACATTTTTATGTTCAAGTTTCTTGTCATAGATAAAACCCAATAGGATTGAAGAAGGCATGCTAGACACAAAATGGATTGAGGTTATGCAAGAAGAGCTGAATCAATTCAAAAGATGTAAAGTCTGGGAACTGGTTTCTAAACCAAAGGATCACAACATTATAAGAATAAAGTGGATCTACATAAACAAACTTGATGAGAATGGCACTATAATCAAGAACAAGACCAGACTTGTAGCAAAAGGCTACAGGAAAGAGGAAAAGATTGACTTTGATCAAACCTTTGCCCCAGTGGCAAGGCTGGAGGCTATAAGGTTGTTCTTGGCTTATGCTGCCTATCAAGGGTTTAAGGTATATCAGATGGATGTAAAGTTAGCATTTCTGAATGGTGACTTAAAAGAGGAAGTCTATGAACAACCCTCAGGTTTTGTAGATTCTAATTATTCTGATTATGTATATAGGCTTAGGAAAGCTCTATATGGTTTGAAACAAGCCCCTAGGGCTTGGTATGAAACCTTGTCTGCTTTACTTATTGAGAATAAATTCTCTAGAGGAAAGATAGACAAAACTCTATTCTTTAGGGAATCTAAAGGCAAGATAATCCTAGTCCAGATATATGTTGATGACATTATCTTTGGATCTATTGAAAATAACCTTTGTAGAAAGTTTGCCAAACTTATGCAAGGGAAGTTTGAGATAAGCAGTATGAGTGAGCTTAAGTTCTTCTTGGGACTTCAAGTTAGATAGACTGATGATGGATTTTCCATATCCCAGTCTAAGTTCATCAAGGAGTTGATTAAGAAATATGGAATGGACTCAGCCTCTACCATGAAAACTCCATTGGAAACAAGTATGCCTATATGCAAAGATGAGACAGGGAAACCTATTGATGAGTCTTTGTATAGAGGGATAATTGGCTCCCTACTCTACTTGACTACTAGTAGACCTGACATCATGTATGCTACATGTTTTTGTGCTAGGTAAAAAGCTTGCCCAAAGCAATCTCATTATACTGCAGTTAAGAGAATTTTGAGATATCTTAAGGGCACACCGAATCTAGGTCTTTGTTACCCTAAGAATAGAGATTTCTTACTAATAGACTCTCAGATGCAGACTTTGCAGGATGCAAAGAACATAGGAAGAGTAATACATGAACTTGTAAATTCCTAGGTGGAAGGATAATGTCATGGTACAGCAAGAAGCAAACAAGTGTAGCTATATCAACAGCTGAGTCTGAGTATGTAGCTGCAGGCAGTTGCTATGCACAGTTGTTGTGGATAAAGCACAAACTTGAAGATTATGACATAAAGGTAAGTATAATTCCACAGTTTTGTGATTCTACTAGTGTTAGTTCTATTGCTAAGAATCCTATATCATACAGTAGAACCAAGCATATAGAAATTAGGTTTCATTTCATCAGAGAACATGTTGAGAAGGAGGATATTAGTCTAGAATTTGTGAACACAAATAGTCAAATAGCTGATATATTTACAAAACCTCTTGATGAAATTTAATTCAATTACTTTAAAATCTAATTTGGTATGTTGAACCTAGAATAGGTTAGCACAAACTTCCCTAAGTAGAATATGTAAGCACAAAATTTCTCAGGAAATTTGTCTAAGTATAAAGTTTGTGTCGACACAAGCAAATGATGTCGATACACTCAGTATGTTATATTGACAAAGAAAAAGGATGTGTCGACACAGAAACAGTATTTGTGTCGATAGAAGAATAGGTGTCGACATAACTATGTCAAGACATGACCAGCCCATGTCGACACTAACATAAGTATGTCGATACATAGATATGTAGACACATAGACATGTCGACTAAAAATAAGTTTTGTATAGACCTAAGTCTTTTATGTCGACACATATACAACTATGTCGATAAGTATTAATACTAAGTAAGGTGCATCCTTTGACCTACCCTTTACCAATAGACTATAAATAGGGGGAGACAAAATCTGGTCGACTACGCCTTCAGATTTCTCAACTCTAGACCTTGTTTCGACATAGATATTCACTTCTCCTCTCTTCTCTCTCTCTCTCTCGTTAATGGCGCCCCACCAGGACGACAAAGTGAATGAAGGTTATGAGCTAGTTCGTGGTTGATTCATGACAACTTCACAAGACATCCAGGGTGTAATTACCCTAATTTCGGAAAATGGTTTGGATTTCTTGGTCTCAGAACCAACAAGAATTTGGAAAAAGGAAGTACTGGAATTCTATTCATCAGCAACTGTGGATACTAAAGGGAAGAAAATCAAAGCCACGGTTCAGGATTCCCGAGTGAAACTAACACTAAAGACAATCAGGAAATCACTCCAACTTCCCATGGTTAAGGATGATGATGAAATAGTTCCATTAATGAATAAAGAAGCACTAAGATGGTGCGGGTTGTACCCTAATACCAAAGTTGGATCATCCATTACCCGGAAAGGGATGAATTCCCAAGGAAAGTTTCTATCTGAAGTAGTAAGCAAGGTGATTCTTTGTAAAACTGGTGGACATGACAGAATTTCAGTCTACATGTTCAATCTAATGACAAGGGTCATATTCACTGTAAAAACAAACTGGGCATCAATTGTATTTGACAAGATCTGAGAACGAGTAAAGAAACCAAATTTGGGTAGGATCCTAAGTTTATGTCTAGCTTCTACAATACCAGATGTTATGAACCAACTACCAGGATCCAAGATCAATCATATGAGGAGGATGGATGTAAGGATTATATCCAGATGGGATAGAGTATTGACCAAAGAGGTTTCTACTCCACAGTAACAGGTCAAGAAGGATAAGAAAAAGAAAGAAATTGTTCAGCAAGAAGAATCCTCCAGTGATTCTGTAGAGGAGGTAGTCTTTAGTTTAGATGAAGACAAACAATAAAAAGAAGCTCAAGTTCAAGTTGAGAGGAGTCAGCACCCAAAGCAACAGAGAGCCGCCACTCCAGGGGGAGAACACCATGAACCAGCAGTACAAGACACTAAACTATTTGAGCTGCCTGCCTAAGGGGGAGGCATTGTTGTAGCTACCCTAAAGAGTGAGTATGCTGCTGATACAGTGATGGACATTGTATTAGATTTAAACAAAGAAGCACTGGAGATTGCTGAGAAGGAAGCACAAGATATGCAGATGAAGGATACAGCTCAAGATGAGCAAGTAAGTATCTCCTTTAATGATCTGGATGTTCAGGGAGAACCTTTTGTTTCCCAAACTAAACATGTTCCTCCTATTCAGATGCAGTAGGAGGTAACTATGGAAGAGGTGTTTCCTGATTTACCTACAACAAGGATTGAGGGGGAGCAGCTAACAAAAGAAAAAGAACTGCCAGGATATAACGGCCTCCCCAGCCGCTAGCACCCCCAACACCACGCTCGAAAGGTTTCAGCCTAACAAGGTCTGCAGACCATGCACCCCAACCCCTCTCCGCGCCTGTTTTTAAGCAGCGGCAGGTTGTTTCCACTAGGGATCGAACCCAAGACCTTGATAAGAGACTCTTTACCACAGCAGCGGAAGAAAAAAAGGGGGGGTCTTACAAGTACTATCAGAGGGGACCTCGATCGGAAGAGAAGTAGTCCAAAAAACCCTGGGCCACCCCCGTGCGAGCTTAGTTTGCGAACAAACTTACAGCGGAAGCAATGGTGTGCCCATAAGGGAAATCACATGTGAAAGTCCATCCTACCCTTTCTTATATTCCATTCATACATCCTCGAACAAGTGGAATTTTTCTTTTGTAACAACTTCACCAGCACCACGCAGACTTGGTTAGGCTGAACCCTTTCGAGCGTGGTGCTGGGGGTGCTGGCGGCCGTCCTTGCGAGCATAGTGCTGGGGAGGCCGTTACACCGGATCATAATTGTTGTGTTAGTTAGTTCTTTTTCTAGTCTGCAAGGATCTTCTTTGCTCGGGACGCGCAAATAGGTAAGTCAGGGGGTGTGATGAGTCCCATTTATATTGGGTTTTGCGGACTCATCTGGGCTGGTTTTCATGACTTTGCACCTCACTTTTCGATTGTTTTCATTTATATTTCGTTCCTATTTCGTTTCACGTTTGGTGCACTTTTCTAGACCATGGGTGCGCAATTCCGCATTTGATTTCTGGGGGTATGCACTTGGTTCTCCCAAAGGCTCATTCTAGTAGTATTTATTGCATTTTGTTCTTACTAGAGGATCCTCCTTTGTCAGTTTTTATTGTGTGCAGGTGGTCAGTTTTCCCCTCTTAAGAATTCTGACTTGTTCAAAAAGCACAGTCATGCATTTTCTTGGCGCACGATTTATTTTCGTCGTGCATTTTCTACAGATTATTTTGGAAGATTGACTACCACGTGCGATTGCTTCACGCACAGTTTCTTCAGAACCGTGCGCGAAGGAAACGCACGGTTTTCCTGTGGCCTTCTGATTTTTCTCTGTTCTGTGATTGGTCATGCGTCTTCTTCACGCACGGGTGGAAGCGCCCGTGCGCGCGTAAAACACACAATTACACTCTGCTGCCTACGTTTTGTGATTTCTGTCGTTACCTGTACGATTTCATTAGCATACGGGCGGAATTGCCTGTGCGTGAGTAAAATGCACGGGTCAACGCTTCTTCTTCCTCAGGCGCTTTCTGGACTTTTACTATTTAAGCCGCAGATTTCTTCTGGATAGGGAAATCTCAGTTTTCCCCCGCCATTTCCGCTCCTTTGAGCAAAAATGCGTCCCTCCAGCTGTCATTTTCTCTCTCCTCCGTGGGAAGCTCTTCCGGCCACCATTTCTCCTCCGAAAGCTTGCAAAAGTTCCGTATCCTACCATCTTCATCTTCTCCGACCTCCAAGCTACCATCCGAGCTACTTGTTGCTGCACTTGAGAAGTCCTCCGTTCAAATCCGACTTAGCGACCACGAAGAGGACGGGTTAGAAGAAGGAAGTGACAACCCTTTTGGATCCCAGACGCCTTCCGAAGACCGAGCTAGGACAAGGATTGACAACCTCGCTTCCGGCCGAGAATCTTGGAGAGCTTTTGTGCGCTCGGTTATATTTCTTCACTTTCACTAAACTTGCCATGTTCTGAACCTGTGCTGGTAAACTTGTAGCTTGATAATATTGATTTTGCTTGAGTTTCATCTGAGTTTGCTAATGATGCTTTAATCTTTGGTTGTGTTTGAGCTATTCTAGCCTTTGCTCGAAGTGAGAGCGGAGAAGAGGTGTTTATGACACTCACTTGTTCTTTTGCTTCCGCTATTATTCTTCGGAGTAATTCATCCGGGCGTTGTGTTGAAGGCGACCCGAGCTAGTTTTATATTGTTTTAGCATAGGAAATCCAAATCGAAACCCCCTTATTCGCTTATCACTTGCACTCGTTTCTCTAAACACTAAAACCCATGCTCCCTACTTGTGCTCCGCGAGAGATCAATAGTTTGGGATGCTACTCCCCATTTTTATGACTTGGCCGTGAACGGTAGTCTTACCGTTAACGCATCAACAGGCAAACCAAAAATAGTTTTAAATCTATTTCTAAGAGTGATTCACCTAGAATTTTGTATTTGCTACATATGGACCTTTTTGGACCTATTGCAGTATAATGTTTGGGAGGAAATTCATATACCTTAGTTATTATAGATGATTTCTCTAGATTCACTTGGGTGTTTTTTCTTAGAAACAAGTCAGATAACTTTAAAGTTCTTATAGAATTTCTTAGGAATATCAAGATTGAGTACTCTAATTAGATTGCATTGATCACAAGTGATCATGGCACCTTGTTTGAATATCTTCTTATGAAAGAATTCTATGAGAAGGAAGGTATCAGACATTATTTTTCTTCTCCTTGAACTCCTCAACAAAATTGGGTAGCTGAAAGGAAAAATAGAACCCTAATGGAATCTGCAGGAACATTACTTGCAGATGCTCACTTTCCCCTATCCTTTTGGGCAGAGGCAGTAAGCACAACAAACAATGTTCTAAACAAAAGTCTCAAACATAAACTAAATGGTAAGACTCCCTATGAATTACTTAAATCTAAGAAACCTTAAGTAAACTATTTTAAAGCTTTTGGTTATAAGTGTTACATTCATAACAATAATAAGAATCATTTAAGAAAATTTGAAGCTAAAGTTGCAAAAGGAATTTTCCTTTGATATTCTCAAGTCAGTAAGGCTTATAGGGTATTTAATAAATCTACCCTGAAATTGGAAGAGTCTGTACATGTTTCTTTTGATGAAACTAATATTTTTTACAAGGAGAGAGATATCTCTATCATAGAATCTTTTCAGGTACCAAATCTGTGTGAGAAACTGGACGATTTAATCTGAACACAAGAGGATATATTACATCCTTCTCAGCAGATTGCTGATGATGACAGTGATGAATAAAATTCAGAAATTTATGCTGAAAATATTGTGGCTAATGAAATTCAACTGGAGGAATTAACACCACAAATAGTTGAACAACCAACTCTACCTGTTGATCATGTCACACTTAGAGATCACCCTAGATCTCAAGTGAGTGGAGACATATCTGATGGTGTTCAAACAAGGCATCAATTGAATCAAGATCAGATGCATGCTTGTTTTATTTCTCTGATTGAACCTCAATCCATCAAAGATGAAGAACAAGATCCACACTGGATCATTGCTATACAAGAGGAACTCAATCAGTTTGAGAGATGTAGTTTGGGACTTAGTTCTAAGACCCAAAGACTATCAAGTTATTGGAACCAAGTTGGTCTTCAGGAATAAATTGGATGCTCAAGGAGTTATTGTAAGAAATAAAGCAAGATTGGTAGCTCAAGGATACTCATAGGAGGAAGGCATAGACTATGATCAGACATTTACTCATGTTGCAAGATTAGAGGCTATCAGGGTTTTTCTTGTATTTGCAGCATACAAGAGATTCAAGGAATATTAGATGGATATGAAGAGTGATTTTCTAAATAAAGAGCTTAAAGAAGGAATTTTTGTAGAACAACCACTAGGTTTTATCTCTCCAACTCAGTCTTCTCAGGTTTTTAGACTTAATAAAGCCCTTTATGGTCTTAAACAAGCTTTAAGAGCTTGGTATGAGACTCTTGCTAGTTTGTTTAGAAAATAAATTTAGTAGGAGCATAGTAGATAAAACATTGTTTGTTAGACATCATAAATAAAAAATTTTACTAGTTCAAATATATGTAGATGATATAATTTTTGGATCTACTGGTTCAAAACTATGCAAAAGGTTTTCTGACCTAATGCATTCTAAGTTTAAAATTAGTAGCATGGATGAATTATCCTACTTCCTTGATTTACAAGTGAAGAAAAATCCTGATGGTATTTTCATATCCCAATCTAAATATGCTAAAGAGCTAATTAAAAGCTTTGGGATGTCAGATGCCTCAGTTATGAAAACACCCATGCCCTCTAATTTTGTAGTTGATAATGATGAAGAGGGCAAACCTGTTGATCAAAAAACATATAGGACAATTATTGGGTCCTTATTATATTTAACAGCTAATAGACCAGACATAATGTTTGCTACCTATATTTGTGTTAGGTTTCAAGTAAATCCTACAGAATCTCATCTAATTTTAGTAAAAAGGATTTTAAGATATATAAAAGGTTGACCAAATCTTTTACTCTGGTATCCAATAGAGTCATAATTTGAATTAACTAGATTCTCCGATGCTTACTATACTGGATGCAGAGTTGACAAAAAAAGCATATAAGGAACTTGTAAGTTTCTTAGTGATAGGCTTGTGTCATGGTTTTGCAAGAAGCAAACTTTTGTGTCTACTTCAACAGCTGAAGCTGAATACATTGCAGCTGTTAGTTATTGTTCATAGATTTTGTGGATTCAAAATTTGCTACAAGATTATTGATACAACTTAAATAATTTAACAATATTTTGTGTTGGTACCCCAGTTTGATTTGAGTTTAGTCGTGTCTTTTTAGTCCCTTGACCCAAGAAATATCTATGGTCAATGGTTAGTAGTCTAGCTGTACAGTCCTCACTTTTCCAGATGAAGAATTTGGTTAAGTAGTTTGTTCGTTTGACTATCGTCGAACGCCGCTCGACTATCGTCGACTAACTGTTCGACGATCGTCTATCAGTTGTTCGACTTTCAGTCTGCGTGGATAGTTCGACTATCGGTTGATAGTTCGACTATCTGTGTGCTTTGATAGTTCGACTATCTGTTGATAGGTCGACTATCTGTTTGTTTATGATAGTTCGACTATCTGTTGATAGGTCGACTATCTGATAGCTCAACTATCTGTTGATAGTTCGACTATCTGTTTTGCGTTGATAGTTCGACTATCTATTGATAGGTCGACTATCTGTTCTCGCCTGATAGCTCGACTATCTGCTTTGATAGTTCGACTATCTGGTAGGTCGACTATCTGCTTGATAGGTCGACTATCTGTTTGTGCTTGATAGTTCGACTATCTGTCCAGATAGATCGACTATCTGAAAGTTCGACTATCTGCTCTGATAGGTCGACTATCTGCCGGGGTAGTTCGACTATCTTCTTCGATAGGTCGACTATCTGGATCGTCCGACTATCTGTCCGATAGTTCGACGATCTCCGTGCGTCGGTCGACGATCTCCGAAGGTCATTCGACGCTTTCTGTCTGCCTTTATATTTTGTATTTATTTATTATATTTAATTAATTAATACATTTTCTGGCATATCTTTTCAGTTAATTTATGATAATATTTCCAGGCATATCTGCTCTATTCTTTTTGCCTGAGTAAAATCTTTTTAGATAAAGTTGTTTGTCTTATTAGATGACTTTGTATTTTACTTTATCTGCTGACAGTCCTTTATAGCCGTTAGACTGAAAAGTCTTCCTTCTGCTATAAAGAGTATTTCTCTGATGTGACTTTATTTAGTCCTTCTGTTATTTGATTTGATCCTGCAGCTTCTTAGAAAGAGGTTCATTCCTTTTATAGAATGTGTCTTGCTGCAGAGTTTGTTTTGCTGTGTGTTATTTGCAGCCCAGGTCTCAAGTTTCAGAAGAAGACAAGTAATTCAAATTGAAGAGAGCCGTTGCTTGCTGTTGATATATAAAGGACCCTTTGAAGAAGGATTCAAGCAAGCTAACAGCTAACCAGTTGTTCACTTAAGCATTCAAGCCTTCATCAAGATCAAGTCTTCTGCTCTCAGCAATACTCATCTAACTGAGAAGTGTTAAGATTTTTTACTTCTCTTCAACCTGAGTTTTCCTGCTTTCAGGAAGTTCAAACTCAGAGTTCTGTTGAAGAAGAAGAAGAAGATAGCTGCTTGCAGATCTTTTAATTTTATTATTTATTATCTTCTTGTAGTTTTTCCTTCAGAGCTTTCTGAAGAGTTTTTCTGCACTAAAGCAAGACTTCACCTGGACATCTTTGAGCCAGGGGGAGCCTTGATTCTTTAGAGCTTTCTAGCTCAGTGCAAGTTTTTGTGCTTCTCTAATCTATTGTAAAATAGAGAAGACATCTTAACCTTCTTCCCCCTCCTGTACAGGGTTATTACTCCCTTCAAAAGTATCCCTTGGTGGCAGGGCACCTGATCAAAAACCTGTACTTGGTTTTTAGACACCTGATCAAAAGTCTAAAGGGTCTTTGGATCTACCTGAAGCAGATCCTGTTGGTGGCAGGGCACCTGATCAAAAACCTGAGTGGATTCCTACCGTGTGGGTAGAAGAGTGGACGTACCCAAGTTGTTTGGGGAACCACTATAAATTTCCTTGTGTCGTCTGGATTCACTTGTTTAATTCCTGCATTGTGGCTGTGAATAGATATAACTAGGATTGCTAGTTGCTGATTAGGTTTTCCAAGCCTTAACTGTAATAACAGTTAGCTTGAGTTTGTGCACATCACTCGTGTTAGGCTATAGGGTTAAATCTATATCTATAATCTTTTCATTCCGCACTTCACTCCAAGGGAGTTGGGTAGACCATTAAGTTTTGTCTAGTGCAAAATTTGATAACTCTATTCACCCCCCCTCTAGAGTAGTATCTATCCCTTCACTTTCAATTGGTATCAGAGGGAGGTTGACTGACTGAATAGGCTAACACCTAAGTCACAAGATCCTGATAGATACCAAAAGCTTATAGATATTCACTATCAT
The DNA here is from genome assembly GCA_039513925.1 of Platanthera zijinensis. Classification (NCBI taxonomy): domain Eukaryota; kingdom Viridiplantae; phylum Streptophyta; class Magnoliopsida; order Asparagales; family Orchidaceae; genus Platanthera; species Platanthera zijinensis. Next base: position 187,442,878 of record CM077080.1, on the reverse strand, counting down.
GGCCCAGTCCAAGGATTATTCCAGCACCAGACCTCCAGCATGCAACTTAGCTAAGTTTGGCATCTGGAAGGCAAGGATAAAATTATATATGAATTCTATTGATGAAAGCATTTTTGCTTCTATTTTGTCAGGACCCCCAAGAGCACCTGCTGCTGCTACTGCCTCATCATCTGATATGAGTGCAGTGCCTCCTCCAGATTACAACGATGAGTACAAGAAGGCCAAAATAGCAGATGCCAAGGCGATGAACATACTGGCTCAGACAATGTCTGATGAGGTATTCCAGAAGGTTGCTGACTGCTCTTCAGTGAAAGCCATGTGGGATACACTGAACCAGATTGTGGCTGGTTCAGCTGATGAAAGGAAGGACAGAAGGTCCAACCTGATCTCACAGTATGAGAACTTCAAGAAAACTGATGCTGAATCAGTTGAAGCCATGTACACCAGTTTCAGCTCAATCATCAATGAGCTGAGGACCTGGACAAGGACATATCATTGACAGAGGTCAATGATAAGATTCTTATGTGCTTCCCTAGCACATGGGATCTAAGGATCTGGCCCATCAAGGAAGCCAGAAGTACAAATGAGATCTCCACTGAAGCTCTTCTCGGCAAGCTCAAGTCTTTTGAGCAAGTGCTGAAGACAAGGGAAGCAGAAGCTGAAGCAAAGACCCCTACTCCAACAAGAAAAGAGCAATCTCTAGCTCTTAAGGCTGCTGATGCTTCTGAAGGCAGCCAATCAAATGAGGAACTAATTGCATTGTTTGCCAAAAGGTTTCTCAAGATGGGGAGAAAGGAGTTCAGAAAGAAGTCTTCACGCTATGAAGACAAACCAAGGTATGATCGCTCTCCTGCTAAAGAAATTATTTGTTATGGCTGCAGGAAGCCTGGACACATCTTACCAGAGTGTCCAGAGGAGAAGAACAAAGACAAGAGAAAAGAAAAGGAACAGCACAGGAAGCACTCCAAGCCATCCTCCTACAAAAACAAGAAGAAGGAGAGAGGTTTCATTGCTGAAACCTGGAGTGATTCTGATGAAGAATCCACCTCATCAAGCTCCAGTGAGGATGAGGAAGAGAAGAAGGCAAAAGAAGTTTGCCTGATGGCAATAGATGCCTGCAGCAACCACTCTGCTGCAAGAGAGTTCAGATTCTGATGAAGAGATGCCTACAGAAGATGAGGTACTCTCTTCTTATGATTTTACCTCAGCTGAATTTAAATTAGAATTTAAATCTTTATGCTTAGATTTGATTAGCTCTGAAAAGGAGATAAAAGAACTTAGAAATAAGTTAGCTGACTCAGAAGTAATTATTACAGAAAATATTAGGTTAAAGGAAGATCTCACTACTTGTAGTGAAGAAATTAAATTTCTTAAAATAGAGTTAGCTAAGTCTAAGAGGCTAGAAGAATCACTTAATGGTAGAAGCCTTAAGTTGTTAGAAATTACCAGCATGACTAACACTAGGTCAGGTAATGACAAACTAGACTTAGGAGCTTCTCCCAGTGAACCCCCAGTTCTACTTAAAAATAATCTTTCAACTCCAGTAAACTTCATTTCAGCTAGTGGAATGAAGAACACTGAGCAAGTAAATCTTGTTAATAAAACCTTAAATAAAGCTAAGAGAGAAAAGAGAAAGAAATTTTTTAAAGAAATGCAAAGAGCGTCGAACGCCGCTCGACGATCGAAAGCTCAATGGTCGAACGAAGCTCGACGATCTGAGCGCCCATCGTCGAACGTCGATCGACATTTCAACATGATTTTCAAAATCATAATCAGTACCATAGAAACCTAAATTAAAATAGAAACCCTAGGTTTGTTTACCCATCATCTGCATGGAGAATCCCACCTAGGAGATCTCACCCACTAGGTTATCACCCTCAGCCCGCATTCTCATATATTTCCAGTTTTTCTTATGTGAAAAACAAGGGACCCAAGGTTACCTGGGTCCACACTGTCTAAATAAATGTCTTGCAGGTGAAGGCCTATCCAATCACTCAAAATAAGTGGTATTTGGATAGTAGATGCTCTAAGCATATGACAGGAAATAAAGATCTTCTGTCAAAGTTCAAAGCTAAGCTCGGCCCAAAGGTTATCTTTGGAGACTCCAGCTGTGGTCAGACAGAAGGCTATGGCAAAATCACAATTGGAGCAGTTACTTTCAAAAGAGTTCCATATGTCAATGGACTGAAGCATAATTTGATTTCAGTCAGCCAGCTATGTGATGCTGGCTATCAGGTTTCATTTTCTAACTCCTCTTGCAATATTACTTTAAATAATAATGTTGTTTTAGTAGGTATTAGAATAGGTAATATTTATTTAGTAGATTTCAATTCATCTCATTCTGAAATCTGCCTGTTTAATGAAGTAACAATTAATAATAATTCTTTGTGGCATAAGAGGCTTAGTCATGTTAACCTTAAAAATATATCTAGGTTATCTAAACACAACCTTGTTAGAGGTTTACCTTCTTGCCCCTACAAGAAGGAAAGCCTATGCAAGGCTTGTCAGCTAGGCAAGCAAACCAAAAACTCTTTTAAATCTGTAAATAAGAGTGATTCTCCTAGAATCCTGTATCTATTACATTTGGACCTTTTTGGCCCAATAAATGTACAGAGTTTAGGAGGGAAGTATTACACCTTAGTAATTGTAGATGACTTCTCTAGGTTCAGTTGGGTTTTCTTTTTGAGAACTAAGTCTGATAACTTCAAAGCCCTTACAGACTTTCTACTATGTGTGCAGACTGAGTACTCTACTCATGTGGCCTTGATCAGAAGTGATCATGGTACTGAGTTTGACTCTCTTCTCATACAAGAATTCTGTGAGAGAGAATACATCAAACATAGTTTCTCAGCTCCTAGAACTCCCCAACAAAATGGGGTAGTTGAAAGGAAGAATAGAACACTCATTGAAGCTGCTAGTACATTGTTGGCAGATGCTAACATGCCTCTCTCCTATTGGGCAGAAGCTGTTAGTACAGCCAATTATGTCTTAAATAGAAGTTTGATACACAAGCTTAAGTGTAAAACTCCTTATGAGTTGCTTAAAGGAAAGAAACCTAAAATTAATTATTTTAGAGTATTTGGCTGTATTGTTTATATTCATAATAATAATAAAGAATATATTAGAAAATTTGAAGCAAAAGCTTCAATGGGAATCATGCTTGGATATTCCCAAGTAAGCAAAGCTTATAGGGTTTATAATAAATCAACCTGTAAAATAGAAGAATCTGTGCATGTATCTTTTGATGAGCATCAGATGTTTTACAAGGAGAAAGAAAATTCTCCTTCCTCTAGTTCATTGCAGGTACCTGATGCTCCTCAAGAAATTCTTCAACTATCAACTCTTCAGATCACTGAATCAGACAGTGACGAAGACATTGCAGAAGCAGTTGTTGTTCCACCAACAGTAGATCAAATTCCTCCTGAGGAATTAATCCCAACTGTTGCTGAAGATCACATCCCACCTGCTGATATTGTCACACTTAGAGATCACCCGACATCTCAAGTGATTGGAGACATATCAGCTGGTGTGCAAACAAGACATCAATTAAGACAGGATGTGATGCATGCTTGTTTCCTCTCACAGGTTGAGCCCCTCACCTTTAAAGATGCAGAGCTAGATCCCCACTGGATCATTGCTATGCAAGAGGAACTCAATCTATTTGAGAGATGTAAAGTTTGGACTTTGGTTCCAAGACCTAAAGGCCAACTGATCATAGGCACCAAGTGGGTGTATAGAAACAAGTTGGATGCAAATGGAATTATAGTAAGGAATAAAGCAAGGCTTGTAGCTCAGGGCTACAGACAGGAGGAAGGTATAGATTATGACCAAACCTTTGCTCCTGTTGCAAGGCTAGAAGCAATAAGGATCTTCTTGGCCTATGCAGCCTACATGAAGTTTAAGGTGTTCCAAATGGATGTCAAAAGTGCATTCCTGAATGGTGAGCTTAAGGAAGAGGTGTTTGTTGAACAACCACCAGGGTTTGTTTCTTCAACTCAGCCCTCACATGTGTTTAAGTTGCAGAAAGCTCTATATGGACTAAAGCAAGCTCCCAGAGCCTGGTATGAGACTCAAGCCAGTTTCCTTTTAGAGCACAACTTTACTAGGGGAGTAGTTGATAGAACCCTTTTCGTCAAGCATCACAAGGACACAATCCTGTTAGTTCAGGTGTATGCAGATGATATTATATTTGGCTCCACTGATCCCAAACTTTGCAAAAGGTTCTCTGACCTGATGCACTCTAAGTTTGAGATGAGTAGTATGGGTGTGCTGTCTTACTTTCTTGGTCTCCAAGTTAAGCAAGATGCTGATGGTATCTTCATCTCCCAATCCAAATATGCCAAGGAATTGGTAAAGAAATTTGGGATGGCTGATGCTTCAGCAATGCCTACACCTATGGCTACTAATGTAGTTATTTATTCTGATGATCACGGCAAGCCAGTTGATCAAAAGAATTATAGGGCCATTGTTGGTTCCCTATTATATCTAACTGCAAGTAGGCCTGATATAATGTTTGCTACATGCCTTTGTGCTAGATTCCAGGTCAACCCCAAGGAATCTCATCTGATTCTTCTAAAGAAAATCCTGAGATACCTGAAGGGATGTCCAGCTCTAGGACTTTGGTACCCAACTGAGTCAGAATTTGAATTAATTGGATATTCTGATTCTGATTATGCTGGTTGCAGAGTTGACAGGAAGAGCACCTCAAGAACTTGCCAGTTCCTGGGAGAGAGATTGGTCTCTTGGTTTTGTAAGAAGCAGGCTTCTGTCTCAACTTCAACTGCAGAGGCTGAATATATAGTAGCTGCCAGTTGTTGTTCACAGATCCTGTGGATTCAAAACCAGCTTGTGGATTATGGTTACTCACACAAGAACACCAAAATCATGTGTGATAGTACCAGTGCTATCTCAATTGCACAAAATCCAGTGCACCACTCTAGAACGAAGCACATTGAGATTCGGCACCATTTCCTGAGAGATTGTGTGGAAAAGAACAAGATTTGTCTTGAGTTCATATCCACTGAGTTTCAGAGAGGTGATATATTCACCAAGCCCTTAGATGAACAGAAGCATCTGTTCTTTTTAGTTCAATTAGGCATGATCAATGGACGAGACTAAGTGTGACTATATCTGCCTATGTTGAAATCTGCTTGAAGATCGTCGAACGATGATCGAAGATCGTCGAACGGATTAAGCCTATCGTCGACCTCTGGTTAATGATAGCTTATCTGTTTGAAGATCGTCGACCGACGTTCGAAGATCGTCGAACAGATCGAGCATATCGTCGATCTCTGAACGACGACAGCTTGTTGTTTGAGAAGCCAGAAATAGTCGAACGATGGCTCGACTACTCTGCCTCTGAGCCGATCGTCGAACGGCCGTTCGACTATCGGGTCTAGTATCTTTTTAATAGATCGACTATTTCCGGTCTAATATAAAGCCGATAGTCGACCTAGGTTAAAAGATCTTTTGTTTTATCGTCGACGAGGCGTGACTTTTCGCATTCTGTCTTCCCGCTTGCGATTTGCTGCCGCTTCGTCTCCTTCGTCTTCGCCGTCCTTCTCGCGTTTTCTCTAGCAATCAATGGCAGTCTCTCCAGCAGTTCTAGCAGTCGTGAAGTTCGATGCAGGCTTCAGTGTTGATTTCGACGCGTTCAGTTGCTGCGAAGCCGGGATCGTGGAAGTTCTTCAGCTGTGCAGGGATCAAGGACTAGAGAGATTAATGTCTTCAAGGATTAAGATAAATATACCTGAGATCAAGGAATGGGCTTTCACGTCGTCCTCCACCGACGACTCGATGACTGGCACCATTGGCGGAGAAGAGGTAATCTTAACTCCGGCCGTTCTGACTGATATTTTTGGATTAGTTAATGGTGAAGAGGATTATGAGCAAGATGCTCAAGAATTTGGAAGAATGTTAGTTGAGCTGGGACATGCAGAGGGCATTCCCACGAAGCTGCTCAAAGTAAATTTCCCTTTCAAGATTAAGTTTCTTGCTGAGTTGGTAGGAAAAGTTCTCCTCGGTAAGCACTCTGCTCATGACAATATAACAAGGCAACAATTTGCACTAATGTGTGCAATTGTTAATCGGAAAAAGATCGATTGGGCAGCAGTAATGTTTGATTTGATAAGGAAAAAGAATGGTAAGAAGGAAGTTACCCTCAGAAGGGTTATTGGAATTTTCCTAAAGGAAAAATATCCCCAGCTGCTGAGTTCAACCGCAACTACAATAAATGCAAGCAAGAAGATGGATCCAAACCTGTTCTCTAAGTGGAAGAGAACCTTTGTGAAACCCGCTCTCACAGGGGTTGCTCCAGCGACATCTGAGAGCACCAGGACTGATTCGGTCGCTCCTCACCCTGTTGAAGCTGGCTCAGCTCTTTCCCTTCCCTCTTCTTCTGCTATGCAGTCTGCTTCAGTTGAAGTTCCATCAACTTCAGCTGAAGTAAGACTTTCCCCTTCTCCTGTTAGAGAAACAACTACGATTGCTCTTCCTTCCCCTCTAGCATCTCCTCTTCCTTCTCATCAGGCTAGGATATCTGCTCCTAGCTTTGATTTGTTAGGATCTGAGAGGATTCCAACTCCTCCTCAGTCTCCTATTCATTCCCCAGTTAACACTCCTGTTAACTCTCCAGCTCCTTCTCCAATTCAATCCCCTGTCCACACCATTCTTCATCCCAGCACTACAACCTTATCTGCTGCATCTCCATCCACTACACTTCCATCTTCTTTTGAGATAACCCCTGAACTCATCTCCCGCATTGTGGAGTTGATTACCCCTTCAATCAAAACCATGATTGAAGAGGCAATCGCTCCCCTTGCCTCCTCCATTGATACCTTAACCGCTACCATCAAATCACTTTCCAAATCTGCTGAGCCCTCTTCCTCAAGGGGCCTGGTTTCAGTTTCCACTGAAATCAGGCAGGGGGAGATGTTCTGTGAAGATGCCTCAGAACCTCCTGCCTCCCTTCCAGCTATAACAGATACTGTAATGACAGCTCTGGAAGAGTCTGCTCTAGCTGAAAAAGAAGTAGTTCCAGTGTTATCTGACAAGGAATTAGCTGATGGAATTATGCTATCTGAAATTGCTGTAAAAGTCTGCTTAGAAGATCTCACCACTCCCGTGGTTGCTCGATTCCTAGAAGGTATTATAACTTCATATCTAGATGAATCATGGGAGATGGTCAAGTATGAAGGTAATTCACTCATTCGATTTATTGACGAGTCAATTAATTTGCTAGCTAGTGAATACCTAGAAGGAATGATTATTACTTATTTAGCAGATCTGTGTTCATAATTCTACAGATTTTATTAGAGAAGATTTAGCTGCTCAGATCATAGCAGTTGTTTCTGAAGCTGATCCAGTTGTTCCTGATATCCAAGTAGATCCAGAATTGGATTCTTTTTTAGATGATAGAGAAGATGAGTCTGAAAAACAAGATGAAATCAAAGATGACACTCCTGTTCTGAGTATGGAAGAAGAAAAAGCAAGAGCTGCCTTGAATCAAAGAGTACAAGAGTCTTTAAAAGAGAAAGAAAAAGAGTTGCAAGTTGAAAAGTCAACCATTTGGGATGATTCTCCAGGGTTGGATTTAGATTACCTTCTGGCTCAGGATGCCATTGAAGAGGAAAGAGAGAAATTAGATCTGAAGTTAAAAGAAAAGGCTGTTTCTGAAGCCTATGATCCTTATGAAAATCCTCCCTCATCTCATTCTGATGATGAAGAGTATTCTGATGTATCTAAAAATTCAAAGAGAAAGAAAGTTGTTCAAAAGAAGAGAAAAGCTGCTCCTCCTCCTCCCAGTAAAGACAATGATATTCCTTATTATATTCTGAAGGGCATTGACCCTAAGTCAAAGGAATTTCAGCACTGGATGTGGTTCTCCAAGAACCAGCAGAAAGAGAGGAAAAGATCTAAAAGTTATGATAGTCCTGTTTCAAGATGGACTCCCAGAGGTCCTCCTCCTCCTCCTCCTCGAGGTGCAGGAGCTTCTGGCAATCTTTCTGCCAACCCTTCTGCCTCTTCAGGAAAATCTGCTCCATCAGCAAGATCTGCTTCTTCTCAGCATCAATCAAGGAAAAGCTCTCACAGCTCTCATGGAAAGTCTCATTCTGGCAGTCAAATGCATGAAGCTGAAGTGAAAGAACAAGTTAAGGAGGTTGTGTATCAAAAGCCAACTTTTTCACCTCCTCCTTCTCCTAAGAGAAAGGTTTCAACTGCTGTACCAGTTCATGTTGATAAGAACACTGCAAAAGGAAAAAGAACTGTCTTTTCTGAAAATTCAAGTAAAAAGTTTGCAGAGTTTGCTCCTCCGTCTTCTCTTGTGATTCAAGAAGTAAAAGATTCAGCTGATAGTTTGTTAGATTTGTCTACAAAGTTTAAAGCTGTTAAGCCAGTTGATACTTCCTCTGAAAATCTGTATGAAAGCCAAGAACTAGATCCTGACTACAGGATGGCTAGGTTTCTTGAGACAGTTGGCTCAGCTCAAATTCAGAAAGCAAAAGCTGAAGGTAAAGATTCTACAGGATTCACTACTATGTCTAGATTCAGAATGAAGGAATTGGATAAAATCCAGGTTAGCCCTGAAGTTTTTGATCCTTCAAAATATATGGAAAAGCATCCTGAAGCAGTAGTCCCAAGAGCTGCAGAATTGAAGATCATTGGTGTGCAGGACTTGAAGCTGTCAAAGAAAGAAGCTGTTGATCCTCTAAGGAAAATTTCTTTTGTTCCTAGTTCCTCTGACCCTTTGCCAGATTCTGTAGATTCTTAATAATTTGATTGACTGCTGTGTTATATTTGTCTATTATCTATCTGTTTGAAAATTGCTAGTTAAATTGCTATCTATTTCCTGTATTGTTTATAGTGTTCTATTGCTAGCTCTGTGTTTTAGTTTTTAAGAGACTTAACTCAAATAGGGGGAGATTGTTGGTACCCCAGTTTGATTTGAGTTTAGTCGTGTCTTTTTAGTCCATTGACCCAAGAAATATCTATGGTCAATGGTTAGTAGTCTAGCTGTAGAGTCCTCACTTTTCCAGATGAAGAATTTGGTTAAGTAGTTTGTTCGTTCGACTATCGTCGAACGCCGCTCGACTATCGTCGACTAACTGTTCGACGATCGTCTATCAGTTGTTCGACTTTCAGTCTGCGTGGATAGTTCGACTATCGGTTGATAGTTCGACTATCTGTGTGCTTTGATAGTTCGACTATCTGTTGATAGGTCAACTATCTGTTTGTTTTTGATAGTTCGACTATCTGTTGATAGGTCGACTATCTGATAGCTCAACTATCTGTTGATAGTTCGACTATCTGTTTTGCATTGATAGTTCGACTATCTGTTGATAGGTCGACTATCTGTTCTCGCCTGATAGCTCGACTATCTGCTTTGATAGTTCGACTATCTGGTAGGTCGACTATCTTCTTGATAGGTCGACTATCTGTTTGTGCTTGATAGTTCGACTATCTGTCCAGATAGATCGACTATCTGATAGTTCGACTATCTGCTCTGATAGGTCGACTATCTGCCGGGGTAGTTCGACTATCTTCTTCGATAGGTCGACTATCTGGATCGTTCGACTATCTGTCCGATAGTTTGACGATCTCCGTGCGTCGGTCGACGATCTCCGAAGGTCGTTCGACGCTTTTTGTCTGCCTTTATATTTTGTATTTATTTATTATATTTAATTAATTAATACATTTTCTGGCATATCTTTTCAGTTAATTTATGATAATATTTCCAGGCATATCTGCTCTATTCTTTTTGCCTGAGTAAAATCTTTTTAGATAAAGTTGTTTGTCTTATTAGATGACTTTGTATTTTACTTTATCTGCTGACAGTCCTTTATAGCCGTTAGACTGAAAAGTCTTCCTTCTGCTATAAAGAGTATTTCTCTGATGTGACTTTATTTAGTCCTTCTGTTATTTGATTTGATCCTGCAGCTTCTTAGAAAGAGGTTCATTCCTTTTATAGAATGTGTCTTGCTGTAGAGTTTGTTTTGCTGTGTGTTATTTGCAGCCCAGGTCTCAAGTTTCAGAAGAAGACAAGTAATTCAAATTGAAGAGAGTCGTTGCTTGCTGTTGATATATAAAGGACCCTTTGAAGAAGGATTCAAGCAAGCTAACAGCTAACCAGTTGTTCACTTAAGCATTCAAGCCTTCATCAAGATCAAGTCTTCTGCTCTCAGCAATACTCATCTAACTGAGAAGTGTTAAGATTTTCTATTTCTCTTCAACCTGAGTTCTCCTGCTTTCAGGAAGTTCAAACTCAGAGTTCTGTTGAAGAAGAAGAAGAAGAAGATAGCTGCTTGCAGATCTTTTAATTTTATTATTTATTATCTTCTTGTAGTTTTTCCTTCAGAGCTTTCTGAAGAGTTTTTCTGCACTGAAGCAAGACTTCACCTGGACATCTTTGAGCCAGGGGGAGCCTTGATTCTTTAGAGCTTTCTAGCTCAGTGCAAGTTTTTGTGCTTCTCTAATCTATTGTAAAATAGAGAAGACATCTTAACCTTCTTCCCCCTCCTGTACAGGGTTATTACTCCCTTCAAAAGTATCCCTTGGTGGCAGGGCACCTGATCAAAAACCTGTACTTGGTTTTTAGACACCTGATCAAAAGTTTAAAGGGTCTTTGGATCTACCTGAAGCAGATCCTGTTGGTGGCAGGGCACCTGATCAAAAACCTGAGTGGATTCCTACCGTGTGGGTAGAAGAGTGGACGTACCCAAGTTGTTTGGGGAACCACTATAAATTTCCTTTTGTCGTCTGGATTCACTTGTTTAATTCCTGCATTGTGGCTGTGAATAGATATAACTAGGATTGCTAGTTGCTGATTAGGTTTTCCAAGCCTTAACTGTAATAACAGTTAGCTTGAGTTTGTGCACATCACTCGTGTTAGGCTATAGGGTTAAATTTATATCTATAATCTTTTCATTCCGCACTTCACTCCAAGGGAGTTGGGTAGACCATTAAGTTTTGTCTAGTGCAAAATTTGATAACTCTATTCACCCCCCCTCTAGAGTAGTATCTATCCCTTCACTTTCATTTTGTGATAATACCAGTGCAATATCAATTGCACAAAATCTAGTCCATCATAATAGGACTAAGCATATAGAAATAATACATCATTTGCTTAGAGATAATGTAGACAAAAATAAAATTAATCTTGTTTTCATTTCTACTGATTTATATAGGGCAAATATTTTCACTAAATCCTTACATGAAAAGAAATGTCTTTTCTTCTTAAATTAGTTAGGCATGATTAATGGAGAGTCATTAATTTGATTTTTGTTCTAAGCTCGACGAATTGGACACCTTTCGTTGAACGGAGATCGACGAACTGTGAACTTTTCGTAAGACATTCGTCGAATAGAAATCAACAAACAATCTTTGTGAAATTTTTGTCGAACGGAGATCGACGGATTAGATTCAAGTATTTTTCATCGAATGGAGCTCGACGAAATATATTTCTTTCGCAAAACTTTTGTTGACCAGAGATCGACGAAATGTATTTCTTTTGAGAATTTTCGTCGAACAAGAGTTCAAGGTTTTGCTTTTCGTCGAACAGAGTTCGTCTTTTCAACTTCTGAAAACTTATAATTAGGTCTTCATCGAAATCTATCCCGCGCTTTCTCCATTTTTCCTTGCACTTGATTTCTTTTTTTTGTAGGCAAATGGTGATCTCTCATGCAATCCTCTCGGCGATGAAATTTGATGCAGGCTTCGACATAGACATTGAATCTTTCAATCATTCAGACAAGATCTTACAGGATATTTTACATCTCTTTGAAGCTCATAATCTGCGAACTTTCATGACCATAAGAATAAAACTTCCAATTGCAGAGATCAAGGAATGGATTTATACTGCAAAGATTCAAGACCTTATAATTATTACTGGATCAGTCACAGGACATCAGGTTTCTCTAACACCATAAGTATTATCTCAAATTTTTGGTTTTGTTAATGGTAAAGATGACATAAAATTATTTAGTTCTGAGTTTGATGAAATGTTAGATAGATTGGGTCACTCCCAGGGAAACCCTAATCACCTTCTGAAAAAGAATTTTTCAATTGAGTATAAATTCTTAGCCGATATTGTTGGTAAGGTTCTGTTAGGAAAGCATTCTCCTCATGATTATGTAACCAGGCACCAGTTTCTCTTGATGAGTGTCTTGGTTAATCAGAAATCAGTTAACTGGGGAACCATTTTGTTTGATTCAATTAAGAAAAAGATTAATAAAAAAGATGTTAGTTATGGCAGAATCTTAGGGTATTCTTATAGGCTAAGTGCCCTGAACTTTTGGTCTCCCAAACCATTTATATCAATGCTTTAAAGAGGCTAACCTCTGGCCTCTTTGGAAGATAGAAGAGGGTGATCCCTAAGCCATGTAGGGCTATCTCTTCTAGGAATTCTTCTGAAAGCACAAGGGCTATTTCAACCACTCTCACAACTCCAGAAGAGGTTCCATCTCCTCCAAATTCTTGTCCCTTACCATCTCCACACCATTATTCCCCTTTACCATCTCCTCCATCTCATCAAGCTTCTCTATCTGAAGAAATTACATCAACTCTACATGATGATTCTCCTCATCCTCAGTCACCTCTACCACCTATTATATCTTAAGATATCCCATCCACAATTATCTCTACAGATTCACCAATTCATCAGTCACCCTCATCTCCCTTACTTTCTAATCCACTTCATTTCAATCTACTCCCTCTGTCTCCATCTCATATATCTCCATCACATTCACCAATCATTCCTGATGATATTCCTCCTATCATTCCTCCATCATCCATTCCTCAAGCCTTCACTATCTATCAAATCTGATAAAATAAATCTACTCCCTCTTCTTCTACTCCAAATCCACCATCAAAATCTGCTCAAAATCCTACTGAGTTTATGTTTTTGGATTTTTCTTCCATTACTTCAAATCTCATTGAATGTATAACCCCAACTCTCAAGAAACTAATAGATGAACCAGTGGCTCCTCTAGTTGAAACTATCTTTGCCCTCTCTTCTCAACTTGCCTCCTCCAACTCTATCCCTTCTTCTAGGGGCCTAGATTAAGGTCTCTCTGTATTTAGGAAAGGGGAGATGCTTTATGAAGAAGCTCCATCAGTTTTAGTTGCAGCAGCAGCAGCAGTTTTTCATGACAATCAGGATTTAGAAATGCTTGTTTTTTCAATTGAAGATTTGTTGACAGAAGAGTTGATAGAAGTAAATCCAAAAGTTGTTATTGTTGGTGATGCCTGTGTTGGTACCCTAGTTTTTGTTTTGAGTTCAGTCTTCTCTTTTAGTCTCTTGACCCAAGATTTATCTATGGTCAAAGGTTAGTTGGTTAGTTAGGTTACTCTAGTTTTAGAGGCGTCACTTTTCCAGATGTAAATTTGGTTAAGTTGTTTTTTGTTCGACTATGGTCGAACGTCGCTCGACTATCGTCGATCAGCCGTTCGACGATCGTCTTCCTGATAGCTCGACTATCTGCTTGATAGGTCGACTATCTGTTGTCTTTGATAGTTCGACTATCTGTTGATAGGTCGACTATCTGCTCTTCTTAATAGTTCAACTATCTGCTTGGATAGTTCAACTATCTGATAGTTCGACTATCTGTTTAATAGGTCGATTATCTGTTCTCTTTGATAGTTCGACTATCTGTTGATAGGTCGACTATCGGCTCTTCTTGATAGTTCAACTATCTGCTTGGATAGTTCAACTATCTGATAGTTCGACTATCTGTTTGATAGGTCGACTATCTGTTTTCTTTGATACTTCGACTATCTGTTGATAGGTCGACTATCTGTTTTCTTTGATAGTTCGACTATCTGTTTTGCTTGATAGCTCGACTATCTGTCTTGATAGGTCGACTATCTGATAGCTCGACTATCTGTTCTGATAGGTCGACTATCTGCTGAGGTAGTTCGACTATCTTCTTTGATAGTTCGACTATCTGTATCGTTCGACTATCTGTCTGATAGGTCTACGATCTCTGTTCCTCGTTCGACGATCTCCGAGGGTCGTTTGACGTTTTGCTGTATGTCTTGAGTAATTTTATCATCTTTTATGATGTGATTTATTTCATATTTATTTTGGCATATTTTTATAAAAGATTAATTGAATAAATTTATGATATTATTTTCATGCAATATCTGCTCCATTCCTTATGCATAAGCCAATCTTTTTCTGACAAAATTGTTTGTCTTATTAGTTGAAATATGTTTTCTGCTTTATCTGCCAGACTGTCTTTTATAGCCGTTAGACTCAAAAAGTCTTCTGTGGCCGTAAAAAGTCTCTTCTGATGTGACTTTCTCTAGTATTATTTTATCAGAGTTACTTGCAGCTTCTTAGAAAGCTTTATCCTCTTATAGGATATCTGTCTGTAGTTTTTGTTCTTGCTTTATGCTATTTGCAGCCCAGCTTGCAGATTTCAGTAGAAGACAAGATTCAAACTCAAATTAGAGCCGTTGCTGCTGCTGCTATATAAAGAATTCTTTGGAGAAAGAAATCAACAAGTTCAGATAGCAAAAAGCTAACTGCAGTATTCAAGCCTACAACTTACAGTTTACAACTGATCTCAGCTCGTTCACATCCAACTGAGAAGAAGTTTTAGCTCTTCACTCTTCTTCAACCTGAGTTCTCCTTCCTCCAGGAAGATCTTTACTCAGAGCTTTTTGAAGAAGAAGAAGAAGAAGATAGCTGCCTGAAGAAAAATTTTCATTTCATATTTATTATCTTCTTGTAGCTTTTTCCTTCAGATTTTCTGAAGTGTTTTCTGCACTGAAGCAAGACTTTACCTGGACATTCTTTTAGCCAGGGGAGCCTTGACTCTTTAGAGCTTTCCAGCTCAGTGCAAGTTCTTGAGCTTCTCTAATTCTATTTAAAATAGAGAAGACATTTTAACCTCCTTTCCCCCTCCTGTAAAGGGTTATTACTCCCTTCAAAAGTATACCTTGGTGGCAGGGCACCTGATCAAAAACGTGTCTTGGTTTTTAGACACCTGATCAAAAGTCTAAAGGGTTTCTGGATCTACCTGAAGCAGATCTTGTTGGTGGCAGGGCACCTGAGCAAAAAACCTGAGTGGAATCCTACCATGTTGGTAGAAGAGTGGACGTACCCAAGTTGTTTGGGGAACCACTATAAATTCCTTTGTGTCGTCTGGTTGTTTGATTTATTACTTGTGTTGTTGGCTGTGATTAGTTTTAACTAGGTTTGCTAGTTGCTGTTTAGGATTCCAAGCCTTAACTGTAATTACAGTTGGCTGCCTCTTGTGCACAACACTTGTGTTAGGCTTTAGGGTTACTTCTCAAATATCTATAACCTTCATTCCGCAATTAACTCCAAGGGATTTGAGTTGACAGTCAACTTTGCTAGTGCAATTTTTGATTACTCTATTCACCCCCCCCCCCCTCTAGAATAGTATCTATCCATTTTCTTTCAATTGGTATCAAAGGGAGGTTGTCTGACTGTATAGGCTAACACCTAAGTCACAAGATCCTGATAGATACCAAGGATTATAGATATTCACTTTCACTATCATGGCCCAGTTCAAGGATTACTCTAGCACCAGACCTCCAGCATGCAACTTAGCCAAGTTCAGCATCTGGAAGGCAAGGATTAAACTATATATGAACTCTATTGATGAGAGTATTTTTGCTTCTATTTTGACAGGACCACCAAGAGCACCTGCTGCAGCTACTGCTTCATCATCAACTGATATGAGTGCAGTGCCTCCTCTAGATTACAATGATGAATACAAAAAGGCAAAGATAGCAGATGCTAAGGCAATGAACATTCTGGCTCAGACAATGCCTGATGAAGTATTCCAGAAGGTTGCTGACTGCTCCTCAGCAAAAGCAATATGGGATACACTGAACCATATTGTAGCTGGTTCAGCTGATGAAAGGAAGGACAGAAGGTCCAACCTTATCTCCTAGTATGAAAATTTCAAGAAAACTGATGCTGAATCAGTTGAAGCAATGTACACAAGGCTCAACTCAATCATCAATGAGCTGAGGACTCTTGATAAGGATATTTCATTGACAGAGGTCAATGATAAGATTCTTATGTGCTTCCCTTGCACATGGGATCTGAGGATCTGGCCTATCAAGGAGGCCAGAAGCACAACAGAAATCTCAATAGAAGCCCTTCTCGGCAAGCTCAAGTCCTTTGAGCAAGTGCTGAAGTCCAGGGAAGCTGAGGCTGAAGCAAAGACTCCAACTCCCATAAGAAAAGAGCAAACCCTTGCTCTCAAAGCTACTGATGCTTCTGAAGGAAGCCAGTCCAATGAGGAACTGATGGCATTATTTGCTAAAAGGTTTCTCAAGATGGGAAGGAAAGAATTCAGAAAGAAATCTTCAAAATATGAAGAAAAACCAAGGTATTATCGTACTCCTACTAAAGAAATAATTTTCTATAGTTGCAGGAAGCCTGGACATATTCTTCCAGACTGTCCAGAGGAAAAGAATAAAGAGAAAAGGAAAGACAAGGATCAGCACAAGAAGCATTCCAAGCCATCCTCCTACAAGAACAAAAAGAAGGAGAGAGGTTTTGTTGCTGAAACCTGGAGCGATTCTGAAGAGGAATCTTCCTCCTCAAGCTCCAGTGAGGATGAGGAAGAAAAGAAGGCAAAGGAAGTTTGCCTGATGGCAATTGATGCCTGCAGCAATCACTCAGCTGCAGAGAGTTCAGATTCTGATGAAGAAATGCCAACATAAGATGAGGTATTGTCTTCTTACGATTTTACATCTGCTGAATTTAAATCAGATTTTAAATCTTTATGTTTAGATTTAATTAGTTCTGAAAAGGAAATAAAAGAGCTTAGAAATAAACTAGCTGAATCTGAATTAATTTCTATTGAAAACATTAGGTTAACAGCATAACTCACTAATTCTAGTGAAAAAATAAAATTCCTTAAGAATGAATTAGCTAAGTCCAAAAGATTAGAAGAATCTCTGAATGGTAGAAGCCTTAAGTTGCTTGAAATAACCAGCATGTCTAATACTAGATCAGGCAATAACAAATTAGGTTTAGGAGCTTCTTCTAGTGAACCCCCAATCATTCTTTAAAACCATCTTTCAACTCCAGTGAACTTTATCTCAGCTGATGGGATAAAGAACACTGAGCAAGTTAATCAAGTTAAAAAAGCTTTGAATAAAGCTAAGAGAGAGAAAAGAAAACAAAAGTTTAAGGAAATACAAAGAGCGTCGAACGCTGCTCGACGATCGCAGGCTCAGTGGTCGAATGGAGATCGACGATCTGGGCACCCATCGTCGAACGCTGATCGACGTTTTCAACATGAATTTCAAAACTTCAACCAGAACTTTAGAAACCCAAATGTAAATAGAAACCCTAGGTTCATTGACCCATCATCTGCATGGAGAATCCCACCTAGGAGATCTTACCCGTTAGGTTATCACCCTCAACCTGCTTATTCATTTATTTCCAGTTTTTCTTATGTGAAAAACAAGGGACCCAAGGTTACCTGGTTCCACAATGTTTAATTGATTTATTTGTAGGTGAAGACCTATCCTATCACTCAGAATAAGTGGTATTTGGATAGTGGTTGCTCCAAGCATATGACAGGAAATAAAGAACATCTGTCAAGGTTTAAGGCCAAGCTTGGCCCAAAGGTCATCTTTGGAGATTCAAGCTGTGGTCAAACTGAAGGCTATGGCAGGATGACAATTGGAGTTGTAACATTCAAGAGAGTTGCTTATGTAACTGGACTGAAGCATAATCTCATTTCAGTAAGTCAGTTATGTGATGCTGGATACCAGGTATAATTTTCTAACTCTCTTTGTAATATTACTTTAAATAATAATGTTGTGTTAGTAGGTATTAGACAAGGTAACATTTATTTAGTAGATTTTAACTCAACTCACTCTGAAATCTGCTTATTTAATGAAGTAATAAATAACAATACCTTATGGCATAAAAGGCTTAGCCATGTTAACCTCAAGAATATATCTAGGTTATCTAAACACAACCTTGTTAGAGGTTTACCTTCTTGCCACTACAAGAAGGAGAGCCTATGCAAGGCTTGTCAATTAGGCAAGCAAACCAAGAATTCATTTAAATCAGTAAATAAAAGTGATTCTCCTAGAATCCTATATTTATTACATTTGGACCTATTTGGCCCAATAAATGTACAGAGTTTAGGAGGGAAGTATTACACCCTAGTCATTGTAGATGACTTCTCTAGGTTCAGTTGGGTGTTCTTTTTGAGAACTAAGGCTGATAACTTCAAAGCCCTTACAGATTTTCTATTATGTGTGCAGACTGAGTACTCTACTCATGTGGCCTTGATCAGAAGTGATCATGGTACTGAGTTTGACTCTCTTCTCATGCAAGAATTCTGTGAGAGAGAAGGTATCAAACATAGCTTCTCAACTCCTAGAACTCCCCAACAAAATGGGGTAGTTGAAAGGAAGAATCGAACACTAATTGAAGCTGCAGGAACATTATTGGCAGATGCTAACATGCCTCTCTCCTATTGGGCAGAAGCTGTTAGCACAGCTAATTATGTGCTGAACAGAAGTCTGATACACAAGCTTAAGTGTAAAACTCCTTATGAGTTGCTTAAAGGAAAGAAACCTAAAATAAATTATTTTAGAGTATTTGGTTGTGTAGTTTATATTCATAATAATAATAAAGAATACCTTAGAAAATTTGAAGCAAAAGCTTCGATGGGAATTTTTCTTGGATATTCCCAAGTAAGAAAAGCTTATAGGGTATTTAATAAATCATCTTCTAAAATTGAAGAGTCTGTTCATGTGTCTTTTGATGAATCTCAAATGTTTTACAAGGAGAAGGAAACTTTCCCTTCCTCAAGTTCATTGCAGGTACCAGAATCTAGCAAAGATGTCACTCAAGAGATTCTCCATCTATCAACTCTTCATATCACTGAGTCAGACAGTGATGAAGATATTGCAGAAGTTGTTGCTGTACCACCAATAGTAGATCAAATTCCTCCTGAGGAATTAATCCCAACTATTGTTGAAGATCACATCCCATCTGCTGATGTTGTCACACTTAGAGATCATCCTACATCTTAAGTAATTGGAGACATATCAGCTGGTGTTTAAACAAGACATCAGTTAAGACAGGATGTGATGCATGCTTGTTTCCTTTCACAGATTGAGCCCCTCACCATTAAAGATGCTGAGCTAGATCCCCATTGGATCATTGCTATGCAAGAGGAACTCAATTAGTTTGAAAGATGTAAAGTATGGACTTTGGTTCCAAGACCTAAAAGCCAACTGATCATAGGCACCAAGTGGGTGTATAAAAACATGTTGGATGCAAATGGATCATTGTAAGGAACAAAGCTAGGCTATAGCTCAGGGCTACAGACAGGAGGAAGGTATAGATTATGACCAAACCTTTGCTCCGGTTGCAAGGCTAGAGGCAATAAGGATCTTTCTAGCCTATGCAGCCTGTATGAAGTTTAAGGTTTTTCAGATGGATGTCAAAAGTGCCTTTCTAAATGGTGAGCTAAAGGAAGAGGTATTTGTTGAACAACCACCTGGGTTTGTTTCTTCAACTCAGCCCTCACATGTTTTCAAGTTGCAAAAAGCTCTTTATGGACTCAAACAAGCACCCAGAGCCTGGTATGAGACTATAGCTAGTTTCCTGTTAGAGCACAACTTTGTTAGGGGAGTAGTTGATAGAACACTTTTCGTCAAGCACCACAAGGACACAATCCTGTTAGTTCAAGTGTATGTGGATGACATTATTTTTGGTTCCACTGATCCCAAACTGTGCAAAACGTTCTCTAACTTGATGCATTCTAAGTTTGAGATGAGTAGTATGGGTGAGCTGTCTTACTTTCTTGGTCTCCAAGTAAAGCAAGATGCGGATGGCATCTTCATCTCCCAATCCAAATATGCCAAGGAATTGGTAAAGAAGTTTGGGATGGCTGATGCTTCAGCAATGCATACACCTTTGGCTACTAATGTAGTTATAGATTCTGATGATCAAGGAAAGCCTGTTGATCAAAAGAATTATAGGGCCATTGTTGGTTCCCTATTATATTTAACTGCAAGTAGGCCAGATATAATGTTTGCTACATGCCTTTGTGCTAGATTCTAGGTCAACCCCAAGGAATCTCATCTGATTCTTCTCAAGAGAATTTTGAGATACCTGAAGGGATGTCCAAATCTAGGACTTTGGTACCCAGCTGAATCAGAATTTGAATTAATTGGATACTCTGATTCTGATTATGCTGGTTGTAGAGTTGACAGGAAAAGTACCTCAGGAACTTGTCAGTTCCTGGGAGAGAGATTGGTCTCTTGGTTCTGTAAGAAGCAGGCTTCTGTCTCAACTTCAACTGTAGAGGCTGAATATATAGCAGCTGCTAGTTGTTGTTCACAAATCCCATGGATTCAAAACCAGCTTTTGGATTATGGGTACACACACAAGAACACAAAAATCATGTGTGATGGTACCAGTGCTATATCTATTGCACAAAATCCTGTGCACCACTCTAGAACGAAACACATTGAGATCCGGCACCATTTCCTGAGAGATTGTGTGGAAAAGAACAAGATCATCCTTGAGTTCATATCCACTGACCTTCAGAGAGGTGATATATTCACCAAGCCATTAGATGAACAGAAGCATCTGTTCTTTTTGGTTCAACTAGGCATGATTAATGGAAGAGACTAAGTGTGACGTCTACCTTGTTGAAACCTGCTTGAAGATCGTCGAACGACGTTCGAAGATAGTCGATCAGATCAAGCCTATCGTCGACCTATGGTTGATGATGGCTTATCTGCTTAAAGATCGTCAACCGGCGTTCGAAGATAGTCGAACAGGTCGAGCCTATCGTCGATCTATGGTTGACGACAGCTTGTTGTTTGTGAAGAAAGAAATAGTCGAACGATGGATCGACTACTCTGCTTCAGGAATGACCATCGAACGACCGTTCGACCATCGTCTCTTGTATCTTTTAAATAGATCGACGATCGTTGTTTTAATATAAAGTCGATGGTCGACCTAGGTTAAGAGATCTTTCTTTTTATCGTCGACGGAGAGCGTCTTCTCGCATTTCGTCTTCCTACTTGCTCTTTGTCTCGTGATTTCTGTCGTTTCGCCTTCGCCGTCTCCCTCGTCTTCTCCAGCCTCTTCGATAGCGATAGCTCCAGCTCTCTTGTCAGTAGTGAAGTTCGATGCAGGCTTCAGTGTGGATTTTGATTCTTTCAGTTGCTACGAATCTGCTATTGTGGAAATTCTCAACCTATGCAAAGATCAAGGTTTGGAAAAGCTCATGTCCTCCAGGATAAAGATAAACATTCAAGAGATTAAAGAATGGGCATTTACTTCGTCTTCAAAAGATGATTCTATGACCGGAACAATTGGCGGAGAAGAGGTAACTTTGACTCCCGCCAGTTTAACTAAAATATTTGGATTGTTGAATGGGGAAGAAGATTACGAGCAAGATACCCCAGAGTTTGGGAGAATGCTGACAGAGCTGGGACATGCCGAAGGCATTCCCTCTAAGCTGCTTAAGGTAAATTTTCCGTTTAAGATTAAGTTCCTTGCTGAACTCGTCAGAAAAGTGCTATTGGGAAAGCACTCTGCCCATGACAATATTACAAGGCAACAGTTTGCCATAATGTGTGCAATTGTGAACAAAAAGAAGATTAACTGGGCAGGAGTATTGTTTGATTTAATAAGGAAAAAGAACAGCAAGAATGAAGTCACCTTAGGTAGGGTGCTTGGGATTTTTCTGAAGGAAAAATATCCCCAATTGATAGTTTAAGCTGCTACTTCCATCAATGCCAGCAAGAAGATGGACCCAACCTTGTTCGCCAAGTGGAAAAGGATTTTTATGAAGCCCGCTCCTGTAGGGGTTGCTCCAGCTGCATCTGAGAGCACCAGGACTGCTTCAGTCACTCCTCTCCTACAAGAAGCTGACTCAGAAAATCTCTCCCTTCCATCTTCTTCATCTACATTACCGTCTACTACAGTTGAAGTTCCATCAACTTCAATAGAAGTACGACCTTCTGTCTCTCATCTTCCTGATTCATCTACAATTCTCCATGCATCACCTCATGCATCTCCTCTCCCTTCTCATCTTGCTAGGATATCTCATCCTAGTTTTGATTTGTTGGTTTCTGAGATATCTCCTCATTCTCCAATTCCTTCTTCAGATCACATTGATCATCTTGCATCCACCCATCCATCTCCAGTTCACTCTCCATCTCCAGTTCACTCTCCAGATCATCAAGAATACACCATTCCTGATGATCATCCATCCACTGAGATTCCCCCATCATCTTTTGAAATCACTCCAGCATTCATTTCTAGCATCTTAGTTAATTACCCCTTCAATCAAAATCATGATTGAAGAGGCAATTGCTCCCCTTGCTTCTTCCATCTCTTCTTTGACTGCTGCCATCCAAGTCCTATCAAAATCTGCTGAGCCCTCTTCATCTAGGGGCCTGGTTTCAGTTTCTACTGAAATCAGGCAGGGGGAGATGCTTTATGAAGATGCCTCTGAGCTGCCCTTGGCCTCCCCTCCAGTAGATCCTCCTGCAGTTGCAGAGAAAGAGATAGAAGAATCAGCTCCTCCTCCATTGTCTGAAAAAGAAATTTTTGATGCTGTAATGAAGTCTGAGTTCATTGTCAAAGTTCGCCTAGAAGAATGTTCCACTCCCCTGTTCGCCCTATACCTAGAAGGAGTTATCACTTCCTTCCTAGATGATTTATGGGAGTTAGGACACTCAAAGGACAATTCTGAATGTATCCCTTTTACTCACTTTTTAGACATGATAACTGATATGCTAGTATGGGAATACCTGAAAGGAATGATTCGATGTCATTTAGCAAATTTTTGTTCATAATACTACAGATATAATGGAAGAAGTATTAGATGTCCAAGAGCTTGATCACCAACCAGCTACAGAAGTTCAAACTGAACCAGAACCAGTTGTTCAAGTTTCTGAGGCTGCTCAGCCAGCTCAGCTAGCAGTGCAAGTAGAACTGGTCCCCATGACAGTTTCTGATCAACAAGAAAAAGGCTTCAGATGTTCAAATTGAAAAGTCTACCGTCTGGGATGACACTCCTGGATTGGATTTAGATACCCTTCTGGCACAGGATGCCATGGAAGAAGAATTAGAAAAAGCTTCCCTAAAAGAGAAGGAAAGAGCTGTCCAAGAGGCAATTGATCCGTATGATCTTCCAATTTCTTCAAATTCTGAGGATGAGATTGATTCTGATGAATCTGATGAGTCCAAGAGAAAGAGATCTGCTAAAAAGAAAAGGAAAGCTGTGGCTCCTCCTCCTCCAAATCCTGACCATGATGTCCCCTACTATATCTTAAAAGCCATTGATCCTAAATCTAAAGAATTCCAGCACTGGATGACATTTTCTAAGAATCAGCAGAAGCAAAGGAAAAAGTCAAAGAGATATGATAGTCCTGCCCCAAGATGGACTCCCAGAGGTCCTCCTCCTCCACCTCCCAGTGCAGGAGCCTCTGGAAACCTATCTGCAAATCCTTTTGCTCAGTCTGACAAGTTCAACCCATCTCAGTCATCACAAAGGAAAAGTTCTCAAGGATATCAAGGTAAAACTCAATCTGGCTATCAAAGACTTGATGCTGATGTTAAGGAACAAGTAAAGGAGGTGGTGTATCAAAGACCAACTTTTTCTCCTCCTCCTTCCAAAGAACTCAAGAGCTCAACCTCTCCAAAGCCAGATCATACTGTAAAGGCTATTTCAAAAGGTAAGCGAATTATTTTCTCTAAAAAATCTAGCAAGATATTTGCTGAGTTTGCTCCTCCTTCTTATCTAGTTATTCAGGATAAAGAGACAGTTGAAAGTCTGCTAGATATGTCTATTAAGTTTAAAGCTGTGAAAACTGTTGATACAACCTCTGAAAATGTGTATGAAAGCCCAGAGCTTGATCATGACTTCAGGATGGCTCATTTTCTTGAACTTGTTGGGTCAGCCCAAATCAAGAAAACTAAAGCTGAAGGCAAAGACACTGCAGGATTAACCACTATGTCAAAATTCAGAATGAAGGAGCTCGATAAATTCCAGGTTAGACCTGAGGTATTTGATCCTTCAAAATACATGGAAAAGCCTCCTGAAGCAGTTGTCCCAAGAGCGTCAGAAACAAAAATCATTGGAGAACAAGACCTGAAGTTGTCACGGAAAGAAGCTCTAGATCCTTCTAGAAAGATTACTTTTATTCCTAGTTCTTATGAACCTAAACCTAATTCTGAAGCTTCTTAAAATTTCATTGATTGACAGTTATTTTCTTATCTGATTGATTGATGATATCTGCTTAGCCATTTCCCTTCATGCATTTTATTTACTTTTTAGTAATTAGTTCTGTGTTTAGTTGTTGAGAGACTTAACTCAAATATGGGGAGATTGTTGGTACCCTAGTTTTTGTTTTGAGTTCAGTCTTCTCTTTTAGTCTCTTGACCCGAGATTTATCTATGGTCAAAGGATAGTTGGTTAGTTAGGTTGCTCTAGTTTTAGAGGCGTCACTTTTCCAGATGTAAATTTGGTTAAGTTATTTTTTGTTCGACTATGGTCGAACGTCGCTCGACTATCGTCGATCAGCCGTTCGACGATCGTCTTCCTGATAGCTCGACTATCTGCTTGATAGGTCGACTATCTGTTGTCTTTGATAGTTCGACTATCTATTGATAGGTCGACTATCTGCTCTTCTTGATAGTTCAACTATCTGCTTGGATAGTTCAACTATCTGATAGTTCGACTATCTATTTGATAGGTTGACTATCTGTTCTCTTTGATAGTTCGACTATCTGTTGATAGGTCGACTATCTGCTCTTCTTGATAGTTCAACTATCTGCTTGGATAGTTCAACTATCTGATAGTTCGACTATCTGTTTGATAGGTCGACATTCTGTTTTCTTTGATAGTTCTACTATCTGTTGATAGGTCGACTATCTGTTTTCTTTGATAGTTCGACTATCTGTTTTGCTTGATAGCTCGACTATCTGTCTTGATAGGTCGACTATCTGATAGCTCGACTATCTGTTCTGATAGGTCGACTATCTGCTGAGGTAGTTCGACTATCATCTTTGATAGTTCAACTATCTGTATCGTTCGACTATCTGTCTGATAGGTCGACGATCTCTATGCCTCGTTCGACGATCTCCGAGGGTCGTTCGACGTTTTGTTGTATGTCTTGAGTAATTTTGTCATCTTCTATGATGTGATTTATTTCATATTTATTTTGGCATATTTTTATAAAAGATTAATTGAATAAATTTATGATATTATTTCCATGCAATATCTGCTCCATTCCTTATGCATGAGCCAATCTTTTTCTGACAAAGTTGTTTGTCTTATTAGTTGAAATATGTTTTCTGCTATATCTGCCAGACTGTCCTTTATAGCCATTATACTCAAAAAGTCTTCTGTGGCCGTAAAGAGTCTCTTCTGATGTGACTTTCTCTAGTATTATTTTATCAGAGTTACTTGCAGCTTCTTAGAAAGCTTTATCCTCTTATAGGATATCTGTCTGCAGTTTTTGTTCTTGCTTTATGCTATTTGTAGCCCAGCTTGCAGATTTCAGTAGAAGACAAGATTCAAACTCAAATTAGAGTCGTTGCTGCTGCTACTATATAAAGAATTCTTGGAGAAAGAAATCAACTAGTTCAGATAGCAAAAAGCTAACAGCAGTATTTATGCTTATAACTTACAGTTTACAACTGCTCTCAGCTCGTTCACATCAAACTGAGAAGAAGTTTTAGCTCTTCACTCTTCTTCAACCTGATTTCTCCTGCCTCCAGGAAGATCTTTACTCAGATCTTTTTGAAGAAGAAGAAGAAGAAGAAGATAGCTGCCTGAAGAAGAATTTTCATTTCATATTTATTATCTTCTTGTAGCTTTTTCCTTCAGATTTTCTGAAGTGTTTTCTGCACTGAAGCAAGACTTCACCTGGACATTCTTTTAGCCAGGGGGAGCCTTGACTCTTTAGAGCTTTCCAGCTCAGTGCAAGTTCTTGAGCTTCTCTAATTCTATTTAAAATAGAGAAGACATTTTAACCTCCTTTCCCCCTCCTGTAAAGGGTTATTACTCCCTTCAAAAGTATACCTTGGTGGCAGGGCACCTGATCAAAAACCTGTGTTGGTTTTTATACACCTGATCAAAAGTCTAAAGGGTTTCTAGATCTACCTGAAGCAGATCTTGTTGGTGGCAGGGCACCTGAGAAAAACCTGAGTGGATTCCTACTTTGTTGGGAGAAGAGTGGACGTACCCAAGTTGTTTGGGGAACCACTATAAATTCCGTTGTGTCGTCTGGTTATTTGATTTATTACTTGTGTTGTTGGCTGTGATTAGTTTTAACTAGGTTTGCTAGTTGCTGTTTAGGATTCCAAGCCTTAACTGTAATTACAGTTGGCTGCCTCTTGTGCACAATACTTGTGTTAGGCTTTAGGGGTACTTCTCAAATATCTATAACCTTCATTCCGCAATTAACTCCAAGGGAGTTGTGTAGACAGTCAACTTTGCTAGTGCAATTTTTGATTACTCTATTCACCCCCCCCCCTCTAGAGTAGTATCTATCCCTTTTCTTTCAGTCTGTATTCATCCCACACTCAACTTGCATTCTTTATTATCTTATTTTGATAATCTGTGTAGTGATTTTCTAGTTTTTGTGCATTATCTTTCTAAAGCTATAGTATGATATAGTACTCTTGTTAATCCTTTAGATTTAGAACAACTAAGGAATAGCCTTAAAGATTTTTCTACCAGTAATAATCCAGTCCTTGATACTATTGTAGCTGATAATATAATAGATATTATAGAGCAAGTTTCTTCCCCTCCAACTTATGCATGGGATGAAACTATTATGCATAATCTTGATGACATTCTTTTTCAAGACATGGAACAAGATGACGATGGTTTATATATACAAGTTGATACAGATATTGTTCATACACAGCCCGAAGTTCAAGTTCAAAATCAGTCGGATTTGCTTAAGCAGTTAGATGATTTATATGATCTCCCTATAGAAGAGTCCAATGATGACTCAGAGTCAGATGACTCAGCAGATTTTAGATCTAAGAAAAGGAAATTAAAGAAGAAAGTTCCTACAAAGGTTGCTCCTAAACCATCCTCTATAGCTGATATTCCATACTATATTTTGCATGGAATTCCCCTTGCTCTAGATCTTCCTTACTGGATGAGTTTCTCTATGAATGAGTTAAAGATTAGGAATAAGATGAGGAGATACTCTTTACCTCATAAAACTTGGAGAGGACCTCCTCCTCCTCCTCTAGCAGCAAGAGCAGAAAGACATGTTTCTCATAGGCCTACCTCTCATCATCATTCTATACCTTCAAGGTCAGGTTCTCAAAGCAGTCAATAACAGCAAACAAAGCAAAGAAGCCAGCAATCAAGTCAAAGTAGCTCACAACAATCAGATCAAGAGAGGCCTCCTTCACCAGTTTATGATCTAGCGATGGATCTAAATTCAGAATTGCTAGATTTAATGAGCTTGTTGCTCTATCACAAATAAAGAAAGCTAAAGAAAAGGAAAGGACACCTCTCAGTTCTCCACTATATCCACTTACAGATAGAAGGAGCTTGACAAATATCAGTTAAAGAACTTGTTCAATGTGGACAAATACATGAGCTTGCATCCAGAGGTAGTTGTGTCAAGGACTATCTCTCTGAAGATCATTGGATCTCAGGATTTGAAGATGAGTCAAAGAGAAGCTGCAGATCCTAACAGGAAGTTGATATTTACTAAACCATCTTCAGATTCTCTCTCTGATGCTTCTAAGAAGGACAATTGATTTCTGATTTTATGTCCTTAAACTGTGTTTATGCTTTTGAACTCTCAAAGAACTTAATTTTATATCTACTAAAAGTTTTTCTGCTAGATATTTTATGCTTTGTGTTTTTCCTTTGTAAATAGTATCCTCACCCAAATAAGGGGAGATTGTGGAAACCCTATTACTTATTTGGTGTAGGTCACTATCATTTGTTTAGGTTGATTAGTTTGACCCATTTTGTATAGTCTAGGGTAAGAGGTAATTTCCAGGGTTATTGCCTCAGAATGAATTCCAGCAAAAATTCAGTTCGACGGAAGTTGAGCGCAGTTCGATGATCGTCGAGCTCAGCTCGACTAATTCAAAGTTCTACCTCTGAGTTTAGCTCGACAAAAGCTGAGCTCTGGTTGATGAAATCTAACCTCAACTCTGCAGCTCAGCACGACTAATTAGAGGCTTAGCTCGACAAACTCCTTTTTCAGTTCGACGAATTCCAGGGTTTGTTTGACGATTTCCAGGATTTAGTTCGACTAATTCTTTACAGTGTCTAGGCAATTTTACATTCAGAGGTAGATTGATTTTGAATGACATGATTTCAGTCAGTTACACTCTAGTATTTAATGTTAAATATTCTTAATGAATATAGCCATTTCTGGCAGCATTAAATATGGAATTATCACAGAGTTATTATTCTAATTAATTACCAGGGCAATGAAGGAATGGTTTTAATTCCAAATATTTGAATATAGCTGTTATAATTCTCAAGCAATGCTTCAGCCATTTCAGAATTAATGAATTCAAATGTTTGAATTCCTCTCAGGTATTCTATATATATTGACAGAAGTTTTTTGCCTCAGGATTAGACTGATAGATAATACAGTTTTAGATAGTACAGATTTTTTTTTATAAAGAATAAGATATTCCGTTTCAAGCTTCTTCCAGAAGAACAAATCTTCAATCTAAGATTCAACTTCATATCTCTCAAAAACATATTCTGGATAGTGATGTTTTTCAAGAAGGCCTACACCCTGAAGAAAAGTCTCCCTCTCCTGATCATAATCTCTACACAAATCAAGGGGAACCTTTTGCTTACAACATCAACTAGTCTTCTCAGAGAATCATGACAGAGAAGACATCATCACCTTTTTGGTTTATTCCATAAACTGTGTACATGGTTTTTAACTCCCTTCAAAAGTTATCTTTTGGTTTCTAACTCTCCTTATCAAAAGACTTAAGCTTGGTTTTTGGGCACCAGATCAAAAGCTCAAAGGGTTCCTAGATCTCCCTTAGAAAATAGATCTTCTAGTGGCAGGACACCTAATCAAAAACCTGTAGTGGATTCCTACTAGGGTGGTAGAAGAGTTGGTGTACTCAGATTTATTAGGGAACCACTATAAATTTCCTTGTATCGTCTGTGATTGTTCTTTTTCTTATTTTTGTGTTGCGATCTTTGTTTTCTATATATATATATCACTTGTAAATCCACTATAAAAATAAATTAAAGTTTTTTAATATACACTATTCACCCCCCCCCCCTCTCTAGTGTAAAGTAGATCTATCCCTCACTTTCACCGTCTCAACCTGGATCCAGAGGCCCATCCCATTTAGAAAAAGAAGTTGTCCACTGCAGACAAGATAGCTGAACCCATCAGAGAGAAGGTGGTCAAGCTCCTCAAGGCTAGGTTCATATCCGAAATCCAATACCTCAGCTGGTTCTCCAATGTTGTAATGGTAAAAAAAGGAGATGTCTGGTGGAGGATGTGTGTTGATTTTTCTTTGTTAAATAAATCATGTCCTAAGGATTGTTACCCCTTGCCTCGGATCGACGCGCTGGTTGACTCAGCCGTTAGTTTTTCTATGATAAGTTTCTTGGATGAATTTTCAGGTTATCATTAAATTAGGATGCACCCACCCGACATCAAAGATATCTCCTTCATCACCGGGGATGGGTGCTACTATTACAATGATGCGCTTTGGGCTAAAGAATACAGGGGCGAAGTATCAAAAAATGATGGAACGAATCTTCTGAGAGAAAAAAGTGAGGAATCTAAAGGTGTATGTGGATGATCTTATGATCAAGAGCTGGGAGGTGGATTCTCATCTCTAGGATCTGGAGGAGACCTTCGATACCCTGCAGAAGTATAAGATGAGGTTGAACATCTTGAAATGTGTCTTCGGGGCGTGTAGGGGGAAGTTCCTGGGTCGTCTTCTTACTCCTGTGGGGGTGGATCCTAATCCTTACAAAGTCAAGGTGATCATGGAGTTGGGATCATCGCAGAATGCAAAGAAGGTTCAGCGGCTGATGGGAAAGTTGGCAGGACTTAGCAGGTTCTTCTCTCGGGCAGGAGATAAGTGCTCTCCCTTATTCAAAGAGCTGAGAGGGGGCCAGAAGTTCGAGTGGTCCCGAGAATGCGAGGAGGGGTTTCAAGCCTTGAAGAGGTAGTTGACCCAGGCTCCACTCCTCCAAGGGCCTAAGGAAGGGAAAGATTTGTCCCTATACCTTGGGTCAGGACCGAGGTGGTAAGCTCCGTCCTGGTCCGGTAAGAAGGGAAGAAGCAGTTGCCTATCTACTATGTGAGCAGGGTCTTGAGGAAAGCAGAGCTCCGATACCCGATCTTAGAAAAGAAGTCCTTCGCTATAGTCATCTCGGCCAAGAGGCTCTAACCCTATTTCTAGGCACACTCCATCCAAGTAGTAATTGACCATCCCCTCCGCAACATCTTTGAGGGGGTGGAGCATTCGGGGAGGTTGGCAAAGTGGTCGGTGGAATTGAGTGAGTTTGACATATCCTTTGTTCCCTGGCTCTTGATCAAGGCCCAGACGATGACCGAATTTCTTATTGATTACATGGTCGAGGTGGAGGAGAAGGAACTCACTCGCCTAGTTCCTTGGAAGGTGATGGTGGATGGCACCTCGGGGAGTCATTCCTTGGGGGTAGGGGTGATCTTGGAGAGCCCCCAAAAAATAAGGATTGAGCAGACAGTGGTCGTGCACTTTCCCATCAGTAAGAATAAGGCCGAGTACGAAGCACTAATAGTAGGGTTGTGCCTGACCAGGGAGCTGGGGGTGCATGATGTGGAGGTACCCACAGAATCCATGGTGGTGGCCTCTCAGATCAATGGGGAGTTTGAGGTAAGGGAGCCTACTCTCAATCTATATTTTATAAAGGTGAAGGAGGTCATCGGCATATTCCATACCTTCTCCATCTGGCATGTGCCACGGGAGGAAACCGAGCATGTCGGCCAATTGGCCAAGCATAGGCCCTAGGTGTGGGGAAACCATCACCGACTTGTTCCGTCCATCCATCGAGTAGGGGGAGCTGATTGAGGTGGACCAGCACCCGTGGATGGATCATTTTGCAAATTTCCTATCCATATGGGAGTTACCGGAGGGGATGGATAAAAATCAATTCAAGCATAAGTCGGTATACTACCATATGCGCGGTGGGCAGTTATATCGGAAGACACTCTCGGGGTTGTTGGCACATTTCGTAGCCGAGAGGGAAGTCTAGAGGATCTTTGAAGTAGTCCATTCTGGAGAGTGCGAGAGTGACTCGGGGAGCAAGACCTTGGAAGGAAGGATAGTCACGTAACGATACTTCTTGCCAACCCTAAGCCAGGATGTCGTTGAATTCACAAAGAAGTGCCACAAGTGATAGTTGTTTGCCCCCTCTCCAGCTATTGTCGGCTCAGCGGATCAGAAGAATCATGGCACCCTTGCCCTTCACAATCTGGGGAATGGATCTGGTAGGACCCTTCCCTCGGGACATTAGGCAAAGGAGGTTCTTGTTGGTCATGATCGATTACATTTCTAAGTGGTTGGAGGTAAGGGCCTTGGCTAAGGTGACCTCCCGGGTAATCAGGAACATTGTATGGGAAGAGTTCATCTGCCGGCATGGACTGCCCTAGGCCATTGTCACAAACAATGAGCCACAGTTTACTAGCACTGAGTTCATTAGTTTCTGCAGGCAACTTGGGATTGATCTCAGGTTTGAATAGATCCATCATCCCAGGAACAACGGGTAGGTGGAGGCGGCAGACAATATCATCCTGAACCTCATAAAGAAGAAGGTGGAGAACTTGAAGGGGAGTTGGATAGAACAAATTCCTTCAATCCTCTGGGCCCAGAGGACCACCCCAAACACAGCCATGGGGGAGACCCCTTTCAAAATATCTCATGGCTACAAAGTAGTACTCTCCATATAATTCGAGGTTCAAACACCTCGGGTGGTTGAGGAAGAAGAAGTTGGAGAAGAGTGGTGGGCCGAGAACGAGGACGAGCTTCGGCTCTCCCTTAATATGGTTGACGAGCTATTCGACTTGTCAGCTATCCGGCAAGAAGAGGTCAAGCGGCGAATGGCCAAGTATTTTGACAAGCAAGTCAGAATCAAGCAATTTGCAAAAGGGGACTTGGTCTTGAAGATGGTCGATGCGGCCAGGAGGTCGGCATTCGTCGGCAAGCTGAACCCCAATTGGGAAGTTCCCTATGTAATCCGAGTGGCCTTGAAGTCATCATCCTCCTCCATGATGTAGAGGGGAAACCCCTATGTCATGCTTGGAGCAGCGATGACCTAAAGTGATTCTACCCATGAAAGTAATAAGAGATTATTCTTACTATTTGCTAATGATTCATTTGCTTGATAGGAACAACATGAGGCTTGGTTGAATAAAATAGTCTGGTTGATGCTCAACACCCGCCGTTAGGCTCTCACTTAACAGATTGGGTGGGTGGTAGCGCCCGGTGGTTGGCCAAAGGAAAGTCTGGTTGATGCTCAACACCCATCATCAGGCTTGCACCTAGCTGATTGGGCTGGTGGTAGCGCCCGGTGGTTAGCCAATGAAAAGTTCGGTTGATGCTCAACACCCGCCTTCAAGCTCTCACCTAGCTAATTGTGTCGGTGGTAGCGCCCGGTGGTTGGCCAAGGGAAAGTCCGGTTGATGCTCAACACCCTCCATCAGGCTCTTATCTAGTTGATTTGGCAAGTGGTAGCGCCTGGTGGTTGGCCAAGGGAAAGTTCGATTGATGCTCAACACCTTCCATCGGGCTCTCACCTAGGTTATTGGGCCGGTGGTAGCGCCCGGTGGTTGGCCAAGGTAAATTCTGGTTGATGCTCAACACCGACCGTCAGCATCTCACCTAGCTGATTGGGCTGGTGGTAGCGCCCGGTGGTTAGCAAAGGGAAAGTCTAGTTGATGCTCAACACCCGCCGGCTGGCTCTTACCTATCTGATTGGACTAGTGGTAGCTCCCGGTGGTTGGCCAAGGGAAAGTCCGGTTGATTCTCAAAACCCGTCGTCAGGCTCTCACCTACCTGATTGGGTCGGTGGTAGCGCCCGGTGGTTGGCCAAGGGAAAGTCTGATTAATGCTGAACACCCGCCGTCAAGCTCTCACCTAGCTGATTGGGCTGGTGGTAACGCCCAGTGGTTGGCCAAAGGAAAGTCTAGTATATGCTCAACACCCACCGTCAGGCTCTCACCTAGCTGATTGGACCGGTGGTAGCGCACGGTGGTTTGTTAAGGGAAAGTCTAGTTGATGCTCAACACCCGCCATTAGACTCTCACTTAGCTGATTGGCTCGGTGGTTGCTGTAGAGCTATGTCCCGAGCTGCTCCCGCTATCAGGCTTCCACCTAGATGGCAGGGCATGGTTCCTTGGTGGACGTTATTCTTGCTCAAGAGCTAAGCCCCGAGCTGCTCCCGCTGCCAGGCTTTCACCTAGCTTGCAGGGCAGGAATCCTCAGTGGATGTCATTGATGCTCGTGAACCAAGTCCCGAACTGCTCTTGCCACTCAATGAGGCTTGAGTTTAGGGAATTTGGGGGGGGGAAATAAAAAATCAAAATAATACAAGTTTTCAAAGAGATCTTGCCGAACGGGGATCTCGCCAAGCAAATAGGAGGAAAGCGAGTGCGAGTGCTTGGGGATGGGTCTCATGAATTATACACCTCGGTGCGCGTGATCCGATATGGTGAGAATGGCATAAGACCCTATCCTATGCAATATGTTTGAAAAGCCAAACAGCCTAAGCTCCCGAAAGCAACAGGTGTAGGAACAGCGCGAGACCTGGCTCTATATATTGAGTTAGCAAAGACTGTTGGTCGGCGCGGTGAAAGGGTGGTCTATGGTTTAGCGAGATGTCTCGACCATGGGCTACCTAAGCCGAAGCGCGAGTGGGGTATGTTTCTGCACGATGTCATTCAGAGTCAAATCAGACAAAAAGTAGATAGAAAATTTCACAGAAAAAATCACATTTCATTTATAGTCTGATGGTTAAATTTCGACAAAAAAGGGCAAGGCCCAAAGAAAAGGAAAAAAATACAAAAATTATAAAGAGAAAACCCTAAGACGATGACGCTGATTGCTCGCTCTTGCCGGAGCATGTGATACTGTCTTAAGGCTCGGGGATAGGAAGGAAGAGCTCTAGGAATAAGATCTCGGCCGTCACCTTCTCTCCATCATTGCTCAAAAATCCAGCCCCCTAATCACTTAGAGTGAATGCCTTGCTGACATAATAGCATTCTCCTGCATCACTAGCTCAATCTCGTGCTGCGAGTACAGTAAAGCCTTCTTCTTTTCGCTCGGCGGGGGGGGGGGGGGGGGGGGGGGGGGGATCAACGAATCGATCCATTGCTAATTTTGGGCCCTTATTCTTCGATTATCCTCCTCGAGCTGGGCAATACGCACGTCCTTTTTGGCGACAGTCGCGGCATCCTATAAAAACAATCAATGGTTAGTGTGATAACAATGTTCAGTAAGTGTGCAACAAATAAGAAAGGCTTACCACTACAGTATCTCGCAAGGCGGGGTCTTTCATGGTGGTGTCCAAGTACCGCTTCAAGGTTATGACCTCTTTGCATAACTTGGAACACGCGTCACTTACATCCGCCAGCTGTTGCGAGAGGTGGATGCCATAGCGGGTTGACATATGGGAGAGCTCGATGGCGCGAAACTGAGCTCGAGAGCTCTCGTAGGTGAGTGAATTAATCAGCACTGTATCATAGTAAGCGGCGATGTCCCACCCATACATGCCGAATGCAAGTGCATAATCATGGCCCGATACCGTCTCGCCCACTTGCCAAGAGGGGAGTATATTGGAGTTGGAAGCCTTGTTGACTTCCCGATCCCATACTAGTAGGGGATCATCGGTGTCATCCAACACCCTCTCTCCCAGGCCAAAGTTTTAATAGTCCTTAGGCCCTGGTTTTTCTTTTGCTGCAGAGGTCCCGCCAACCTCTCCCGCTTCCTTCTCTATAGTCTCGCCAGCAACACTCGTGGTGGAATCTAAGGCGATTCCCTTACCCTTGGAGAGAACTGTTGTTTGTTGCTTCTTAGGAGTTGGTGGAGGGGAAGTGTAAGGCTTTCGCTTATGGCCGCTTGATCTTGGCAGCGATATTATTGGGCCTCTGCAGTCCGCAACGACAGCCTCGGCGTGTACACCCTCAGAAGAGACTGCAGTGTTGTCGACAGAGGGAGGGTTGGGAGGGATATCTCACACCCCCTGCACATGTATCGTAAGTTTGAAAAACTTCCAATCATGTAATATTTTAAAAGTAAACGAATGCGAGCACTACCTTCCCAAGCGAGTACAAGAAGGAGCGAGTCGACGTTCCTTCTCAGGTAGGGAACGTCGAAGTCTTCCCAAGGAGGAATTAGTGAAGCCTGGACTCATGAACGATGACACTGGGAGGGCAGAATGTAGAATCCTCCTGTTTAACTGGCGAGAGGGGGAGGTTGCCGAAGTCACCAGAGACGAAGATGAACTTCTTGACCCAGTTATGATTTTTGTTGACGAGAACTTTAGCCTTAAGGTGGTTCCTAGAGAAGAACGCGACCCCATCCCTCTTAGCGTGGAAGTTGAAAAGTTTACGGAAGACGGGAAAGATGGATTCTGTTCGCTCCGACCGTAGGTAATAGGTGAATGCGACTAGTAGGGCTATGGAGTTGGGGTTGAGCTGCATGGGAACCATGCCGAAATAGCAGAGGGCTTGGCGGATCTTGACCAAATGGGGAGGCGAAGCCCCACATCAAAGTGCTCGGTAGAAATGGCGAGTTCGTAGGGCGAGAAGTGGTTTATCGATTCATCCCTCCCCGGATGTTGCGCTGTGAAACCCTGCGTAACGTAGAGGTTCATGAGAGAATGATACTCCTCTTTGGACAGGTTGCAGTTCATGAATGGTTAATCTGCGAATGCAGCCGCACACGTAGTTTGCCCTTTGGTATCCCCTGTCATCTCGCTAGAAAGAAAAAAGAAAGAAAGGAGGCGAGTGCAATAGAAAGGAAGATGAGTGATTTGGAGGCTATTGAATGTGATAGTTAACGTGGTAGGTGACGGCCTATTTATATAAATTTTTGGCGGGAAAGGGCACAAGCATGAAAAAGTGTGGATAGCATATTTGTTAGATCTCGCCTCAGATCCTTTCTTGGACCATGGCGAGATCTCGCACTCCCTTACTCGCGCTATTGTTCTAGGCATAAATGACAGTAAAAGTAGAAAATATATGCGAGAACAGGAATAATAAACGGCGAAAAAGTATAACGAGATAAAATAAAGAATACAGTCACAATACATCAACCATACTCGACATAATAGCTGACAGTCATTATTATACAAATCAAATAAAATTAAACTAGAGTGGGAAGGCGAGTGCTGGTAGGCCCGCTAGGGGCCATTACTACCGTCCTTGTCCTCTCCTTCCCGCCCCAGGCATTGCGCGAGCATAATGGAGGGAGCGAATGGTTTGAAGTTCCGTCTAAGTAAGGTGTAGTTGATCCTCAGTTCTCGCGATGTGGATGTCGGGGTAGTTAGTCCCGTCGCTGGCTTCTCTCCCCCACCCCCCAGATTGGCGATCAGTTACATATTGTTGTTTTCTAACCTTAGAAGTTGCTCCTTGGCAGACTCCTGGTTCTCCTGCACCCGGTTGGCCATCTCGCGCAGCAGTAGAGAATGCTTCCGAATTATCTTGGCCAGCTGCCGCTTCATCCCCTTGGCGTCTTTCGGGTCACCAAAGCACTCGCCAATCGAACCCGGAGATGGGAGAGGCGAGATATCCTCCTCATCAATATCAACATCGGTGGACGAGATCTCACGGAAGCCTACGTTAAATAGTATTAGGTGTGTCTGGTTCTCACACCTTTTGTGAAAAGCGAGTAAGGTTTGTTACCTGGTCCGGTACTCGCATTCTTGTCAAAATGTTGGCGAGAAGTGTCGGGCCGCCCTTCGAAGGGAGTTATGAATGTTATGTTTCCTTTCCCAAGCCTGGGGTAAAAGGTTTTTGGTTCAGCAGCGGAAGTGTTGACCTGCGGAGGAAGGTTGGGTATAGTATCCACTGGAGGCGGAAGGCTCAAGGCGGGATCTATAGGCATTTGGCGAGCAAGGGATCTCGGCGTTGGAACTCTTAATCCCGTAGCTCCAAAAGGGGGAGCTGCAAAGAAATGGCGGGTGAGCTAGATGGTGAAAGTCTAGAAACCAGAAGAAGGCTTACATTTCTCTCGCATGGGAACATCCGGTCGGAAAGGAGAGGTTATCGGGGGCTTTCTTGCCATTCTTGGTCTCGAGTGAGTGTGGTTCAGCAATCGCTTCCCCAGCTCCTTTTCCTTCGACAAAATCTATTGGCAGAGCATTAACATCTATTTTTACTAAAGCGAGGAGTATAAAGAGAGTACGAATATTGGAGGAATCCCAGAGTGGGAAGAATCATGTGAGACTGACTTATCTCCGATCAGGTTGCGTTTGACCAATTTAGCT
This sequence comes from Platanthera zijinensis, assembly GCA_039513925.1. Taxonomy (NCBI): domain Eukaryota; kingdom Viridiplantae; phylum Streptophyta; class Magnoliopsida; order Asparagales; family Orchidaceae; genus Platanthera; species Platanthera zijinensis. The sequence continues at coordinate 187,405,385 of CM077080.1, read as the reverse complement.
TTATTCATCTTCGGGGTCGAACCGGAGACTGTGCGCGTAAGACAGGGGCGAATGAGCCCATTGAGGCTTGGTCCTTAGCATGGATACCGTTGAGGCGATCTAGAGCTTCCTTCGAGAGTGACATTGTAGTGGAGGCAAGAACCGGGAAAGTTTAGAAGGGTAAGAAATCCTCTGCCCCATTAAGAATATTTATAGAGTCATGGAGGGGCCCACCAAAGATTATCTTCCAAGACCGTAAGCACTCAGCGAATACTTGGGGTTGAATGATTCTTTCCGAGCTTTTGTGAAAGCTTGAAAAGAGCGGGGAATGTGTAAAACCCCGTATTCACTGAGCAGGCCCTCTCAAGCAAGTTCAGGGCATTGAAGGATGTTTGGGCCAAAGAATATAAGGTTGGTGAGTGAGGAAGGCTGGCCCGCATTCGCCCAGCGCCCAAAGGGGGGATTCACAAAGATTCAAAAAGTTAGAAGAGGCGGGTAGATCATTAGGCGAGTGAAATCTTCATCGAGCACTCGCCAAGGCCTCGCGCTTTAACACACATATAAAGTTCTTGCCAAGTGTGTTGAATGGTTTCCAGGTGGGCAATCACTCTTCATAGAATCCTAAGGAGGCAAGGGCATTGTTCTCCCAACATTCGCCCCTTCATGCGAATGGTGCCTTCGTGTACCACTCGCGCAAGCCAGCTCCTTGGCGTCGAGTGGAGCTTAGCCTCTCAACTCTTGTAGCTCCTTGGCGTCGAGTGGAGCTTAGCCACTCAACTATTTCAGATCCTTGGCGTCGAGTGGAGCTTAGCCTCTAAGTGCTTTCATCTCCTTGGCGTTGAGTGGAGCTTAGCCTATCAGCGCTTTCAGCTCCTTGGCGTCGAGTGCAGCTTAGCCTCTCAGCGCTTTTTTGTTCCTTCAAATTGAGTAGTGTGAGACCCTTATGGAATCATTCAAAGTTGAGTGCCGCAGAGGTGAGTTCCTTGCTTCTCTGGAACTCACCCATTTAGGCAAGTGGTGCTCTCATGGACCATAGCCTTTGATGGTTAAAACGATGGCTCTTTTATTAATGAAATGAAAGTGGAGGTGAATTTATTTTATAAAAAAGAAGAGTGTTTTATTTTATTAGAAACTGAGTTCTAACGAAAGGGAGGCAACTTCACCTATCGCGTGTAGTACATGATATTCCCGTATAGAGGAATATCGGGGTCGTATTGTTCTCGGGGCCGGCTTAGCTATTTCTACTCTTTCCCTGAAATACCTTTTATTTTACCGATAGTATTTTTTGTTTATAAAAATGAAAATGGCAAAGAAATATAAAAAGTGCATAATAATAAAAGCATAATAATAAAAGCAGGAAATAAATGCGGGAAGCCAATGAAAAACTCAGCGCGATGATACAAAAAGAGAAATTGTACTAAAATAACTTTTAATAAAAAGAGATCCTAAATTTCAAATTAATTAAGGCGGAGACTCGGCCGTGGAGGTTCCACAAAAATGAGCACACCTATCTCTACGTAATATCGCTCACCTGAACGCTAAGACTATTCGACCGATCGCTAGACCGACGAAGGATTCCTCTTAACGCCCGCATTACGCTAAGAACCCCGCTATTGGGTGGGAAAACCAATCCGATAGAGTCACGCGCCTCCTCTCTCGAGGGTTAGCGCAGAACTCTCTTTACCTAAGGGTGATCGGTCCATACGCACGGCCTCTTGGCGTTGCGTATGGATAATGAAAATAGACCCCGCACATCGATTTGCTGTCCTACGCGTCGTTAACCCAGGGCAAACCTTAAGAAATTTAATTAAACTGAAAAACAGGACCTTCACTTATTTAAAGCAACTTTATCTGTCCCAAAGCTCTTCAATATTGAGGGCTAAGGGAGGTAAGCCACTAATCGGAATGGGGGCACTAAAGCTAGAAAGCTGAATATGAAAGCAGTAAAGAAAGCAGGAAAATGAAAGCAGTAAATTGCGAGTCCTTCTCAAATAAGTAGGGCTGAAGAAAGCAGTAAATGTGAATCCCGGCTCAAATGAGTGGGCGGGGGTAAATTTATCTCATACACGCACGCACTCTACTTGAAATTAAAGCACACACACGCACTATACATAAATGAAAACACACACACGCAAACAAAGTTTTCTTACTCAAGTGAGTAGGAGAAAACGAAAGCAATAAAAGACAAGTCCAACTCAAATGAGTAGGCGGAAAATGAAAGCAGGGCTCCATTTAACTCTTAATGAGTAGGCGGAAATAAATGCACACACGTACGAACTCTACTTAAATAAAAGAAAGCTATAAAACTAACTCATACACGCACACACACTTGCAAAAATAAGAAAAGCAAAGTTGCAGGAAAATTAAAACAACTGCATTTCTACCGCTAGAATGCGGTAGAAATGCATAAAAAGAGAAAATAAAAATTAACCGAGCGAAAAGGTTTTGCAAATAAACACAAAATGAAAGTGCTCGAAAAATTGAAATGACTATATTTTCATTCTTAAGTTTTTATAAAACCTCCAAAAAAGTGAAAATAAAACTAAAAAAGAACGAAAAGTTTTACATTCTTAAGAGCCTTAGTTAAAGAAAATTTAAAATAACACTTTTTAGGTGTTTTATAAAGTCTTAAGAATGAAAATAGGATAAAAAGGAAAATCTAAAGCTAAAAAGGGCGGAAAATGAAAATAAAACGGACATTACAACGGCTAAATATGCCGTAAAAATCCTAAATCTAACTAAGTTATGAAAGTATTAAAAGATAAAACATAAAAAGAACAAAAAACGGGGAACGAAAAATTGTAAAGAAAAGGGCGCTTAATTGAATTCCAAACCATATGAAGAGAGAAAAATAAGCTCACATTTTATTTATAACAAAAGCTATTACAAAGAAGTTAAAACAAACACCCTAATACAAACTAAGAGAGAGAGAGGGGGATAAAATTCCCTTACATAGCATTTGGATCCATTTGGGCAGCACCTCACCTAAGAAAAGTCGTCAAAAAATTGGACAAGAATTGCTTACAAAAAGCTTTTATTTATAGACAAAAATTTGGGCTTGACACGCCCTAAGTCACGGGCGTGACAGGGGGCGTGTCAGTCAGATTCGTGTTTGACTTGGCTTCTGCGGCTGGCTGGCTTTGTTCTGGAAGGATCGGGAAGTGACACGTGTCGGTCACGGGCATGACAGGCATGGTCACGGGCGTGACGGAGGGCGTGTCAAGCAGTGGTCGACGATCTTCAAGCGCCAGTCGACGATCTGTAGGCTTCTAGAAGTGACACATGGCGGTCACGGGCATGACAGGCTTGGTCACGGGCATGTCTATGTGCGTGACTTGGACAACTGGCAGTCCTGATGTCGGCAGCATTTAGTGTTGAAAGGCGTTGAGTGTCGACATCGAAAGGGCGTGATGGGTCTTGGACATGGGCGTGATAGGGGCGTGTCTGGACGGCGTTGAGTGTTGAACAGTGAAATCGTTGAGTGTCGACTGGCGGAAGGCGTTGAGTGCTTGTCACCGGCGTGTCTTGCATGGTCACGGGCGTGATAGGTCAAAATTTAAGTTTTTCTGAAAAATTTCAGAAAACAAAAGTAAATTAAGTTAGTATAAAATTTACAAAAAAGAAGCATTTTATTAAAAAAAATAAACTAAAAAAGACAAAAATAAACAAAAATGACTTAAATAAAATACAAAAATATTGGTATATTTATAACTCATCAAATACCCTCATACTTAAGCTTTTGCTATTCCAGAGCAAAAGTTGGAGATGAACCTATAAGGAATAAAAAAGAATCCTAAATTTAACTAACGCTTAAGCTAATTGTAAGAAAGATTGAAATGAATTTCCGGGGTTTCGGAATTAAATCATAAAGTATGAAAGTGTTATAAATAGAAGACCTGTTTCAAAAAATACTTCTAAATGAAAAAAAAGAAAGCTTAAATTATTTTTGTTAGTTTAACAAAAATGGATCGGAATTATAGAAAAAACTTTAGCTGAAAAGAAATTAATAGGAAATAATTCAATTTAAAAATTATGCTCTCAAAAAAATTTAGATTAATTCTAGAATCAAAAAATAGGATAAGTGGTTTGGCGGTTATGAAGAGGGCTTTGATTTTTGAGGCGAGGAAATTTTTTCTCGAACCTCCACATATATTTTTTTGAATAATTAGGAAAATGAAATCTTATTTTCCAAACATTTTTTTTTCTTTTATTCTTCATAAATAAAAATAAACCCAATGCATATGTATAGGAGTAATGAATTTTATCCTCTTACTCATAACATGTAATCTTTTTAATTATTGGGTTCCTATGTTTATGGGATGAAATCTTATCCCCATTGACATAAGATCTTTTAAAGATGAGTGGAGAATCATACCAATTGAGGCATGAAAAAAAAAGTGGAAGAGATTTTTTTCTAAAAGAAAACTAGAGTTTAATAAAAAAATTTGAGAGCAACCTCTTTAATTTGAACGTTCCTACGTTTCTAAAAGCATAAGTAGAAATAATATAAAATCCATAAATGTTATTTTCTAACATAAAAACATGCTTTATTTCAAAAAAATAAGAAGTGAAAATGAGAAACATAAGTTCCCTATAATAAGAAGAAGACATAAAAAAATTTTTAAAATCTTAACCCCAGAAATCTAAGTCTATCGAGCAACAATTAGTAAACGAATAGTAAATAAAGAATTAATTAAAATTCCCTTATAAATAAACTCGAAACGATTATTTTGGAGAGCAAAGAGGTTAAGAAATGAGGTATTCGAATTATTTAATTCAAAAATAATTTTTTTTTAATTTTTATGAGTTTTTCTAATTTATTTCATATTTTGGGGTTATTTTCATTTTTTTGGTATTTTTTAAAGGTTATGCAAATTTTTTTTATTATTATTTTTGGAAATATTTACAAGAAGAGAGAGAATTTTTTTTAAAGATAGGAAAGAGAAGGGGAAGAGACTAGAATATTTACAATATATTTACAAAGTAAAAAAAGGATCGCCCGCGAACAGACTCTTATTTGTGGTTGGTTCGATGAGTCAAACGTCGCGGAGCAATGTTTCATTTTTTTTGAAAATTATTTTTTATTTATTTATTTATTATTATTAAAGCATGAAAATATTTTTTTAAAAAGTTTTAAATTTTTGCAAAATTTTTTTGGAATTTTTTTTATTAAGTGCAGGAAATAAAAGGGTAGAAAATAGGAAACACCCCCATACTTAAATCCAACATTATCCTCAATGTTGCACTAAGTATGAGGAACAATATATCTTTATACTATAAGCAAACTCCAAAACAGCCATGGTGTAACTTTCGTCTTCCCAAAAAACCCTCCAACCATGGTGTAACATTCACTTACCCAAAATATCCCTTCACATCTACTTTTTTATTTCAAAAGATTTGATTTTTGAGCCATTTCTACTTTGCTGCCAATATATCCCGCTCAAATTTACGAAGAGACGCGACAATAAAATCGGAATGCTGGACGCGCCAATATGTCCCGCGACAAATATACCCCCCCCCCCCCCCGCGACATTTGTCCCCCCGCGACAAATGTCCCCCCCCCCCCCCCCCCCCCGCGACATTTGCCCCCCCCCCCCCGATAAATGTCGCCCCCACGACAAATGTTTCCCGCACGGGGTCCCCCGTGCACGACTGCTTGTATATATAAAAAAACTAAGCAATTATGTACAAAAAGTAAAAACAGGGGTTTAGAAATCTTCCCTAAAACACGTTCGGGGAAGCCCGTTAAGTATAGCCCTGCAGAAGTTTAGTAAAAGCAGAAAAAAGAATAAAATAGAAAAAAAATTAAAAAAAATATAAATTTTGCGAAAATGTGCGGGTGATAGGGGGCGCGAGTGAGTGTGACTCGTAAGCTAACGTCTTAGCTAAGAGCGTGACCGATATGCGATCCCCTAGCGCTCACAATAGTAAAGCGCACCCATACGACAAAATAAATATATAATTAATTAATTTTTTGTTATATATATATATTTTTTTTTGAATTTTTTTTTAGATTTTTAAGTTTATGTTTTTAGTTTTTTTTTTTTTTTTTTTGAAAATAAAAAATAAAATGAAAATAAGTTAAAGGCAAAATAAAATAAAATTAAAAATATATATGAAAAATATATTTATATATATTTTTTTTGTTGAATTTTTTATTTTAGATTAAAATAAAAATTTTATCATCATTTTTTTTATTTTTTATTTTTAAGTTTTTAATTTTTTTTTTTTTAGTTTTTTAAGTTTTTAAGGTTTTAGTTTTTTTTTTAAGTTTTTGATGTTTTAGATTTTTAAGTTTTATAGTTTTTTTTATTATTATTTACTTTTTAAAGTTATTATTATTATTATTATTAATATGATTTTTTTTTTGTTGGCCAAATTTTTTGTATAGAAATAAAAGGTAAACTTAATAGGGTTCAGGAATTCAAAATAGTAAGTCGAAATTTCTCCCCAGTAACGGCGCCAAAAACTTGATTGTTAAAACAACGGCTCTTTTATTAATGAAATGAAAGTGGAGGTGAATTTATTTTATAAAAAAGAAGAGCGTTTTATTTTATTAGAAACTGAGTTTTAACGAAAGGGAGGCAAGTGCACCTATCGCGTGTAGTACAGGATATTCCCGTGTGGAGGAATATCGGGGTCGTATTGTTCTCGGGGCCGTCTTAGCTATTTCTACTCTTTCCCTGAAATACCTTTTATTTTACTGATAATATTTTAGTTTGTTTAAAAAGAAGATGACCTAAAAATATAAAAAATGCATAATAATAATAAAGCATAATAATAAAAAGCATGTAATAAATGCAGCAGGAAATAAATGAAGCAGGAAATAAAGCGCAGAAAACCGATGAAGAACTCAGCGCGACGATATCAAAAAGAGAATTGAACTAAAATAACTTTTAATAAAAAGAGATCCTAAATTTCAAATTAATTAAGGCAGAGACTTGGCCGTGGAGGTTACACAAAAATGAGCACACCTATCTCTAGGTAATATCGCTCACCTGAACGCTAAGACTATTCAACCAATCGCTAGACCGACGAAGGATTCCTCTTAACTCCCGCATTACGCTAAGAACCCCGCTATTGGGTGGGGAACACAATCCGGTAGAGTCACGCGCCTCCTCTCTCGAGGGTTAGCACGGAGCTCTCTTTACCCAAGGGTGATCGGTCCATACGCACGGCCTCTCGACGTTGCGTATGGATAACGAAAATACACCCCGCACATCGATTTGCGGTCCTACGCGTCGTTAACCCGGGGCAAACCTTTAAAAATTTAATTAAACTGAAAAACAGGACCTTCAATTATTTAAAGCAACTTTATCTGTCCCGATGCTCTTCGATATTGAGGGCTAAGGGCGGTTAGCCACACATCGGAATGGGGGCACTTAAACTAGAAAGCTAAAAATGAAACCAGTAAAGAAAGCGGGAAAATGAAAGCAGTAAATAAAGCAGTAAATTGCGAGTCCTACTCAAACGAGTAGGGCTGAAGAAAGCAGTAAATGCGAATCGCGGCTCAAATGAGTGGGCGGGGGTAAATTTATCTCATACAGGCATGCACTCTACTTGAAATTAAATCTCACACACGCACTCTACATAAATGAAAACACACGCACGCAGACAAAGTTTTCTTACTCAAGTGAGTAGGAGAAAACGAAAGCAATAAAAGACAAGTCCCACTAAAACGAGTAGGCGGGAAATGAAAGCAGGGCGTCATTTAACTCTTAACGACTAGGCGAAAATAAATGCACACACGCACGCACTCTACTTAAATAAAAGAAAGCTATAAAACTAACTCATACACGCACACACACTTGCAAAAATAAGAAAAGCAAAGTTGCAGGAAAATTAAAACAACTGCATTTCTACCGCTAGAAAGCGGTCGAAATGCATAAAAATAGAAAATAAAAAGTAACCGAGCGAAAAGTTTTTGCAAATAAACGCAAAATAAAAGTGCTCGAAAAATTGAAACGACTATATTTTCATTCTTAAGTTTTTATAAAACCTCCAAAAAAATAAGAATAAAACTAAAAAAACGAAAAGTTTTACATTCCTAAGAGCCTAAGTTAAAGAAAATTGAAAATAACACTTTTTAGTTGTTTTTATAAAGTCTTAAGAATGAAAATAGGATAAAAAAGAAAAGTTAAAGATAAATAGGGCGGAAAATGGAAATAAAACGGACATTACAACGGCTAGAAATGCCATAAAATTCCTAAATCTAACTAAGTTATGAAAGTTTTAAAAGATAAAACATTAAAAGAACAAAAAAAGGGGAACGAAAAATTGCAAAAAGAAGGGCGCTTAATTGAATTCCAAACCATATGAAGAGAGAAAAACAAGCTAACATTTTATTTATAACAAAAGCTATTACAAAGAAGTTAAAACAAACACCCTAATACATACTAAGAGAGAGAGAGAGGGGGATAAAATTCCCTTACATAGCATTTGGATTCATTTGGGCAGCACCTCCCCTAAGCAAAGTCGTCAAAAAATTGGACAAGAAATGCTTACAGAAAGCTTTTATTTATAGACAAAAATTCGGGCTTGACACGCCCTAGGTCATGGGCGTGAAAGGGGGCATGTCAGTCAGATTCGTGTTTGACTTGGTTTCTGCGGCTGGCTGGCTTCGTTCTGGAAGGATCGGGAAGTGACACGTGTCGGTCACGGGCGTGACAGGCATGGTCAAGGGCGTGACGGAGGGCGTGTCAAGCAGTGGTCGACGATCTTCAAGTGCCAGTCGACGATCTGTAGGCTTCTGGAAGTGACACGTGGCGGTCACGGGCGTGACAGGCTTGGTCACGGGCATGTCTGGGGGCATGACTTGGACAGCTGGCAGTCCTTATGTTAGCAGCGTTGAGTGTTGAAAGGCGTTGAGTGTCGACATCGACACGGGCGTGACGGGTCTTGGACACGGGCGTGACAAGGGTGTATCATGACGGCGTTGAGTGTTGAATAGTGAAATCGTTGAGCGTTGACTGGCGGAAGGTGTTGAGTGCCTGTCACGGGCGTGTCTGGCATGGTCACGGGCATGACAGTTCAAAAATTATGTTTTTCTGAAAAATTTCAGCAAACAAAAATAAATTAAGTTAGTATAAAATTTACCAAAAAGAAGCATTTTATTAAAGAAAATAACTAAAAAGGACAAAAATAAACAAAAATGACTTAAATTAAATACAAAAATATAGGTATATTTACAACTCGCCAGCCTTCTAGAACAGCAGAGTTTGGCTATTGGCAGACTACCTTGGACTGCACATAGCCATATAGAATAGCGGAGCCTCGCTATTTGCAGGCCAGACTTAAAAAACTATAAATAGAACTAAGGGGGTACCTCGGAAGGAATGCTTACAGGTGCCTTGGTATTTTTGCTCTTTCTGAGGTATCCTTAGCTCGACACTTGGCTAAGGAGGGAAAGCGCTCTAAGATCTTCTGGGTGTTTGTTGGGACCTCCGTGCTGGAGTCTTGGGTCCATTTCTTGTTCTAAGTCTCTAGTTGTTTGAGTTTGTGAGGGAGAAGTGAGTGTGCGATCACCCCTTCCCCAAGGGTTCGAACTCCATAAGAAGCCTACGTTAAATAGTATTAGGTGTGCATGGTTCTCACACCTTTTGTGAAAAGCGAGTAAGGTTCGTTACCTGGTCGAGCACCCCTGTTAAAAGGTCAGCGAGAAGTGTCAGGCTGCCCTTTAAAGGGAGTGGTGAATGTTATGTTTCCTTTCCCAAGCCCGGGGTGAAAGGATTTTGGTTCAGCAGCGGAAGTGTTGACATGTTAAGAAAGGTTGTGTATAGTATCCACTGGAGGCGGAAGGCTCAAGGAGGGATCTACAGGCGTTTGGCAAGCAGGGGATCTCGGCATTGGAACTCTTAATCCCGTAGCTCCAAAAGTGGGAGCATAGAAGAAAAGGCGGCTGAGCTAGATGGTGAAAGGATAGAAGTCAGAAGAAGGCTTACATTTATCTCACAGGGGAACATCTGGTCGAAGCGAAGAGGTGATCTCGGGGGACGTCTCGCCATTCCTGGTCCCGAGCAAGTGCGTTTCAGCACTCGCTTCCCAACTCCTTTTTCCTTCGGCAGAATCTGCTGGCAGGGCATCAACATCTGTTTTTACAAAAATTAGGAGTGTAAAGCGAGTAAGAATACCGGAGGAATCCCTGATTGGGAAGGATCCTGTGAGACTGACTCATCTCCGGTCAGGTCGCGTCTAACCACTTTGGGTTTCTTCATCTTTGGGGTTGATCCGGAGCATTTGCACGAAAGCCATGGGGAAAATGAGCCCATCGAGGCTTTTTCCTTAGCACTGACAACATTGAGGCGATCTAGAGATTCCTTCGAGAGCGACATTGTAGTGGAGGCGAGAATTGGGAGAGTTAAGAAGTGCAAGAAAGCCTCTGCCCCCATTAAGAATATATATAGAGTCATGGAGGGTCCCACCAAAGATTCTCTTCTAGGACAGTAAGCACTCAGCAAATACATGGGGTTGGATGATTCTTTCCATGCTTTTGCGAAAGCACACAAAGAGAGGGGATTGTGTACAACCCCGTATTTACTGAGTATACCCTCTTAAGCAGGTTCAGGGCATTGAAGGACGTTCAGGTTCAAGAATATAAGGTTAGCGAGTGAGGAAGGCTCTCCCGCACTCGCCCAGTGCCCAAAAATGGGGCATTCGCATAGATTCAAAAAGGTAAAAGAGGCTGGTAGATCATCAGGCGAGTGCAATCTTCACCGAGCATACACCAGGACCTCGTGCTTTAATGCACATGTTAAGTTCTCGCCAAGTCTGGCGAATGGTTTCCAGGTGGGCATTCGCTCTTCAAATAATCCTGAGGAGGCGAGTTCATTATTCTTCCAGCATTCTACCCTTCGCACAAATGGTGCCTTCATGGAACACTCATGCAAGCTAGCTCCTTGGCATCGATTGGAGCTTAGCCTCTCAACGCTTCCAGCTCCTTGACGTCGAGTAGAGCTTAGCCTCTCAATGCTTTCAGCTCCTTGGTGTCTAGTGGAGCTTAGACTCTCAGCTCTTTTAGCTCCTTGGAGTCGAGTGGAGCTTAGCCTCTTAGTGCTTTTAGCTCCTTGGCGTCGAGTGGAGCTTAGCCTCTTAGAGCTTTTTTGTTCCTTGGCATTGAGTAGTGCGAGACCCTTTCGGAACCTTTTAAAGTGAAGTGCCGAGGAGGCAAGTGCCTAGCTTCTTCGACACTCGCCACTTTGGGCGAGTGGTGCCCTCATGTACCACTCGCCCAGTGGGGTCCAGAGGTAAAATTACCTGGATACCCTTGCAGGGTTGCATATAGCCTTCCAGAATAGCTGTATTTGGTTGTTGGCAGACCACCTTTGACTATACATAGCCGTTTAGAACAGCGGAGCCTCGCTATATGTAGTCTAGACTTAAAAAACTATAAATATACCCAAGGGGGTACCTCAAAAGGCAAGCTTGCTGGTGGCCTGGACTTCTTGCGCTTTCTATAGTATCCTTAGCTCAGCACTTGGCTAAGGAGGGGAAGCGCTCTAAGATTTTCCGGTTGTGTTGTGGGACCTCCGTGCTGGAGCCTTGGGTCCATTTCTTATTCTAAGTCTCTAGCTTTTTCAGTTTTTGAGGGAGAAGTAAGTGTGCGATCACCCCTTCCCCAAGGGTTCGAACTCCACAAGATGTCGGTTTTAATTTTCAACAATGACCATTTCCTAGCAAGGGAATAGGCATTGGAGGAGCAACCTGCCAGTGAGGAACTAGGGAGAAGAGATTCCCCTTTACTGTAATCTGCATCGAGCAGAGGGAGATAGTGAAAGTGAGATCTATCCTTGAGATTTGAGAAAACACACAGCAAGAATAATAAAGAAAAGAAATAAAGGCAAGCCAGACGACACAAGAATTTTATAGTGGTTCCCCTAAACTTGGGTAGTCCACTCTTCTACAACCCTAGGTAGGAATCCACTGCAGGAAGAGTTGATCAGTGTCCTGGGCACCAATGAGTTTTTGATAAGGTGCTCAAAAACCAAAGTGGATTTTTTGATCAGGTGTCTTGCCACCACTGAGTTTTGACAAGGTCTTAGAAACCAAGCAGAACTTTTGAAGGGAGTTCAAGAACCCTTTGTACAGTGGGGAAGGGAGAGTTGATGTTGTCTTCTTGTTCAACAATCAAAGAGAAGCACAAGTGGATTTTGATGATGTTGTCAAAGCTCCCCCTGAGATTAGCAGTAGGTTCAGGAGTGGAAGCTTTGCAAAGGGTGATAGGTCTTCAATGTATGACTGCTCCAGCAAATGATGATTTCAGCAAAGACTGAAATGTGAGTTGTCTTGGAGTGTGAATGATGAAGCCTTGATGATGTTGATCTTCCAGTAAGCCTTCAGTCTGATGTAGAGTAGTTTTTGGCTTCCTGGAACAGTAGATCTTAGAAGAGCACTGGCTGTACAGGTGATGTTGAGTTCTTCCTGGAACTCTCATTACTGAATCCCTTTCTATTTTATTTTCTTCTCTTCTCTATTCTATTTTCACTACTTTCTTCTCTTTTTGTTCCTCTGTATCTCTGTGTATATATTCTGATAGGAGGCCAACGGTCATTTGAATTCTTGCATTTATTACTGTTGTCTCTTAGTTACTCCAACGGCTATAATCTCCATAAATGCATTCTTGTAACTGTCATATAATAAAGTTGTGTTGGAATATGAACAGCTCAGTTTGATTGGACCAAGGTTATCCTGAAAATCTGCCTGGGAACTTGCGTTCAGAGTGATGGCAGAAATCGTCGATCTCAACAAGATGATCATCGATCTGAGCTCAACTATCATCGATCTGAGCTCAGAGATTTTGGAGCTGGTCTGGGACAAAAAACGTCGATCTGAGCTCAGAGATCGTCGAACAGAGTTCGATGCCTCGTGGACCTGAGCTCAGAGATCGTCGATCTAAGCCCGACGCCTGAGCTCATCTCGTCGATCTGAGCTCGATGCCAAGGTTGAGTTCTTAATTCTTCTCTTGACTGTTTTCTCTTGGCTGATTTCTTCAATTTCTGAGAGCCTCTGACTTAGCACATCATATGACCCTTAGCTATACATAATGGGTCACACTAATAGTCCTAAATACATAGTGATCCTTACCCAAATCCAAACTAGGGTGTTCCAACAATCTCCCCCTATTTTGGTTAGGATTACTATTTATATGAAAATATTACAATAAATACTACAAAGCATAAAAAAGAAAAGCTTTGCTTGCTGTCTTCTGTTATTGTTAAAAACTGACTGCTGCTGTTAAAACTGACTGTTGCTGCTGGATTTACAATCTCCCCCTATGTTGATGCAGTAACTGTGATTGGAGGAGGCTGGGATGACTTTGAAAAATGGATTTTGATTGAGTCATCCAGCAAACTCTTATAGATGGTACCTGCAGAAGGCTATGGTATAGATTGCTCTCTCCTTGAAAAAGATATGTTAGCAGAAAAATGATATTTGTCCTGCAAATTGTATTAGGGTTCTGATCTGAAAAACAAAGTCTGATATCTTCCTTCCTATAGAATTTCTTTTCATCAGAAGAGATTTAAACTCAGTGCAATGATCACTGTTGTCTAATGAACCTAGAGTAGAGGACTCAATCTAGATGAATTTAGAAAATGATCTATAAGAAATATAAAGTTATCTGACAGAGAATTCTCATACAGAAATCCTAACATTACTTTGAACAGGATATCAAAAAGATAGAAGCATCCCTAAGAAAAGATATTTCCTAATAAATTTGTTCCAAATAGGAAAAGGATTTGAAAATATTTTAATTAGTTTATCCTTATAATTATAAATCAAATTTATGAAAAAACAGACTGAGTTCGACGATTTTATATAGGATCGTCTATCTGAGTTCGACGGTCTGAACTCATTTTTTCGATTAAAATGTTTCTTCTTTCTTTGAATATATTCTGAAAACATTCCTCTAAGAAGTTTTGTTTCCACCTCAGGTTTTATTGAATCTTGGCAGCAAAATTGAAGTTCTAAGTTAACTGAACTGAAAACAAAGTTAGATAATATCTGATCCTCTTCAGGTTTTGATTTTCCTTCGGTTTGTTGAGCCCCTAAATTGTTGCAGGAAGTATTGATGGCCATTAAGCAGAATTTTTTGGCCCTTGCTTTCTCCTCTTCATCTTCAAATGATGATTCATCATCTAATACATCCCAAATAACATCTAAGGATACTGATTCTCCTCCTTCAAATAAGATGTTGTGGCTTCTTTCTGTTATTCCATCCACTGGTTCAGAAGCCATTTGATGAAGAGAATCCCATATCTCATTAGCTGTTTAGCATTTAACAACTTCCTGGAACAAGTCATAAGATAATGACTGTGCTAGGATATTCATGGCTCTGGCATCAGCTAGACTGGCCCTTTTAGTTGTTGCTGAGGTTGGGAGACCTGTCATAATGGCATAAAATATTTCTTCATCAATATTTTTCATAAATGACTTAATTCTTGTCTTCCAAAGTGCAAATTTGTTTATGTTGCACTTAGGAGGTCTGGTGCTAGAATATTCCATATTCTTGCTATGTGAAAAAAAAAATTTAATCTAACTAGGATGGATAAAAAGAGAGATCTTTTGGTTCAGGTGTTAGCCTGTATAAGCAACCAACCTAGTGATGGTTTAGTTGTTATATAACCAACCTCCCTCTGATACCAATTGAAAGTGAGATCTATCCTAGAGATTTGAGCAAACACACAGCAAGAATAATAAAGAAAAGAAATAAAGGCAAACCAGACGACACAAGAATTTTATAGTGGTTCCCCTAAACTTGGGTAGTCCACTCTTCTACAAACCTAGGAAGGCCACTACAGGAAGAGTTGATCATGTGTCCTAGGCACCAATGACCTTTTGATAAGGTGCTCAAAAACCAAACTGGATTTTTTGATCAGGTGTCTTGCCACCACTGAGTTTTGATAAGGTTTCAGAAACCAAGCAGAACTTTTGAAGGGAGTTCAAGAACCCTTTGTACAGTGGGGAAGGGAGAGTTGATGTTGTCTTCTCTGTTCAACAATCAAAGAGAAGCACTAGTGGATTTTATGATGTTGTCAAAGCTCCCCCTGAGATTAGTAGGTTCAGGAGTGGAAGATTTGCAAAGGGTGATAGGTCTTCAATGTATGACTGCTCTAGCAAATGATGATTTCAGCAGAGGCTGAAATGTGAGTTGTCTTGGAGTGTGAATGATGAAGCCTTGATGATGTTGATCTTCCAGTAAGCCTTTAGACTGATATAGAGTAGTTGTTTCTTCAGGCTTCCTGGAACAGTAGATCTGAGAAGAGCACTGGATGTACAGGTGATGTTGAGTTCTTCCTGGAACTCTTATTACTGTATCTCTTTCTATTTTCTTTTCTTCTCTTCTCTGTTCTGTTTTCACTACTTTCTTCTCTTTTTGTTCCTCTGTATCTCTGTATATATATTCTGATAGGAGGCCAACGGTCATTTGAATTTTTGTATTTATTACTGCTATCTCTTAGTTACTCTAACGACTATAATCTCCATAAATTCATTCTTGTAACTGTCCTGTAATAAAGCTGTGTTGGAATATGAACAGCTCACTTTGATTGGACCAAGGTTATCCTGAAAATCTACCTGGGAACTTGCGTTCAGTGTGATGGCAGAAATCGTTGATCTCAACAAGATGATCTTCGATCTGAGCTCAACTATCGTCGATCTTAGCTCAGAGATATTGGAGCTGGTCTGGGACAAAAAACGTCGATCTAAGCTCGGAGATCGTCGAACGGAGTTCGACGCCTCGTGGACCTGAGCTCAGAGATCTTCGATCTTAGCTCGATGCCTTAGCTCATCTCATCGATCTGAGCTTGACGACAAGGTTGAATTCTTAATTCTTCTCTTGACTGTTTTCTCTTGGCTGATTTCTTCAATTTCTGAGAGCCTATGACTTAGCACATCCTATGACCCTTCGCTATACATGATGGGTCAAACTAATAGTCCTAAATACATAGTGATCTTAACCCAAATCAAAACTAGGGTGTTCCAACAGATAGGACCTTGGCTTGACCAGAATTTTGGGAAGCAAGTATAAGGCTGGAAGAGGGAGCGGTTGAGATATAGAGCGAGTAAGGTCGGAGGCCCTGTAGGACCGGTTGTATTCCAATATCTAGGTAGGAGGAGGATTGAAGATCAGGTCAACCAAGGCACTCACGGGGATGTGGTCCAAGGAGAAAGAAGAGGACAAGTAGTAGTGAACTATGGAGGAGCCAGGCTAGGAGCTTCCCGCAAAGGAAGACTACAACAGATCTACCACAAGAGTGTCCCTTCCACCTCTTAGATGTTGTCGTCGTTGTAGGAGATTATCATTTATGAGGAGGATATGTTGGGGAATGAGAATCCTTTTCATGATGCCCTCATCATTCAAGCCTCCATCAAAGACTTCGACGTTGACCGAATACTGGTAGACAACGGTAGCTTGTTAAATGTCATCTTCAAAAGTACATTCGTCTGATTGCGAGTGGAGGTGTCTTGGATCCTTTCTACGAACGGACTCCTCTATAGCTTCTCCGAAGAGAAGGAGGTGAAAGGAGGTGCAGATCTTCTGGTAACACTTAGTGGTACCTCGATCAAATGTAGGTTCGTCATCATGGACGCGCCAAGCTATTATAGTGCAATCTTAAGAAAGACGCTCATCAACTACTTTAAGGAAGTCTTGTCTGCTTATCATCAATGCATGAAGTACAGCCGAGATGTTATCTAAGTGAGAATCAGAGGAGACCCAAAAGCTTCAAGGGAGTGTTATCTCAATTCCGTCAGTACTATCAATTGGATGGAGGATGTAGAGAGACTGGAGAAGATCTTTGAAGGAGAAGACATGCTAAGAGATGTAGAGAAGATGGAGGAAGTGGAGGTGATCTCCAAGGATAGAGAGCCTAGACAACTCATGATCGGATGATCCCTAGCACCGGAAGGGAAGGTGGAGATAGCGGCCTTTACACAAGAAAATGTAGACATCTTTGCCTGGAGCATTGCGGAGATGCCATGGATCAATGCAGAGGTTTCCTACAATCACCTCAACTTGGACTCGAAGGTCATGCCCGTCCATCAGAAGCAAAGAAGAGCGCAATCGCGCTAGCTGAGCCAATCAGGGAAGAAGTGAGGAAACTATTGGATGCATGTTTTATTTTTGAGATCCAGTATCCAGGCTAGGTCTCTAATATTATAAAGGTGAAGAAAGCTGGAGAGGGTTGGATACTTTGTATCGATTTTTATATGTTAAATAAAGCTTGCCCAAAGGATTCCTACCCTCTGCCTCGAATCGACGCGTTGGGTTATTCATCCATCGGGTTTCCTGTGACGAGTTTCTTTGATGTTTTTTCAAGGTACCACAAGATCTGGATGTATCCCCCAGACTGTTGTGATGTCTCCTTCATCACCAGTAATGGCTACTATAGATACAAGATGATGCCCTTTGGGCTAAGGAATGCAGGCGCAACATATAAAAGGATGATGGACCAAGTTTTCATGGAGCAAAAGGGGCGGAACCTGGAGGTGTATGTGGATGATCTCCTGGTCAAAAGCAGGAGCATCGCGGAACACACTAAGGATCTGGTGGAAACCTTCGTAATGCTTCGAAAGTTCAAGATGCAGATCATTCCGGCAAAATATGAATTCACAGCAGGAAGAGGGAAGTTCCTAGATCACCTCCTTATCCCGTAGGGGTGTAACCTAATCCTAAGAATGTAAAATTCATCCTAGAGATGGCATCCCCAAAGAATTAAAATGAAGTTCAGAGGTTGAAAGGAAGGCTAGCGGGTCTTAGTCGCTTCCTATCCAAGGCGGGGGAGAAGTGTTCTCCATTTTTCAAAATTCTCCAAGGCAATTAGCACTTCAAATGGATGTAGGAGTACGATGAGGATTTTTGAAAGCTTAAGCAGCAGCTAACCCAAGCTCCTCTCCTCCAAGGCCCTAAAGAAGATAAAGATATCCTCCTTTATCTCGGAGTGGGAGTGGAAGCAGTCAGCTTGGTGCTCTTCGGGGAAAAAGGAAGAGGCGGCTTCCTATCTGCTGCCTGAACCGATTTCTCACATAGGCCGAGATGACATACCCCATCTTGGAAAATTTAGCCTTCACCCTATTGATTTCAATGTTGATGCTCCGACCATATTTTCAGCTCACTCCATCAAGGTCATCTCTGATCATCCAATTCGAAGTATCTTGGATGGAGTGGAGCATTTGGGAAGGCTAGCAAAGTGGGCGGTGGAACTCAGTGAATTCGACATTTCTTTCTCACCAAGGGTAGCAATCAAGGCTCAAGTAGTAGCAGATTTCTTAGCTGACTTCTCGGCCGAGGCAGGAGTAGAGGAAGGCTCTTCTTGCCCCATCTCCTTGAATATTTTCATGGATAGAGATTCTAGCAAGAATTCAGTGGGAGTGGGTGTCGTGCTAGTAAGCCCACAAGGAAGAAGGATTGAGCAAGCTACCGAGATCCTCTTCCCCATCACGAACAACCTTGCAAAGTAGGAAGCCATCATAACAGGCTTACGTCTCTCCAAGGAGTTGGCAATTCAAGATGTTAAGGCCTTCACCGATTCAATTGTAGTCGTATCACAAATTAGGGGAGAGATGAAGTGTGTGACCCTATTCTTCAAAGATATCTAGTAAAGGTGAAGGGCTTGATTGGGAGCTTTAGATCTTTCTTTATCGAACATGTTCCATGGGAGGAGAACTCGGAAGAAATCCGCCTAGCCATATACAGCCCGAGGGCTTGTAGAAAAGTGATAGAGTACTTTTGACCGTCCATTGAGGAAGGTTAGATGATGGAGATTGAATAATGAGCTTCTTGCAAAGATCCGTTTGTCATCTTTCTATCAACTACTTGTCGTCCTACTTGCAATGGTGACCAAAGGATGTTTTGATACAAGGAAACCTACTATCTGCTGCACAAAGGAGAGCTATATCGCTAGACCATCTAAGGCCCTCTGGCCAGATGCATGTCAGAGACTGAGGTTCCTTGGGTACTCAGAGAGATTCATTTAGGAGAGTGTGGCAGAAACTTTAGGACTCGTACTCTAGACAAAAAAATACTCAGGTATGGTTACTTCTTGCCAATGATTTGGTAGGATATGGAAGCCTTCTCAAAGAAGTGTCTAGAGTGTAAACTCATAGCTTCCTTGTAGTTATAGCCAGCCCACCATCTTCGCTCGATCACCGTCCCTTGGTCCTTTGTCATCTTGGGAATTGATCTGGTAGGCCCTTCCCCCAAGCTAGCAGCCAAAGGATGTTCATCCTAGTTATGAACGACTACTTCTCCAAGTGGATCGAGGTGAAATCACTTGCCAAGTCAACATCCTAGATCGTAAAGAACTTCATTTGGAGAGAAATTGCCTACAAGTTTGGGATTACTCTTGTCATCATCACCGAAAAAGTCTCGCAATTTGCCAGCTTGGAGTTGGAAGATTTCTGCAAATACTTAGGGATGGATCTTTGATTTGCCTCTATCTACAATCCTTAGAGCAACGGGGAGGTGGAAGCCGCCAACAATCTGATCATCAACCTCCTGAAGAAAAAGGTCACCAACCAAAAGGGGAAGTGGGCAGAGCAGCTTTCTTCGGTCCTATGGGATCTGAGAACAACTCCCAACTCAGCCACGGGGGAACAGCTTTCATGTTGTCCCAAAGGTCTAAAGCTCTCATCCCAGTGGAATTTGAAGTCGGGAGCCCAAGAGTTGTTGCAGCAGGAGATGATAGTGAAGAATGGCGCCTGGAGAACGAAGACGCTCATAAGCTTTCACTAGATTACATCGAAGAGCTTCTAGACCCAACCTCTACCCGCCAAGAGGAGGTCCAGAGGTGAATGGTGAAGCACTTCGACATGAACATCCGTATCAAACAATTTCTTGTAGGAGATCTTGTTATGATGAGGTGGATGCGGTAGGAAGGGTAGCGGTCATCAGCAAACTGAACCCTAATTGGGAAGGACCCTTCATCGTTCAAGAAGCTCTAACTATTGGATGATACCATCTCTAACCCTAGGAAAGAGAGCTATTGGGAAGCACCTGGAGCAATGATGACCTAAAAAGGTTCTACACCTAGCGTTCAGGTGTACGAATGCCCATATATAACAGTTATTTACATCTTTTAATATAATCCTCGCCTCCCAGAAACACCGGATTGATTGAGTTCTCTTCTTTTTTCAAGCCTTCTCTCAAGATGGATTAAAGAAACGAAGTCAACCTCCGCGATCATTTTAGGAAACTTGTATACGACCTGATTCTCCTAAAAACCCAAGGTGATGGGATGGTGTATTGGGACTTAAGACGTTCTTATAATACCAAACCCATGCATTGTCGGTTGAGATCAGCTCCCCCTTGTATGTTGGCCTAGTGACCTCCTTATCACACTTCTCCTCCGACAAGAGGAACTATCAGGAAATGGTCTGAAAGCCAACCTCTCAAATTGGACGAAAGGTTGACCTAGAAAAGTGACCCGTTGTGTAAGGGCTTACTCGGTCTTTGAAAATACTAAAGGCCCACTCTTAGTATCTTTTACCCTATGATGTAGGATGAATCTCTGTTGTTACCTAGGTGGGATAACTCATCGTACTTTGGAATACAGTTAAGCGAAGACAATCCGGGAGGTGAGAATCTGTTGTAGGATGGAGGCCTCGAGAGTGTGCGTCCTGCAGAACCCCCCAATTTCCATTCCCTACTTCTGGATCCATTCAGTTCTCCGCCAGCTGAAGTGGAGTGTCATTCTTGAGAGAGAGTGTGTGGACAGACCACCCCGTATAACACTCCCTTATCCAAGGGATTGTAGTTAACAGATAGACGAAAAAGTTTTTCTGCTTTTAAATGAGTGCCTTTCGTTAGACAAATCTGTCAAACCTTGCAAACAAATGAATATGATGAAGTTCTGTGTGTTATTATACAGGTCAGAGTAATGCAGGTGCGAGCATGTAAGTTCAAACATAAAGGTGTGAACATGCAGGTGTGAGTATGCAGGTGCGAGTATGCAGGTGTGAGCATGTAGGTGCAAATAACATCGTGTGAATATGCGGGTATGAGTATGCAAGTCATTAACGCATGTAACGAGCAATCAATCTCCTCATGACTATAAGCCTAGCGAGCACCAAAGAAAAGCTAACATACAAAGGACAAATCCTGGAAAATATTCTTCTTATAAATCGCGAGCATTATATTACAGAAGACAACAATGTCGGCTTGTATAGAGGTTCTTCCAAGAATTTCCTAACTATTTTACATAAAATGTACAATGGCATGCATTAGGGCGCTGACTTCTATGTCTATTCGTTGCCATTATTAGCCTTAAACTCCTCATCCTCAATTACGACATCCTCCTCCGTGTAATCATCGTCCCTATCATTATCATTATCGGCATTACCATTGATATACTCATCCTCGCCGGCATCCTCGCCATCATCATCGCCATCACTGTCCTCATCTTCGTTGAGTTAGAAGTAGAGGACGGGATGCAGTCCGGCGAGTTAAACTCCTCGACGAGCATGCCAGCGATGAGGTCCATCACCGTCACATGGGCGACCTTTAGGCTGGGTTAGCCAACCATCCTCAGCTTTGCGAGTATGACATACCCCATACATCACGTGTTATCGCAAAAGATTGTGGGCATCTCATTTCCATGGAAGCGAGTCTTCCTCCCAATCCCTGAGGTACTATCCACTGCTGGCTGCAGCTCCACCGGTCAAGTTTCTAACTCGGTAATCCATACCTGGGCAGTCTCCAGAGCAGCCTTGGTATCTGCGAGCTCCTGCTCCAGCAGGGACACCTTCTTTGTTATCTCTATCTCGGACTCCTATGATTAACAACAGTGGTGGTCAGCAAAATAAACAATAAGAGGCGACTATGTCAAAGTTACGCATCCAAGTCAAGATTACCTCAAAATCCTTGTATCGAATGGTCTGGCGCACCAGCTCGATCATCGTCTTTGTCACCACCCATATCTGCTCCTAGGCCTCGACCAATCTCTTCGCCATGTAGTGGCCCAACACGGTTTCTCGCAGGAGCAAGAGGGTGGTTTGGTTGGAAAGATCCTCAACACTAATGTCCTGCAGCAACTCAGTGCCTGTGCGACTTTAGAGGGTGAAGGTGGCGTAGAACACCTCGCCCTATCCTCCCAATCTTCTGACCAAGCGGTCAAGTTGGTTCTCAACATCACCTTATGTTAACCCTCCACCCATGATACCAGTGGGCAGCCGAAGATGTCCTTGTTGTAGCGCTCCTGGTTTTAGTTCTGGTGGAAGTACGGCGGGCCACCTTCGACGGGATCTTCCTTCTACTCAAAGAGCTCGCGAGCGACCTTTGATCTCTTTATCACATGCTCTGAGGACTTAACCTTTCCCTTCCCTATCACAACCCACATTTTCATCGCATTTAATAACTTATCAGAGGAAGAGAAGATGCGCGTCATGATGCCACGTCAGCCGGGGATAACTGCGGACGCTCAGGCAAAACTCCTACTAGACTCAAAAAGAGAGATCTTTAAGTGATTTAGCAAAAATCCAATTTAAGGCATTTAATCGTATCCCTCGGCTTGGTGGCTCATCAAGTCCACGAAATAAAATAGTTTATATGATGCGGAAAGATACTTCATTCATGAGATTAAACATCCTGCATGAGTGTAAACATCCCCAAAGGACAACTCATGCTATGCAAGGCCCTAAATTTATAATAATAGTAAAGATAGCTTTTACAGTCGCTAAATATAACGAGTTAGAGTTTTAAATTATGCAATGCTTGAAGTAATAATAGTAGATTTTATACTTGAAAATACCTAACATGCATTCCTAGCATAAATCATCCCAGAGAGCAAGTAATCCATCACAAAGAAAACAACTAGTAGCTTGCAAGGTATCTGTTGGGTAAATTTGAAAATGTGTACCAGATTTTGAGAAGCCTCACCTAACTCAATGATATACATCAAGGTGTATTCAATGGAATGTTGAGTTTGTATGTGTAGGTTAAAGATTTGAGGAAAATATTCTAAGTACAAGTGTCGACACTGGTGAAGGAAATGTGTCGACACCAGAAGCTAGTTGTGTCGACATCTTCAGGACTTATGTCGACACACAGAAGTTTTGTCAACAGAAGCTGTGTCGACACACAGGACTTGTGTCGACACCAGAAGACTTATGTCGACACCTTCAGGACTTGTGTCGACACACAGAAGTTCAGTCTACAGCAGTTGTGTTGACACACAGGACTTATGTCGACACACACTCAAGAAATCTGTCAACACCAGCTATGTCGAGACCAGAAGTAGTTGTGTCGAAATACAAGACTTTTGTCGACACATCCAACAGAAGTTGTTTCGAGAAGATAAAGAATGACTTTGTCGACATATTGGAAGTTGTGTCGACATCATCAAGAATTGTGTCGACACTTGGTCAATTTGTATCAACACATTTGAAGTATTTTGCTGACTATTCCCTGTTGTGATAGAAGTTCAATGAAGGGTCAGTTATCACGACTGAAGACTTGACAGCTATCATAAGTAACAAGACTGAAACATCTGTAAGTACTGTCAGAAGGCTGTTATAAACCAGATCAGTCGGTAATTGTGGATGAACTCTATATAAAGGGCTGATCCATAACAACCAGATATCCAACAGAATAAATAAATAGAACTAACAACAGGTAAGGGGGATCAAGAGGCAAACCCAAAAGAAGGCAGATCTTGAACAAGTCTGCAAGAAAGATTCAAATCTGATTCTGAATTTAAGAAGGAAGTTGATTAAAGATCAACTTCAACTCCAAGTAAAGATCAACCTTATTTTGTTCAAATTCAAGAAGCTTTGAAGAAGCTAAGTCAGGTTGGATCTGAAGTATTCAGTCATTCAAGAACTTATCAAGAAGCTCTCACCCATTTAGGTTTCAATATGGGTGAAATTTCTGTTTCATTAAATAAACTTTTTCTTGTAAGATCTTATATAGATCTAATTTGTAATCTTGTCTTTATAAAGGCTGAGGTAGGGCTGAGTGCCTGAGGTGTAGGACTTGTTAAAGTCTTAGTTGTAGGCCCGGAGATAAAGGCTGAGGTAGGGTTGTTGCCTGAGGTAGGGTTCTTGGGAAGAATCTGAGGTAGGACTTGAAGAAGTCTGAGCTGTAGGAACCTATCAGGTTCTGAGTTGTAAGATCTGTGGATCTGAGATAGTGGAAGGAAGTTTGGCTGAATCCAGTTCTCTACTGGATAGGCAAAGGGGGAAAGTGGATGTACCCACAAATTGGGGAACCACTATAAATCTTACTGTGTTGTGTTGTGTTTATTTTTCTTAGAACTGTGATTTTTTATGATGTGTTAGATCTAGTTAATTGCATAAATAGTTAAAAAGATTAGAACATATTCACCCCCCCCCCTCTAGGTGTCTAGTGTCTTGAAATCAAGTCTTTCAAGTGGTATCAGAGGGAGGTTGCTCAAAAATAGACCTAACAGTCTGAGTAAATCTCCAAGGCAATTAACAATTAGCAAGAATGGGTTCAAATGAGAATCAGAAAGAATTTGGATCCAAGAAACTGCCTATCTGCAAGAAAGAAAATTTTGGGATATGGAAAGAAAGGGTCAGATTGTTCATGGAAGCATCTGATCCTAGAATCTAAATCACAGTACAAGAAGGTCCTTTCATTCCAATGAATATATCAGCTCTTGATGCTAATCTCAAAACCCCTAAGCGCTATTCTGAAATGACTAAGGATGAGATCATTCGAGCAACTTTAGACAAGAGAGTAGAAAACATAATTGTGAGTGATATAGATGATGCCATATTTCAGAATTTGGTACATTGCAAAACCTCCAAGGAGATGTGGGACACCTTGATTGTCAACATGGAGGGAACTGAAGAAGTTAGAAAGGATAGGAAATCTATGTTGAATCAAGAATATGAAAGCTTCAGACAAGCTAAGTCAGACAATATAGCAGAATATTACAAGAAGTTATTTAGAATAGTAAATGAGATGATGACCTATGGAAGAGTCTTTAGCACATATGAATTGAATGAAAAGTTTCTCAGGTCACTGACCAAGGACTGGGATACAAAAATATGTACCATCAGAGAGGTGGTCAGGCTTGCTGATACACCTCCACCAACATTATTTGGAAAACTACCCTCTTATGAGATGCAGCTCACTGCAAGAAAGGAGGAGGAGAAAAGTAGTAGGTCTGAGTATAAAGACAAGTTAGTAGCCTTCAAAGCTGAAGCCATACGAAAGGGTAGGATAAAGTCTCCTTCTCCACCCAGAAGAAGTGCTGAGGCTGAAGCAGAAAATCCTAACATCTATACATCAGGCAGCCATAATTCTGATGAAGACTTTGCTGCCTTTACAAGGCAGTTTCAGATGTTCATGAAGAAGAAGAAAAGGAGAACCAAGCCATCTTCATCAAGGATGATTATTACAAGAAGAAGAAGACTTCTAAGGAGTACATGTATGCCTCTAATCCTAGTAAACAAACTACCTCTAAAATTGTTTGTTATTGTTGCAACAGGCCTGGACATGTCATAATTGACTGTCCTAATAAGAGAAAGGAGACTAAGGATAAGAAGAAGCCTCAACATAAGGGCAAGAAGGAGAAATCCTTGGTTGCCCAGAAGCAGAAGAGTTGGACTGACTCTTCATCCTCAGAATCTAGAGAAGAGGATGATGCAGAAGCTTATATTGGGCTGTTTACTAAAGAAGAGGATTCTATGGAATAAGAATTCTTGCAAATGTTGGATTCCATAAATGGAGGTGAAGACTATTGTTGTAGAAGGCTGATGGATCTTTTGGAAGAAGATCAGTGCCTGGATCAGCCTGGTCCAAGTAAGGTATACAGTCCATCCTTAGCTTCTGATTATTTACTGGATCAGAATCAGTAGCATCAACATCAAGAGAAGTGGATGGTTCTAAATCTAAGGGTTTTGTACATCAATTAATTGATGAGTATGGTGGTTTGTTGCAAGCTCTTAAGAGGAGCAAATTCCTTGTCAAGAAGCAGACCAAGGAAATTGAATCTCTCAAACAGGTTGCATAAGATTCAGCCAAACTGATAGATTTGAAATTGAAGGAGGTTGCCAAACTAAAAAACATAACTGTTATTCATATGGGCAAAATCTCCTTCAAAGAAAATCACATCAAAAATCTGGAAGCAAGACTCCAGAAAGAAAAGGATCTAGTGGCTAAATTTTCAAAGCCAAAGTATGTCTTGCCTTTAATAGATAACTTCATATCTCAGAAAGGAAAGATAGGACTAGGCTTCAAGGAAAGAACAAGGGCAGCCAATTCTCAAGGAAAAGGTAAAGCCCCAGTTCAGCCACTAGCTATGAAACCCCTTATTTCTTTTAGAAAAGTGATGCAACATAATAACAGATATGATCATGACCTCACTCATGGTCACTATGAGTATGGTGATCTCAATGGCAAGGGTGCACATGCTAATATGGCACCCTATAAGCAAACCCATCATATTTTTAAGAAATCCTTTGGGTATGCTACTCCCACACATAAACTTAAAAGGAATGCTGGCAACAATATTGAGAAGCCTGTACTTAAGAAAAGTATAATAGATTTGAGTGCTGGTGTTGTGGCAAGGTGGGCCACTTTGCCATTGATTGTTGGTTCAATTCTAGTATTCAGAATAAGGCCAGTTTACCTGTCAGAAAGGCTGCAGGTAAGCATGTCAAATTTCAAGCTAACTTGAACCTAGGACCCAATAACAATTAGGGTTCTAAGGATAGGTAAATCTTTATTTGATGCAGGTGAGTCTAAGTGGCCATACCCCTCTATGGTACTTGGATAGTGGATGTTCCAGGCACATGACTGGAACAAGAAGGATGTTGAAGGACTATTCTCCCATAGAGAATGGACCCAAAGTAATCCTATGTGGATCTGAAAAAGGTGTCATCAAAGGGTTTGATAACATTTCTAGTAACTCTATCTGTATCACTCAAGTGGCATATGTGAAAGGTCTGAAACATAACCTAATTAGAATAAGTCAACTGAGTGATCTTGGGTATGACATCGCTTTCCTAAAGGTTGAGTGCCAAAAAAAGAGGTCAAGTGATTAAGAGAACATTCTGACTGACACTAGGAAAGGAAATGTATATTGTCTTAACCTTGATTGTGAGTCTAAGAACTCCCCTATCTGTCTAGTTGTAGATGAGAAAGCATCACAGTGTGTCCAATGGCACAAGAGGCTAGCTTATCTGAACTATAGGTCCATAGTATAATTATTTAGTATGGAGCTAGTGAGGAATTGTCCTCAGGTCAAGTGCGTTAAAGAGGGTGTTTGTTCAGCTTGCCAGAAGGGCAAACAGACCAAGACCTCTTTCCATGGACTTATTACCAAAGATTCAGTGAGATATTTATATCTCCTGCGTATGGATTTATTTGGTCCTATGTAAGTTCATCGTCTAGGTAGGAAAGCATACACATTAGTTATTGTGGATGACTATTCTAGATTTACATGGGTTTTCTTCTTGAGATAGAAATCTTAAACCCCTATTGTCTTCCAGACTTTTGTTAGACAAATTCAGAATTAATTTAACAATTCAGTGGTCAAAATCAGAAGTGATCATGGAACTGAATTTCAGTCTGAGTGTATGACAAAGTTCTGTGAAGAACTTGGGATTCATCAGGAGTTCTCCTCACCTAGAACTCCCCAACAAAATTGAGTTGCTGAGGGAAAGAATAAGACTCTAATTGAGGCAAGTAGAACACTACTAAGTGACACTTCTCTCCCTAAATACTTCTAGGCATAGGTAATAAATACTGCATGTCATGTACTCAATAGAGCTTCCATCAATAAAAGACAAATGAAGACTCCCTAAGAGATTATGAAAGGCAAAAAACCAAACATTTCTTACCTTAGAATCTTTGGTAGCAAATGTAATGTCCTAGTTAATGGTAAGCACTACCAAACTAAGTTTGCTTCCAAATCCCTAGATGGGATATTCGTTGGGTACAACAACAACAATAGGGCATACAGGATCTACAACTTGACTACACAAATTGTAGAAGAATCAGTCCATGTAGTATTTGATGAGTCTAAGTTAATTAATAGTGAACTGTCTAGCACTTCTGGTAGCTCTACAGGTTTAAAGGAAAGGATGGACAAGCTGACTATTAATGAGGACCAACCTGCAAGACTTGATGAAGAAAAGGATGGATACTATCCAGGGGGAGTACAAGACTCTCTGGATGAAGATGAAGATAATAAAGTGTATCAGAATTAGGAAAGTGAAGATGACCAAGAGGTTGAAAGATTTCCTCCAACTAGAAGACACTTGAAGGATCATCCTATACACAAAATAATTGGTGATGCAAGCCAGGGAGTTCAAACCAGGAGAAAAAGCATGAACACAGTTCTATGTACAAGCTTTCTGTCACAGATAAAACCTAAGAATTTTGAAGAAGCCATGCTAGACACAAACTGGATTGATGCCATGCAGGAAGATCAGAATCAATTCAGAAGATGTAAAGTCTGGGAGTTGGTTCCTAAACAAAAGGATCACAAAGTTATAGGAACAAAGTGGATCTACAGGAATAAACTAGATGAGAATGACACCATAATCAAGAATAAAGCCAGACTGGTAGTAAAGAGCTACAAACAAGAAGAAGGGATAGACTTTGATCAACCTTTTGCCCTAGTGGAAGGTTGGAATCTATAAGATTGTTCTTGGCTTATGCTTCCTATAAAGTTTTTAAAGTATTTCAAATGGATATCAAGTCAGCTTTTCTGAATGGAGACTTGAAGGAAGAAGTATATGTAGAACAACCATAAGGTTTTGTTGATTCTCATTATCT
Organism: Platanthera zijinensis; assembly: GCA_039513925.1. NCBI lineage: Eukaryota > Viridiplantae > Streptophyta > Magnoliopsida > Asparagales > Orchidaceae > Platanthera > Platanthera zijinensis. Next base: position 187,376,662 of record CM077080.1, on the reverse strand, counting down.
CAACTATGTATATAGGCTTAAGAAAGCTCTATATGGTTTGAAACAAGCCCCTAGGGCTTGGTATGAAACTTTGACTTCTTTTCTTATTGAGAATAAATTCTCAAGAAGGAAAATTGATAAGACTCTATTCTTTAGGGAATCTAAAGGCAAGATCATACTAGTCCAGATATATGGGGATGATATTATCTTTGGATCTACTGAAAACAACCTTTGTAGAAAGTTTGCCAAACTTATGCAAGGGAAGTATGAGATGAGAAGCATGGGTGAGCTGAAATTCTTCTTGGGACTGCAAGTTAGACAGACTAATGATGGATTGTCCATATCTCAGTCTAAATTCACCAAGGAGTTAATTAAGAAATATGGCATGGAGTCTGCCTCCACCATGAAAACTCCAATGGGAACAAGTATGCCTATAGGCAAAGATGAAGTAGTAAAACTTATTGATGATTCTTTGTATAGAGGGATAATTGGCTCCCTACTTTACTTGACTGCTAGTAGACCTGACATCATGTATGCTACATGTGTTTGTGCTAGGTACCAAGCTTACCCAAAGGAATCTCATTATATTGCTGTCAAGAGAATTTTGAGATATCTTAAGGGCACACCTAATCTATGTCTTTGGTACCCTAAGAATAGAGATTTCTTACTAACATGTTATTTAGATGCAGACTTTACAGGCTGCAAAGAAGACAGAAAAAGAACCACTGGAACATGTCAATTCCTAGGTGGCAGGCTAGTGTCATCGAGCAGCAAGAAGCAAACAAGTATGGCTATTTCCACTGCTGAATCAGAATATGTAGCTGCAGGCAGCTGCTGTGCTCAGTTGTTGTGGATGAAACATCCACTTGAAGACTATGACATCAAGGTAAGTAGAATTCCATTATTTTTTTATTCTACTAGTGTTATTTCTATTGCTAAAAATCCAGTTTCACACAGTAGAACTAAGCATATAGAAATTAGATTTCATTTTATCAGAGAACATGTTGAAAAGGAAGACATAATTCTAGAATTTATCAACACTAACAAACAAATTGCTGATATATTTACAAAATCTCTAAATGAAAGTAAGTTCAATTATTTTAAAATTGAATTAGGTATGTTGAACCAATAATAAGATGATAAGTCAACATAAAATATTTCAAGAAGTATCAGTAAGTCCTAAATTTCTTAAGAAATTTTGTCTAAGTTAGAAAGTTGTATCGACACATGCTAACTGTGTCGACACTATCATTAAGTTGTGTCGACACAGAAATAGAATATGTGTCGACAGAAAAGTTTGTGTCGACACACTCTGTCGAGACTTTGATAAAAAATGTCGACACAAACAAAAGTTTGTCGACACATAGACGTATCGACTACAACGAGATTTTGTCGAGACTTAGGTTATCTCTGTCTACACATATAAAATTTGTCGACTAGTAAATTTCCTAAGTGAGGTGCGTCTTTTGACCTACCCTTTACAGGTACACTATATATAGGAGAAGACAAAATCTGGTCGACTGTGCTTTCAAAATTCTCGACTCCATACTTTGTGTCGATAAATAAATTCTCCTATCGACTCTCTTCTCTCTCGTTCATCAATGGCGCCACACCGGGACGACAAGATCAATGAAGGATACGAGTTAGTTTGCAGGGGATTTGAGACAGCTTCACAAGAAATCAAGGGTGTGATTACCCTAATCTCAGAGAATGGGTTGGAGTATTTAGTCTCCGAACCTACAAAAATTTGGAAGAAGGAAGTGCTTGAATTCTACTCGTCTGCAACTGTGGATTCTGAAGGAAAGAATATTAAAGCCACTGTTCATGGTACAAGAGTGAAACTCTCACAGAAGACGATCAAGAAGTCGCTTCAACTCCAAAGAGTTAACGAAGATGATGATATTGTTCCATAAATGAAAAAGGATGCACTCAGTTGGTGTGGACTGAATCCAAATACCAAGGTAGGATCCTCAATTACCAGGAAGGGAATGAATTCCCATGGTAAATTTCTCTCAGAGATCATAGGCAAGGTAATTCTCTCAAGACAGGTGGACATGATAGAATTTCTGCTTACATGTTCAACCTTATGACCAGAGTCATATTCAGTGTAAAAACCAACTGGTCATAAGTAGTTTCTGACAAGATTCAAGAAGGTATTAAGAAGCCAAATCTTGGTAGAATACTAAGCTTGTATCTACCTTCCACTATCCCAGATGTTATGAATCAACTGCCAGGATCTAAGATCAATAACATGAGGAGGATGGATATAAGAATTCTATCCATATGGGATAGAGTCTTGACAAAGGAAGTTTCTACTCCACAGAAATAGGTAAAGAAGGATAGAAAGAAGAAAACAGTTATCCAAGAAGCAGAATCCTCCAGTGATTCTGAAGAAGAAGTGGTCTTCAGCTCAGATGAAGACCAATAAGAAAAAAGAAGCTCAAGCTCAAGTGGAGAGTAGTCAGCAACTAGAGAGTCAGATAGTCTCCACTCATGGGGGAGAGAATACTTAAATAACTGTCCAAAACACTGAACAATAACAGCTGCCTGCCCAAGGGGGAGGTATTGCTGAAGCTGCTCCTAAAAGTGAGTATGCTGCTAATACTGTGATGGATATTATATCAGAAACAAACAAGGAATCACAGGTCAATACCGAGAATGAAGCTCAAGATGAGAAAGTCCACTTCTCTAGTGTTGAGAAGTCCCTGGACAAAGATCTTGATGTCGAGAGGGAACCATTTGTTCAAAAAGAGAACCTTGTTCCTCCTGTTCAGATACAGTAGGAGTTCACTTTGGAAGAACTGTTCCCTGACTTCAATAAAATAAGGACTGAGGGGGAGAAACAAAGGTTTGAGAAAGAGATACAAGGAACTGAGGGGGAGATGTCTCACTATGCCCCTACTGATAAGGAAACTGTTAATATACAAAGCTCATCACAATCTTATGATGATGAAGAAGCCTCCATGGCTAAGAAAAGGAAGCTGGTTACTATCATGAAAAGGAGCACAGGCTATAAGAAAGCCTTACAAACAGTCTCTCAACCACCTGCTCAAGGGATGGACTTTAGTTCACTGATGGTTCGACTGCAAGTAAAGTTAGATGAGCAAAGACAATCTTTGGATAAGTATGTGGATGAGACACATAAAGAACTACAGTTCCAGCTAGCTCAAGAAATTAAATCCATCAGATTTGAAGTCATTTTGAATAAGAAAGAGATGACAGATTGCTTCCATAAGGGAGGTAATGCTGTAGTATACTTGGCTGAGCAATAACAGCTGATAAAGACTGAAGTTGAGGACATTGCAGTCAAGCAAGGATATATTCTAGAAAATCAATTCAGATCAAATGAAAATCTCAAGGACTCACATGATGAAATTCTCAAAAAACTGGGAAGTAATGATACTGATTTGAAAACTGAAGTATCCAAGCAAATACAAGTAGATCTAGCTGCTGTCCAAACCGCCATTAAGGAATCTCAAAAGGCTATTTCTGATCACCTTAACAAATTTAGAGCCTACTACAAAGAAAGTACAGAATATCTGGCTGGTTAAGTAAGGTTTCAGAAGAATGATCTGAGAGATCATGTGGCCAAAGAAGTCATAAAGGGGGAGAGAGAGTGTTAGTCAAAGCCTGCTCTGATCATGCTAAATGAGTATCTAATACCATCAGAGCTACTCTTGGATATCCACCCCTCTGTGATGATAATGAAACTGTTGAATCTGGTATTCAACCTGCTCACATTGAAGGAGTTAGAAGTTGCACAAGTCATCTATCCTCCAACTGATTTTGAAGAAGTACAGCAAGCAGTATAATATATATATCCCTCCACAGGAGGTTCATAATGTTATTATTGAAAAAGTTGAAATGTCTGATGCTGCTAAGGATGCTCAAAACAAGGCTCAAGTTTCTAATAAAAGATTCAGAGAACAGGCAGAATTAAAGCCTGATTTTGAGCAATGGAGTCCAACCTTCAGAAATATCATTTTTACTGCCTGAAAAGCTGTAAAATATAATATGCATGATAGAGGCAAATGGTACTCTGAACAAGGATGGGGTAAATATCAGAAAAGGCAAGATGCCATACATCAGTTCAGAAGGGATATCAAAGATGGAAAGTTACCTGCTAACTCTATGGAGCCTAATAAGTACTTTCCAAAGCCTTATCATTACTTTGAAAGGCAGAAGATTAAGGCTGAAGAACTCAAAATGAAGGATTTGAAAGGGAAGAAACCAGCTAAAGATTCTGAAGCCAATGTGTAAGCTAAGGTCAAGTCTGGAAAAGGAATAGTGATTAAGGAGCCTAATCAATCTTAGGATTGATAGGCTAGTGTTAAGACCTATGTAATTTTCTCTTCCTTTAAGAATTTTGTATATTAAACACTTATTCCTGATTAATGAATGTTATCATATTCTGTGATGATAATAAATGTTATTTCTTGCTATTTCTGTTTATGAGTTACCCTGCCTATGAAATGTTAATATACATCTTCTTTGTTTTATTTTAAGTTGTGTATATCATTGACTAAGAGTTATAACTTTTCCAAATAGGGGGAGATTGTTGGGTACATTGGAAAATGTGTACCAGATTTCGAGAAGCCTCACCTAACTCAATGATATACATCAAGGTGTATTTAATGGAATGTTGAGTTTGTATGTGTAGGTTAAAGATTTGCAGGAAAATATTCAAAGTACAAGTGTCGAAACTTGTGAAGGAAATGTGTTGACACCAGAAGCTAGTTATGTCGACATCTTTAGGACTTGTGTTGACACACCGAAGTTTTGTCAATAGAAGCTGTGTCGACACACAGGACTTGTGTCGACACCAGAAAACATATGTCGACACCTTCAGGACTTGTGTCGACACACAGAAGTTTAGTCTACAACAGTTGTGTTAACACACGGGACTTGTGTCGACACACACTCAAGAAATCTGTCAACACCAGCTATGTCGAGACCAGAAGCAGTTGTGTCGATATACAAGACTTTTGTCGACACATCCAATAGAAGCTGTGTCGAGAAGATAAAGAATGACTGTATCAACACATTTGAAGTTGTGTCGACATCATCAAGAATTGTGTCGACACTTGGTCTATTTGTGTCGACACATTTTAAGTATTTTGCTGACTGTTCCCTGTTGTGATAGAAGTTCAATGAAGGGTCAGTTTTCACGACTGAAGACTTGACAGCTGTCATAAGTAACAAGACTGACACATCTGTCAGTACTGTTATAAGGCCGGTATAAACCAGATCAACCGGTAATCGTGGATGAACTCTATATAAAGGGTTGATCCATAAAAACCGAATATCCAACAAAATAAATATATAGAACTAAGAACAAGTAAGGGGGAGTAAGAGGCAAACCCAGAAGAAGGTAGATCCTGAACAAGTCTGCAAGAAAGATTTAGATCTGATTTTGAATTTAAGAAGGAAGCTGATTAAAGATCAACTTCAACTCCAAGTAAAGATCAACCTTATTTTGTTCAAATTCAAGAAGCTTTGAAAAGCTAAGTCAGGTTGGATCTGAAGTATTCAGTCATTCAAAAACTGATCAAGAAGCTCTCACCCATTTAGGTTTCAATCTGGGTGAAATTTATGTTTCATTAAATAAACTTTTTCTTGTAAGATCTTATATAGATCTGAGTTGTAAGCTGTTATTTATAAAGGTTGAGGTAGGGCTGAGTGCCTGAGGTGTAGGTCTTGTTAAAGTCTGAGTTGTAGGCTTGAAGATAAAGGCTTAGGTATGGTTGTTGCCTGAGGTAGGGTTCTTGGGAAGAATATGAGGTAGGACTTGAAGAAGTCTGAGCTGTAGGAACCTATCAGGTTCTGATTTTTAAGATCTGTGGATCTGAGATAGTGGAAGAATGTTTTGCTGAATAAAGTTCTCTACTAGATAGGCGAAGGGGGAAAGTGGATGTACCCACAAATTGGGGAACCACTATAAATCTTATTGTGTTGTGCTGTGTTAATTTTTCTTAGAACTGTGATTTTTTATGTTGTGTTAGATCTTGTTAATTGCCTAAATATTTAAAAAGATTAGAACCTATTCACCCCCCCCCCTCGGTGTCTAATCTCTTGAAATCAAGTCTTTCAGTATCTAAAACCATCTATCTTGTGGGCATCAACAATCTGACACGAACCCATATAAAATAGAAGTATGTCTGAACTAAGTAAACAAATTAAAATGACAAACTACCTCGCTACGGCGAGGTGAAAACAACAGCCAACACTGCTGCTCAGAAACTCCAAAACCAGCTCCACTACCAGCTACTGCTCTGAACCTGAGGCATTCCCAAAAAAAAACAGAACACCTTAGCAAGAAGGTACAAATTGTGGCAAAAGAATGAGCCAAATATACAAAAGACAAAAGGGGTACCAACCTAAGACCAAAAGTACTGAAGTTAAGTACAAAAGTAAAACATCAAACGAGAAAAAAACACTTACGTGAAATGTCATGTACATCAGAAATACACCATATACAGAAGGCTATAAGGTGACAAACATGAGTAAATCATAAGGAATAAATTGCATAACCTTTATTAGGCACTTGTGGTCGACTCTACTCAAAAACACGGGCGAGATGGTCACTCAACTGGACACACCCTCATGAATATAATATCCGTCTAACTGCGGGGGAGACTCATACACTCCACCATACACCAGAGACACCCAAAAACCCAGTAGACTTCCACGAGATTCTAATAAAGTAAACAGAAATTACGGAGGTTGTTGCGTCCACTAACTCCCGAAATCAAGAAAACCCACAAAAAACAAACACATATATCTCGAGACTTGGCATATTGGATTTTTACTTGACATTTCTATATTAATGACACGGTCGATCAACCCTTATGAACAATTTACAATTTTAAATAAACTCTAATATGTTCAACAATGATTGATAAGGTGATTAAAGCCAGCGATAAAACATTTCAAGAAAGATTAAACATGGCATGACGAGATTGAATTACCATGACAAATCTTATTCATAGAAGCGATCTTCAAGAAAGGATTAAACATTGCAATAACTTGGAAAGGCAAAGTGCAAAAAGATTAAAAACAAAACTTAACAATTACCATCAATCGGACAAGGAGAAACGAGGGTAAATAACCACTGGCCTTGGTTTTACCAGAAAAGTTCTCCAAACCACTCCTCATCGCAGATCGGGGAAAAGGAAGACGGGAGGAGTCGAAATCTGAATAAAAATGACCGAAATAGAGGTTAGGGTCAAAAAACCCTAACGAGAAAACTCAAGAAACGGGAAAAGTTTTACCACGATGGCATAGCTCTTGATGAGAGCTTTCCAGATCTATGATTGGTTAACGATTTCGAGCACTGGAGCACCGTCGGCGGCCACCGGAAGATTCACAAACGGCATTCTCTCTCTCGCCTACGCCTCTCTGGTTCGGTTAAGAATTTTGGAGAAGATGAAGTTTTTTTTCTAATTACCTTAAGTATAAGAGAGTATATATATATATATTTATTTATTTATATATATATATATATATATATATATATATATATATATTTATATATATATAATTTTTTGTCTAAATAGAAAAAAACGGACTATTTACGAGCGGGTGCGCGGAAAACAAAAATAGAGGTTTAGGATGGCTTCAAATCAAAAAGTGTCCAACATGAAAGTTATAGATATCGTCGAGACAAACAAATTTTATGTAAACTATATTTTTATAAGACACCGTTTTGACCCTCAAAAAGGCGCTCGAATGCAAAATATAACGGACTACTCGGGATGAATATACAATACTCGAGAACGAGATTACAGGTACTCGAGAAGTAGAAAAAGGATACTCGAGTACTAAAATTTAGTAATTGAGTACTAAAAATTTAGTACTCGAGAACAACGGTCAGTGCTCGAGAATAATACAGACAACACTCGAGTGATGAAGGCCAGCAGTACTCGAGTGAAATGAGATCACTCGAGTATTTAGGAAAAAATAAATTGCACGAACAGTTCTCTTTTGTCCTTATGAATAGTGCTTTTGCAAAAATATCTAAAATCAAACTATAGATATGAATAGTATAAGACAATTTTGAATAGTGTTTTAATATTAAAATAATCATATTTATATTTTGAACAAGAAAGCACGACTTCAAAACGGAGGCCTAAACGGGCGCCGAATTAAACGAAACTCGCACTGATGGCGAACACTGATGATACGAACCCAACAATGAAGTCAAAACCAAAATCCGACGAGCCATTCTCGAGATATAAATTTTCAAAGTCTACGACGAACATAAATACTACAAAACTTCGGAAAATCGAAGAGGCCCGAATATCGCTGGGATTGCGACATAACTTGACGAGCAAGTCCAAAATTACATAACTTAATTTCCATGTACAAAATTTTCCAATTAAAATAGGAATTTGGCCGACACGACCGCATGGACGCGAAAATGAATTAACGGCATTGTGCCGTCAACTCGACGTTAAAAGTAACGCCATGATATCATAAATATGATGATACCAAATCAAATAGAATCATTGAAAAATCGGGGGCGTTACAGTCACTCCCCCTAAAAAGAAGTTTCATCTTGAAATTTAACACAACTCCAAAACCAAACCAAAACAAGAAAATCAAACAAAAACAAAAACATAGAGACATACCCGAAACTAAGAGAAGAGGTGCGAAAGAGATTCCCTAATCGTCGATTCCAATTCTCGCATCGCACTCGCAACGTCTTGATTTCTCCAAAAAATCTTTACCATGGGGATGGTCTTTCTCCGCAACAAACGCTCTTGAGATTCCAAAACACGGACATGCTCTTCCACGTATGAAAGATATGGCTGAATCTGCGGCACCGAGTCGAGGACTTGACGACCATTACAAACACATTTCCCCAACTGGCTCACATGGAACACATCACAGACACAAGGGAAGGTCGCAGGCAAATCCAGGCTATAAGCTGACACTCCGATGCGCTCAAGAATTCGGAAAGGTCCCACATACCGTGGGTCTAACTTGTGGTTCCTTCCAAACCTTTTAGCACCTGACATCGGAGAGACTTTCGAAAAAACCAAGTCCCCAACATCAAACTCCAGATCGACCGTTCGTCGATTAACATACTTCTCATAATGCTCTTGTGCCACACGGAGCTTCTCTCGAATATGAGTTACAACACAATTCATCTCTTCAAGGGCTTCCGGACCTAATAATGGTCTCTCACCAACCTCGGCCCAAAACAAAGGAGTCCTACAATGCATCCCATATAAGGCCTCAAATGGGGACATCTGCAGACTCTCCTGATAACTATTATTGTAAGCAAATTCCATGATTCTGAGACGCTCATCCCATACGCCACCGTGATCCAATATATAACATCTGATCATATCATCCACGATCTAATTAACTCGCTCTGTTTGACAATTTGTCTGCGGATGATAGGCGGTGGATTACCTTAAATTGGTACCCAACCCCTCCTGTAAACTCTTCCAAAAGCGAGACATAAATCTGGAGTCTTGATCTGATACAATGCTAACAGGCACTCCATGCAATCTAATGAATTCTTCAAGATATAGCTCAGCTATTTTCTTCATATAATACCCAATCTTAAAAGGCATAAAGTGAGCACACTTTATTAATCTATCGACTATTACCCACACAGAGTCATGCGCACGAGGAGATTTGGTATACCGGTGATGAAATCCATCGAAATACTCTCCCACTTCCATTGTGGAATATCAAGCGGAGTCAGTTTACCACCAGGACTTCTATGATCAGCCTTAACACACTAGCATGTATAACATTCTGACACAATCTTTGCAATATCATTCTTCATTCCCCACCACCAAATAATTTGCTTTAGATCTTTATACATTTTGGTGGAACCAGGATGGTAGGCAACACTGGAACCATGAGCTTCATTACAAATCTTAGCCCGAATATCACTGAAAGCGGGGATATAAAAACTACTCTGATATTTCAGAGTATCGAACTCGTCCAAAGAGATATCAAGTAACTCTCCTTTCTCAGTTCTATTTCGGAGATGCAATAAATTAGGATCATCCTTCTGGTGCACTCTGGTGAGGGAAATCCAAGAGGGCTCTTCTGCTTCCAAACTAGCAGGCACAGTACTACTCCCAACTTCGATGTCCATCAACCAGAATTCTTCCACTAGAAACTGCACCGTCAGATTAAAGATTTCGGCGGTCTTCCTACTCAAAGCATCGGCTACTACGTTACCCTTTCCCGGGTGTTACAGGATCTCTACATCATAATCAACCACATACTCTAACAACCTACACTTGCGAAGATTTAGCTCTTTTTGAGTGAAGACGTACTTCAAACTCTTATGCTCTGTATAGATCTTGCACAGTGTGCCATACACTAAATGTCTCAAAAGCTTCAGTGCATGAATAACAGCTACATATTCAAAATCATGCGTAGGATAGTTTCTTTAATGACTTTTGAATTACCTTTATTCGTACGCGATCACCTTTCCTTCTTACATCAAAACACAACCAACAATAATGTGTGATGCATCCACATATACAGAGTACTCAAGTCCTTTAGTAGGCAAAGTTAAAACTGGAGCAGTACACAATCTTTTCTTCAACTCTTAGAAGGCTTCTTCAAACTTATCGCTCCAAATGAACGCGGTGTTCTTCTTTATAAGTCTAGTTAGAGGAGCAGACAGCACAGAGAACCCTTCTACGAACCTTCTATAATAACCGGCCAGACCCAAGAAACTCCTAATCTCCTTAGAGGTAGAAGGTCTCTTCCATTCCATCACAGCATAAATCTTGGTCGGGTCTACGAAAATACCATCCTTGCTTATGATATGGCCAAAAAAAGGACACCTGGGGTAACCAGAATTAACACTTACTTAGCTTGGCATAGAGCTTGTGCTCCCTCAGGGTTGACAAAACTAAATGCAAGTGTTGAGTATGCTCCTCAACACTGCGGGAATACACAAGGATGTCATCTATGAACACAATTACAAAATGGTCAAAGAAATCTTTGAACACACTATTCATTAAATCCATGAACGTAGAGGGTGCATTTGTCAAACCAAAGGACATCACCAAGAACTCAAAATGCCCGTGCCGGGAACAAAAAGTCGTCCATGGTATATCAGCCTCACAAACTCTCAACTGGTGGTTGCCTGAACGAAGTTCAATCTTCTAAAATACAGCGCATCCCCACAACTGATCAAATATGTCATCAATCTGAGGCAACAGATATCAGTTCTTGATGGTTACCTTATTTAACTCTCAATAATCTTTGCAGAGGATCATAGAACCATCTTTCCTCTTAACGAACAGAACAGGGTCACCCAACGGAGAAGAACTCGGCCTAATAAAAACACACTACAGCAACTCATCCAGTTGAGTACGCAACTCCTCTAACTCACGTGGAGCCATACGGTATGGTTCCTTAGCAATAGGGAGAGTACCCTGCTCGAGGTCTATCACAAACTCAACCTCTCTTTCAGGAGGAAGTCCTGGAAGACTATCAGGAAAGACATCTGGAAACTATCGCACCACCGAGACATCCTCAAGACGTGGTGTAACAAAAGCTGTTTCCAAAGCTGACATAGAAATAAGATATGCCTCGCAACTAGACTCTAAATCTAGACAAGCACGTACCACAGAAATAAGGAGGGAACCCTAGTCATGAAAACCATATACACTCATAGGTTGGCCATTGTCCATCTTGAAATCTAACCGCTTTGCCTTGCACTGGATGACTGCATCATACTTGGACAACGAGTCCATGCCCAAAATCACGTCGAAATCCGCCATATCTAACTGTTGGGTATTGTATCCACAATGTACCTGATTTGAAGAAGCCCCTGTACAAGCTAAGGTAAATAGACAATGTATTTGATGAAATATTTCTAGTGGTGCTTGCAGTTATTCAATGCTAAGTACACACCAATGTCAGGGTGCAGTGGGTCAATATACACGGGTCTGTGCAACGTAATCCCTCGTTGAGCAGATCAGTGTGTTGGCCTATGTGTACTCTCTCTATTGGGGTGTACTTAATTTCAAGTACAAGGCTATGATAAAGCAAGAGCAGACAAGGAGCAAGGATGGGGCAAAGACCATCTCACGGGCTGAAAGACGAGAATCGTCTAAGTGTAAATCGTCGAGAATCACTAAGTGATTCTCACCGATTCGTCGAGAATCACCAGTAATTCTCGACGAGTCGTCGAGAATCACTAGTTGATTCTTCCCGGGTTGGGCCGGCTGTCTCGACGCAGTCAAAAAAATCATCTAAGGCAGAATCGTCGAGAATCACCAAGTGATTCTCGCCGATTCGTCGAGAATAACTTTGCATTCTCGACGAGTCTGCGAGAATCCAAGGTGATTCCCACCGATTCTCCCCGGCCTCTGTAACCTGTGCTACCAGAATTCTCTAAGTAGAATTCGGCGAGAATCGTAAGTGATTCTCGCCGATTCGTCGAGAATCACCCACGATTCTCGCCGAATTTGACTTGGGTATTTTTCCGACTCTGTCTAGACCGGTCCACGACATCTGCAGGATTTTGAATCGGACTTTGGTCTTATTGCTGGTGGGGCCCTCAACGGTCATCTCTTGACCTATTGTATAAATACTCTGGTATTTGTGTACAGTAACACAGACAGACGATATACGAAAAAGAGCGGCCGACTAACCCTAATCTCGCGAACTTGCTCCGCCTCCGTCGCCGCTGCCGATCACCATAGCAGATCTCGATCTCCTCCAGATCCTCTGTGATAGAAGCCAAGTCTTGCACAGCATCTCACGTGTCTATCCAGAGATCTTTTGTCTCTTGATTTGAGATAGGGAAATCTTTCCCCATCCGAATCGATCGAGACGATCGATCCTCGTGTGACCGTTGGTAGACCTTGCCGACTTCGCTAAGAAGATTGGATCTCCAGTGCTTTGCTGCTGTTTTCAGTTGCCACCGCCAATACCGAGAGCCTCGCCGCCGCTCGTCGCCGCCGCCGGTCTCGGGGAGATTCTCTCCAAGTGAGATCTAGGGTTGTGGACTCTTCGTTGACTTCAAGAACACGTCGTCGAACGAAAAGGGACACCTGGATCTTCACGTTGTTTGTATTTCTTACAAGCTATTTTCATTTTCTCTTTCATTGTAAAGGACCGATTGGTCTCTAGTTGTTGGGTTGGGTGCAACCCGTGTTGTGGGAGTGTTGACTCCTACGTGTGGAAGGGTTCCTTCCGTTAGTGCAAGGATTGGATTTCAATCCTGTTGGTGAAGTGACCGAGTCGTCCCTGGTTGGGAGATAGGTCGAAGGGGGAAAGTGGACGTACCCAAATCGGGGAACCACTATAAATTGCTTGTGTACTTTTTGTGTTGTGTTGTTTTGTTTTCTTGTGTAGGTAAAATCTTAATTCCGCAAATACGCTGCAAAGACACCTATCCCCCCCCCATAGGTGTAAGTAGTTGACACTAGGTGGACTTTCAAGTGGTATCAGAGGGAGGTTGCTCATCAAAAAGGTTCACACCTTGAGTAAAATCCTGCCACCAGTGTCAAGAAGAAGACCGATATCTTCCATGGACGGACTCAAGCACTCCGGCAATATCCCAGTATGCACCAGACTGAACATTCCTATCTGGAAGGAAAGAATCAGATTCTACATGGAAGCAGTCGACCCCCGGCTCTTCATGATAGTGGAGGAAGGACCTTACATTCCCACCAAGGACTCCACCATTGATCCAACCAGGAAAGTGCCCAAGAAACTTTCGGAAATGGACAAAGACGAAATGGTGCTGTTCGGACTCGATAAGAAAGCTCAAAACATCCTGGTAAGCGCAGTTGACGACTCTATGAATCAAAACTTCAGCAACTGCAGGATAACCAGGGATCTATGGAGCCGTCTGATCGTCCTAATGGAGGTCACAGATGAAGTGAGGGACGATCGGAGATCCCTCCTCAATCAGAAATATGAGGCCTTCAGGCAAGGGCCAAAGGAGGAGATCGTAGTCACCTTCGAAAACTTCCTCAAGATCGTCAATGCACTCAAAGGATATGGAAGAGTGTTCACTGACGGTGAACTCAATGATAAGTTCCTTAGGTCCCCCACTAAGGAATGGGACACAAAGATCTGCGCCATCCGCGAGTTTGGCAGACTTGCGGAAACTGATCCACAGATTCTATTCGGGAAGCTCATGTCCTATGAGCTTCATTTGAACACAAGGAAGGATAAAGAGGAAGCAGAGAAAGTCGCGGCCAAGGAAAAGACGGTGGCCCTGAAAGCCATTCAATCCAGAAAGGGCAAGGGTGTCGCTTCTTCCCGTGCGTGGAAGAGGGATGAGGAAGAAGACTCTGAGCCAAGCTCCTCTGGCTCAGAGTTATCTGAGGAAGATTTATCCCTTATCACACGGGAATTCAAGAAGTTCCTCAAGCTGAGGAATCAGAGAATGAGAAATGGCTCCTCCTCAAGGGATCAGAAGAAGAACTATTCCTCTGATAGGTATGTTTCCAAACCGAACAAACACCGCTCTTCTGACATTATATGCTTTGGTTGCAACAATCCAGGACACATCGTGGCCGACTACCATCAAGGCAAGAGCGAAAAGGGAAAGGGAGAGGAGCACAGGTCCTCAAAAGACAAGAAGAAGAAGAGGAGTTATATCGCAAAGAATCCAAAGACACTGAGTGAATCTGACACGTCAGACACCAGCGATGATGAGGAAGCCTACTTTGGGCTAATGGGTCGCTCTGACTCAGAAGGAGAATGCCCCCCATTTACTGGGAAGGTAAAATCTCACACCCCTCTCTCCGAATCTGACTCTGATCCTGAGTCTCAGGATGATGACTCTGAGGATAGCCCTTCTGCCCTTGAAGCTGAGCTCCCCGAGAAGTATGAGCTTCTGCTCAATACATTCCTAAAATGTCGAAAGAAACTGAAGGCTGAGAAAAAGGAAGTTAAATTCCTTAAAGGTGAGAGTGTATCCCTGAGGGAAGAGATCACCAGTTTGATCTCCCTCCGACAGGAGCACTTGGACCTGACTTCGAAGCATTCAGAGTCTCTTAAGCTCCTTGATCTTAAGCAGGAGGAAGTCGACAAGTTGGAAGAACTACTTGCGGCAGAAAGGAAGATCGTCAAGAGCTTCTCTATGCCAAAAACTGTTCTTCCATTAGTTGATACCTTCTCTGCTCAAGCCAAAGGAGCTGGTTTGGGGCATGTAGGGGTATCTAGCTCCTCATCCAGGAGAAACAGGAACAGGAGGAAGAATAAGGCTGCCAAGAAAGCCTCTGCTGATGAGAAAGGAAAGGCCCCACTCAGCCCTGTTGAAAGCTTTCCCTGTAACCAACATGACTTTGAGTCAACATATGGGCATCACTTCAGTCCCTCGGTTGCAAAGCCGAAGAGCCGATATGATGGGTGGACCTTTCCCCGTAACTTCAGTGAGAGTGTCTTCAAGGCACCTTATGAGGAAATCCACTTGGGAAATTATGGTCAATTCTCTAGCGGCCATAATACGAAGCAGGCACCTAAGACCAAGCCTGTTACACTGAAAAGCCAAGAGGTGAAGAAGTCATGTGACTGTGGTCATCATGTTGCCACCACCTCCAGGTCTTCGGCCCCAGCTGAACCCCACATTTTAAGGGTAAAGCAGGCGCCCAAGAGGAAGTATAACAGGTTTGACTGCTGGTGCTGTGGCAAAATTGGTCACTTTGCCGTGGATTGTTGGTTTAATCCAAGGTATAACGAGACTCCTTATGTTAGCAATGCGAGGCCGACCACTCGTAGAGTTAACCAATCGAGGGGGAGTATGCTAACAAGGAATCTAGGTCCCAAGTTCGATTGGGTTCCTAAGGCAAATTAATTCTGTTTTGCAGGGATGTCCAAAGGCCAACAAAACTCCTATTTGGTATTTAGACAGTGGATGCTCCCGTCACATGACCGGGACAAGAAGCCTGCTGAGGGAGTACTCTCTAGTCGAGGATGGACCCAAAGTCATATTTGGGGGGTCTGATCGGGGAGTCACCAGAGGTTACGGTACGATTTCCAACGGTATACTCTCTATCACTAACATGGCTTATGTTGAAGGGTTAAATCATAACCTGATCAGCATAAGCCAGTTATGTGATAAAGGGTATGACGTTAAGTTCTGCAAGGATAAATGCCTAATAATATCATGTGACTCTTCGGAGACCGTATTAACTGGCATTAGGAGCAGAAATATTTTCTGTTTAGATTTTCTTAGTTTAGATTCTTCTACCCCAGTATGCCTCGTTGCTAAAGGCAGTGCATCTCTTTGTGAGCAATGGCACAAGAGATTGGCACACATTAATTACAAGACAATTAATATGCTGTTTTCCAAAGACTTAGTAAGGGATGCTCCCAGTATTAAGTGCATCAAAGATAGTCCATGTCCTGCATGTCAGATGGGCAAGCAGACTCGGGCTACCTTTAAGGGCATCGCAGACAAAGATTCCTCCAGATGTCTATATCTTCTGCACATGGACCTGTTTGGTCCAATGTAAGTTCATCGCTTAGGAGGGAAGTCGTATACGCTAGTGATTGTAGATGATCACTCTCGGTTTACGTGGGTGTTCTTTTTAAAACGCAAGTCTGATACGTTTGACATCTTCACCAGTTTTGTCAAGCAGATACAGAACGAACTTAACTGCTCAGTGGTCAAAATCAGAAGTGACCACGGAACAGAGTTTGAGTCTGGGGATATGAAAGAGTTCTGTGAAGAGCTTGGTATCTTTCATGAGTTTT
This sequence comes from Platanthera zijinensis, assembly GCA_039513925.1. Lineage (NCBI taxonomy): Eukaryota > Viridiplantae > Streptophyta > Magnoliopsida > Asparagales > Orchidaceae > Platanthera > Platanthera zijinensis. The sequence goes on along the minus strand of CM077080.1, from coordinate 187,359,976 downwards.
CCTCCCCTCTCACTCCTAAACAGAATGGAGTGGCGGAGAGGAGGAATAGAACACTCATAGAAGCGTGCACGATAATGTTGAATGACGCTTCTCTCCCAGAATACCTGTGGGCCGAGGCTGTCAATACGGCCTGTCATGTACAAAACCGGGCGTTGATTAACAAGAGCCATCGTAAGACTCCTTATGAGCTACTGAAAGGCAAGAAACCAACCATATCCTATCTGAGGATTTTTGGCTGCAAGTGTTATGTACTGAATAATGGGAAGTGCCCTCGTACTAAGTTTGGTGAAAAATGCTTCGAAGCCATATTCATGGGCTATAGTAGCCACAGCCGGGCTTATAGAGTTTTCAACAAGAAAACCCTAGTGGTAGAGGAATCAATAAATGTTGTATTTGATGAAGGAAGCTTGCTTAACTACAAGACTTCTAGTTGTCTTCCTGAAGCTGCCGGTGCCAGACTCGAAAAGCTACAACTGAATGATCCCGAGAAAGATGCAACTCCAAAATATGTCAAGGTCTCCACATCAACGCCGATCGGAGAAGTTGAAGATCAAAATGAGGCAAATCCTTTAGAAGAAGGAGATGCCCAATAAATAGTCGAAGCTCCTGATGCAAGACTTTTAGAGCTCAGACACGTGAGGGATCATCCCAAAAATCAAATCATTGGAGATCCCTGAGACGATGTCAGAACTCGCTGAGGTACTCTTAACGAGATCTTGCATCTTAGCTTTTTGTCGCAGGTGGAGCCAAAGAAGTTCGACGAAGCGAACAAAGACGCATCGTGGATTTTGGCCATGCAAGAGGAGCTGCATCAATTCGAAAGATGCGAAGTCTGGACACTGGTTCCCAGACCGAAGACACAAAATGTGATTGGCACCATGTGGATCTTCAGAAACAAGTTGGATGAACATGGAGTCATCATCAAGAATAAATCCAGACTGGTGGCTCAAGGATACAGACAGGAGGAGGGGATTGACTTTGACCAGACGTTTGCACCTGTTGCACGGCTCGAGGCAATCCAGCTATTCCTAGCCTATGCCTCTTACAAAGGATTCACAGTCTATCAGATGGACGTGAAATCGGCTTTCTTGAATGGAGCTTTGAAAGAGGAAGTATACGTTGCTCAACCTCCATGTTTTGTCAATCCTACTTATCCTAATCATGTATATTTTCTTAATAAAGCGCTATATAGCCTAAAACAAGCTCCTCGAGCTTGGTATAAGACATTGTCTAGTTTTCTTCTTGAGAACAAGTTCTCTAGAGGAAAAATAGATTAGACATTGTTTCTCAGGGAAGTCAAAGGCAAGATTTTGCTGGTGCAAATCTATGTTGATGACATTATATTCGGCTCAACGGACAACAATCTTTGCAAAAAGTTTTCTAAACTTATGCAAGGAAAGTTTGAAATGAGCAGTATGGGAGAGCTGAAGTATTTCTTGGGACTTCAAGTGAAACAGTCTGAGGAAGGAATCTTCATTTCTCAGACGAAGTTCACAAATGAACTCCTCAAGAAATTCGGAATGGAGAATGCAACCTCTATGAGGACTCCAATGGGATCCACCATGTCTCTGGATAAGGATGAGAAAGGGAAACCTTTTGATGAAACCAAATACAGAAGCATCATTGGATCTCTGCTCTATCTTACTGCGAGTAGACCGGATATCATGTTCTCCACATGTGTTTGTGCCAGATATCAGGTGAACACTAAGGAATCTCATTATGTCGCTGCAAAGCGAATTCTCAGATACCTTAAAAGTACCCCTAATCTTGGCTTATGGTACCCGAGAAGCAATGATGTCGAGCTAATAGGTTTTTCAGATGCTGATTTTGCAGGAAGTAGGGATGTCAGGAAAAGCACCTCCGGGACGTGTCAATTCCTCGGAAGAAGGCTTATTTCATGGAACAGCAAGAAGCAGAATTGTGTAGCAACCTCCACTGCAGAGTCTGAGTACATCTCGGCTGGCAGCTGTTGCGCACAACTCCTATGGATAAGAAACCAGTTAGCCGACTATGACCTCCAGTTCAAGGAAGTACCGATGTACTGCGACTCCTCCAGTGCAATTGCTATTGCCAACAATCCGATTTCGCAAAGCAGAACGAAGCATATTGAAGTGCGTTACCATTTCATTCGGGAGCACGTAGAGAACAAGGACATCTCTCTCTGCTATGTTCCCACTGACAAGCAGATTGCAGACATTTTCACAAAGCCCCTTGACGAGGCCAAGTTCAGTATGTTCAAAACTGAATTGGGGATGCTAAACTACGAAGAATGAAGACTACAGGAGCTCAAGGCTCATGCGTCTAGGGGGAGCCTCTGCTAGGAATTTAGTGAAAGCAAAGGTACAAGAACTGAGGGCGAGCATGGTTTCACATGCTTCAGTCCCTGATTTGCAGAAGCCGAAAAGGAGGAGATTACCCTCTCGGCTAAGGTGGCTCCAAGTTTGCTCTCAAGAAATTGGTAATGAATATCTCTCTCAACTCCATTTTAAGTTTATGATTTGCATTCCTATATGCTCTATTCACCTTAGCTTGTAGGGTTTAGGCTTCTTCAAATAGGGGGAGATTGTTGGGTATTGTATCCACAATGTACCTGATTTGAAGAAGCCCCTGTACAAGCTAAGGTAAATAGACAATGTATTTGATGAAATATTTCTAGTGGTGCTTGCAGTTATTCCATGCTAAGTACACACCAATGTCAGGGTGCAGTGGGTCAATATACACGGGTCTGTGCAACGTAATCCCTCGGTTGGCCTATGTGTACTCTCTCTATTGGGGTGTACTTAATTTCAAGTACAAGGCTATGATAAAGCAAGAGCAGACAAGGAGCAAGGATGGGCCAAAGACCATCTCACGGGCCGAAAGACGAGAATCGTCTAAGTGTAAATCGTCGAGAATCACTAAGTGATTCTCACCGATTCGTCGAGAATCACCAGTGATTCTCGACGAGTCATCGAGAATCACTAGTTGATTCTTGCCGGGTTGGGCCGTCTGTCTCGACGCAGTCAGAAAAATCATCTAAGGCAGAATCGTCGAGAATCACCAAGTGATTCTCGCCGATTCGTCGAGAATAACTTTGCATTCTCGACGAGTCGGCGAGAATCCAAGGTGATTCCCACCGATTCTCCCCGGCCTCTAAAACATGTGCTGCCAGAATTCTCTAAGTAGAATTCGGCGAGAATCGTAAGTGATTCTCGCCGATTCGTCGAGAATCACCCACGATTCTCGTCGAATTTGACTTGGGTATTTTTCCGACTCTGTCTGGACCGGTCCACGACATCTGCAGGATTTTGAACCGGACTTTGGTCTTATTGCTGGTGGGGCCCTCAACGGTCATCTCTTGACCTATTGTATAAATACTCTGGTATTTGTGTAGAGTAACACAGACAGACGATATACGAAAAAGAGCGGCCGACTAACCCTAATCTCGCGAACTTGCTCCGCCTCCATCGCCGCTGCCGATCACCGTAGCAGATCTCGATCTCCTCCAGATCCTCGGTGATAGAAGCCAAGTCCTGCACAGCGTCTCACGTGTCTATCCAGAGATCTTTTGTCTCTTGATTTGAGATAGGGAAATCTTTCCCCATACGAATCGATCGAGACGATCGATCCTCGTGTGACCGTTGGTTGACCTTGCCGACTTCGCTAAGAAGATTGGATCTCCAGTGCTTTGCTGCTGTTTTCAATTGCCGCCGCCAACACCGAGAGCCTCGCCGCCGCTCGTCGCCGCCGCCTATCTCGGGGAGATTCTCTCCAAGTGAGATCTAGGGTTGTGGACTCTTCGTTGACTTCAAGAACACGTCGTCGAACAAAAAGGGAAACCTGGATCTTCACGTTGTTTGTGATTCTTACAAGCTATTTTCATTTTCTCTTTCATTGTAAAGGACCGATTGGTCTCTAGTTGTTGGGTTGGGTGCAACCCGTGTTGTGGGAGTGTTGACTCCTACGTGTGGAAGGGTTCCTTCCGTTAGTGCAAGGATTGGATTTCAATCCTGTTGGTGAAGTGACTGAGTCGTCCCTGGTTGGGAGATAGGTCGAAGGGGGAAAGTGGACGTACCCAAATCAGGGAACCACTATAAATTGCTTGTGTACTTTTTGTGTTGTGTTGTTTTGTTTTCTTGTGCAGGTAAAATCTTAATTCCGCAAATACGCTGCAAAGACACTTATCCCCCCCATAGGTGTAAGTAGTTGACACTTGGTGGACTTTCACTAACACCATCAGATCCACAAAGGCTAGGAATTCATCTAGACAAATAGGGCATCTCCCAATTCCTTGATTTGATATCACCAGATCTCCGGAGGGAAACTTGATATTGAAGGAATCCTCTAACTGAACAACGTCCAAACGATGTCTATTTATAAAACTCCACGCTACAAAGGAATGGGTGGCACCATAATCAAAGAGAATGCGTGCCCACATATTCCGCACCTTAAACTCCCCTATAACCGTAGAATACGTTACTAAACGATTGAAAACAATAACAAATAATGGAGAGTAAAATTCAAGCTAGAATCTAACCTGATATCACTTGGGTAGAGGTCTGAGCATCCTTTCTAGTCACCACATTTAGCTTTCCTTTTCCTTTGTCTTGGTTTGGTGGCGGTGGCAGAACTCGAAGCGGGGCAGGCTGTAGTGGGGATTAAGCCTGGGGGAACGAAGACTTCTGATGTCCCTTCTGCCCGCACTAGAAGCAAGTCCTTTTTTCATCCAATAACAAATCATATCATGACCCTTCCTTGCATAGAACGAACACACTAGCTCTCCCTTGGGTGCACCTTGGATGGCGTGCACCTGCTGCTACTTCAGAGTTGCAGTACTCTTGAAACACCTTTCATAAGGGTGGCCAGGTCGACCACAGAAGCTACATATTTGTCCACATTTCTTTTTTGAAGAAGGGTCGGATGACCTAGAGCTTTCATCCTCAACACCCTTCCTCTTCTCTTTCCTCGTCGCAGAACCTCGATTCTTGGCAATTTCAATCGCCTCCACATTCAGTGCGGCTTCCACTACCATAATATAACTGTCAGCTCCATAAGCGCATGCCCACTGCTGGACATCGCTTCTTAGTCCTCCCAGGAAACGTTTTACTCTACCCTCCTCCGAAGCTACCAAATAAGGAGCAAACCTACTCAGTTTGCTAAACTCAATCTCATACTCACTCATTGAGAGCTATCTATGCTTCAGATGCAGGAAGTTATTCATCAGGCGGTCCTGCTCGACTGAGGGTAAAAACTTCTTCAGCAGCATCTTCTTAAAAGATTCCCAAGAACAGCCTTCCTTCAGACTCTCCCTTTCCCGAATCCACCAACTCTTTACCGGGCCTTTTAACTGATAGGCTACAATCAGTACCTTCTGGGCTTCTAGAATTCCAGAATACAAAAAAATCTCCTCGATGGAGATGATCTAATCATCTAAAATCATAAAGTAGGCACTCCCGTCATAGGTGGGAGGTCCCAACCATTGGAAGTGCAATATGAAATTCATTTCTGGTGGTAGTGTTACTGTGGGCACTAGAGGAGCAGGGGTATCGGGCACGGCTTGGCCCAAGGCAGTCTCTTGCACTAAAGGTTACTGCGTGGGAGTGGTAGACAACAAAGACTCAATTTGCAATTGCATCGTAACTAATTGTCTCGACAGAGCCTCATTGCTCTGACGCAGACTCTCGATAATTGCATCACTTGGCGCTCCTGACAACTCACCCTCCGACTGGGGAGTTGACCTCGTCGCAATACGCTTTGGCGGCATGTCTAAAAAGGAAAACGAACAACCCGTCAAAATCCTAGATTACCACTAGGCCACACGACTGGTTCAGATCATACTTAAAAGAAACTTGCTTATGCTGCAACTTGCTCTGGGATTTTATAATGATGTTATGTCCTACTTAGGATGATATCCTCTCATCCTATTGACTCTTGTTCCTATGACATGAATGCATGGATTCTTTAATCTTATTTAAAATCATGTGTTTATATGTGTCATCATGTAAACCTTAACTTAGCACGTGTGTTTATGTGATGATATGCTATGTATGCAGTGCTATGCATTCTAATAAAGGCCTTAATGCTTGTTATGAGCGGCGTACACATGAATGTTATGCACCCCATACTACATAACATCGCATGCAACGAGAAAAGAAAACATGCTAATGGGCACCCATGTGATGGTGGTTATGCATCCCATACTACATAACCGTCACATGTTGCCTCCTATGGTGGATCCATATACAAACACATATTATGTATCACATACTACAAAATATACCCTGTATGCTTCTTTTCATGCTATGAGTGTAGTGACTATACTTCAGCTAAGACGTACTAATGACACATCGGTGTGTGTATGAAATGACACTAAACAACTAACACTACCAAGGGAAGGTTGCCCGATCAATTTCCAAGAAACCTCGCTCGGATACAACCTGTCACAACCCGTATTTTCACCACATTTAATAACTTATCAGAGTAAGGGAAGATGCGCGGCATGATTCCACGTCAACAGGGGATAACTGCGGACGCTCATGCAAAACTCCTACTATACTCAAAAAGAGATATCTTTAAGTAATTTAGCAAAAATCTAATTTAAGGCATTTAACCGTATCCCTCGGCTTGGTGGCTCTTCAAGTCCACAAAAGAAAATAGTTTATACGCTGCGGAAAAATACTTCATTCATGAGATTAAATATCCTACATGAGGGTAAACATCTTCAAAGGACAACTCATGCTATGCAAGACCCTAAATTTATAATAGTAGTAAAGATAGCTTTTACAGTCACTAAATATAATGAGTTGGAGTTTTAAATTATGCAATGCATGAAGTAATAATAATAGATTTTATACTTGAAAATACATAACATGCATTTCTAGCATAAATCAACCCAGAGAGCAAGTATTCCATAACAAAAAAACAACTAGCAGCTAGCAAGGTATCCAAAACCATCTATCTTGTGGGCGTCAACAATCTAACACGAACCCATATAAAACAGAAGTATGTCTAAACTAAGTAAACAAACTAAATTGACAAACTACCTCGCTACAGCGAGGTGAAAACCACAGCCAACACTTCTGCACAGAAACTCCAAAACCAGCACCACTACAAGCTACTGCTCTGAACCTGAGGCATTCTAAAAAACACAGAACACTTTAGCAAGAAGGTACAAATGGTGGCAGAAAAATTAGCCAAAGAAACAAAATTCAAAAGGGGTACCAACCCAAGAACAAAAGTACTGAAGTAAAGTACAAAAGCAAAACATTAAACAGGGAAAAAATACTTACGTGAATCATCACGTACATCAAAAATACACCATATGCACAAGGCTATAAGGTGACAAACATGAGCAAATCATAAGGAAGAAATTGCATAACCTTTATTAGGCACTTGTGGTCAACTCTACCCAAAAACAAGGGCGAGGTGGTCACTTAACTGGACACACTCTCACAAATATAATATCCATCTAACTGCGTGGGAGACTCATACACTCCACCATACACCGCAGACGCCCAAAAACCTGGTAGACTTCCACGAGGTACTAATAAAGGAAACAGACATTGCAAAGGTGGTTGTGTCCACTAACTCCCGCAATCAAGAAAACCCACAAAAAACAAACACATATATCTCGAGACATGGCACATAAGATTTTTATTCGACATTTATAGATTAAAGATGCGGTTGATAAACCCTGTGGAACGATTTATAATCCTAGATAAACTCTAGTACGTTCAACAATGATAGATAAGGTGGTTAAAGCCAGCGATGAAACATTTCAAGAAAGATTAAACATGGCATGACGAGATTGAATTACCATGACAAATCTTATTCATACAGGCAATCTTCAAGGAAGGAATAAACATTGCAATAACTTGGAAAGGCAAAGTGCAGAAAGATTATAAACAAAACTTAACAGTTACCATCTAATCAGACAAGGAGAAATGAGGGTAAACCACTACTTGCCTTGGTTTTATCGAAAAAGTTCTCTGAACCACTCCCCGTCGCAGATCGGTGCAAAGGAAGACGGGAGGAGTCGAAATATGAACAAAAATGACCGAAATGGAGGTAAGGGCCAAAAAAGCCTAATGAGAAAACTCAAGAAACGGGAAAAGTTTTACCATGATGGCGTAGCTCTCGACGAGAGCTTTCAAGATCTACGATTGGTTAAATATTTCGAGCACCGGCGCATCGTCGGTGGCCACCGGAAGATTTACGAGCGGCTTCCTCCCTGTCACCTACGCCTCTCTGATTCGGTTAAAAATTTTGGAGAAGATGAAGTTTTTTTTTCTAATTACCCTAAGTATAAGAGTATATATATATATATGTATTTATAAAATTTCTTGTATAAATAAAAAAAATGGATTATTTACGAGCCGGTACGCGGAAAACAAAAATAGAGATTTAGGATGGCTTCAAATCGGAAAGTGCCCAACATAAAAGTTGTAGATCTCATCAAGAAGAACAAATTTAAAGTTAACTATTTTTGTATATGACATCGTTATGACCCTCAAAAAGGCACCCAAATGCAAACTGTAACGGACTACTTGTGATGAATATACAGTACTCGAGAACGAGATTACAGGTACTCGAGAAGTAGAAAAAGGCTACTCGAGTACTAAAATTTTGTACTAGAGTACTAAAAATTTAATACTCGAGAACAACAGTCAGTACTCGAGAACAACAGTGAGTACTCGAGAACAATACATACAGCACTCGAGTGATGAAGACAAGCAGTACTCGAGAGAAATGAGATCACTCGAGTATTCAGGAATAAATAAAGTGCACAAATAGTACTTTTTTGTCCTCATGAATAATGCTTTTTGCAAAATATACAAAATCAAACTATAGAGATGAATAGTAAAAGACATTTTTGAATAGTGTTTTAATATTAAAATAATCATATTTATATTTTGAACAAGGAAACACGAGTTAAAAATGGAGGCCTAAACGCGTGCCGAATTAAATGAAACTCGTACCAAAGGCGAACACTGATGCTACGAACCCAACGTCAAAGTCAAAACCAAAATCCGACGATCCATTCTCGAGATATAATTTTTCAAAGTCTACGACGAACATTAATTCTACAAAACTTTTGAAAATCGCCGAGGCTCGAATATCGCTCGGATTGCGACAAAACTTGACGAGCAAGTCCAAAATTACTTAACTTAATTTCCAAGTACAAAATTTTCCAATTACAACATGAATTTGGCCGACACGACCGCACGGACCTGAAAATGCCTTAACTGCGTTGCTCCGTCAACTCGACGTTAAAAGTAACATCATGACGCCATAAATATGACGATACCAAATCAAATAGAATCATCGAAAAATTGGGACGTTACATTCCCTTTCCCGGCTTCCCCTGCAAAGAGACCTCTTTCTTGCCAGGTCACAGCTGTCTTTTAACCGCAAGAGATGTTATCTCTTTAACGTTATCGGACAGGTTGACAGAACATTGACGGGAGGGCTCAGCCTCCTTTGCCACCGGAAAGGTTCTAGCAATAAAGTGTGAGTAGCTTCAAAGAAATAGAGGACAATTTAAATTGTAATTGAAGATTTACCTGCGCAAAAAGAGCGAGTATATAAGATGCTCCCCAAAGTGTGTACCTTTTCAAAAGAAGACCTCACCAAGCTTATTGAAATATAGTCGCCAGTGGATCACGTCAAAATTTTGTCCTCGGAAGGCCTTGAACAGTTCCTTCTGCAACACCTCCAAGATAAGTGGCAGGAAGGCGACCTTCATCGGGGTATGTGGTCTGCGCTGGATCCCTTTGAAGTAGCCAACGACAATGACCAAATTCACGCCCTAGCAATGAACCATGTTCGATGTGCCGATGAAGGTGCATACGTGATTGTTGAAGAACATGATGCCCTCGCAAGTTGCCGCGAGGTGAAGATCTTCCGAAAAACAGATAAATTATAGGTGATCTTCTTTGATTGCAGAAAGCTGAGAAAGCCCATGATAATCGCCACCCAATTCGGGTTGATCTAGGCAGGCACTATACCGAAGTACTTGAGGATCTGACAGTACTTTGACCATATTTGAAATCCCATGCCGACTTTGAAATATCAGAGAGGAAGGATGAGCTCGCCTTCTAGAATAGTATTTAATTGCTCGTCCCTAGTAGGGAGTTTGGACGAGTATCCCTCAGGCAGAAGCCTTTTTCTATAGTCCTCCAAGTCCTTATCATCAGCGGCCAACTTTTTGAAGACCGCATCAGCAAAGTTCCTCGTATGAGCAAATCGGCGAGTATTGGCATCGTCTTTAACCATCTTAAGAGGCAAGTAGAAATAAGTTGAGAGGTCAGAAAGCAAGAAAGTAGAAAGAAAGTAAAGAAAGTGATAAAGGGATAGGCCGGAGATACTCACGAGAAAGAAAGATAATTCGCAACAGTGTAGTTAAGATGGACCTACCCCTTTATTTATAGGAGGAGGCCAAAGGGGAGTATGGGTATCTCGTGTGAGTATCAATCGAAGTTGCTACCACTCCGTCTAAACCTATAAGATTGCCAAAATTCTATCTCGCATACGTTCAGTCAGCAGGAGCGCTCGAAGGAGCCGAAGCCTTTTCATGGATCTTTTCAAGGAGAGCAGTGGAAGTCAGCAATAATGTAGGAGGCAAAGGCGACGATAAGGAAGTACTCGCTGAAGGCTGTGATAAGCCTATTGTAGGGGGAGGGGCCTTGCTTGCCCCTAGTTGCAAGAACTTCTCCGTTGAAAGATCCTCGGTTCTCACTCCAGGGACTTGTTTTTTCACGCATATCTTGGAGACATGATATATTCGGACAGAGTGACTTGGTCGCGACTTCTACAGGGATTTGAGTATGATTAGAGGGATGGACCATAAAGGAGGAATGGATAGATGCTCTCCGAAGACCTCAATTGTCATCAGTAGAGCTGTGAGTATGAGAAAGAAATAATGCATCGACAAGTCAGGAAAATGTGGTAACTCGTAGCAACTAGCAGCGAGTTGCTAACCTTAAGAGGCAGTGAGGTCCGATTGTATCTAGGCCTGGGACCAGACGAGGTTTGGAGCAGGGGGTTAAATTGGCGGAGGAGGGTGAGAAGATTCAGGAGTCGTGGTTTGAGAATATCACTCAATCCGAGATCGACGAGGAGCTATTGAGTTTGTGAAGTTATTTAAGGATTGTCGCTCAATCCGAGATCAATGAGGAGTTGTTGAGTTTGTGCTAGGATTTTAGGATTTTAGTGACGAGATCCTCAGTACTAGGAGGCAATTTGTTCTTTGTAGAAGCGAGCGACTTCTTCTTCATCTTCTTCTTCTTTGACAGAGGGAGATCTGCGGCTTCATCGCCATCTCGTGGTCTTTTTAACTTCTTAGGGACCAGAAATCCCGATAAGGCCGCGATAGTAGCATTATAAACTTCCTCGGCAGATTGCGCATTATGTGCGAGTTCAAAATATGTGCCTCAAATATGAGTCATCCCCCCTATTTATAGGGTTTAGCAGGCATCCATAGGTCGCAAGTAGTCAAGATACTCGCTAGAAGTAGCTTGTCGAATAAGAATTGGATGTTTCTTTCTGAGCTCATACATCACTCACAAAGAGCGGGGATTATGTACAACCAAAATTTGTCGAGGATGGACCTACTTAGAGTCAGGCCAGCAAGAAGTCAAAGTCAGTAGGTAAAGACAGAGGTCAGAGTAAGTATTCTATACATTTAAAGGCTATGGCGAGTATGGCAAGCTCCACTCACATACTTGTCGGGTAGGCGACTAGGCCAGCTACTTGCCAAAGTGGGCACGTTCCTCGAGAAGTCTCCTAGTCGCTGGTGGGGGTTGGGCTATAAATAACCCCCCCCCCCCTAATTTTCCTATAATTAGGACCCCATGGGTACAAAGATTTGGACCTAAAAATATCACAAAAGATTTCGATTGGACCTTTTTCCTTGTCTTCTAGCCATGCGAGATAGTGATCTTCCCCTTGATCGCCATCCTCTGATATTTGCCAACTAGTTTCCACCATGTACCCTGCTAAGCCATCTTTGGTTGTGGAGGGGAAGCTTTTTTCGAGCATCTGGGTACGAGGTGGGACCTCCCTACCGTATCACCTAGGGTCCTTTTAGTTGTCTCTCTATTTCTGTGTCCAAACCTGTCAAGCTCTCGAGCCCGACGTCTTGACCAGTAACCTTAGGCTGTTTAGATCTGAATTTTTGGAGTGGGGATTACCCTGGATTCAACAATAGGCATCTTCTATCCCCGCACTTATGATGATGGGGGCTTGATATGGCTTATGCACCCCTAACATGTCTTCGTTCCCAAAGAGGATGGTGTTGTTCTTGCGCGCCATTTTGATGGGGTTTTCTTCCTCATGTCGTGCTATAGAAAAAAACTTGCATAACAAAGGAGGAGGGGTCCGATAATTTTCTCTACTTCCATGCTTGCGAGTGTGCCCTCTTTTCCATATAATTTCTTGTGGCCACCTTGGTGCAGGTCAAGTGACGAGCCTTCTTTAGCGTTGCTGCTGGTTAAGGGTGCTTGGGTGTGGTGAGTGGTTCTTCTAGAGATTTGTATTGTATTGGAATACAATCCCACAAATGGTGCCAAATTGTTGTGTGTCACCCGGTTTTTCCCCAGTCTGGAGAATCGGTCCGCCTTAGATTGGAATTGGATCGGGCACGCAAATAGTCAGAGAAAAATATCAGCAAATGATATGGTTTTTTTATGTTGAAAACTCGAAAGGGGTGAAAAACCAGTAGTCGGATCTGTATCTAGCCAAAATCCATTATATTGTTCGAGTTCACAAGAGTTTAGGATGATTCTTCAAGGGGAGACTAAAAGTATCTAGTTGTCTACCTAAATCACCTAGAAGTGGGTGAAGAGCCTTGAGTCGGGTGTAAATGTTAGTAGCAGTTTGTACTTTTATTCTTGGATACGTTTGAGTTTCCTTTGTTGCGTAAGATGTACGTTTGTCAACACCCTTCGGTGTTATTATATAGCACACTTGCACTTATGTTGACATGACAGTATTGTTTGCATTCTTTTTTGCTTCTATTGTACGGATCCCGGTGGCTGGCAGAATGTAAGCTTGTGGAAGTATCGAAGAGTACGTCGACTAGATCCGAGGGGTCAGGAATGTAAAGATTTGTTCCGAGTGTGGAGTCGAGCATCTCCAAGAGAGGATTGTTGAAGAATATGAGTATTCAATCTGGGTGTTGGAGAATATAAGTTTCAATCTGATGGTGCGACTAGAAGGAGGGCAGTCCCTGGCGATGGAAGGGCATTGTCCTACAATAACGGCAGAGAATGTAAGTATTCAATCCGACCGCCGGAGAATGAAAATATTCGATTTGATTTCACGACCTAGCCTAGCTATGAGCCGATTGCCGGAGAATATTAGTATTCAATCTAGATGTCGGAGAATGTAAGGATTCAATCTGACCGTGTGACTGTGAGGGGGGCAGGCCCTGGCGATGGCGGGGCGTTGGCCTATAGTAACGGCAAAGAATGTAAGTATTCAATCCGATCGCCAGAGAATGTTAATATTCGATCTGGTTGCGTGACCTAGCACGGGTGTGGATTTCTCATTAGAGAATGTAAGTATTTGACCAGGGGATGGCCTTGCCTGGACAGAAAAGTGGCTTCCATAGAATGTAAGATTCGATCCGTAAGTGTCCCAGACTGGTCGGAAATGTCTCATCGTAGAATATAAGTATTTGGTCCGGGGAATGGCATAACCTGAGCGAGAAAGTGGCTTCCATAGGATGTAAAGATTTGATCTGGAAGTGTCTGAGCCTGGTTGGAAATGTCTCTCCGTAGAATGTAAATATTCGACCCGGGAAGTGACCTAGCATGGCCGAAGAAGTGGCTTTTAGAGAATGTAAAGATTCAATTTGAAAGTGATCGAGCCTGGTCGAAAATGTCTTGCCGGAGAATATAAGTAATCGATCCAAGGAGTGGCCTAGCCTGGCCAAGGAAGTGGCTTCAAGAGAATGTAAAGATTCGATCTGTAAGTGTCCGAGCCTGGTCGGAAATGTCTTGCTGGAAAATGTAAATATTTAATCCAAGAAGTGGTCTAGCCTAGCCGAGGGATTCTCGAGGCGAGAATAAGGAAAACATAATGTAATATAATCAAATAAAAAATAGTTTGGGGAAGTCGTGGCTCACAGATTTGACATTATAAAAAGTTTAAGATAGAAAATCGAATTACAAGGAAAATGATAAACAAATATAAAATACAAGGATAAGGGTTGTGTCATGCTCTTTTTTAGCGGGGGGGGGGGGGGGTCTTCTTATCCTATATAGATCTTCCTTGCTGCATGGTGGCTTCACTCTATAGGTCGACATCTCCGATATTAAATGTGATTGCTACTTCTAACTGGGCCTGCTTCAAGTAGTAGGCACAAGCTACTTCTTGATTTCTGTGAACGACCCCTATGCCTCCTGCGGTCGGGAACTTCATGGATAAATGAGGAGTTGACGGGATCGCTCCAAAGACTGACTGGACAAGCCTTTCGAAGATGGCATTATAGGGCAAACTTAAGTCGATGACGACAAACTTGATATCCTGGCTAATGTTGTGTCCATTGAACACAATGTCCAATATTTGAAGAAGGCCCACAATTCAATGGTATACACATGAATATATTTGATATATGTGTAAGTTAATTATATGTAGGTTGTACTCTGCTACATTGATTAGACAAGCAGTTAGAGTCATAATGATAGTTGGACTCAAGACAGGTTACTCGACAGGCAGAAAATCAACCAAGTCTAGAAGAATTGGGTGAACTCACTTCACTCAATGCCAGAAGCCTAAAAAGCATTGACAGAACTACATGCAGTCAAATCCGCAGTATTGCTGACAAGAAATCTGTTTAAGGACAAAAGCCTTGAGTGAAGACAGTTCACTAAATGACTACTTAACATGAAATCTGTCTAAGTATAAAACTGTTGAGTGAAAATGGGCCACTCAACTCCTAATCAAGAAATCTGTCTAAGGACAGAAGCGTTGAGTGAAGACAGTTCACTCAACGCCTACTCAACAGGATTTTTGTCCAAGTATAGAAGTGTTGAGTGAAGAAGGGCCACTCAACGCCTCATCAAGAAATCTGTCTAAAGACAGAAGCATTGAGTGCAGAAGCTGCACTCAACACCTTCATGTAGAGAAATTTCAACAAAGTCCCGAAGCATTGAGTGATGAAGGCTCACTCAACGCCTTAACAAAGACTATAAAGTGAAATGTGTTGAGTGATGAAGGCTCACTCAATGCCTGAAGACGCAGAATTCTGCTAAGTATTTCTTCATTGAGTGACAAGGCTTCACTCAACGCCTATGCAAATTATCTGAAATTTGCTAAGTATCGAAGTGCTAAGTCATGTCGACGTCATCAAGAATTCAAATGTCGTGAGTTTTTTACGATAGATGACAAAAAGTGCCACTTGCCTTAAGTACAAAATTTAATGCAAAATAAGTGTTGCAATTGCCAAATCCAGCTGACCCATAATGCACAAAGAACCGTTGGACCGCGGGATACAAAAGCAGAGTTTCGAGAAATAAAAAAATATAGCCAAGAAAGCGAATAAAGAAAAAGAACAGAGCTTTCTATTCATCTTCTTCCTCTTGACGAAGTTGAAGTTTTCCATGAACTTTCTCTTACAGTTAGTCTGTGAATCACAGACATAGTTGACTGTTGAAGAAATAAATCACTGGAGAAAAATCTATCTTCAACAACAAGATTAGAAAGTTCTCTTTCTTAGTTTGAAGGAGAAGCAGAGCAAAAGTTAGCTGGTTGAAGAAACAAAGAACTGAAGAATCAGTTTGTCTTCAACAGCAAGATCAGAAGGTTCTCTTTCTATGTAAGAAGAATATGTAGAGCAAAGCCAAGTTGTTGGTATTCTCCAAGGCCACTTCAATCAACTCAACCATATAAAAGGCTTGAAGGAATAGTGCTCTGTAGATATCTTTTCAGCACAAGCAGAAACATCCTGAAGATATATTCTTGGTGTTATAAAGTAGATAGTACTGAGCTTTCTCAGTTCAGGAAGAAGAAGGCTTAGAGAATCATTTCTCTGGATTCAAAGTTAGGGTTGAGTTTACTCAGTCCAGAAGGGCAGACTCAGAGAACATTCTCTCTGGAGTCATTCATCAACAACAATCTCTCTTTTTGTATGATCTTAATTGATCTGAGCTATACACCTAAGATATAAAGGCAGAGTTATAGGATCCTGTTATGGATCTGAGGAAGGGCCTGTGTGTCTGTGGTAGGAGATATATTCTCTGAGGTAGGATTCTATTGAGAATCTGAAGTAGGGCTATTGGCCTGAGGTAGGATCTGAATAAGATTTGAGCTGTATGAGAGTTATACTCTCTGAGAGTAGGGCTACCCTCCTATCCTAATTTATAGGACTTTTGATTAAGTTTTAGATAGTTGATTTGAAGGATCACTGAGCTATAGGAGATATTATCTTTGAGTTGTAGGGCTTTGTCCAGAGGTAGGACTTGGAGGAAGTTTGAGAGATCCTGCGGGATCTATGTTGTAAGCTCTTTAAGCCGAGTTTGGAGAAGATTGCCTTGTCTAACACACTATTAGAAAGGCGGGAGGGAAAGTGGATGTACCCATACCTTGGAGAATCACTATAAATCTTGGTGTGCTGAGTCTTATTCTTTAAAACTAACAAAATAACTTAACACTCAACACACCTAAAGAAAAAAGGTAGTCATAAAGACTAGGAAACCTATAACCCCCCCCCCCCCCCCTCTAGGTGTATAGCTACTCTTGAAACAAAGATTTTCAAGTGGTATCAGAGGGAGGTTTTTTAAAAAGGACTTAACAGTCTGAAAAGATCTCCAAGAGTAGCTAAAGATTATCTCCATGGGTTCGGGTGAGAACCACAAGGAGTTGAGCTCAATAAAGCTTCCAGTTTGTAGGAAGGAAAACTTTGGGATTTGGAAAGAGTGGGTTAGGCTATTCATGGAAGCTTCAGATCCTAGGATCTTCATTACAGTCCAAGAAGGACCTTTCATCCCCATGAAGGTCTCTATCTTATATGCCAATTTCTAGACTCCAAAGAAGTATGAAGAAATGACAAGGGATGAAGTCATCTTGGCAACTTTGGATAAGAGGCACAAAACATCATTGTCAGTGCCATAAATGACTCCACCTTCCAGAACCTTGTCCACTGTAAAATAGCCAAAGAGATGTGGGATTCTCTTATTGTGTATATGAAAGGGACAGAGGAGGTGAGGGATGACAGGAAATCCCTCCTAAATCAACAATATGAAGCATTAAAGCAAGGGAAGAAAGATTTCATAGCTAAATGCTACTCATAATAGTGAACAGTCTGATCACCTATGGTAGATAGTGATGGAGACGATGGCCATCAAAAGGTTGTACACGAGGACGGTGCGCTTACGGAAGATATTTCTCCGTCTCCATGTAGTGACGTGCGACGCCGTGAAGACTATGTGGTGCATCGCCCAAATATCCGCCCGCGGCGCAAGCCTATATTTAAATAATTATTAATAATTATTACTAAAATTATTATTAATTATTTATGCATTTTGGTTCTATTTTATTTAAGCATTTTATTTAATTTTCATAATATGTGGCCTGGTTATGTTTTGAACCATGATTATTTGTATTTTAATTTTGGGATGCATGTAGCCTTTTCCCTTGTTGTTTGATGTAAGCCTATATATAGGCATGGATATTTTCATTTTGAGGTATTGATTGATGAAATAAAATTGAATCCCTAATTGTCTCCCACTTGAGATCTCTCTCCTTTCTCCCCTTGGCCGAATTTCTCCTTCCCCATCCTCCCTCTTGGCCGCCGGCCTCTTCCCATCTCCTCCTCCCTATCCTCTTCCCCTCTTCCTATCCTTGTTAAGGAAAACCGCCCCATATCCCCTCCTCCATTCCGGCCACCCCCATCCCTTAGCCGCCAACCACCTCCAACCCGAGCCACCTCCATCCCTCCTCTCAAAATCCAGCCACCTACATCATCTCCTACAACTCCCCTTGTGGATCTCCAACACTGACGTGAAGCGATATTGGCGAGCGAGATTCTCATCTCCTTCCGGCGCCACTCCGGCGGAGCCGTTGGAGAACGATCCAAGTCGAGATTAATCGGAATCACCCAATCTGATTGGGTAACGAAATACTTCCACTCTTGTGAGATTCCATTCCTTAGAAATATTCAAGTGGTAGTTTTTATCCGTAGCGTTAACTATTGAAATATTCAGATTTCATCGTGGTTGATTTTATCTTGTTTTGTTATTCTCTTTATTGTTATTTTCATTCAAGAGGTTTGGCAAACCTTTGCAATCTTTTCATTGGGAGAGATCTACCCATTCCGAATCGAAGTTTTTCGGTAGATCTCTTTTGGTACAACGCCGCTCGGTCGGACCCATTATTGGTCCTTTTAGCTCGATCGAATATTGGCTTCATAGCCCTTATTTGATCTCTACCGGTTTGGCTACCCATACGCTAGCATCAAATTGATAGATCTAAATTGCGTGGTGCCACTTAGAGCTATTGTGCGAGTGTAGGAGTTGAACCCGTAGAGTTGACCGTAAGCAATCCTAGATTTAATTCGGTGTCAACGTGCATCCCTATATCAGATAGTTTACTAATTATGAGCTGAATGACAAGTTCTTGAGATCCCGAAACAAGGAATGGGATATCAAGATTTGTGCTATGAGAGATGTTGGCAACTTGGCCAACAAATTGCCTCAAAATCTATTTGGGAAGCTATTATCCCATGAGATGTAGCTGAACTCTAGGAAGGCTGAAGAGGATGTTGTCAGATCTCTTGACAAAGAGAAGACTGTTGCCTTCAGAGCTGAGCCACAAGAAGAATCAAGGAAAAGACTCCTCCACCAAGGAAAGTTGTAGAGTCAGAAAGCTCAGATCCCAGCTCCTCTAGAAATGAGCTGTTAGATAGAGAACTGACACCTTTATCGAAGTAGTTCAAGAAACTCCTGAGCAGGAGGAGACAATGGAAGAACAATTACTCTTCTAGCTCCACCTCAAAGAAGCCTTACTCTAGCAAGGACAAATCCATACATTACCCCTCTGAGGAAAGGTATGACTCCAAACTGAATAAACATATTAAGACTAATGTTGTTTACTACTGTTGTAACAGGAGTGGACATGTCATTGCTAACTTTCCAGTTAAGGGTAAGGAGCATTTAAAGTCTGAAGGCAAAAAGCATCATAGGGAAAAGAAGACTGAAAAGTGCATCTTGGCCAAGAAGAAAGTCAGCCTATCAGATAGTGATTCTGAGTCTTCATAATCAGATAAAGAGGAGGCCTACATTGGTCTCATGTCCATTGAAGAAGAGGCTGATCATCCAGCTACCCAATCAGGCATAAGGGCTCCACTGTCCTCTATTGACAGTGATTGTGAAAAGGATGACGATTTCAGTCTCAAGGCCATATCAGAAGAAAATCAGGTCAATCCTACTCTTAATGAGGTACACTTTATCCCTAGCTCTCCTTCTATCTATATGTCTGGCTCAGACTCTTAAGAATCCACTTCCTCTAGTGGGGATAAGGGATCAGATTCTGAAGATGTTGTCAATCAATTGATTGACAAGTATGGTGCAATTTTTGATGCTCTGAAGAAGAGCAAAAGGCTTGTCAAGAGATAAGCTGAGGAGATTGTCTCCCTACAGCAAGTTGCTTCCCTGCAGTCTGAGTCAGCACCCTTACAAGCTCAAATGAAGAGGGAAGTTAGCCAACTGAAGACAATCACAATTATCCAAGTTAGGACCATTAGCCAGAAGAATAAGATCAACTCGGATCTTGAAGAGAATCTCATTAAGGAGAGAGAGATCATGGTTGAATTCTCTGAGCCCAAGACAGTGTTGCCATTAATTGGCTCCTTAACCTCTCAAAAGGATAAGAGAGGTTTGGGG
Source organism: Platanthera zijinensis (assembly GCA_039513925.1). Classification (NCBI taxonomy): domain Eukaryota; kingdom Viridiplantae; phylum Streptophyta; class Magnoliopsida; order Asparagales; family Orchidaceae; genus Platanthera; species Platanthera zijinensis. Next base: position 187,340,114 of record CM077080.1, on the reverse strand, counting down.
TTTAAGTGGAACTCTAGAGCTGCCCATTCCAAAGGGAAATACAAAGCCCCTATAGTGCCTCATACCACCTTTCACAAGGTAATCCTCCTTTCCAACAGGTATGACCAGGACATCATGTATGGTCACTAGAATAATGAGAATTCTTCTTGTAAGAATATAAGGGTATCATACAATGGAAGGTTAAAGGGCATGGGTTTGATTGCATTGAAGGCTCCCCATGAGGAAAGTCAGATGGCCCATCATGGACCATTTGTATTTGGTACTCCAGCCCCCACACTAAAGGATAAGGAAGCGTCCTATTCTCAGGTTCCTCGAGCAAATACCTGGACTAAGGGTAGTCTGTCAATAGGCCTCACCTGGTAGTTTCTAAAGCCATCAACTCCATATCAGCTGTAAAGATGACATGTATTGGTGCTACTCAGAATATGCCATGTGCATCCACTGGCAGACTAACTTTTAGCTAGATACTTGCTGAAAGAAATAAGAAAAAGGCTACTACTCTCCCCTCTAGACAGACAACTATTGATAGATTACACTCTTCAAAGGATATTCAGAAGAGGAGATATAACATTCATGAGTGTTGGTGTTGTGGTAAAGTGGGTCACTTTTCCATAGATTGTTGGCACAACCCTAGTGTTCCAAGGGCAAGGGTGAGTCTTCCTGAGAGGACTGCTACAGGTATACACGCATTTTCAAGCTAACATGAACCTAGGACCTAATTCTTTTTGGGTTCCTAAGGTAAATTAATCTTCATTTATAGGGTAGTCCAAGTACCCATATAATGCCAATATGGTACTTGGATAGTGGATGTTCCAAGCATATGTCTGGAATAAGGAGCCATCTTAAGGTTTTATATGGGTTGAAGCAAGCTCCCAGGGCAGGGTTGTAGAGAAGACATGAATAACTCCTTTGGCACCTGTCAATTTCTAGGAAGAAGACATGTATTTTGGAGCAGTAAGAAGAAAATAAGTGTTGCAATCTCAATAGTTGAATCAAAATACATATCAGCTGGTAGTTGTTGGGCCCAACTACTGTGGATCCAGCATCAGCTCCAGGACTACAATCTCAAGCTAAGTTGAACTCCAATGTTTTGTGATTTTACTAGTGCAATCTCAAATGCTAAGAATCATGTATCTCATAGCAGTACTATGCACATAGAGATTAAGTATTATTTTATTAGAGTCCATTTGGAAAGTGAGGACATCAAACTTGATTTGTCCCTATAGACAAACTGGTGGCTGATATCTTCACCAAGCCACTAGATGAAGCCATGTTCAACACCTTCAAATTTGAATTGGGTATGATGAACTTAGTATAGCTTCAGTATCTCATCATCCATTTTAGTTGTAGGTAGTATTAATCCTTGTAGGATAATAAAGAAGATATGGAACAAGTGTCGAAGCATCAAATGAGCTGAGTCTAAGTGCCCAGGTGTCGAGTACGTCGAGTCCACTCAATGCATACTCCCAGGGACTTCTATTTGCGGTTATCTCATGGGATTAATCTCAGCCAATGATTTCCTCGTGATTATCACATCAGGTACGCGGCTCTTCATATTCTCAAATAAGAGGTTAGTATAAATAGAAGTGTGTGTGCTTAGAATAAAATACATTATTCCTAGACCTTTCATATTTCTGTCTCCCTGTGATGAAATCTCGAGAAATCAAAATAATTCCAAAACACACCACTGGACTAGTCTTGAGAAAAGAGCTGAATCTCAAAGGATTGTTTCCGATATATATACTTTGGAAGCTCTGATCTGTAAGACAGGTTCCCATGACAAAATATCTAGAAAGATGTTTGATTGGTGGGATAGAGTTTTGCTGCCATATCAGCAGACTAATGAGAAGAATAAAAAAAAGGTTGTACTCATCATAAAGGAAAGCATAGGAAGCAACTCTTCTGAGAGAAGTAAGGAAGAGCCACATGATCCTCAACTGTCTGATTCTTCTAAGGAATTAAGAAGAGATACACAGGGGGAGTGCTCAGGTTTCATATCTTCTGAACCTGTAGTAAAGGATGTCCAAGTCAGTTGCTCTCCATCAGAGAACATTCCAGTAAAGGTAGCTGAAATAGTGACTGAAAGTATTGTGGACAAGATTTATGCAAACATTGAGGGGGAGATTTCCTAGATGGTTTGACCTGCTATGGGAGAGCCAGTACAATCAGTTCAAGAACAGCTAGATTGCTTAATTGAAAATCTACAGAACAGGATTCCTCAAATATCCCGAAGTGACTCCTTTCTGCCCTCAAGTTGAGCGGGAGCAAGTTCTTGATCTAATGACTGAAGATGCTCAAGCCATAGCTGATCCAAATTAGCAAATTTCTATGGTGAGTGAAAAGATTGAGGGGCAGATTCCAACAGAGCTCCCTGCTCAAGAAAATAAGACTGTTATTGAAATTTCAAAGGATAGTTCACTATATGGATGAAAAGATAGATCAGTCAAAAATCTCCCTGACTGCAGCTGTATCTGAAGAAGTTATAAAGGGGGAGAAGGCAATGACCATGGGGAAGAATGCTATTTGGGTTACCAATGTAAATTAGAGGTTCATTGGGGCTTCAACAGTATATTTATAACAACATTCCTATTATATTCAAGAAGGACTATATGATGAACAGTATGGTGATCAGAGGGCAGATCAAGGTTGTGCTCAGTGAGCTGAATCCTTTAATGCTGCTGATCAGATAGCTAGAGCCAGAGGAAAGTTTGTTGCTGAAGAAGAGGAAGAGATCTTGCTTGGCAAGAAGAGGTATAGAGAAGAGATGGAGACCAAGCCAGACTTTGAGAAGTTGCCACCTATATCAAGGACTATCATCTTGTCTGCCTGTTATCAAATGAAAGAGAAGAAAACTCATAGAGGAAAGCTTTATAGCTCCCTAGAATGGTCCAAGCTAGAAAGAAATGAAGAGACCAAGAGAAAGTTCTGGAAAGACAAAAAGTCAGGTGTTGTGCCACAAGATGCTATTGATCCAAGCAAGTAAAAGGCTGCATTGAAACCCAACAGGGGGTTAGTGATCAAGGAACCTGAAATATAACATGTTTCTTTTTTTACTTAAGGGCTTTAGGAGTGTGAACATTTTGTTATATGCATACTGTCTATTTTGATAATCATATTTGTGTGTGTGCATCAATTACTACTCCTATATACTGTGAATGTTTATCTTCTGTATATGGTAGTGTATATCATTGACTAGAGTTCTGACTTCTTCAAATAGGGGGAGATTGTTAGGTCCATTAATCACAATGTCCTATATTTGAAGGAGACCCACAAGTCAATGATATACACATGAATGTATTTGATATATGTTTAAGTTCATTATATACAGGTTGTACTCTGCTACGTTGATTAGACATGCAATCAGAGTCACAATGATAGTTGGAATCAAGACAGGTTATTGGATAGGAAGAAAATCAACTAAGTCCAGAAGCGTTGAGTGAACTCACGTCACTCAATGCCAAGAGCCTAAAAAGCATTGACAAAACTATATGCATTCAAAGCTGCAGTGCTACTAATAAGAAATCTATCTAGGGACAAATGCCTTGAGTGAAGACAGTTCACTCAATGCCTACTTAACAGGAAATATGTCTTAAGTATAAAAGTTTTGAGTGAAAATGGGCCACTCAACGCCTCATTAAGAAATCTGTCTAAAGAATGAAGCGTTGAGTGAAGATAGTTCACTCAATGCCTACTCAACATGATTTATGTACAAGTATAGAAGCGTTGAGTGAAGACGGGCCACTCAATGCCTCATCAAGAAATCTGTCTAAGGACAGAAGCATTGAGTGAAGAAGCTGCACTCAACTCCTTCATGTAGAGAAATTTCAACCAAATTTAGAAGCTTTGAGTGATGAAGGTTCACTCAACGCCTTAACAAAGACTATAAAAGTCAAATACATTGTGATGAAGGCTTACTCAACACCTGAAGATGTAGAATTCTGCTAAGTATTTCTGCATTGAGTGATAAGGCTTCGCTCAACGCCTGTGCAGATTGTCCGAAATTTGCTATGTACAGAAGCGCTGAGTCATGTTGACGTCATCAATAATTCAAATATCGCGGGTTTTGCATAATAGATGAAAAAAGTCACCGCTTGCCTTTAGTACAATATTTAATGCAAAAGAAGTGTTGCAGTTTCCAACTCCGGCTGGCCCATACTGCACAAAGAACCGTTGACGAAGGGATAATAAAGTAGAGTTCCGAGAAAGAATACAATATAGAAAAGAAAGCGAATAAATAAAAAGAACAGAGCTTTCTTGTCATCTTCTTCCTCTCGACAAAGTTGAAGTTTTCCAAGAACTTGCTCTTACAGTTAGTCTGTGAGTCACAGACAAAGGTGGCTGTTGAAGAAATAAATCACTGAAGAATAAATCTATCTTCAATAGCAAGATCAAAAAAATTTCTTTCTTAGTTTGAAGGAGAAGCAGAACAAAAGTTAGTTGGTTGAAGAAATAGAGAATTGAATAATCAGTTCGTCTTCAATAACAAGATCAGAAAGTTCTCTTTCTGAGTAAGAAGAAGAAGCAAAGCAAAGCCAAGTTGCCGGTGTTCTTCAAGGCCACTGAAATCAACTCAACCACATAAAAGGCTTGAAGGAACATTGCTCTTTAGATATATTTTCAGCACAAGCAGAAACAGCCTGAAGATGTATTCTTGGTGTTGTGAAGAAGATAGGACTGAGCTTTCTCAGTTAAGGAAGAAGAAGGCTCAGAGAATGATTTATCTAGAGTCAAAGTTAGGTCTGAGTTTACTCAATCCAGAAAGGCAGACTCAGAGAACATTCTCTCTGGAATCAATCATCAATAACAATCTCTCTTTCTATAGGATCTTAATTGATCTGAGGTGTAAGCCTAAGATATAAAAGCTTAGTTGTAGGATCCTATTGTGGATCTGAGGTAGGGCCTATGTGCCTGAGATAGGAGATATATTATTTGAGGTAGGATTCTGTTGAGAATCTGAGGTAAGGCCTTTGGACTGAGGTAGGATCTGAATCAGATCTAAGTTGTAGGAGAGTTATACTCTCTGAGTGAAGGGTTATCCTCCAAGCATGAGTTGTAGGACTTTTGATTAAGTTTGAGGTAGGTGATCTGAAGGATAACTGAGCTATAAGAGATATTATCTCTAAGTTGTAGGGCTTTGTCATGAGGTAGGACTTGGAGGAAGTCTCAGAGATCCTGCGGGATCTGTGTTTTAAGCTCTTTGAGCCGAGTTTCACTATAACAAATTTCACTTATAGTAAGGACCTAAATCGTTACAATAAGTACCAAAAATCGTTACAAAAACTCTTTGGTAACGAAAAAAACTTTATGTAACGGTCATCCTCTAAAGCTCGACGCTAATACTTCTTGTAACAAATGTATGCGTGTCGTTACAATAAATTAGTTACAATAATAAAAAAGATTTCGCCGCCCGGCCGCCGACCGCCCGCCGCCGCCGCTCGCCGCCGCCGCCGCCCGCCGCCGCCGCCCGCCCGCCGCCCGCCCGCCGCCGCCCGCCCCCGCCCACCGCCCGCCCCCGCCCGCCGCCCGCCGCACCTGCCCGCGAGCCCGCGCGCGAGCCCGCGAGCCCATCATATTTCAAAAATTCATTGTGGAATGGGCAATATAAACCCAATATTGATGTTTTAACTGGCGGTGTGGGCCTAAAAATGGCTAAACATATTGTGAGAAAAAATTACTATTTGTAACGTAACATTAATGTTGTTACAAATACTTACATTTATAGTAACAAATTAATTTTTATTGTAACAAAATATAAAATATTCGTTACACAAAGTAATTTTTGGTAATAACAAAAAAAATTCGTTACTAAATATAGCTATTAGTAACAAACTGTGTTTTAGCTATATTTCAGTCCTTACAACAGGTGCAGTTTGTTGTAGTGTTTGGAGAAGATTGTCCTGTCTAACACACTGTTAGAAAGGTGAAAGGGAAAGTGGGTGCACCCATACCTTGGGGAACCACTATAAATCCTAGTGTGCTGAGTCTTATTCTTGAAAGCTAACAAAATAACTTAACACTCAACATACCAAAAGAAAAAGGTAGTAATAAAGTCTAGGAAACCTATTCACCCCCCTCCCCCTCTAGGTGTATAGCTACTCTTGAAACAAAGACTTTCAGGTAACATGCTGAAACCTGAGGAGTAAGAAAGCAAAGGAGAGAACATATGAGAAATAAGAAGTCCTGGGGGCCTTTTTATAGCCTCTAGGAGGGGGTTACGGTGGTTATGTGGCTATCTGCATATCGTAACCACCATATCATAACCATGAGTATAGTTTTTGGGGGAATACTACTCGTATATTTAATTTTACTAGATGTATCCCCTTACTAAAAATATGTCTTCCCCACCACCGAAGGTGGTTATGCTGGTAGTTACCCGTGCTTCAAACAACTATGATTGTGGTAGAACGATCGGACGACAGGAAAGACACCCTAAGAGGGCAAGACAGGAGATCGGCCAACGCCCAACGGGGGGTTGGCCCCGGCGGAGCCGGTAGGTCGTCATATATTAGAGATGAATTTATTATATAATGAGAAATTATTATATATACGAATGTCATTGCACGGGGCTCCTAGTACGATTGCGGCAGAGCCACAACCACAATAGTCCCTCTGCCCGTGGATGCCTACACTCATGCACATAAGATTCTCCCTTGCAGTTTGTACTTCCACTACTCGCACTACCATCGAGAATGATAGGAGATTAAGTAACAACTAAAGTACTATACTCAGTGTGTGTGGGGGGGGGTGTAACATCCCCAATTTTTCAGGGACCCATTTGTTGGAACATGTCTTCCGCATCTCTTGGTTTGTGAATAACAAATCTCATTATATATTTGAATATGTTATTCATGTGTTTATAGTGTGCAGAAACTTCATGTATTATACCATATTAGTTTGATGCAAAATAAAACACAAAGCTCTTAATTTAGGGCTACCACGAGGCGGTAACACATACCGCTGAGGGTAGAGCTGAAGACTACATGACAGTTGGCAAATGGTTTCTATGACAAGTAGTGGTGCGTGCTAGCGTGAATCGTTAAGGACTTACCGCGGCGCGGTAGGGTCACGATCGAACAAAATCACACATTCTCAACCACAATCCACATGATATCAGCCACGATTCTTCACGATGCGTTATCGCGCGGCGGTGGCATTCCGCTAGAGATAACTTTCATATTCTATACAAAGGATATTTGAAGAAAGGTTAACACATCACAAGAAACAACTCCAACCTTTGGCGAGAGCCTTCTTCCCTAAATTTCAGAGCACTCCAAACTCCATCTTTGAAGATCAAGAGCTTTAAGGGGATTTCCAAATGATCATACTATGAGAAGGACACACGCTTCAACTCCGATGATGTCTATGGTGGTTCATCATCATCTCTTTCAAAGCTCTTCTATAACACCTCCCCTGTAATAACCAAAAAATATGGGTACGGTCAGGGCCCCATAACATATAGACACCATAGTTTGAGCATTATAAAATGATATAAAAGTACTACCCATCTCAAAACTAAAAAAACATGATAGCGGAAACACATCAATAAGACTAGAAGTTATCCACAACTATAGGAGTCTGAAATGGCCTTAAGGCCTTACAACATTCAAACGTCTAAAACCACGTCAACACAACACATATCAATATGCCATACCAATCCTAGTCTGCCTCGTCATACAAGCTGGATTATAGAGAATTAAACACAACATTCAAACATAAAGGAACTAAAAGAAGGGGGCACACTTCATGAGGCTTTAAGCCTTTTAGCCGGCGAGCTTGCTCAAGCTTACGATCCTTGTCTTATAAAAATTTGTTTTAACTTGGGTCAGCAAAGGCTGTCCTCAAATGTGTAACCAACACATCTCCTCCCGGTCATCCCTAGCGGACCCCGAAGCACTCCATTAGTGTAAATATTTGTTCAGGGTAGCTAAACACCTAGTGGGGGTGGTGAATAGGTTTGTTTCGGATCTTTTGAATCATTTGAACTTATGAGCTTAGAGTGTGCTGGGGTTAGTTGTTAGCTTTCAAGAATCACAATAACACACTAAATTTATAGTGGTTCCCCTATCTAGGGTCCATGCACATTCCACCTCCACCTATCTAGGAGTGAGCTAGATTCGGCTAACTTCTTCTACTTCCTCAGCTCTTTGAGCTTACACCTCAGATCCCTCTGGATCTTACATATCAGAGTGAGAGTCACTCCTACAACTAAAACTAACTGTAGTCCTACCTCAGGCTCAGCAGCCCTACCTCATAGATATCCCAATTCTCTTACCTCAGATCCCTCAAGATCTTACCTCACATCCACTCTTGGATCTTACCCACTTAGAGACAACACCTCCTACCACTCAGACTTTATAACACAAGCTTACAGCTCAAATAACACAGTGATTTTACAGTTTGAATAAGGTTTTTCGTGATGATTGACTCCAAAGAAATAGACCTCTGAGTCAGCTTCCTGGACTGTGTAACTCTTTACAGTAACAAGGATATAGATCTTCTGAGTTGTTCATCTTACGCTGAGAAGAACTGTTATAGAGCTCTGTTTCTTCAAGCTTGAGTATATCTGAGTTAAATGCAATAGCCTTCAAGAAGATCAACAATTGTCTTAAGTGCTCTACTAACTCACCCTTGCAGAAAATTAGAGTTTAAGTTCTTGTTGAAGACTTCTTAGCATTTTCGATTTCAACCACTTTTCCAGCAAGAAAGATGATCTGTGTCAAAAACTAGTTTTAAATTTCTCTTCTTAGAATTTTTATATCCCGCAGTTCAATGGCTCTTTGATCTGTTTGGGTAAGTGGTATGGGCAGGTGTAAAGTATTTTTTCCATTAACTATACTGCAAAAGGCATGCAGCGCCATTTTTCCTTTATCATGCAAAACCCGCTTCATTTGAATTTTGAATGTCATCAGCATGACTTAGTGCTTGTGGAATTAACAACTTTCACCATATAGTCTGCATAAGTAATGAGTGAAGTCTTGTGACTCAACACATAGAGGCGTTGAGTATTGCCTTGAGACTCAACGCTTCTGAACTTTAAGTGTTGACTGGTGAGGCGTTAAGTGGTAAGTTTTCACTCAACGCAAAAACACTTAGCTGAATAACTATCTAAATACTAAGGCATTGAGTGACCCTTCATCACTCAACACTGTTGCCTTTGACACTTAACTGATTAGACGTTGAGTGACCCTTCATCACTCAATGCATTTGTACTTAGCAAAATTCTTCTGGTTGAAGGCATTGAGTGAACCTTCTTCATTCAACGCTCCTGGACTTTGCAGTTATCCTGTCTGAAGGCGTTGAGTGAACCTTCTACATTCAATGCTTCTGGACTTATAAAGAATTTCTGACTGAAGGCATTGAGTGAACCTTCTACACTCAACGCTCTTGGAATTTAATGTATCTTTGATAAGGCGTTGAGTAAGCCTTCTTCACTCAATGCTTCTATACTAGGATAGATTTCCTTTGAGTAGGCGTTGAGTGAAAGGCCTTCACTCAATGCTTCTGGACTTAGCCAGATTTGAGTCCAGCACCACTGAGGCTTTGAATGCCTGAGCTTCTGTCAATTCATTTACATCTCTGGCGTTTAGTGAAGTGTACTCACTCAACGCTTCTAGACTTAAGCAAATTTCTGCCTCTTTAGAATTCGGTCTTTAGTAAAACTAATATTCTGACCCTGTCAACTTGTCTAATCAATGAATAGAGGACAACATGTTTACATTGAGCTAGAATAGATATCAAACACAAACATGGGTATACTATTTACTTATGAGCCTTCTTCAAATCTGGGACATTGTGATCAATGGACCCAACAATCTCCCCCAATTTAAACAAGTTAGAACCCTAGTTAATTATATACACTAACACATAGAAGAGATAATTTCACAAAATTTAAGATCAATAAATAGCACAGAACTAAAATTAGATTAACACAAAATATGATAATTATAAACAAAAATGTGTGCCAATTAATAATATTTTATATTCCTAGTGCCCTAAGGAACCTATTACAAATGTCATTGTTATGTATCAGGTTCCTTAATTACTATGCCCCTGCTAGGTCTTTTAGCAGCCTTCTCCTCAACTTCAATCTTCTTTTGCCTTTGCCTTTCAAAATAGCTATATGTCTTTGGAAATCACCTTGAAGTGGCTAATGGCCATGTCAGATAAAGAATCCAGCCAGGATTAGCCTGGTCCAAATAAGGTATATTCTCTTTCCAGCAGCTCTTCTGAATCTGACTATGAGACTAGTCCCAATTCTAATGCATCTTCTTCCTATTATGAAGATTGGTCAGAATCTATGGAAGATGTCAATCAACTGATTGACAAGTATGGTGCTCTTCTAGATGCTTTAAAAAGGAGCAAGAGGTTGTCCAAGAAACAAGCTGAGGTGATTGTCTCCCTACAGCTAGCTGCTTCCTTGCAGTCTGAGTCAGCATACTTGCTGGATCAGATGAGGAGAGAAGTCAGCAAACTAAAAACCATCTCAATCATCCAAATTGCAATCATTAGCCATAACAACAAGATCATTATGGATATTGAAGAAAATCTCCTCAAAGAAAGGAATCTAGTGGCACAGTACTCCAAGCCTAAATCAGTGTTGCCCCTCATTGATACCTTCACCTCCTAAACAAATAAGATGGGACTGGGGTACATTGAAAAAAACACTGGAAGAAGGAATAGGAGGAAGGGCAAGGAACCTACTCAGCCTGCTATCTTCTTTGAGAAAGTTGTACTACCATCCAACTGGTATGACCAAGAAAGCATATATGGTCACTAGATTAATGGTAGATCCACTTGTCTGAACAAAAATGTTCACTATAATACTGGAAGGAAGTGCATGGGTTTGAGTGCCTTTATGGATCCCTATGAGGAAATTCAGATGGCCCATCATGGACCATTTGATTTTGGTGCACCAGCCTCCACTCTCTAGAATATGGCAGTGGACAATAGTCAAGCTCCTCCAACAAAAACTTTGGATAAAAGTAAGTCATCCAGCAAGCCTGACTTGGCTATCTCTGATGCAATCAATAGCTTATCTTCTATAAATAAGACTGTTGTTAGTGGAATTCACAGTAAGCCAAGTTCTTCTATTAGAAGACTCACTTTCAGTCAGATCCTTGCTAAAAGAAATTTGAAAAAGGCTACTGCTATCCCTTCTAAACAGTCAGCTGGTTTCATCTTGTCTATAATATTTATTCAGAAATGGAGATATAATATTCTTGAGTGTTGGTGTTGTGGCAAAGTGAGACATTTTGCCATAGATTGTTGGCACAACCCCAATGTGTCTAGTGCAAGGGCAAGTCTACCTGTCAGAAATACTGTAGGCAGACATGCTAATTTTCAGTCTAATAAGAACCTAGGACCCAAACTCTTTTGGGTTCCTAATGTAAACTTAATTGTGGTTGCAGGTTAGTCCAAGTACCCATCCAATATGGTACTTGGACAGTGGGTGTTCCAGTCATATGATTGGAACAAGAAGTCTTCTAAAGGAATACAGTCAAGTAAATAATGGACCAAAAGTGATTTTTGGTGGGTCAAACAAAGGAATCACCAAGGGCCATGGTATGATCACCAATGGCATAGTCACAATCACAAAATTGGCTTATGTGGAAGGGTTACAACACAACCTGATTAGCATAAGCCAACTATATGATCTTAGCTATGTCATTGTATTTCACAAGGATGAGTGTCAAATCAAAAGGTCAAGTGACCAAGAGGTCCTTTTGACAGGCACTAGGAGTAGGAATATTTATTTGTTAAAATTTTTATGTTTAAGTTCTGACACCCCTGTGTGTCTAATTGCTAACAAGAAAGTCTCATATTGTGTGCAATGGCACAAGAGACTAGCTCACTTGAACTACAAGTCCATTAGCAAGCTCTTAAGTGGAGAGCTAGTCAGGAATGGTCCCAACATAAGATGCACCAAGGAGGGCATATGCTCTACTTGTCAAAAGGGAAAGCAGACCAAAGCATCCTTCAAGAGCCTTGGTTCCAAGGATTCTATGAGGTGCTTATACCTCCTGTACAACCTCGGGCTCACAGGAGGGAACCCAGCAGAGAGGGAATTAGAAGAATCCTCAAAAGGAGACAAGGCCCTAAGCGAGAGAGGCCCAAAAGAGGGTCCACTCGCAATAGGCGAGAGGAGAGCAAAAGAGGGTCCACTCGCAATAGGCGAGAGGAGCCCAAAAGAGGGTCTACTCGCAATAAGCGAGAGAGGTCCAAAAGAGGGTCCACTCGCAATAGGCGAGAAGAGCCCAAAAGAGGGTCTACTCGCAATAGGCGAGAGGAGCCAAAACGTGGGACCATTCGCCTGGCGGGTGGGGGTCAAAGGAAGATTGTCTATATGTCGTCTAAGGGTCTCGCCCGCGAGGTAATCCTTTTCAGCCGCAAGGTGGTCCTCTCGCCAAGCATCGGGTCGGCAGGAAGAGATAAGACCGGTTCAGCAATTGGGTGGGGACCGGCTCACTTAGCAAGCGGTTCATCCTTTTTGGCCTTTTTTACTCTTTTACCCTCGGGGGTCTGCTCATAGCCCTTCAGAACAGCGGAGTTTGGCTATTGGCAGACCCAACCCAGGGTATTCAGGTAATTTCACAGATGCTTGTTTTGGTTATTTGCAGTTCAAATCCTGAAGCCTATAAATAGACCGGTAAGGTGTCTGAGAAGAGGGCGCGTAACCTTCTCTTTCCTTCTTACTCAGACACCTAGCTCAGCACTGGCTAGGGAGGGGAAGGATTCTAGTTCTTCCGGGTGAGCGGTGGGACCTCCGAGCTGAAGCCCCCGGTCTATTCCTTTAGGTGTCTTGTTGGGAGCGTGGTTCGAAAAAAGTTAGCGTGGGCTGTAGCCTTAGATCCGAGCTTTTAGGAGAAACTAGCCCAACTGGTTTCAACATTTTTGGTGCGGTGAGCGTGGATCGCAGCCTGCGTCGAAGAACTTTGGATCATCTCATGGCAGGAGATCTAGGAGGAGGAGATGAGGGCGGAGGAAATGAGGGCGGGTCCCAGAACCCAGGAGGATATGTTGGGAGGGAAGAATTCATGGCATCCATCGGAGGCATCATGGGGATGTTGCAGCAGATCTCGCAGCGAGGCGAGTGCGTGACCCCTCTACCTCAGGGGCCGGGCCTCTTGCCTCCGGAAGGAGCCGTCTCGGCAAGGGTAGGCGAGGATGCGCCAGGAGGGCGGCCCGGAAAGGAGAAAGTGGTGGAGGGAAGCGGGCGAGACCTGGCTCTAAGGGAGTTGTTCCCCAGCCCGGCGAGCGCCGTCTCGCCAGTAGATCTCGTCGCGCGAGTGGAGACGGCGAGACCCCTGGCGAGAGGGTCCCCCTTTTGCGAGCTGGTTCTTTCGGCTCCCGTCCCGGAGGGGTTCCGCGAGCCTGAGATGGTTTATTATATGGGGAAGGATGATCCCCTCCAACACTTGCAATGGTTCGAAGATGCGGTCTCCATCAGGCCGATGACGGATGCATTCAAGTGCCGCCTTTTCGCGATCACCTTGAAGGACAAGGCCCGGGACTGGTTTCATCAACTCCCAGCAGGGTCAATATATGGTTTTGAAGATTTGAGTAGGAGCTTCCAGCTGCGCTTCTCGACCTCGAAGAAGAGGAAGAAGAATCCGGAGTCCATCTTCCTGATCAAGCAAAAGGCAGACGAGTCCTTAGCCCAGTACGTGGATCGCTTCCAAGAGGAAATCCTGGACATTCAGGAGGTGCCAGGATTTGCTCTCCAGATGGCCTTTACTGTGGGTCTCAGGGAAGGCTTCTTCAAAATGAGCCTCACCAGGAAGGCACCCCTATCATTTGAAGGGTTGATGGAGAAGGCAGCCAAGGAGATAGCGATGGAGGCAGCGAACCCGGCTTTTGCCAAGAAACTAGCAAGGCTGACGGAGGTAGAGTCCAGAGAACCAGGAGGAGCGAGGCAGCAGGAAGGGAGGAGAAGGGAGGAGCCAAGGGGGCCGGCGCAGCAGGAGTTGAGTTGGAGGCAACCGGAAGGCCCGGTTCAAGGGCAATGGAGAGGTCTTCCCCCGGGGGGAAGGAACTACTACCATGGAGGAGCAGGAAGGTTGCCACAGCTGGGGTGGAGACAGGGACCTAGGCCACTCCCACCCCCGCCTCAGCAGGCTATGGCTATAGGCCGGGGAAGAGGAAGAGGAAGAGAGCGAGGAAGGGGGGGAGCCGGAGTAGGGAGGAGAAGGAATCACCAAGAAGGGAGGCAGGAGGGGGAAGTAGCTATACCATTCTGTGACTTTCACGAGGAGGAAGGTCACGCGACAGCTACATGTCCAGAGTTTCTGGAGCTGAAGGGGAGAAGAGGAGCGGGAGAGCAGCAGCCACCGGCGCGGATAGTAGAGATGACCGGAGTGGGGGAGGAGGATAGATGTGTAGATCGGTCAGATGTGGGGGATAGAGGGGGGATCGGGGTGATTCATGGTGGGGTGGGAATCGAGGCTACCCGAAAGGCCAGCCTTCATACAATGTACCGTCGAGGTGTCGCCTCGACGTCGCAAGCCCCGCCCCCGGACGAGAAGATCACCTTCTCCAGGAAGGACTTGCCAGATCACGAGGACCCATTCTGCGATGCGCTGGTGATTCGGACGGCTATCGAGGGTTTCACGGTATCAAGGATCTTGGTGGACAATGGGAGCTCGGTTAATGTCATCTTCAAAAAGGCATTCAATGAGATGAGGGTGGAAGCCAGGAGGGTGTTAGCAGCGGACGGACCGCTGTTCGGATTCTCAGGAGAAAGGAAAGAAGTAGAGGGGGGAGTTGGTCTCCAGGTAACACTGGGAGGGCTGTCCAGGAACTGCCGCTTTGTGATAGTGGACGCTCCCAGCTGTTACAACGCCATCTTCGGGCGCCCCTTGATTAGTGCCTTTAGGTGTGTACCATCATCTTTTCATCAATGTTTGAAACTCAATTCAGGAGGGACCCAGATCAGGGTGAGAGGAGATCCGAAGGCGGCCCGGGAATGTTATGTGACAGCAGTAAACACTATCTCATGGAGGGGGGATGCGGAAGAGTTAGAGAGAAGACTGGAACGGGAGGAACAAGAGGAGAGTAGAGTTGAGGAGCTGGGAGGTGGCATTGCGGAGGAGCCAGTAATGGCAGGGGAGTCAAGGGTCGGAAGAGAAGGGAAAGAGGAGAGAGGAAGGAAAAGAAAAATAGGAGAGATGGAAGAGTCAGTGCTAGGAGGAGGCCCGGTGCGGGTGGAGGAGAGGTTCGTAGAGAAAGTAGACATGGCAGTGGAGAGAAAGGAGGGTGGAGAGCAAGAGCTTGGAAACCAGGAGGGGGGGCTGGCAAAGGAAGAGGAGATTCCGAAAGATCAGGAGGAAGAAGAAGAGCCCTCGAGGCTGAAGGCTGCAGTTGAGCTACAGGAGGTGGACATCCTAACAAAAGAAGGAAGGAAAGAGAAGATCAGAATCAGCGGAGAGCTCGGTCTTGAGGACCAGGAGGAGATCCGAAAATGCGTACAGGAAAACATTGATATCTTTGCTTGGAGCGCGGCCGACATGCCAGGGATTGACGCAGACGTGGCGTGCCATCGTCTCAACCTGGACCCCAAGGTTCGTCCCATCCAGCAGAAGAAAAGGGCCATCGCTTCCAGGATGGCCAAGCCTATCAGGGAGGAAGTGGAAAAGCTGCTCCGGGCCGGATTCATATCCGCAAACAAGTATCCGGGGTGGGTGAGTAATGTTGTGATGGTAAAGAAGGGGGAAGGGAAGTGGAGAATGTGTATTGACTTCTCTCTTTTGAATAAAGCATGTCCCAAGGATTGTTACCCTCTGCCTCGAATCCACGCGCTGGTTGATTCAGCCGTCGGTTTTTCACTAATGAGTTTTTTAGATGCCTTTTCAGGATACCATCAAATACGCATGCATCCACCGGACATCAAGGATGTCACCTTTATCACCGAGGATGGATGCTTCAGCTATAACATGATGCCTTTTGGGTTGAAGAATGCGGGGGCGACCTACCAACGAATGATGGATCGGATCTTCCGAGAGCAAAAGGGACGGAACCTCGAAGTCTACGTAGACGACTTGATGATCAAGAGCCAAGATCTCAAGTCTCATATTGCTGACCTTGAAGAAACGTTTGCAACTGTAAGGAAGTACAAGATGAGGCTCAATCCGTCAAAGTGCGTATTCGGGGCTAGTAGGGGAAAGTTCTTGGGACATCTCCTCACCCCAGCAGGAGTAGAGCCTAACCCGGATAAGGTAAGAGCTATCCTAGAACTAGAGCCTCCAGCGAATACCAAAGAGGTCCAGCGCCTTACCGGCAAGTTGGCGGGGCTCAGCAGATTCCTTTCCAGGGCAGGAGAGAGGTGCTCACCTTTCTTTCGGACATTGAGGGGGGGGGGAAGAAATTCGAGTGGACCTCCGAGTGCGAGAGTGCTTTTCTAGCCTTGAAGCAGCAGCTCACCAAGGCACCGCTACTCCAGGGCCCGAGAGAAGGAGAGATTCTATTCTTGTACTTAGGGGTAGGGGCAGGGGCAGTGAGTTCGGTCCTCGTGCGGGAAGAAGGTAAAAAGCAATTCCCGGTTTACTATGTAAGTAGAGTCCTCAAAAAGGCAGAGCTAAAGTACCCTATCCTGGAGAAGCTAGCCTTCGCCCTCGTTATCTCAGCTCGAAAGCTCAGGCCCTATTTTCAGGGCCATTCCATCCAGATCGTGACGGACCACCCTCTCCGCCGTATTTTGGAAGGGGTAGAGCACTCAGGGAGATTAGCTAAATGGTCAATAGAACTCAGTGAATTCGACCTTTCTTATGTTCCTCGGTTGGCTATCAAGGCGCAAGCTGTAGCAGATTTCTTGGTAGATTACACGGTGGAGGTCAAGGAGGCCGAGACGTCTCCCGTGGTAGCTTGGGAGATGCTTGTAGATGGGGCCTCGGGAAAGAATTCTTTTGGAGGAGGGATGGTTTTGATAAGTCCCGAGGGAACACGGATCGAACAGGCCCTGAAGGTTCATTTCACTCTCATCAACAATCAAGCGGAGTACGAGGCCATTATTGCAGGGCTGAGGTTGGCTCGTGAGCTCGGTATACAGGATATCAGGGTCTCCACGGATTCAATGATAGTGGCAAGGCATATAGAAGGGGAATTTGAGGTAAAAGAACCCACCCTCCAGCTGTACTTAACAAAGGTAAAGAGAATCATGGGTCAGTTTCGCAGTTTCTCAGTCCAACACATCCCAAGAGAGGAAAATACTCGGGCGGATCTGCTCGCCAAGCACGGTCCCCGGGCCGGAGAAACCATGACGGAGCTCTTTAGGCCCTCCATCGAAGAAGGAGAGCTGATGGAAGTAGATCAGCGGGGATCCTGGATGGACCCATTTACCACCTACTTGACAACGGGACGTTTGCCCGAGGGAGAGCTCGAGAAGAAGCAAGTCAGGTACAAGTCGGCATACTACCTGCTAAGAGAAGGGATCTTATACCGTAAGACGTTGTCGGGGCTGTTGGCTCGATGCGTATCCGAGAAGGAGGTCGCGAGGGTGCTGGAAGAAATTCATTCGGGAGAGTGCGGCAGCCATTCCGGGAGTCGGACCTTGGAAGGAAGGGTGTTGAGGCAAGGCTATTTCTGGCCCACCCTTAGGAAGGATGCCGAGGAATTCGCAAGGAAGTGCAGAAAGTGCCAGGAATTTGCCCCTCTTCAGCTCCTCCCGGCCCAAAGGTTGCGCACGATCACAGCTCCATGGCCCTTCGCCATATGGGGGCTAGATCTGGTGGGTCCATTCCCTCAAGCCAGTGGCCAGAGGAGGTTCCTGCTGGTCATGGTAGACTATTTCTCAAAATGGCTGGAGGTGAAGGCATTGGCGAAGGTGACGTCTCAAGTGGTCAAAAGCTTCGTATGGGGGGAAATCATCTGTAGGCATGGTCTCCCTCTGGCCATTGTCACGGATAACGGACCGCAATTTGCCAGCAGAGAGTTCGTGGATTTCTGTATACGACTAGGTATAGACCTTCGGTTTGCTTCAGTACATCATCCTCGAAGCAATGGGCAGGTGGAAGCCGCGAATAAGGTCATCGTGAATCTCTTAAAGAAAAAGGTGGAAAACTTGAGGGGAAGTTGGGTGGAGCAGCTCCCCTCCGTCCTCTGGGCCTTAAGGACCACGCCAAGTTCCGCCACAGGGGAGACGCCATTCAAACTTTCCCATGGCTCTGAGGCCGTCTTACCTGTTGAGTTCGAGGTTGAGTCACCTAGAGTAGCTGCGGCAAGGAAGGGAGATGAGAAGTGGCTGGTAGATAATGACGAAGAGCAACGGCTCTCCCTCGACTTGGTGGAGGAGCTTAGAGAACTGGCATCTATCCGACAGGAAGAGGTCAAGTGCCGGATGTCAAGATATTTTGATAAGCACGTCAGAGTCAAGCAGTTTGAGAAGGGAGACTTGGTCCTCAAGAAAGTGGATGCGGCAGGGAGAGGGGCTTCGGTAGGGAAGCTCAACCCCAACTGGGAAGGTCCTTTTATTGTAAAAGAGGTCTTGAAATCAGGAGGGTATCACCTCCAAGATGTAGACGGGACACCCCTAGATCGCGCCCGAAGCGGCGACGACCTAAAGCGTTTCTATCCTTAACTTTTGTTCATGTTCATTATCTATGTTGAATGAGATGTGGTTTCCTTTGTTTTTCTCTCTCACTTTTCAATGTTAGCCAATCTAGCAAGGCCTTCTGGTACCGCCATACAGTTTCAAATAGCTGTCTCCTTGAAGCAGGAAGATTTTATTTTGGAGAGGAGACCCCGAGAAGACCCGCTGTCCAGGCTATCATCGAGCTGGCAGGTCTGTAGGCTCACTCGGTGGTTGGAGTTGGTTTTGGAGAGGAGACCCCGAGAAGACCCGCTGTCCAGGCTACCATCGAGCTGGCAGGTCTGTAGGCTCACTCGGTGGTTGGAGTTGGTTTTGAAGAGGAGACCCCGAGAAGACCCGCTGTCCAGGCTACCATCGAGCTGGCAGGTCTGTAGGCTCACTCGGTGGTTGGAGTTGGTTTTGGAGAGGAGACCTCGAGAAGACCCGCTGTCCAGGCTACCCTCGAGCTGGCAGGTCTGTAGGCTCACTCGGTGGTTGGAGTTGGTTTTGAAGAAGAGACCCCGAGAAGACCCGCTGTCCAGGCTACCATCGAGCTGGCAGGTCTGTAGGCTCACTCGGTGGTTGGAGTTGGTTTTGGAGAGGAGACCCCGATAAGACCCGCTGTCCAGGCTACCATCGAGCTGGCAGGTCTGTAGGCTCACTCGGTGGTTGGAGTTGGTTTTGGAGAGGAGACCCCGAGAAGACCCGCTGTCCAGGCTACCATCGAGCTGGCAGGTCTGTAGGCTCACTCGGTGGTTGGAGTTGGTTTTGAAGAGGAGACCCCGAGAAGACCCGCTGTCCAGGCTACCATCGAGCTGGCAGGTCTGTAGGCTCACTCGGTGGTTGGAGTTGGTTTTGGAGAGGAGACCTCGAGAAGACCCGTTGTCCAGGCTACCATCGAGCTGGCAGGTCTGTAGGCTCACTCGGTGGTTGGAGTTGGTTTTGAAGAAGAGACCCCGAGAAGACCCGCTGTCCAGGCTACCATCGAGCTGGCAGGTCTGTAGGCTCACTCGGTGGTTGGAGTTGGTTTTGGAGAGGAGACCCCGAGAAGACCCGCTGTCCAGGCTACCATCGAGCTGGCAGGTCTGTAGGCTCACTCGGTGGTTGGAGTTGGTTTTGAAGAGGAGACCCCGAGAAGACCCGCTGTCCAGGCTACCATCGAGCTGGCAGGTCTGTAGGCTCACTCGGTGGTTGGAATTGGTTTTGAAGAGGAGACCCCGAGAAGACCCGCTGTCCAGGCTACCATCGAGCTGGCAGGTCTGTAGGCTCACTCGGTGGTTGGACTTGGTTTTGGAGAGGAGACCCCGAGAAGACCCGTTGTCCAGGCTACCATCGAGCTGGCAGGTCTGTAGGCTCACTCGGTGGTTGGAGTTGGTTTTGAAGAGGAGACCCCGAGAAGACCCGCTGTCCAGGCTACCATCGAGCTGGCAGGTCTGTAGGCTCACTCGGTGGTTGGAGTTGGTTTTGGAGAGGAGACCCCGAGAAGACCCGCTGTCCAGGCTACCATCGAGCTGGCAGGTCTGTAGGCTCACTCGGTGGTTGGAGTTGGTTTTGGAGAGGAGACCCCGAGAAGACCCGCTGTCCAGGCTACCATCGAGCTGGCAGGTCTGTAGGCTCACTCGGTGGTTGGAGTTGGTTTTGAAGAGGAGACCCCGAGAAGACCCGCTGTCCAGGCTACCATCGAGCTGGCAGGTCTGTAGGCTCACTCGGTGGTTGGAGTTGGTTTTGAAGAGGAGACCCCGAGAAGACCCGCTGTCCAGGCTACCATCGAGCTGGCAGGTCTGTAGGCTCACTCGGTGGTTGGAGTTGGTTTTGGAGAGGAGACCCCGAGAAGACCCGCTGTCCAGGTTACCATCGAGCTGGCAGGTCTGTAGGCTCACTCGGTGGTTGGAGGTGGTTTTGAAGAGGAGACCCCGAGAAGACCCGCTGTCCAGGCTACCGTCGAGCTGGCGGGTCGGTAGGCTCACTCGGAGGTTAGGTAAAGGGGCAGCATATGGATAGGAGTTTCATAATTTGATCAAAAGCAAGATCCTTGTCCCAAAGGAAGAAGAGGAGGAAGGAGTCGGTCCCTCAAGATCCTCTCGCGCCAAGTGGCAAGGCGAGTGGAAGGGTACATGGCTATTCGCACCTAGAGTAAGGGGTCTGCTCTTCGGCCAAAGGGCGAGAAGAGGAGTACCTTCGTCTCGCAAACGAAACCAAGCATAATAACGATTCGAGACCCACTCGCGCCTGGGGTGTCCGGGGATAAGGCGAGAGGGAGTGATATGTCCCTGTGCGAGAGCACTGAGGGCCCGCCCACTCGCGCCACAAGTAAAGCTAGCCCCTCCATCGTTAGGCGAGACAAGTCGTGACCTCGTTCCGCAAAGTGAAGAGAGGGTAGGCATACAGGAGAGATGAAAAGAAGGGCCTTAAAAATAAAATGTATATATGACATCCACAAAAAGAGGCTGTAATACAAAAATGCCTCAGCAGCAAGTATCCAAAAGAGAAAAAGGGGGGGGGGAAGAAGAGGAATATACAAAAAAACACTGTAAAATAAATCCTCTATTCTTCCGCGCTGGAGGACGGGCCGTCTTCCTCCTCGCCATAAATCTCTGGTACCAGGTCGCGGGCAGTGACCTCCTCGCAGCCTTCCCTGATAACTTCCATCTCCTTCATCATCTTTACGATTAGTTCGGCGGTCCTGATGTTGGCGTCTTTGCAGAGTCCCACGACCTCGGCATGAGAATAATGAGAGGGAGGAGGCTGGGGGATCACAACGCGAGAAGGCGAGAGAGCAGCCTCCTGAAGCCGAATGATCTCGGACTCCATGCTTTTAACCTCCCCTTCCAGAGTAGCTATGCGCGAATGCATCCTATCGGCCGTCTCGGCATCCTGCAAGAGGTTTATTCATTAGGGGAGTTGAAGGTGAACAAAGAAAGGGAAGGAATTGAGAATGGGGAAACTCACCACACCACCCCGCGCCTTGGCGAGAAGGTTTTCGGCCACGGCCAGCCGTTTCTCAAGATCCGTAGACTTCTCGCGCTCTGCCGCCAGGCTCGCCTCTGAATCCCTCCAGCTCTTATTATTATAAATCAGACGGCGTGAGACCTGGTGCGATAGCTCTAGCGAGCGCATCTGGGATTGCGCGGCCCTTAGGATCAAATCCCGCGAGGGGGGCTCAGCGACAGCTTCTCGCTCTGCGCCTCCATAAAGGCCAAAGCCCAGAGAGAATGCATGAGCCGTGGGCTGGTCTCGCTCCACCCAGGGAGGAAGGAGGGTAGAGATAGAGACCCGGTTCTCCTCCTTGTCCCATATCAGGGTTGGCTCACCGACAGCATCCGGGATCGGTGGGCCCATATTGAAGTTCAGATGAGTGGAGGGAGCCGGGCGGCTGGAAGAGCCCACCTCGCGAGTAGGGGATTTCGGGGGGATGTCAGCAAGAGAATCAGGTTGATCCGCCCCGCCAATCGGCGAGACGGTCCGCTGATCAAGAAGCCGAGAAGGGGATTGGGGATTGAGAACCCAGAGAGATGGGGGATAAGGACCCCGACACATCCACCATCTCGGCAGGAACTTGCTTCGCCTTTCCAGAGGGAAGAGACGCTCCTTTCTTGACTTTTGCTTTCTTCGAAGGACTCTGGCGAGACGGGGCGGAGCCTCCTGCAGGCCTTTTCTTTAGGGAGAGGGGTAGGTTTTCTCTCGCCGCCTCAGCTGCCATCGTGGCGAAGGCGACGTCTTTGGAGGGTTTGATGCTGCTTTTATAAGGCGGGCGAACGAGAACATTTCTTTCTCCTGGAAACGGCGAGACGATGCGTTTATAACAGCTATTCGTTAGACCTAGACGAAAATAAAGGGCCCCAGCATTTACCTTCGCCTGGAAGCACAGGAAGGAGGGAGTCGAGGCCGCGCCTCAGGAACTGTACCTCGAAGTTCTTGCCGATGAAGAAGTCACAAAGAAGCTTGTCCGTGCCACTAACCTGGGGAGTGGTATAGAACACCTCGGCTGGCGACACAGGCGCCAGCGGAATGCCACCCATGTTGCCGCGGATGAAGACGAAGCGAGTAATCCAATGATGATTCTTGTTAGGCGTCTCGCAAACCTTGAGACCCAGCCCCGTGAAATAGGAAACGCCGTCAGCATTGGCATGGTAGACAAAAAGCTTGCGGAAGGAATTCAGGCTGAACTCGATTCGCTCTCTGCGCATGTAGCAGGCGAAGGCAACGAGTACAGAGATGGCGTTTGGGTTCAGCTGCGCAGGAACAGTCCCGAAGTATTTAAGAACCTGTTTCACTTCTGGCCAGAGGGGCAACCTCAGCCCCGCTTCGAAATGCGAGACGGGGAAGGCGAGTTCACCGGGATAGAAAGTGTTGATTGACTCGCCCACTTTCGGAGGGCGGGACTCAAAACCTTCTGGCAGGAAATCGCGAGTAAAGGCGTTGTAGTCTTCCTCGGAAATCCGGCCGGGAGGAAAATCATGGTCACCAAACCGCCTCCCGCATCGGCTTCGCCCCTCGCCTTCTTCAGCCTTCTTTTTCCCCATTCTGGACAGAGAGAGCGAAAAGGAGGATGCGAGAAGAACAGGCGAGACGAGGCACCAGCAGGATCAGTTCGCGAGAAAAGGGAGAGAGAGGTGAGGTTTAGGGCGCCGAGACAAATCAAGAGCATGACCCAGGCCCCAGGGATAGGGGGGTATTTATAGCCCGTTGAATAAAGAGAAAAATACGAAGAGGTGGAAAAAAATATATAGTGTAAAGGAAGGGGAAGAGTCGGCCGTCTTTCTCTCTCTCCTAGTCTCGATTGGTGTAGCCTAACGTAAGCCCCAAGCCGGGGGCGAGGCAGTATCCTAAAAAATACAATAAAAATAAAAAGAGAGTAGTGATTTAAGCACAGATACAACGCGCGAGTCACAAAGTAGAAAAGCGCGGTACTAGAAGTAAAATTATCGAAGGAACTATTAAAAGAAGTTATTAAGCCGACCCATTCAGTAGGTCCAAAGAGTTCGGGCGGTAGCCGCGAGAGGAAATGTTATTACAAAACAAAGAGCGGTACAAAGAAAATAAAGGCGTAGAGTGGCGCGAGGGATTCAATCCTTATGCCACCGCCAGCGCCCCCCACCGCGAGACCTCGCGCAGGGAGGACGGTGGGGGAGGTGAAAAGCGCGAGTTGCATCCACACCGCGACGCGCGAGGCGAAGTTATTGATCGACCTCGTTCAGAATCGCCTGGGGATCGGTCTCGTCTATCTCAATATCAGCATCAACTTCGGAGGTCAAGCGAGCAACCTCCACCTCTAGCCAATCAATCTGCCGGTCGGCCGTTTGCTTGTCTTTCTCCAACTCTTGAATCATGATCGCGTGTTTTCGGAACAACTCGGCCACCCTGCGCTTCATCGCCAGCGGATCCATAGGGTCGCCAAGGTAATCTTCTATCTCGTCCAGGGGAGGAGGAGGCGAGGAGACCGCTCGCCTCGGGCGCTCCTCAGCAGGCGAGTCTTCGGCAGATGAGTCTACTCGCACATCTGCAAAGGCAAGAACAGAAGGAAGGACATAATAAAAGGTGGACGGCCAGAGAAGGCTAGAGCCAAGGGTAGGGGATTCCTAACCAGAGTGGCGAGAGGTCCCAGCGACATGGGAAGGCTCACCATTCTTCCCACCAAGAGTAGAAGGAGGAGTGGAAGGAGGAGGCGAGACAGGGTTTGGATGATGGCTGGCGAGATGAGTTTGTGTGCTACCAGACTGACCGTGGGGAGCGTGGCTTTTCTGAAAAACAACAGCAAAAGGAGCAATGAGAGATAGATAACGAACAGATGAGGTATACAAGGACTTACCTCCTTTTCTTGGGGAAGCAACGGTGTAGGGGGGATGCGTCTTTCCGGGGGATCCGGTAAGAGTCCTCCCGACGAGGGAACCAGATCGGTTGTTCTCGCCCTCTTTGGGCGAGAAGACGAGGGCGGAGGTGAAGAAAAAGTGCGGGCGGGAATTACGTTCAAGGCAGCCGCACTCGCCTTGTTCTGCTGGCGCACCAGCGCGATACGATCACGAAAGCTTTTGCTAAGAGACATGGCAGCAGGATAGATGTAGCGGTTACAAAGAAAGGAGGCCAGCTGCACTTGGGGAGGATCCCAATATTTATAGACTCGTGGGGGGGGGGGAATCTCACCCGAAAAAGATTCCGCTTTAAAGTCGCTGAGGTGACGTGAGCCTCGGTTGGACTTTTCTTTTCGGGCTTAGACAACCCCGAAAAGAGCGGGGATTGTGTACAACCTCGGGCTCACAGGAGGGAACCCAGCAGAGAGGGAATTAGAAGAATCCTCAAAAGGAGACAAGGCCGTAAGCGAGAGAGGCCCAAAAGAGGGTCCACTCGCAATAGGCGAGAGGAGCCCAAAAGAGGGTCCACTCGCAATAGGCGAGAGGAGCCCAAAAGAGGGTCTACTCGCAATAAGCGAGAGAGGTCCAAAAGAGGGTCCACTCGCAATAGGCGAGAAGAGCCCAAAAGAGGGTCTACTCGCAATAGGCGAGAGGAGCCAAAACGTGGGACCATTCGCCTGGCGGGTGGGGGTCAAAGGAAGATTGTCTATATGTCGTCTGAGGGTCTCGCCCGCGAGGTAATCCTTTTCAGCCGCAAGGTGGTCCTCTCGCCAAGCATCGGGTCGGCAGGAAGAGATAAGACCGGTTCAGCAATTGGGTGGGGACCGGCTCACTTAGCAAGCGGTTCATCCTTTTTGGCCTTTTTTACTCTTTTACCCTCGGGGGTCTGCTCATAGCCCTTCAGAACAGCGAAGTTTGGCTATTGGCAGACCCAACCCAGGGTATTCAGGTAATTTCACAGATGCTTGTTTTGGTTATTTGCAGTTCAAATCCTGAAGCCTATAAATAGACCGGTAAGGTGTCTGAGAAGAGGGCGCGTAACCTTCTCTTTCCTTCTTACTCAGACACCTAGCTCAGCACTGGCTAGGGAGGGGAAGGATTCTAGTTCTTCCAGGTGAGCGGTGGGACCTCCGAGCTGAAGCCCCCGGTCTGTTCCTTTAGGTGTCTTGTTGGGACCGTGGTTCGAAAAAAGTAAGCGTGGGCTGTAGCCTTAGATCCGAGCTTTTAGGAGAAACTAGCCCAACTGGTTTCAACACCTCCTGCATATGGACTTGTTTTGTCCTATGCCAGTTCATAGTCTAGGTAGGAAAGTATACACAATTGTGATAGTCTATGACTTCTCTATGTTTGCTTGAGTGTTCTTCTTGAAGAAAAAGTCAGAAACCCTTGACAATTTTATGACCTTTGTTATGCAAATTCAGAATGAAAAAGATAGCTTTGTGGTCAAAATTAGAATTGACCATGGTACTGAATTTCAGTCTGAAGACATGACAAAGTTTTGTGAAGAACAAGGGATTCATCAAGAATTTTCGTCACCAAGAACTCCCCAACAAATTGGTATAGCTAAGAGGAATAAAGAGAACTCTCACAGAGGCTGGCAAGACCCTTCTCAGTGATACCTCTCTCCCAAAAAATTTCTGGGCTGAGGCAGAGAACATTTCAAGTTATGTCCTGAATAGGGCCTCTATCAACAAGTATCATAAGAAGACTCCCTATAAGATAATGAATGGCAGAAAACCAAATCTAGCCTATCTCAGGATCTTTGGTAGTAAATTTTTTGTGCTCACTAATGGGAAGTCCCATTTGACTAAGTTTGCTCCCAAATTCTATGAAGGGATATTTGTTGGGTACAACAATCATAGCAAGGCATATAGGGTCTACAACTTGAAAAATCATATTATAAAATAATCTGTTAATGTTGTCTTTGATGAGTCATCAATGATTAATAAAGAGCTGTCAAGCTCCTCTAGTTTTGCAGGTGTAGAGTTGAAGATGAACAAACTAACCATCAAGGATAATCCTCAAACAACCCTAATAGAAGATGATGGAGTATGTATTCCAGAAGGAGACCTTAGTGTACCTGACATGGATGAAGATCAACAAGATCCAGCCAATGAAGTTCTTGTTGCTGAAGTAAGAATGCCTCTAGCAGTCAGACACTTGAGGGATCATCCTAGAGATCAGATAATTGGAGATGCTTGTAATGGGGTTACAATAAGGAGCAGAATCCAGAACATTGCAATGTACCCCAGCTTTTTATCTCAGGTTGAACCCAAAATTTTTGAAGATGCCAACATTGATCCATTTTGGATTTTGGCTATACAAGAGGAACTGAACCAGTTTAAGAGATGCAAGGTCTGAAAGCTGGTTCCCAGACAACAAGGTCATAACATCATTTGAACCTAGTGGATCTACAGGAATAAGTTAGATGAAAATGATGTTATAATTAAGAATAAAGCTAGAATGGTGGCTAAGGGATATAGACAAGAGGAAGGTATTGATTTTGATCAGACCTTTGCCCCAGTTGCTAGACTAGAAGCCATAAGACTATTCCTTGCATATGTTGAATACAAGGGATTCAAGGTCTACTAGATGGATGTGAAGTCAGGCTTCCTAAATGGTGACCTAAGAGAGGAGGTCTATATTGATCAGCCATCAGATATTGCAGATTATAGAGAAGAAAGGAAAAGCACATTTGGATCCTATAGATTCTTAGGAGGAAGACTTGTATCTTGGAGCAACAAGAAGCAAACTAATATTAACATATCAACAGCTGAGTCTGAATATATATCAGCAGGGAGTTGCTGTGCTCAGCTGCTGTGGATCCAGCACCAGCTCCAGGAATACCACCTAAAGCCAAGAAACACTCTAATGTACTGTAATTCAACTAGTGCAATCTCTATTGCTAGGAATCATGTCTCTCGTTGTAGGAATAAGCATATAGAGATTAACTATAACTTTATTAGAGAGCATGTAGAATGTGAAGAAATCAGTCTTGAATTTATCCCCACTGACAAGCAAGTAGCTGATATCTTCACCAAACCACTAGATGAAGCCAAGTTTAACTCCTCCAAATTTGATTTGAGTATGTTGAATTTAGTTCAGCTTTAGTAGCTCTCTCGATATATTCTTTTTTTTATTGCAGGTAGTGTTACTCCTTACAGGACAACATAGAAGAAATGGACTATGTGTTCAGGCATCGAGTGAGTCGAATCAAAGTACTAAGGCGTCGAGTGTGTCGAGACAACAACAAGCATCAAGAGTGTTGAGTGCATCAATTCCACTCAACATATACTTCCAGGAACATCTATTGTTACCAACTATCGGAATTAAATCACAGACTTTGGTCACTTCGTAATAAAACAAAAGGTACGTGCCTCTCCACATTCTCTACTTAGAGGCAATTATAAATAGATCCAAGTGTGTTTCGAATAATAAACACTATTCCTAGACCTTGCAAATTGCTATCTCCCTACGACGAAAACTCTGAAAATATACAGTAACTCACAGAAGAAATGGTGCCAAAGAGATTGGATTTCCTATTCGAGGGTTTAGAGCTGGTAAGAAATGGATTCAAGGATGTGCCTGAGGAAGTTCAACTAGTTCTCCATCTGCTGTAGGTCGCTGACCTAGAATCTTTTCTCTCAAAGTCCAGTCTATTTTAGAAGAGAGAAGTTCTTGAGTTATAATAAATTGCTAAGGTTGACTCGTCATCCATGAAACTCAGGTCCTTCATAAGTGGAAATAAGGTTAAGATTTCCCCCAAAAGACTGAGCAAGACACTATAACTACCCAAATTCAGATTGTCAGATGAAGAAGATGAATTAGATCAAACCAATATCAAATCAACACTAAAGTGGTGTGGACTCTCAAAGCACACAACTGGTTCGATTCTGAGGAAAGTACTAAACCTGAAAGGAAATTTTCTTGCAAATGTCATTGGGAAGGCACTGCTGTGCAAGTCTGGCTCCCATGACAAAATATTCAAGAAGATGTTCGAGTTAACGACAAGGATAATTCTTTCTAAAAATACAGATTGGGTGTAACATCCCATTTCCAACTAGACCCCTAGGAGTGGTTTTGTCATGACAAAACCCTAGAAAGCCCAAGGAAGAGACAAGTGGACCTGGTAGTGTGAATAGGGCCACTGTGGTCTGCACTTAGCAGATCCCTGAACCTTGATTTAAAAGTGATCATGAGGCTTCACTAAGACTCCAAGACCCCACCCATACCCTCATAGACCTAGTGAGAGGTCAATGGGTCACCAAAGACCCATGGAGGGCATTCAACAGACCCAAGTTGACCAAAGTCAACTATAACCCTAGCTAGGTCAAATTGACCTACACAGGGGTCCATTTCAGTCCATTAGCCAAATGTACCCCACCAATACCCTTATAACCCTAGGAAGAGGTCAATGGGTCACTAAGGACCCATGGAGAGCAGTCAATGGGGCTAAGTTGACCAAAGTCAACTATAGCCCTAATTGGGTCAAATTGACCTACACAAGGGTCAATTGCAGTCCCTTAGCCCAATAGACACCACCTCTACCCTCATGAGCATAGTGAGAGGCCAATAGGTCACCAAGGACCCATTGGGACCAATCAAAGGGGCTAGTTTGACCAAAGTCAACCCTTAACCTAAAATGGTCAAAATGCCCTAGTTAAGGGCCAAGTGACCTTCAAGGGCCAATACAACCCCACCATGACCCTAGGGGAGGCTAATGGGTCACCAAGGACCTATTAAGGAAATATCAAGGATCAAATTGACCTAGGTGGGCCCTAGTCCCACTTTGGGTCAAGTTAGCCCAAATGGGCTAACTCAAGCTCAAGCCTATTTCATTAGGGCTAACCTTGACCCAAGTGGCCAAATAGATTGGTAGGCTGACATGTGACATGTAGGAGCCCAAATTTCAGGCTTGATGACTAGGAGAGAGAAAATCATCCATGGAGGAGAGAGAAAGAGAAGGAAGAGAAGGAAGGAGGACTTTGTGCTCCTCCTCCCCCCTCCCCAACCTCCCCATTTATTTCAGAAGGACAAGGGGGAGTCCAGCAGTTTTTTTTGACTGGCTGGAGCAAGCTCCACCACCTCCACCACCCCTAGCCGCCAACCTTGACTTTGCCAAAAATGGCACATGCCAATTCAGCCACCAAACTCCTCCCCTATCCTCTTTAAAAGCTCCAGCAAGGTCCAAGAATGAATTCCCACACTTTTCCTGAAGCAGCCAAGCCATTTCCAGCATTTTTGAGCAATCCGACCACCACCGGCCACCACCATGCCAATCCGGCGTTCAGCCAGGCTACAGCCGCCCAAAAAGGTTCTCCTCCACTCCTTGACTCATGGACAGATCTTAGAAATCGATAGGTCCAAGGTTCGGGCTCGATTGAGCTAGATCCAAATCTCAAAATCATGAATTTTTCATGAAAATACACCCTATCGGGTTCGCCGGAATAGGGTTTCCCCCGGCGGCCGTGCCGCCGCCTGGAGGTAGCCCCGACCACCACGAAGGTGTCGGCGGCGGTGGCAGGCGGGGAGGTGGCCGGAGCGACGGCGGCAGCCGCTGGAAGTCGGCCCAGGCGGGAGGAATCCTGGCCGTCGGCTCGAGCTTGAAGACGACCCGATGCCGTCCAGGGCTGCGTCAAGATGCGTGCGGGATTGATAATAAACTATAGGTTATATATTTAGAAACATTTCATTCCTGTCACAGCAACTGTATTTAATGTTTTTAATTTTTAAAAAATACCTAGAGGCATTTCAGAGAAAATGGTCAACATCAAAAACCTAGCCCTATGAGTCTACTTGCAGCCAAAATTGGTTTGAACCAAATTGGGTGACTGGTTTGACCAGGGCACTCCTTTTGGTGGGGCCTATACAAATGAATAGTCAGTCATTAAATTGGATGCCCACACTTGATCCTTGGTCCAAATAAGCTGAAATTTTGGCAGGGGCTCTCCCTACCCTGTACCTAGACTCTGCCCAAAAATGGGAATTTTTGGGAACAATTTTCCTATAGTTTTTGTAAATAATTTAATTATGCTAGGGTAAATTAAATTAGGGGTCAAATGAAGTCCAAATTCAACCAAATTTTGGTGGGATGGTTATGAGGTCAATATAGACCTCTGGTTAAAATTTCATTAAGATTGGAGTTGATTTGAATAGGATTCAAGCAAACCCTAGCCTTGCCCTAAGAAGGGTAGTTTGGTCCAAATTGTAATTTTGGCTTTTAGTGTCCAATTCACCTCAACAGAGGTTCAAATTTGGGACACTGACTTGGCATGACTTTCTACACCTCCCAAAGGAAATTTGGGGGCAGTGGAGTTGTTTGGCCCAAGATCTTGGGTCAAACCCTAAGGAAGGGCTTTTGTACCTTGTGAAGGGCATATGGCCAAATCACCTTGTATGGCCATGAAATTTTGTAGGGATAGAGTTTTGGTAACTATAACCCCCTGGTAAAATTGTTAGGACATCTTGGAAGGTTTAGGACCCTAAAATCCCTAACCCTAGTTTAGGGCACAAATATCCTAGGGTTGAAATGGGCTAGCTAAACACCTCAAACTAAGATGAAACTTTGGTAGGACTGGTCTTAAGGACATTATGGGCCTCTGGTATTTTAATGGGGAATTTTGGGTCAATAATTATAGCACATCATTTGTAAACAAGAAAGGCTTAAATTAAGTAAATAATTTATTATGCTACCTCTGACCATTGAGAGGTCATGAAATTTTGGCAGAGGATGTTTGAAAGCATATAGAGTTTATATAAATTTTATAAGAATTTTTGGACAAGTATATGAGGTAGTTAGTTCACAAATTGTCATGTGATGGAATTATTCAAAAATTCATTTAGGCCCATTTACAAATAAATAAATTATGAAATTTGGCCCAAACCATGTATATGACATTAGATTCATAATTGAAATTTCCCTGGATTTTTGGAAGCTATATAGTATTTTATATTTATTAAATTAATTTCCAAGGACTTAAATGAATATTTGTTTTAAAGATGAGCTTTACTAAAAAGAAATATATATTTTGGAAAATGAGTTGTATCCTTATTTTGAATAACATATAAAATTTGTAGAATTATATCTTGACTGAAAATGGTACTTCATGTTCATCATTGGAAATTTTTAGTCAATAGAATAATTAAATAAATTATTAAATAATTAAGGAAAATTTTGGATCTCTGGAATTAGGGCTTAAAGGTCATAATGGACCTCCATTAATTATTATAGGGGTGTAGGATGATTATTTTATATACATCCCATTTTACATGAAGATTGACTTGGTGGTCTGCATTTAGCAATTTTGGATCTAGTCGTTTAAATCATTTTGAGCAATTTACTTACTGTATAATTATGAAATTTGGCCAATGATGTTTTTGGGTTAGTATCTACTTTATAAAAATTAATTAAGAATTTTTGGATGAATATTTATGGCACTTACTTCATTAATAAAAGGAAAAAGGATATATGTTCAAAAATTGATTAGTGTCACTTGAATACTTGAAAAATTGTTATATCTTGGATTTATTGTTAAATGGTTATTTAGAATTTATCATGAATTTATGAAGCTTTATACCTCTCTGAAAAGTGCACTTCATGCTCTATGGGTAGCCCTTAGAAGCTTTACGGGAATTTAAATAAATATCAGAATAATTGGAAAAAATGATAATCTTCTGGATTTAGTCCATTTGCATCATGATAAGTCTCCAGTAAATAATTCAGGGCATTCGGATGATTATTTAGAATACCCCCTATCTGGTTCAACGTATCGTCTGAGTTGGTGTGCAAATAGCAAAATTGCTAAATTAGAATAAGACAAGGTCGGGGATAGTTATGGGAGTTAGACCCTTTTTGTTGTGGATGATTTCCCAATAGAAGGAAAAGAAGAGTAGTGAGAGTGGGTTGGCTAGTGTTAGGTGGTATGCATGATCGACGAAAATCGTCTTTCTCGTAGTAATTAGGAAGAGTCAAAACTTCGTAAGCATACAGTAAATAGTAAACATAGGGTTTCACACTTTCCCTCCCAGTGTCCCGGGAGATAGTATAGGTTACTTGGGCAATAAGCCCAGTAGTTGTGATGGTGGCCCGGTGAGCTTTGGCTCGGTAGTTGATTATGACGGACGGGACTGTCCGGGGAGCTTTAGCTCGGTAGTTGATTATGACGGACGGGACTGTCCGGGGAGCTTTAGCTCGGTAGTTGATTATGACAGACGGGACTGTCCGGGGAACTTTTGCTCGGTTGTAGATTATGATGGACGGGAATTGTCCGGTGAGCTTCGGCTCGGTTGGTTGGTTGACTCATAACTATTGTATGTGCATAAAAGGTTTTAAGGTGGTGGGCCTTCTATATTGGGGAGTTCGATGCACCGACACCAATATGGTTGGCTCGGCAAGTGTGGTTAGCACTTTGCCAACAAAAAGTCCGGTGCGCCAGCCGGCAAGAGTACGCAGGCGTCCGCTTAGTGCACCAAGCGTTGAGGCGTACGATAGGTCTGACCGGTAGTGCTTTACTGGTTTAGAGGTGGGCGAGGCCCAACCCACCGCTTCCGTCTGCCACTACGGAGGTATCCTGGGAGGTAACGGCTCCGAAAGGGGGAACTAAAGGTCTGTGTACACAGAGTCGAGTGGGTGAGTTGCACATGCATGTTCACATCATGGCATAAATGCATTTCATAGCATAACCATCACATATAACCTGACACCTAATATATAAGCGGTATGGGACGCTCTATACAATAGGCCTTGCAAAACGACCCCTTGACCTATAAGTTCGTGTGAGCGTGCTTATAAGTCAAGGTTCTCTTTCAACATTATAAACCTGCTAATAGAACCGACACCCTATCGTATAAATCGGTATGGGACTTTTTATACGATAGGAGCCCTGCAAAAGACCCCTTAGCTTATGTGTACTCGCATAAGTTAAGGTTACTTATTTATCTTATACGATTATTATCATGCTTACACTGTTAGTTTAGTTCCGCTGCCACCTGAAATTTGAATACTCTCCACTTTCATGTCCTTCCCTTTCCTTCTCCCCGCTCGGTGCTTTAGGAGCCATGGGGGAAGGGGTGGGGGACGATAGGACTTAGTCTTTTAGACTAACGGTTTTCGAACCACATCATTTAGGGGACCACGGAGCCCAGCACGGAGGAGCAGCCCCGGAGGTCGGCACGCTTGGAGATCGGACAGTCTAGCACTGGAGTCCAGACAGCAGGGACAGTGAGTCCCGATCTATAGTAGTTGTATTAGTTTGCTTCCGCGATGAGTGAAATGTAGTGAGGACTTGATGTACCGGGCATAAGCCCATGATTTTTATTATGTGTACTACCTGTGGACACTCCCTTCGTGGAGTTTTTATTATATGTGATATTTATTGTGGACTGCATATTCTTATTCTTGCTACTGTAATGATCGATTTGGCCGGCAGGATCGGCGACTTGTAGTGACGACCTTCCCGGGTGCGAAGGTATCACCGCAAGGCGGCGGTTCTGGGCCTAAGACCCCGGTGTCAAAAAAAAAAAAAAATATGGGGGTCTTACAAGTGGTATCAGAGCGAACACATCGATCAGAAAAGTAGCAGTCCCCAAATCCCTGGGTCACCCCCGCGCGAGTTTAGTTTGCGGACAAACTAAGCAGCGGAAGCGTGGTGTGCCCATAAGGGAAATCACATATGATTGTCCACTTTTAGTCAATATCAAGCAATTTCTCATAGTGAAAACCTTGTTGCGCAGCCCCCAGTAGAGACTACACCACAGGGTGGAGCCCAACAGATCCCAGGAGTTGCCCCACCACACCCGGTCCCCATTCATTTCCTACAGACGGACATGGGACAGACCTTGACAGCAATCTTAGAGGCATTCAGGGCCCAGCAGGTTCCGGCTCCGCAACCGAACCTGGGGACCAACTGGCTTAGCGTCTTCCGAGGACTCTCTCCCCCGTCCTACTTGGGAACCGAGGCGGCAGTACGGACCGAGGAGTGGCTGGACATTATGGAGGAGATGCTGACAGGGATACGGTGCCCTTGGGAGGAGAGGGTACCACTGGTGGTCTCCTGCTTGGAGTCTCACGCCAAGCGGTGGTGGAAGACAGTTCTGGACACGACTTTTGCGGGCAGGGTGGCTGCTGAGGTTACATGGGTGGAGTTCAGGGCTCTACTGCTGGAGCACTTCGTTCCACAGTCAGCCAGGGACGAGCTGGAGGATCGTTTCTTACAGTTGAAGCAAGGGACCAGGACCGTCGTAGAGTACCATCGGGAGTTCGATCATTTGGCCCGTTATGCAGACTCGTATCAGCTGGACGAGGCAGGGTATATCAAGAGGTTCTACAAGGGGTTGAAGGAGGATCTGAGGGAGGCCTTATTGTTCGTGTCCGACGGGCCTATTACTCGGATTCTGGAGATGGCCAAGAGGATCGAGGCAGACTGGCATACTACCCGGGGCCGGAAGCGGCCGACAGAGGACCAGAGCAGGGGAAGCAGGAACGAGCAGCGTCGATTCCATGCAGCAGATGGCAGAAAGACAGAGGTTCAGCCTCGTCAAGAGGTGAGGCATGAGCCAAGGGAACAGGTGGTACTGGCTCCTCAGCCTCTCCAGATGCGGGAGATGCCAAGACCTCAGATGCAGGAAGTGCAGAGACCTGGAGGTGAGGCTTACCCTCCACCAGAGTGTTACCACTGCCGTCAGGTGGGGCACATCAAGAGGAACTGCCCTATGAGAAGGGGGCCCGCTATAGCGCCACAGATTGCCCCACCTGCTCAGCACTATGGAGGCCGAGGACGCGGCCAAGGACGTGGTTTCCAGGGTGCAGATCGTAGGCAGCAGAGGGAGCAAATTTATGCACTAGATCTGGCTCAGCCCCGAAACCCGGAGCAAGTAATCACTGGTACGTCTGAGAACTTTGGTTATTTCTCATGAACTTAAATTTTGTAATAGAAGTGACAATCTAGGAAAGAAAACCATAGCTAGAATTCTAAGACATTTAATTTTTCCCAAAACCCCAGGAATAGTTTTCATCAGCGGCAAACCCGCTTATACACTATTTGATACGGGTGCTTCGCACTCATTTGTATCGGAGGCCTTCATAGGAGGATTGGAAGGCGTGGAACGATTCACGGGTCTGACGGTGAGGATACGACTACCCGACGGATCGGAGTTGTTCACCTCTGCCCACTGCAACATGGAGGCGGAGATCGGCGGAAGGATATTTGAAGCTCCAGCAACGATCATAAAGATGCCGATCTTTGATTTGATCCTAGGGATGACGTGGTTGAACTGGAATCATGCTCAAATTGACTGCACGTCCAAAAGAGTTACCGTAAGACATGGAGACTCCTATCTCGTCATTGAAGGTATTAGATCTACTTTCCCTCTCATATTGTCATCTGTACAGGCCGTTAAGGCTCACTTACAAGGAGAAGAAGTGTATGAAGTAATATTTGAGATGACTGAAACCGAGGTCTCCACCTCGGATATTCCGGTGGTGCGGAATTTTGCCGACGTATTCCCGGAGAAACTGCCTGGGCTACCCCCGCACCGGGAGCAGGATTTCCGGATACAGCTGGTGCCGGGGGCTAAGCCAGCAGCTAGGGCCCCTTACCGGATGGCCCCGAAAGAATTGACAGAGTTTCGAAGCCAACTCCAAGAACTGGTGGAGGCTGGGTTTGTCCGACCAAGCTCTTCGCCTTGGGGTGCCCCGGTCTTATTCGTTAAAAAGAAGGACGGAACTTTGAGACTGTGCATCGACTACCGAGCACTAAACCGATTGACAGTCCGAAACACATATCCGTTGCCAAGGATAGATGAGCTGTTTGACCAGCTAGAAGGTGCGCATTTCTTTTCCAAATTGGATTTGAGGTCTGGTTACTACCAGCTAAGGATTCAGGAGGAGGACATTCCGAAAACTGCATTCAGTAGCAGATACGGACTATACGAATTTACTGTAATGCCCTTCGGGCTCACAAATGCGCCATCAGCATTTATGAGCCTTATGAATCAGGTGTTCAAGGAGTATTTAGATATATTTGTCATCGTGTTTATCGATGACATCCTCATTTACTCAAGGACAGAAGAGGAGCACACACAACATCTGACGCTGACTCTGAAGAAACTACGGGAGCACAAGCTTTATGCAAAGATCAGCAAGTGCCAATTTTGGTTGAAGGAGGTGGCCTTCCTAGGCCATATCATCAGTGGTGCTGGGTTAGCAGTGGACCCGGCCAAGATCCAAGCAGTTCGGGACTGGCCACAATTAAAGACGGCCACAGATGTACGAAGTTTCCTAGGGCTTGCCGGTTACTACCGAAAATTTGTAGAGGGATTCTCTCGTGTCGCCCTCCCACTCACATCTCTGACAAGGAAGGAGGTGCCCTTTATCTGGACCCCACGATGTGAAGAGGCTTTTCAGGAGCTAAAGGGGCGACTCACTTCGGCTCCAATACTTGCCCTTCCTTCAGGGAAAGAAGGATTCCAAGTCTACACCGATGCCTCCTACCAGGGCATGGGGGCAGTACTTATGCAGAATGGCCACGTGATAGCTTATGCTTCTCGGCAGCTGAAGAAGCACGAGCAAAACTACCCAATCCATGACTTAGAGATGGGAGCTGTTATTTTTGCATTAAAGGTCTGGCGTCATTATCTATACGGTGTCCACTGCGACATATACTCCGACCACAAAAATTTGAGGTATGTGGATACGCAGAAGGAGCTAAATATCAGACAGAGACGATGGGTGGAATTTTTAGCAGACTATCAGTATGAGATGCACTACCACCCTGGAAAGGCGAATGTGGTAGCAGATGCATTAAGCCGAAAGACCACAAACGCTGGGGTAGGAACACCGCTGATGGCCTTGGAGTTAATACAGATGTTTGATAAGATGCAAGTATCCCTGGTATCTGAAGATCACCCTGAGTTATACCGAGAATATCTGTCGTCATTAATCGCCACGGATGACATACGAGAACGGGTCAAGGATGGACAGAGGCAGGATACTCAGCTGGAGTCGATGTTCCGATCCTTAGAAGCAGGCACTGTGGGAGATTACACACTGAGGGATGATTTAGTGTGCTTCAGAGGACGGGTCTACATACCAGAGGGAGGCAAGATCCGGGAGGACATCATGATGGAGGCTCATTGCAGTCGGTATTCGGTACACCCGGGGATTACGAAGATGACTGCAGATCTGAAGAAGACTATGTTCTGGCCCGGCATGAAGAAGGATATCACCTACTTCGTGACCCATTGCAAGGCGTGCCAATTAGTAAAAGCGGAGTGCAGAAACCCCGCAGGATTATTACAGCCACTCCCAGTACCAGAATGGAAGTTCGATGATATTGCCATGGACTTTATACATGGACTTCCTCGATCCAGGGCAGGGAACGACTCGATATGGGTAGTCATCGACCGACTGACGAAGGTGGCAAGGTTTATTCCAATCAGGAAAGATGACTCAGTGGGGGTGTTAGTCCGGAAATTTGTGGAGCAGTTCGTCCGCTACCATGGTGTACCCAAGTCGATTGTGTCAGACCGGGACGGACGATTTACATCCAGGGAGTGGAGGTCAGTGCAAACTTACTTAGGCACTCGACTAACCTTCAGTACGGCTTTTCATCCCCAGACAGATGGACAGACAGAACGGACCAACCGGACTTTGGAGGATTTACTACGACTCTGCGTATTAGATCGCGGTGAACCATGGGAGAAGCTATTACCACTGATCGAGTTCTCGTATAATAACAGCTACCAGTCCAGTATTAAAATGGCTCCTTATGAGGCATTGTATGGAAGAAAGTGCAGGACTCCTCTGTCATGGATACAGGACGAGGACCCTAAGGCTTTGGATTCGGAGTTTGTCGAGGACACCGAGGCTCAGGTAAGATTGATACGGGATAGGATGCTGGAAGCACAGAGCCGGCAGGCTAAGTATTACGATGCTCGGCACCGTCAGGTGGAATTCCAGGTAGGAGATCAGGTGTTCTTGAAAATCCGACCCATGCATGGAGTTACTCGGGTACGCGGACAAAGGAAGAAGCTCAGCCCAAGGTACATGGGACCTTATAGGATCCAGGAGCGGATCGGTCCCTTGGCATACAGGCTGGAACTGCCACCGGAGCTGGCAAGTCTGCACGACGTGTTCCATATATCCTCTCTTAGGAGAGCTCTACTACGTCCAGAGCAGCAAGTTTTAACCACAGATGGACCGATAGCATCTGATCGGTCAGTTCACCTAGAACCAGTCCGGATTGACGACAAGGGGGTACGAGTTCTACGCCACAAGAAGGTTCCGTTAGTCAAGGTCCTGTGGAGAAATCATGGAAGAGAGGAGCACACATGGGAGCCCCAGGACTTGATGCGACAAAGATACCCGGAACTCTTCAGTCAGGTATTCCTCGCAACCACTCAAAATGTTCAGTTCCCTTCATATGTTTAACTAGTAGAACTAAAATTTCAAGGATATGGGCTAAACTTTTGTTTATTGGGGTCTAGATTTTTGTCATTTGGACTATTCGGTCTTAACATCGACAAACGCCTTAAAACTCGCATGTCAATCACGGAGTCATGGCGTAAAACTTTCAACTTACATGGGATGTTACAAGTTTCTTCCTCCCCGATAGGAGTCCCCGTAAGCTTAACCTGGATTTCGGGGACGAAATCTTTGTTTTGTTTATTGGGATTTGTAACATCCCATTTCCAACTAGACCCCTAGGAGTGGTTTTGTCATGACAAAACCCTAGAAAGCCCAAGGAAGAGACAAGTGGACCTGGTAGTGTGAATAGGGCCACTGTGGTCTGCACTTAGCAGATCCCTGAACCTTGATTTAAAAGTGATCATGAGGCTTCACTAAGACTCCAAGACCCCACCCATACCCTCATAGACCTAGTGAGAGGTCAATGGGTCACCAAAGACCCATGGAGGGCATTCAACAGACCCAAGTTGACCAAAGTCAACTATAACCCTAGCTAGGTCAAATTGACCTACACAGGGGTCCATTTCAGTCCATTAGCCAAATGTACCCCACCAATACCCTTATAACCCTAGGAAGAGGTCAATGGGTCACTAAGGACCCATGGAGAGCAGTCAATGGGGCTAAGTTGACCAAAGTCAACTATAGCCCTAATTGGGTCAAATTGACCTACACAAGGGTCAATTGCAGTCCCTTAGCCCAATAGACACCACCTCTACCCTCATGAGCATAGTGAGAGGCCAATAGGTCACCAAGGACCCATTGGGACCAATCAAAGGGGCTAGTTTGACCAAAGTCAACCCTTAACCTAAAATGGTCAAAATGCCCTAGTTAAGGGCCAAGTGACCTTCAAGGGCCAATACAACCCCACCATGACCCTAGGGGAGGCTAATGGGTCACCAAGGACCTATTAAGGAAATATCAAGGATCAAATTGACCTAGGTGGGCCCTAGTCCCACTTTGGGTCAAGTTAGCCCAAATGGGCTAACTCAAGCTCAAGCCTATTTCATTAGGGCTAACCTTGACCCAAGTGGCCAAATAGATTGGTAGGCTGACATGTGACATGTAGGAGCCCAAATTTCAGGCTTGATGACTAGGAGAGAGAAAATCATCCATGGAGGAGAGAGAAAGAGAAGGAAGAGAAGGAAGGAGGACTTTGTGCTCCTCCTCCCCCCTCCCCAACCTCCCCATTTATTTCAGAAGGACAAGGGGGAGTCCAGCAGTTTTTTTTGACTGGCTGGAGCAAGCTCCACCACCTCCACCACCCCTAGCCGCCAACCTTGACTTTGCCAAAAATGGCACATGCCAATTCAGCCACCAAACTCCTCCCCTATCCTCTTTAAAAGCTCCAGCAAGGTCCAAGAATGAATTCCCACACTTTTCCTGAAGCAGCCAAGCCATTTCCAGCATTTTTGAGCAATCCGACCACCACCGGCCACCACCATGCCAATCCGGCGTTCAGCCAGGCTACAGCCGCCCAAAAAGGTTCTCCTCCACTCCTTGACTCATGGACAGATCTTAGAAATCGATAGGTCCAAGGTTCGGGCTCGATTGAGCTAGATCCAAATCTCAAAATCATGAATTTTTCATGAAAATACACCCTATCGGGTTCGCCGGAATAGGGTTTCCCGGCGGCCGTGCCGCCGCCTGGAGGTAGCCCCGACCACCACGAAGGTGTCGGCGGCGGTGGCAGGCCGGGGAGGTGGCCGGAGCGACGGCGGCAGCCGCTGGAAGTCGGCCCAGGCGGGAGGAATCCTGGCCGTCGGCTCGAGCTTGAAGACGACCCGATGCCGTCCAGGGCTGCGTCAAGATGCGTGCGGGATTGATAATAAACTATAGGTTATATATTTAGAAACATTTCATTCCTGTCACAGCAACTGTATTTAATGTTTTTAATTTTTAAAAAATACCTAGAGGCATTTTCAGAGAAAATGGTCAACATCAAAAACCTAGCCCTATGAGTCTACTTGCAGCCAAAATTGGTTTGAACCAAATTGGGTGACTGGTTTGACCAGGGCACTCCTTTTGGTGGGGCCTATACAAATGAATAGTCAGTCATTAAATTGGATGCCCACACTTGATCCTTGGTCCAAATAAGCTGAAATTTTGGCAGGGGCTCACCCTACCCTATACCTAGACTCTGCCCAAAAATGGGAATTTTTGGGAACAATTTTCCTATAGTTTTTGTAAATAATTTAATTATGCTAGGGTAAATTAAATTAGGGGTCAAATGAAGTCCAAATTCAACCAAATTTTGGTGGGATGGTTATGAGGTCAATATAGACCTCTGGTTAAAATTTCATTAAGATTGGAGTTGATTTGAATAGGATTCAAGCAAACCCTAGCCTTGCCCTAAGAAGGGTAGTTTGGTCCAAATTGTAATTTTGGCTTTTAGTGTCCAATTCACCTCAACAGAGGTTCAAATTTGGGACACTGACTTGGCATGACTTTCTACACCTCCCAAAGGAAATTTGGGGGCAGTGGAGTTGGTTTGGCCCAAGATCTTGGGTCAAACCCTAAGGAAGGGCTTTTGTACCTTGTGAAGGGCATATGGCCAAATCACCTTGTATGGCCATGAAATTTTGTAGGGATAGAGTTTTGGTAACTATAACCCCCTGGTAAAATTGTTAGGACATCTTGGAAGGTTTAGGACCCTAAAATCCCTAACCCTAGTTTAGGGCACAAATATCCTAGGGTTGAAATGGGCTAGCTAAACACCTCAAACTAAGATGAAACTTTGGTAGACTGGTCTTAAGGACATTATGGGCCTCTGGTATTTTAATGGGGAA
Organism: Platanthera zijinensis; assembly: GCA_039513925.1. Classification (NCBI taxonomy): domain Eukaryota; kingdom Viridiplantae; phylum Streptophyta; class Magnoliopsida; order Asparagales; family Orchidaceae; genus Platanthera; species Platanthera zijinensis. The sequence goes on along the minus strand of CM077080.1, from coordinate 187,298,456 downwards.
TTTTGGGTCAATAATTATAGCACATCATTTGTAAACAAGAAAGGCTTAAATTAAGTAAATAATTTATTATGCTACCTCTGACCATTGAGAGGTCATGAAATATTGGCAGAGGATGTTTGAAAGCATATAGAGTTTATATAAATTTTATAAGAATTTTTGGACAAGTATATGAGGTAGTTAGTTCACAAATTGTCATGTGATGGAATTATTCAAAAATTCATTTAGGCCCATTTACAAATAAATAAATTATGAAATTTGGCCCAAACCATGTATATGACATTAGATTCATAATTAAAATTTCCCTGGATTTTTGGAAGCTATATAGTATTTTATATTTATTAAATTAATTTCCAAGGACTTAAATGAATATTTGTTTTAAAGATGAGCTTTACTAAAAAGAAATATATATTTTGGAAAATGAGTTGTATCCTTATTTTGAATAACATATAAAATTTGTAGAATTATATCTTGACTGAAAATGGTACTTCATGTTCATCATTGGAAATTTTTAGTCAATAGAATAATTAAATAAATTATTAAATAATTAAGGAAAATTTTGGATCTCTGGAATTAGGGCTTAAAGGTCATAATGGACCTCCATTAATTATTATAGGGGTGTAGGATGATTATTTTATATACATCCCATTTTACATGAAGATTGACTTGGTGGTCTGCATTTAGCAATTTTGGATCTAGTCGTTTAAATCATTTTGAGCAATTTACTTACTGTATAATTATGAAATTTGGCCAATGATGTTTTTGGGTTAGTATCTACTTTATAAAATTAATTAAGAATTTTTGGATGAATATTTATGGCACTTACTTCATTAATAAAAGGAAAAAGGATATATGTTCAAAAATTGATTAGTGTCACTTGAATACTTGAAAAATTGTTATATCTTGGATTTATTGTTAAATGGTTATTTAGAATTTATCATGAATTTATGAAGCTTTATACCTCTCTGAAAAGTGCACTTCATGCTCTATGGGTAGCCCTTAGAAGCTTTACGGGAATTTAAATAAATATCAGAATAATTGGAAAAAAATGATAATCTTCTGGATTTAGTCCATTTGCATCATGATAAGTCTCCAGTAAATAATTCAGGGCATTCGGATGATTATTTAGAATACCCCCTATCTGGTTCAACGTATCGTCTGAGTTGGTGTGCAAATAGCAAAATTGCTAAATTAGAATAAGACAAGGTCGGGGATAGTTATGGGAGTTAGACCCTTTTTGTTGTGGATGATTTCCCAATAGAAGGAAAAGAAGAGTAGTGAGAGTGGGTTGGCTAGTGTTAGGTGGTATGCATGATCGACGAAAATCGTCTTTCTCGTAGTAATTAGGAAGAGTCAAAACTTCGTAAGCATACAGTAAATAGTAAACATAGGGTTTCACACTTTCCCTCCCAGTGTCCCGGGAGATAGTATAGGTTACTTGGGCAATAAGCCCAGTAGTTGTGATGGTGGCCCGGTGAGCTTTGGCTCGGTAGTTGATTATGACGGACGGGACTGTCCGGGGAGCTTTAGCTCGGTAGTTGATTATGACGGACGGGACTGTCCGGGGAGCTTTAGCTCGGTAGTTGATTATGACAGACGGGACTGTCCGGGGAACTTTTGCTCGGTTGTAGATTATGATGGACGGGAATTGTCCGGTGAGCTTCGGCTCGGTTGGTTGGTTGACTCATAACTATTGTATGTGCATAAAAGGTTTTAAGGTGGTGGGCCTTCTATATTGGGGAGTTCGATGCACCGACACCAATATGGTTGGCTCGGCAAGTGTGGTTAGCACTTTGCCAACAAAAAGTCCGGTGCGCCAGCCGGCAAGAGTACGCAGGCGTCCGCTTAGTGCACCAAGCGTTGAGGCGTACGATAGGTCTGACCGGTAGTGCTTTACTGGTTTAGAGGTGGGCGAGGCCCAACCCACCGCTTCCGTCTGCCACTACGGAGGTATCCTGGGAGGTAACGGCTCCGAAAGGGGGAACTAAAGGTCTGTGTACACAGAGTCGAGTGGGTGAGTTGCACATGCATGTTCACATCATGGCATAAATGCATTTCATAGCATAACCATCACATATAACCTGACACCTAATGTATAAGCGGTATGGGACGCTCTATACAATAGGCCTTGCAAAACGACCCCTTGACCTATAAGTTCGTGTGAGCGTGCTTATAAGTCAAGGTTCTCTTTCAACATTATAAACCTGCTAATAGAACCGACACCCTATCGTATAAATCGGTATGGGACTTTTTATACGATAGGAGCCCTGCAAAAGACCCCTTAGCTTATGTGTACTCGCATAAGTTAAGGTTACTTATTTATCTTATACGATTATTATCATGCTTACACTGTTAGTTTAGTTCCGCTGCCACCTGAAATTTGAATACTCTCCACTTTCATGTCCTTCCCTTTCCTTCTCCCCGCTCGGTGCTTTAGGAGCCATGGGGGAAGGGGTGGGGGACGATAGGACTTAGTCTTTTAGACTAACGGTTTTCGAACCACATCATTTAGGGGACCACGGAGCCCAGCACGGAGGAGCAGCCCCGGAGGTCGGCACGCTTGGAGATCGGACAGTCTAGCACTGGAGTCCAGACAGCAGGGACAGTGAGTCCCGATCTATAGTAGTTGTATTAGTTTGCTTCCGCGATGAGTGAAATGTAGTGAGGACTTGATGTACCGGGCATAAGCCCATGATTTTTATTATGTGTACTACCTGTGGACACTCCCTTCGTGGAGTTTTTATTATATGTGATATTTATTGTGGACTGCATATTCTTATTCTTGCTACTGTAATGATCGATTTGGCCGGCAGGATCGGCGACTTGTAGTGACGACCTTCCCGGGTGCGAAGGTATCACCGCAAGGCGGCGGTTCTGGGCCTAAGACCCCGGTGTCAAAAAAAAAAAAAAATGGGGGTCTTACATTGGGGTAGAATAATCTTTGACAGAATTGTAAAGTGTATCCCATAGCCAATGCTAGATAGAATTCTCTCTCTATTTCTGCACAATAGTATTCAAGGGATCCTTAACATAAGGCTAGGAACAAGAATCCATCACATGAGAAGGATAGACTCAATAATGCTTGATAGATGGGAAAGAGTTCTGCAACCTCACCAACAGTCAGCTGAGAAGAAAAAGAAAAAGGCAATTTCGGTTCCAGAAGATAGCACATAGAGCAGCTCATCTGAGAATAGTGGAGAAGATCCTCATGAACCAAATCTCTCTCAGTGTACTGAGGAAACAAAGAGAGACATGAGTGCTCAAGTCTTAATATCTTCTGAACCTATTATAAGGGTCCAGTTGACAAGACCTCAATCTGAAGAGAATCAAGCAGAAGCCATGGTCACACATGAAGGAATACAAGTGGGAAATAACTATGCTGATGTTCAGGGGGAGACATCTCCAATAGGTGCTACAGTCAGGAGGAGATTCACCAGATTCCTGCTCAAACAGAGGGGGAGACCATCCAATCTGTGCAAGAGGAATTGGACACCTTCATTGAATATCTGGAGAAGAGGATTGCTGAAACTTCAGAGGGCCCAGAGGTTGTGCTTTTCTGCACTCAAGATAAGGAGGATAAACTTCTTGAGAGAGTTATGGAAGATGCTCTTGCTGAAGGGGAGCACATTCTGCTCATGAAGTAGAGTAACTAAATTCCTGCTTAAGCAATGGAAGAGGTACAACTAATCAACACTGCTGAAGATCTGAATGTCCCTGTGGACATTGTAGAGGTTGAGTAGGGGATTCACACTGAACTCCCCGCTCTAGAGAATGTTTAAAATATAGACTCTTCTGAATCAGAGATGGGGAATGTTGCTGATGAAATTGCATCTCAACAATCTTCTAAGTATAAGATGGTTGATTCTGAAGCTAGAGAATGAGAAAGGCCAGTTCAACAAAATGTTTGTGATAATGGCACATCACACCAAGTTGATCAGATGTCATCCACCTTCCTGGCACAACTTAAGGGTCTACTGGATGACCAAAGAAGGCAACTAGAACACTTTATGGATGATTCCATAAAGGAAGTGAAAAAATACCTTTCTACTGAGATCAAATCTATAAGATTTGAGGTTAAACTTTTGAGAGCCGACACTATATTATTCTTCAAGAGGGCTGCTCCTGCGATAACTTTCAGAGAAAGTAAACTGATAGAACTAGGTCAGATTCAAAATGGAATAATAGAGAATCATGTTATTCTTTTTGGAAACGTGCTGGCAGTGCACAATACAAAGAAGGAATTGTTAGAAAAGCACTAGACTATTCTTGAAAGAAGAATGGATGCATGTGCCCAAGTTCTAAGTGATCACTTGCTCAAGATCAAGAGCCATGTCACCATTGGTGTCAACTATCTGGATGATCAGTTAACAAAGGCTAGCACCTCCATGACTACAGCTATCTCTGAAGAAGTCAAAAAGGGAGAGAAGGAAGTGATAAGGGAAAATGCAGTGTGGACTTCAAATGTTATAAGAGGCTCAATGGGACTTGAGCAACTCACATATGACAACATACCTGCTATTCCTAAGCATGTACAAGAAGCACTGTATGTTGGCTTGCTGGGCCAATACAATGATCAGTATGCAGAGTAGTATGATTCTCAGCAATATGACATTCAAGAAGGTACTCAGTGGGTTGAACTTGCAACTGATGCTGATATTCCCTCTTTTAACCCTATTGTTGAGAAGATTATCAGGGATAAAAGAAAATTTGTTGCTGAATATGAAGATGGGGTCATGCTCAGCAAGAAGAGGTATAGAAGAAATGGGGTCCAGTCTAGACTTTGGGAAATGGAGTCCTCAATCTAGGACTATAATTTTGTCTGCCTGGGTCCAAGTCTAGTTCAAGAAAACTAAGAGGGGAAAGCTTTACAACTCCCTAGAATGGGAAAAGCTAGAGAAGAATGAAGAATCTAGGAGGAAGTACAAAAGGGACAAGAAATCAGGTGTTCTTCCACCAGATGCATTAGAACCAAGCAAATACTTCCCCAAGCTTTACAGCTATTTTGAGAGGCAAAAGGAAAAGAGAGAGGATGAAGCAAAGTCTGGAAAGAAGCCCAACATGGGCATTGTTATAAGAGAACCTGAAACATGAGTTGTTTTTGTTTTTCTTAAGGGCTGTTGGAATGTGAAAAATATTTTAAGCACACTAGTTAATTATAATTATTGTCTTTAAGCATATTCTTATGACTATGTGTGTGCTTCAATTTCTGCTCTAAATATTTAGTGATTGCTTATCTTATTTACGTGTTAGTGTATATCATTGTGGAGGAGCGGGCTCGCGCCCTCGGCAATCCCTTCCCATTGTCTCCTTTAGTGGGATCTCCGGCGAGGCGTTAGAAGGAGTCTCGGGCAGCTCTATATACTTAGGGGACCGTCTCTCCCCTAGGGAGACGACCTTATCCCTCTTCTTCTTGCGGTCCGGAGCCCGGCGAGATGAGTCTGGCTCCCCGAGGACCAGCCGCTTCTTGCTTGAGGAAGGTAGGGACGAGTGAGGGAGAAATACAAAGACTCGGTCGGTGAGCCGATGATAAAGTGGGACGAGTCGGCTCACCGGGTCTCCATCTCTACCTGCCACCCGTCTTAAAGTGCTCTCCAACCTCCTGTCAGCCATGCCTTCGCACTCGGCTTCATCCTCTACGATCGAGATAGTGTCGCGGCCTTCAAGACCATAACCCCCGCCAGCTGGGTCATGAGGGTCTGCAGGCCCACTTGCGGGCCTTAGAGCTCCACCACATGATGGTGCGTTGCGGATTCAGCCTCGACCGGCTGCTGCTGAAGGCCGAGCAGGAGCGCGATCTTGCAAAGGAAAAGGCTGCCAAAGCGGAAAGATGTTGCAGGATGGCCGAGGGCCTACTCGCGAAAGCCACTGACGGGCTGGTAAGTGTTGACTACCCCTTTCCTCTTTTAATTAGAACATTTTCCGGAATTTGTGCTGAGTGGATCATCAACTCAGCATCCTGGGTATTGCGGAGGCCTAAAACAAGACGTAAAACAATCATTCAACTCATTCAATACCCAATCAATTACTGTATTAAATGGCTTAACCCGAAAATGATGGAAATTTGTGATATCTCTTGTTTTACGTCTTGATCTCCCAGGTTGAACAAATATACTCATATTAGGAACATCAATCATATGTTTATCACAAAATTAAGTTACTTCGGTGATAAATAACTCTCATTCAAACTCAATGCTTCTCAAATTAAATAACAGCTGCTCGTTAATTTCACGAAATTCATTGCATTGATAATATCTTGATCTTTCTTTTGTAGTGCCTGTGATAACTCATTTGTCTTTGTCAGAATAATTTTCATTAAGTTTAGTAGGAATACGAATTCAAATGTTGATATATTCTTGATAAGATTGCTAGCGATTCCTCTTTGATTGCCATCAACTTCATCTTCTGTAATGATTTCAAGAACATCTACAATTGATGATAACATACGTATGAAATTCAACACGACACCATAATGAGAACCCCGACCACCGTGTGTCTCCGACTCTTTTGATTTCTAATGGTTGATTTAACTCCCGACCAGTTTCTAACTCTCTGCAGCCAAATTCTTGGGCAACTCTATCAACTTCTAATGTTCTGATATTATCATGACGCTTACAAGTGAGCCACCTACAACATTCAGTACACTATTAATAAAAAATAACATTCCTGCAACTTCAGAATGACCTCCTGCAATGACAACTAATATCAACTGAAACTGATGAGCAAAACAAAAAATGAAGTAAACAGAAGGATTCTCTTTCATAATCAATGTTTTAAGACCCTTAAACTCGCCTCTCATGACAATATAGAAGTAAATGATTCCACTTAATCCAAAAAGAAGTGGAAGGAGTATGTTGAAGCAGAGTCATGGTTCTCTATAATACCAGTGATTCCAATGTATCCAAGAAGAAGAAGAGAAGAGTCGTGCTTCTCTCTATGATTTTTATGCTTCTTCATTTTGGTATTTTTCATTATCCTAATTTTCACTGAGTTTTCTAACTTGACAATCTTTATTGTTGTAAAAGATCTTCCTGAAATAATTTTTTGGATTTGGCATTCGATCGTCAACTCGTCGTAACTCGTAACAGGCAAAATTACCTCGAAAAAAAAATCAATTACCCTCGAGATTGTCAGATCGGCAATAGGCAAAACCCTACGGAGACGAAGCAAACATCAGAATGCTAGAATCAAAACTCACGTGCGATTGTGCGATGTTGGAGAGGAGTGGAGTCGATCCCGAGGACTTTTGTTGGAAGGGACAGTAAAACGAATAAAACCTCTGTCAGGCCCCCTGACACACCCCCCCTAGGGCGTGTCGGAGGGCGTGACCAACCTGAGATTTTTTTTTCTATAAATTGAGACCCCCCTCTCCATTTCAGAAAGCTTTGGTTGAGAGGGGGAGGTGCTGCCCCTTTGGTTCTTGAGTTTTTTTTCATGCTTTCTCTCCCCCTCTCTTTGTAATTTTTGTTTAACCCTAGTTTAATCTTAGCTTGTTTATGATTTCTTTGTAATCTTTGCTCTTGCTTAGTGCTAATTGTAGGGCTAGAATAGGATTTTAAATTCATGCACTTGTAATTTCTTTTTCAATAGTGTATCTTGCTCCTTTTAATTAATATAAGTGCTCTTCTTTTACTAGTGTTCTTTTTTTATGTTTTACTACTCATCCCCCTCCTCCACTCCATTATGATTAACTAATCCTCCTTGTACTCGATCTTGATGATCCGAGGTTAGAGCGATTAAGTTATGATGTTTTAATTAATCTTTTCTTTTTAGGTTAGGGCCTTGAATTACTCTTGATTAATCACGGGTTGGAGGTATATTATCGATATATACTCTCCGCCTTTACTTTCATTCTGGGCTAGCCGAGAGGCCGATAGAATGAAGTGAGCATTCAAGAGTAAATGGAGTTGTACGCACCCCTCGAGAGAGGCAGACGTCCAAATCTCCCGGATTGGAGTAAAATCCAATAGTGGGGTTCACCGCGTAAAGCGAGTTTTAGGCCTCCGATTTAGACAAGAGTCGGTCAGACCTTCCTAAACTCAGTTGGGCACGACTTCGAGAGAAGCGTGTTCAAGCTTTAGGAACCTCCACGGTCAAGGACCTTTATCCTATTAAGTTTAGATTTTTGTCGCATTTTCTTAATCGTCTTTAGCCGAGGTGAATCTTGATCGAGTGCATTTCCATTTCATATTTTCTACCTTTCGTAGTAATCACTTATCTTATGCTCTTTAATTAACTGTAGTAGTTTCCTTTCTAGCATAGCTCTTTACATAATAGCTTTACTTAATTGCGGTGGTTCTCTTTCTAGTATAGCTTTTATTCCTCCCTTGCACTTAGATTTTCTAAAACCCTAGTTTTTCCGTCGATAAGATAATAGCGTTCGTGTGAGTAAGCATAGCCAACAGTTCCCGGATTTCAATACGACACTTGTGTCCCCTATCTACAATTCGATAGGTATACTTGCCTCATCGGGTTGCTAGTTCGGTTGCGTTTATTTTCTTCGAACCCTAGCGCGCAACAAGTTTTTGGCATCATTGCTGAGGACAAACTTCCGTTGATATATTGAAAACACGAACCTATTAATTTTATCTCTTCTCTTTATCATCCTCTTTCTTTAAAGTTTTAAAAAAAAATCAAAAAAAATTATCATCGCTCTTAATAGTAACCAACTTCACAATTTTTCTACGCCACCTAATTCTCTCAAAAAGGGCAAAGGGCTTTAAGCGCCACTATCTTGTCTAGTACCTTGCGAACCCTTCACGGGGTAGTCCTTGGGATGTTCGGGAGTTAATCTATAAAAATATCTATTTCAAAAAGAAAAAAAAATTTAATCTTTTTTTTCTAGTTTATCCTTTTTCCATTTCTCATCTTCTTTTCTGTTCATTTAGTGCATGACCCGCGGGAGTCCGTCGGTTATTTTGGACTTGGACCACGAAATTGAGCGTACTCTTCGGAGAAGATCGTGATTTCAAGGTCCTACTATCCAGGTGCCGGTTGAGTACTCCGAGTCATTTGCTACTTTAAGAATGGAAGAACCCAACGTAAATGAGGCCGTGCAAAGAACTATGTCCTATTATGCACGACCAAACCTCGAGGGAACAGAATCAAGTATAGTTTGCCCTACTATAGCAAATAATAACTTCGAATTAAAGCCTAGCATAATTCCAATGGTGCAGCAATATGTGCAATTTGATGGACTTCAAGATGAAGATCTGAACGCACATATAGCTAGCTTTCTTGAAATTTGCGACACCTTCAAGATAAATGGTGTCACAAATGATGCAATTAGGCTGAGACTCTTCCCCTTCTCTTTAAGAAATAAAGCTAAGCAGTGGCTGAACACACTTCCGAAGAATAACATAACCACTTGGAATGAATTAACTGAAAAATTTTTGGCGAAGTATTTTCCGCCAGCAAAACTGCAAAACTTAGGAACGACATCTCTGCCTTCGGACAAATAGACTCTGAAACCCTATATGAAACCTGGGAGAGATTTAAAGAATTATTAAGATGATGCCCACATCACGCGCTGCCTGTATGGTTACAAGTGCAGACGTTCTATAACGGGCTAAATCAAAGCACGAAGCAAATGATAGACGCAGCTTCTGGCGGTACTTTAAATCATAAGACCCCGAAAGCCGCTCTTGAGCTTTTTGAGGACATGGCCATGAACACTTATCAGTGTAATGTGCCTAGGTCCCACCCAAACAAGCCTGCAGGTATCTATGAAGTGGACAACGTCTCCCAGCTCGCTCTGCAAGTAGAAATCCTAAGCAAAAAAATCACGGAGATGACTGCTGCCTCCGCCCCTCAGGTATGGGAATCTACAACCCCTACTCCAGAACATTTAGATTATGTTAATAATATGCCTAGAACTTCTTTTAATAATTTTTCTGCTGCGAATTTTCATCCGCCTGGTTTTAATTTTCCGAATAGTTATAACCCTGCTTTAAGAAATCATCCGAACTTTTCATGGAGTAATCCATCGAATACGATGCGCCCACCCCCGCAAAATGATTTTTCTACACCACCACCACCACCACCTCTTCAAAATTACCCAAAACCTCCAAGCTTGGAGGAATTACTTTCTAAATATATCACCACAAATGACACTACTATAAGAACTTTAACCGGAAGCGTAAAAAGTCTAGAAAATCAGGTAGGACTGCTCGCGAAAATAATTTTTGTGCGACCCGCAGGGTCTCTTCCTTCCAATACCGAACCCAACTCGAGAGAGCAAGCGAAAGCTATAACTCTTCGGAGTGGGAAGCAAGTCTCCGGTATGGTAAGTGAAGAGCCCGAGGCAAGCTCCGCTCCCGCTTTTAAAAATCAAAGCTCTGCTCCCGCTTTTAAAAATCAAAGCTCCGCTCCCGCTTTTAAAAATCAAAGCTCTGCTCCGCTTCCACCCTCTGCTGAAGAAGTTATCACCCCTATTTTAGAAAATAATCTCACTCCACCACCCATCTTCAAAAATAATATCAACTCCTCCATACCCCTCTGAACTTAATAGACAATGTCAAGATGATCAGTACTCCTGCTTCTTAGAGATCTTCAAGCAAATCCACATTAATCTTCCCTTCCACGAGGCTATTTCACAGATGCCGAAATACGCCAAGTATCTTAAAGACCTCCTCACAAACAAGAAGAAGTTAGAGAATCTTTCGCACGTCATGCTAAACGCCGAGTGCTCCGCAATTTTAACAAACGGTTTGCCGAAGAAAATTAGTGACCCGGGTAGTTTCTCTATCCCGTATGTCTTCGGTGATCTTTTTGTTAAACACGCGTTAGCCGACTTAGGCGCGAGTATAAACCTGATGCCCTTTTCGTTATTTAAAAAGTTAGTGATTGGTAGCCTTAACCCCACGCGTATGAGTATCCAGCTAGCCGATAGATCCGTCAAGTACCCGTTAGGAATAGTGGAGGACGTTCTAGTGAAAGTCGACAAGTTCATCTTCCCAGTGGACTTTGTCATTTTGGACATCGAAGAAGACGTCGAGGTTCCCCTGATCCTTGGCCGATCCTTCCTTGCCACCTCCCGAGCCATCATTGACGTATGCAATGGTAAGCTCTTTCTTCGAGTAGGCGACGACGAAGTCACATTTTCTATCACCCCTTCGATGAAGAACACCTTAGCAAACTGACTCCTGCTTTTTCGTAGACGCCGTGAGTGATGATTCTTCCTACTGCCTCTCCGACTTTGAAAAAGAATTTTCTGCTTATTGCTCCTCTTCTCTTACAACTGAATCGCTGCAAGGAAGTGGTGAATCTTCTGATTGTCTTTCTGAGTTTGAAAAAGAATTTTCTGGTTTTGGTTCTTCCTCTATTCTTCCCACTGAATCGCTACAAGAAACCGTCTTGGCTGCTATCCCTACCCCTTATTATGTTCCTTATAAAAAAGTTTATGAAGATATTATTTTTGAAAAAGAAAGAATCTCTAAATCCTCTTATGAAGAACCCCCTACCCTTGAACTTAAAGAACTTCCCGAACACCTTAAGTATGCTTTCTTAGAAAAAGATTCCAAGTTACCAGTTATCGTTTCGGCCTACCTCACGGATACGCAAAACGATAAACTTCTTCTAGTTCTACGTAAGCATCGCCGGGCTATTGCTTGGCAAATTTCTGATATCAAGGGCATAAGCCCATCTTTCTGTACCCATAAAATTTTAACGGAAGATAATTCGCGAAACTCTATCCAACCTCAGCGCCGTATAAACCCGAATATGAAAGAAGTAGTTAAGGGCGAGGTTATGAAATTATTAGACGCAGGAATTATCTACCCTATATCGGACAGTAAGTGGGTTAGCCCCGTTCAGGTAGTTCCAAAGAAGGGAGGGATAACCGTAGTTTGTAATGAGAATAATGAATTAATCCCGACACGGACGGTGACGGGTTGGCGTATGTGTATAGATTATCGTAAGTTGAATGACGCCACCCGCAAGGACCACTTTCCTTTACCGTTTATCGACCAGATTTTAGAACGTCTCTCCGGCCATAGCTTTTATTGTTTTCTCGATGGCCTCTCGGGGTACTTTCAAATACCCATCTCTCCTGAGGACTAAGAGAAAACTACGTTTACTTGTCCCTTCAGCACCTTCGCTTACTGAAGAATGTCGTTTGGATTGTGCAATGCGCCAGCTACATTCCAGTGATGTATGCTCGCAATATTTGACAAGTACGCAGAAAGCATTATGGAGGTATTCATGGACGATTTCTCCGTGTTCGGCGATTCCTTCGATAGATGTTTAGAAAACCTCGAAAAAGTATTAGAACGATGCGAAGAAACTAACCTTGCCCTAAATTGGGAAAAATGTCATTTTATGGTAAGGGAAGGGGGGTTTTGGGTCATAAAATTTCTGCTAAAGGTATTGAGGTAGACGTTGCCAAGATAGAAGTTATTGAGAAGTTGCCGCCGCCTATAAACATAAAAGCTATAAGAAGTTTCCTAGGCCACGCTGGTTTTTATCGTCGTTTTATAAAGGACTTCTCCAAGATCACTAAGCCCCTCACCCATCTCTTAGAAAATGACGCTCCATTCATTTTTGATGACTCTTGTATTTCTGCCTTTGAATCAATTAAAGAAAAGGTAATTAACGCACCGATTATGATAGCTCCGGTGTGGGACCATCCTTTCGAGATTATGTGCGATGCGAGTAGTTTTGCGGTGGGAGCCGTATTAGGTCAACGCATATCTAAAAACTTCCAACCCATCTATTACGCTAGTAAAACCCTCACATCTGCACAAGAAAATTACACCATAACCGAGAAGGAGCTCTTAGCTGTAGTATTAGCCTTTGATAAATTCCTCCCTTACATTACACTTTCAAAAATCATTGTTTTTACGGACCACTCGGCCCTCAAGTACCTTCTTGCCAAAACGGATGCCAAGCCTCGCTTGATTTGCTGGGTCTTACTCCTCCAGGAGTTTGACTTAGAGATCCGTGATAAGCGAGGAGCCGAGAACTTGGCCGCCGACCATCTATCCAGATTAGATAACCCCTTTATAGAAAAATTAAATGAAAAATCTTTTAATGATTATTTTCCTGATGAGAAGCTGCTTTTAGTTAATACATCTACTTCTCCTTGGTTCGTGCACATCGCCAACTATCTAGTGGCCCGGGTGCTCCCAAAAGAGTTCTCCTCTCAGAAAAAGAAGAAATTATTTTCTGAGCTGAAGAACTACTTTTGGGAAGACCCCGCACATTTTCAAAATTTGTGCGGATCAAGTGATAAGGAGATGTGTTTCTTATGATGAAGGAATTGATATTCTAAAACATTTGCATGAAGGTCCGATAGGTGGGCACTATCAAGCTGCTCGCACCGCTCACAAGGTGCTTTGCGCAGGTTTTTACTAGCCTAGCCTGTTTAAAGACGCGCAAGCCTTTGTGAGCAGGTGTGATAGTTGCCAACGGTCGGGCAACATCTCTAATAAAAATGAAATGCCGCAAAATTATTTCTTATAGTGCAAAATTTTCGACCTCTGGGGAAATGATTTTGTTGGCCCCCTTCCTTCTAGCTTCGGAAACAAATATATTTTAGTTGTTGTTGATTATGTTTCCCGATGGGCTGAGGCCCAAGCTCTTCCTACGAACGACTCCCGAGTTGTAGTCACGTTTCTAAAGAGATTATTTTCTAGATTCGGTACGCCACGCGCGATCGTTAGCGATAGGGGTTCCCATTTCTGTAACGCACAATTTTCAAAAATCCTTACCAAATACGGCGTTACACATAAGCTTTCAACTGCCTACCACCCCCAAACTAACGGACAAGTCGAAGTAGTTAATAGAGAAATAAAAAGAATATTAGAAAAGACTGTTTCAACTTCTAGGAAAGACTGGTCAGCCAAACTTGACGATGCTCTATGGGCCTACCGAACAGCGTACAAAACCGCCCTCGGATGTACGCCGTATCGGCTGGTCTATGGAAAATCGTTCCATCTACCCGTAGAGTTAGAGCACCGCGCCTTTTGGGCCTTAAAATTTTTAAACTTTGATCCCCACTCAGTCGGTGACCTTTGAACATTTCAACTAAATGAACTCGATGAGTGGCGCTCTTATGCTTATGAAAATAATAAACTTTATAAAGAGAGGACGAAGCGTTTACAAGATAAACACTTAAGGCACCCTAAAAACTTTAAGCCGGGCGACCAAGTCCTTTTATATAATTCTCGTTTACGTTTATTTCCGGGCAAATTAAAATCTCGTTGGTCTGGCCCGTTTTCTGTTTTAGAAGTATTTCCTTATGGAACTGTTTTAATTTCTCACCCTGATAAGGGTAATTTCAAAGTTAATGGTCAGCGTCTTAAACTGTATTTCTCTGGTGATGATGATGTCAGTCAAAACATTATTAAGTTTCTGCTTCACGAACTTTAATCTTGAACTTTTAATTTTTTGCTAAAAACAATTTTATTTTTGGACAACAATATTTTTGGACAATATTTTTTTTTTGATGCGTCAAGCTCAACGACGCTTTAACCAAAAGGCGCTCTTGGGAGGCAACCCAAGTTATCTTTCTCTGTTTTCTTTATTTACAATATTTTGCCTCGGACGGCTCCGACAAGCTGAAGCTTCAGCGATCGCCTGCTCCAACATTACTGAATCCATCACGAAGTCCAAAGAAGACATTCGGAGGAGCGACATCACTCAGCTTTCACAGCAAATAAATCCGGGGAAGTACCTGTCTTTCAATTCTATCTTTCAATTCTGTACTTTACTTTTCTCTCCTTGTCCAATCCCCATCTTTAGCCATTGAGGACAATGTCTATTTTAAGCTTGGGGGAGGATTTCCTCCTTCATTTTTGCTTAGTGTACAAATTTTTCTTTTAGTATATATTTTAAATATTTCCAAAAAAAATATCTTAAAATTCCAAAAAAAATAAAAGAGAAAAAATTTCGAAAATCCAAAAAAAAAAGAAAGAGAATATTTCACAAAATTAAAAAAAAATATGTGTTTTTGAATAGTTTAGACATTTTGGTATTTCAATAGTACCCCTAGTTTTTGTTTTTGTTTTACTCAAAATTTTCTATAAACAACTTAGTTAATTATAATACTTCTAATCATCCTTTTTAATTATGTTTCACAAGTAAAATATTGGCCATACTGTGTTTCTAATTCACGGTAGCATGTTAAGGTGAAATATTTTTCTAAAACTCGCATTTCTATTATGGTTTTTTGTTTTTTATTTCCTTTACTTTCTCAAAAATTCATCATCCACTATTTTCTTTTTCGTTTTTGAATAATTTTTGTAAAGTCAACTTTTGAATAACATAGTAGATGTGAACGATCCAAGTCACCTATTATTTCTATTTTCAACTTAATTTCATAAATCTTATTTTATTATCTAGGATTCGCTTTTTGAAATTTTTCAAACCTTTGTTTTAAATAAATTCAAAAGCGTGAAAATGATTTAGGCCGTTTTTGTTTTCGTTTGAGCTTTCCTGCCAACCTAAAAACTTTTACCACTAGTTAGCCGTTTTTGAGCCTTTTTCCGATTTCATTTGATAGCTCGTCCCTTCATTTCAGTTTCACCAAAGCCAAAATTTCCAACCTATTGAATCACGCTAGCCTTTTTGAGTTTCATAAATTATTTTGACGATTTTGATAGGATATTTTGTGATTTTTTGTGGGAGAAAAGTTTTTTTTTGAAAAAAGTATGCTCAAAAGTGATGTCTATTTCTGTTTGGCCAATTTAAAAGGAAAATAAAAATATTTATGGCCTTTGTTTTGAAAAAAAAAATGGAAAAAGAAGAAAAAGAAAAAAAATGTGTATATATATTTTTATGAAAGTTTTTGAAACTCTTTGCTTTTGTTTAGTGTGATTTTAAACCTTCACGTTTATCTTTGAATTCCACTCCTAATCATATTCCTAAACCAAACATTTCTGTACTATTTAAGTCCTTTTGTTTCACGCTTTTTGATTTTTATTTAACAACTAAGAAAAGAAAAAAAGTAAATCAGTTTTAGTTTTGGATTTAAACCTAGATTTTTGTTAATTAAATTGATATAATTATAATGCGTTTCTTTGGATCTAGTAACAACTCAATGCGCATTTTTCATTTTCGTTGCTTTGCTTAAGTCTACTTAAAAAATCTCGTTAAAATTTTGGATGATTTGTTTTTATTGAGTAAAGTTTATAAAAGTTTTACCATACCTAAATGATTGTTTTAGACTTACATTTCACCTTTTTCCCTACTTAGAATTTCGCATAGTACTTGTGTCGGCATAATTAAAACCTTTTGATTAGTCCTTTTTATAAATTTCTAGTTTTTATATTTTTGCTTGGGGACAAGCAAAGCTTAAGCTTGGGGGAATTTGATAATACGTTTTGTTGCCTAAACTATTATCGTATTTTCTATTTTATAGTGTACAAATCATGTCTATTATTAGTTTATTTTTATCCTTTTTATGTAAATATTATTATCACTAACATTTTCTTGTCCTTTTGCAGGTTTTCAGGAAATTGGTCAAAAATGACCTGACACGCCCCCCTGTCACGCCCTCCCTGGGCGTGACCTTGGGCGTGTCACCCGATCCCGAGGACTTTTGTTGGAAGGGACAGGAAAATGAACAAAACCTCTGTCACGCCCCCGGACACGCCCCCCCTAGGGCGTGTCGGAGGGCGTGACCAACCCGAGATTTTTTTTCTATAAATTGAGACCCCCCCCCCTCTCCATTTCAGAAAGCTTTGGTTGAGAGGGGAAGGTGCTGCCCCTTTGGTTCTTGAGTTTTTTTCATGCTTTCTCTCCCCCTCTCTTTGTAATTTTTGTTTAACCCTAGTTTAATCTTAGCTTGTTTATGCTTTCTTTGTAATCTTTGCTCTTGCTTAGTGCTAATTGTAGGGCTAGAATAGGATTTTAAATTCATGCACTTGTAATTTCTTTTTCAATAGTGTATCTTGCTCCTTTTAATTAATATAAGTGCTCTTCTTTTACTAATGTTCTTTTTTTATGCTTTACTACTCATCCCCCCTCCTCCACTCCATTATGATTAAATAATCCTCCTTGTACTCGATCTTGATGATCCGAGGTTAGAGCGATTAAGTTATGATGTTTTAATTAATCTTTTCTTTTTAGGTTAGGGCCTTGAATTACTCTTGATTAATCACAGGTTGGAGGTATATTATCGATATATACTCTCCGCCTTTGCTTTCATTCTGGGCTAGCCGAGAGGCCGAAAGAATGAAGTGAGCATTCAAGAGTAAATGGAGTTGTACGCACCCCTCGAGAGAGGCAGACGACCAAATCTCCCGGATTGGTGTAAAATCCAATAGTGGGGTTCACCGCGTAAAGCGAGTTTTAGGCCTCCGATTTAGACGAGAGTCGGTCGGACCTTCCTAAACTCAGTTGGGCACGACTTCGAGAGAAGCGTGTTCAAGCTTTAGGAACCTCCACGGTCAAGGACCTTTATCCTATTAAGTTTAGATTTTTATCGCATTTTCTTAATCGTCTTTAGCCGAGGTGAATCTTGATCGAGTGTATTTCCATTTCATATTTTCTACCTTTCGTAGTAATCACTTATCTTGTGCTCTTTAATTAACTGTAGTAGTTTCCTTTCTAGCATAGCTCTTTACTTAATAGATTTACTTAATTGCGGTGGTTCTCTTTCTAGTATAGCTTTAATTCCTCCCTTGCACTTAGATTTTCTAAAACCCTAGTTTTTTCGTCGATAAGATAATAGCGTTCGTGTGAGTAAGCATAGCCAACAGTTCCTGGATTTCAATACGACACTTGTGTCCCCTAGCTACAATTCGATAGGTATACTTGCCTCATCGGGTTGCTAGTTCGGTTGCGTTTATTTTCTTCGAACCCTAGCGCGCAATAGAGGCAGCGTGGCCCCCTACCCCTATCAGAGGCTGCGGCTCTTTGGTGCGAAGGAGGTTAAAGAGCGACTGCGAATCAACTCCATCAAGTCTATCGAGTGCCTTCTGGATGCCATAAGGGGTACGGGGATACTGGCGGGCGGCTGCGAGGAGGTCGCGGTTCCTGACCTCATGCTGGGTCTATACCCGCTGAGCCCGCCCGTCGAGAAGGAGGACAGCTTCGCCTCGCTGTTCGAGAACATGGACAAGGGCCAGGGGCGCGGGGAGAGGAAGGTCGCACCTCCGGGGAGGAGGGCGAAAACTGAGCCAAATTTTTGTTCATTCTTTTCTTTCCCCCTCCCTCTTTTGTAACTTCGCGAAGGTGAGTTTTGATATTGTAATTAGATATTTAAAGTATGAATACCACTTGCAAATGTTTGTTAGATTTCTCTATCTTTTTTGCTTTTAATTTTTCTTTGTGCCGCACTCGCCCGCGAGTTTCCCTCCCTTTTGGCGGATCTCGCTAGGACAAGTATTAATGCTAGAACACGTGTTTGGGATTAGGGCTGATATCGAGTCGAGTTCGAGAGATTTTAGCTTGGCTCGAAATCGAAATTTTCGACTCGAACTCGGCTCGAAATCGACTCGAAATTGAAATTGATTTCGAGTCGAGTCGGCTCGAATCGAAATGACTCGATTCCGAGTCAGCTCGAAATCAAATCGAGCCGGCTCGCAATCGAATCAAAACGGCTCGAAATTGAGCAATTTTTCGTTTTATTCATATTTTGCTCAAAATTAAATTGGGCAACCTATAAATTTAGCAAATGAAATATTTAAAGCCTTCAATCTTTTATTTAGGTTTAAATTTTGTTATTTTTAATCTTTAAATAAGAATATATTAATAAATACATAATTTTTTTAATTAATTCGAGTTGATTCGAATCATATTTCGAGAGATTCATCGCTGGCTCGAAATCGACTCGAAATCAGATTAGTGTAAAATTGAATCGACTCAAATTTAGTCGAATTAATTTTAACCGATTCCGATTCGACTCAATGTTTGAACGATTTTCGAACGACTTTCGAGTTTCAAATAATATGTACAGCCCTGTTTGGGACTCGTACTCGCGAGCGGATTCCGCGAGCTCCCCCTACCCCAGGTCAACCAAATATGGGCCTGCTAGCTGGGGTCGTGCCCACCCAGCTTGTGCGCGAGTTAACTTCTCTTTGCCAATGCCGAGTCGAAACAATCAAAATATTTCTAAGTAAAACCGAAGGGGGGTGGAGTGCCTCGTTGGAGCTCGCCCTCAATGGGAGACTCAGGACGGCTCGTCTTCTTTTTGCCGAGATGGGCCTGCGAGTATGATCTCGTTCACGACGGTCTTCTCCCCTCATACCTTTAGGAAAGTAATCTTCTCGAATAATTCAAGGAGAAAGTTGAACCCCCTCGAGTGACATCCAACCTTCCTAGCTAGGTGAGAGTTTTACAGCGGGATCTGCTCGGGGTCTAGGGGAGACTCCTCCGAGTGACATCTATCCCTGCCAACTATGTGAGAGCCTGACATTGGGATCTGCTCGGGGTCTGGGGCAGACTCCTCCGAGTGACATCTAACCTTGTTAGCAAGGTGAGAGCCTGACAGCGGGATCTGCTCGGGGTCTGGGGCAGACTCCTCAGAGTGATATCTAGCCCTATCAGGTTGGTGAGAGCCTCACATCAGGATCTGCTCGGGGTCTGGGGAAGACTCCTCCAAGTGACATCCATCCTTGCCAGCTAGGTGAGAGCCTGACAACGGGATCTGCTCAGGGTCTGGGGCAGACTCCTCCGAGTGACATCCAACCCTGTCAGCTAGGTGAGAACCTGACAGTGGGATCTTCTCTGGGTCTGGGACAGACTCCTCCGAGTGATATCTAGCCCTGCCAGTTAGGTGAGAGCCTGACAGCGGGATCTGATTGGGGTCTGGGGCAGACTCCTCCGAGTGACATCCAGCCCTGCCAGCTAGGTGTGAGCCTGGCAGCGGGATTTGCTCGGGGTCTGCGGCAGACTCCTCTGAGTGACATCCAGCCCTACCAGCTACGTGAGAGCCTGGCAGTGGGATCTGCTCGGGGTCCGGGGCAGACTCCTCTGAGTGATCTCCATCCCTGCCAGCTAAGTGAGAGCCTGACAGCGGGATCTGCTCGGGGTCTGGAGAAGACTCCTCCGAGTGACATCCTGCCCTGTCAGCTAGGTGAGAGCCTGACAGCGGGATCTGCTCGGGGTCTGGGGAAGACTCCTCCTAGCAACATCCAACCCTATCAGCTAGGTGAGAGCCTGACAGCGGGATCTACTCGAGGTCTTGGTCAGACTCCTCTGAGTGACATCTAGCCCTGCCAGCTAGCTGAGAGCCTGACAGCGGGATCTTCTCGGGGTCTGGGGCAGACTCCTCTGAGTGACATCCAACCTTACCAGTTAGGTGAGAGCATGGCAGCCCGATCTGCTCAGGGTCTGGGGAAGACTCCTCCGAGTGACCTCCAACCCTGCCATCTAGGTGGGAGCCTTATAGCGAGATCTGCTTGGGGTTTGGGGTAGACTTCGAGTGACATCCAGCCATGCTAGCTAGGTGAGAGCCTGACAGCGGGATCTGCTCAGGGTCTGGGGCAGACTCACTCTTCCACTTGCACAAAAAATGTCATGAGAATAAACATCTAGAGAAATTTTATTCCATAAAATAGAACTTACATGACTCAAGGGTAAAAGCGCTTTAGGTCGTCACCACTCCAGGTGAGACCTAGGGTCTCGTCTTCCACATTACGGAGGTGATACCCTCCTGACTTCAAGACCTTTTGCACTATGTATGGTCCTTCCCAATTGGGGTTGAGTTTCCCCACTGAGGCTGACCTCCCTACAACATCCATCTTTCTTAAGACCAAGTCCTTTTCCGCGAATTGTTTGACTCTAGCGTTCTTGTCAAAGTACTTGGCCATTCCTCTTTACTTCCTCTTTCCTGATGGTAGAGAGGTCTCGTAGCTCTTCGACCATGTCAAGGGAGATCCATAGCTCCTCTTCATTCTCGTTTCTCCATTCCTCCCAACCTTCTCCTGCCACGACCACTCGAGGCGTTCGGATCTCGAACTCTATTGGGAGCACCGCCTCGCACACAGGGAAAGTTTTAAAGGGGTCTCCCCTATGGCTGTGTTGGGTGTGGTTCTGAGGGCCTAGAGGACCGAGGGGAGCTACTCCACCCAACTACCTTTCAGGTTCTCTACTTTCTTTTTGAGGAGGTTGACAATGATCTTGTTCGACGCCTCCATCTGCCTGTTTCTCATTGGGTGATGGACCGAGGCAAACCTGAGATCAATCCCAAGCTACCCATAAAAGAGGATGAACTCTACGCTAGCAAACTGAGGTCCATTGTCCGTAATGATGGCCTAGGGAAACCCGTGTCAGCAGATGATCTCCCCCCAAACAAAGTTCCTAATGACTTGGGAGGTCACATTGGCCAAGGCCTTGACTTCCATCCACTTGGAGAAATAGTCGATCATGACTAGTAAGAATCTTCTTTGGCCGCTGGCCTGGGGAAAGGGTATGACCAAATCCATTCCCCAGATTGCAAATGGCCAGGGTGTTGTGATACTCCTGAGGTGCTGGGCCAGTTGCAGCTAGAGGGGGAGAATAGTTGGCACTTATGACACTCCTTTGCGAACTTTGTCGCGTCGTGGCTCAGGGTCGGCCAAAAGTACCCTTGCCTGACGATCCTCCCTTCCAGCGTCTGACTCCCAGAGTGGCTTCCAAACTCCCCGGAGTGGACCTCCTCTAAGATCCTCGGGACCTCCCCCTCGGCCACGCAATATGCCAACATACCTGAGAGGGTCTTTCAGTACAGCTGCCCATCGCGCATAAGATAGTATGCCGATTTGTGCTTGAGCTTCTTCCTGTACATCCCCTAAGGATACTCTCTCATGGACAAGAAAGTTATGAATGGGTCCATCCATGAGGGGTGCTGCTCCACCTTCATTAGCTCTTACTCCCTAATAGAGCGGTGAAACAAGTCATTGATGGTACCCCCCACCTGGGGACCATGCTTTGCCATTTGATCTACCTGCTCGTTTTCCTCCTTGGGCACGTGTCGGATTGAGAAAGTCTAGAACGTGCCGATGACCCCCTTCACCTTTGCCAAGTACAGCTACAGAGTTGTCTACCTTGCCTCGAACTCTTCGTTAATCTGGGAGGCCACCACCATGGAGTCATTGAGGACCTCAACGTCGCACACACCTAGCTCCCTGGCCAAGCGAAGGCCTGCAATCACAGCCTCATACTCGGCCTGATTGTTGGTAATGGGAAAATGAACCACTACTGTTTGCTAAATATTCATCCCATGCAGACTCTCCAAGATAACCCCCACTCCCAGGGAATGTCTTCCTGACCCGCCGTCCACCATAACCTTCCAAGCGACTGGGTGGGGGAGTTCCGCCTCTGCCACTACCACCACATAATCTGCCAGGAAGTCGGTCAATACTTGTTCCTTGATCGAAAGGCGAGGGACAAAGGAAATGTCAAATTTGCTTAACTCTACCGACCACTTGGCCAACCGGCCTGAGTGATCTACCCCCTCGAAGATGTTGTGGAGGGGGTGGTCAGTCACCACTCGGATCGATTGTGCCTGGAAGTAGGGCTGGAGCCTCCGAGCTGAAATGATGAGAGCAAAGGACAGCTTCTCCAGGATAGGATACCGAAGCTCTGCCTTCCTCAAGACCTGACTCACATAGTAAATCAGGAGTTGTTTCTTCCCCTCTTCCCAAACCAAAACGGAGCTCAGGTCCTCTGCTCCGATCCTAAGATACAAGAATAAGTCCTCCCCCTACTTTGTCCCTTGGAGCAGGGGGGCCTGAGTCAGCTGCCTCTTCAAGGCCTGAAATGCCTCCTCGCACTTCAAGGTCCACTCGAACTTCTGACCTCCCCTCAGGGTCTTGAAGAAGGGAGAGTATATCTCCCCGGCCTGGGAGAGGAATCAGCTCAACCCTGCTAACTTCCCCGTCAACCACTACACTTCCTTGGCGTTCCGTGGTGACCCCAACTCCATAATCGCCCTCACCTTCTCAGGGTTGGGCTCTACACCGGCAGGGGTGAGGAGATTCCCCAGGAATTTGCCCCTGCTTGCCCCGAAAATGCACTTCAAGGGGTTTAGTCTCATTTTATATTTACGGAGAGTGGAAAAAGTCTCTTCCAAGTCCCGGAGGTGAGAGTCGACATCCAGGATCTTGATCATGAGGTCGTCGTCAACATACACCTCTAGGTTCCTTCCCTTCTGCTCTCGGAAGACCCTGTCCATCATCTTTTGATAGGTCTCCCCTATATTTTTTAGCCCAAATGGCATCATTTTGTAACAATATCATCCATCCCCCGTGATGAAGTAGACATCCTTGATATCGGGGGGGTGCATCCTAATCTGATGATAACCTGAAAAAGCATCTAAGAAACTCATTACTGGGAAACCGATGGCTGAGTCAACCCGCGCGTCGATCCGAGGCAATGGGTAACAATCCTTGAGGCATGATTTATTAAGTAAAGAAAAATCAATACACATTCTCCACCGGCTCTCCCCTTTTTTAACAATAACAACGTTGGAGACCCAGCCGGGGTATTGGATCTCGGATACAAAACCGGCCTTGAGGAGCTTGGCCACATCCTCCCGAATTGGCTCGGCCAACTTGTCCGCCTCAAACCTCTTCTTCTGCTGGATGGGGCGAGCCTCAAGATCCAGGTTGAGGCGATGGCAGGCCATGTCCGCATCGATCCCTGCCATCTCCGCGGTACTCCAGGCGAAGACATCCACATTCTTTCGGATGCACTCCAGCATCCTGACCTGAGCCTCCAGGGTCAGCCCCCCGCTGACTCGGACCTTCTCCACCCTGCCACCGAGGGTGAGAACCTCCATCTCCACCACATCTTCCGCTGTCTCCATACGAGACTACTCCCCCCACTGTTCAGCATTCCCCCTCTGGGGGTGAAGACCTCTTCCTCGGCTTCCTCCACGGTCATTGCCTCGGCCGGCTCCTGGACCTCCTCCATCTCCTCCTCCTGAGGGTGGGTCACCTCCACCTCCATCTCCTCTTGGACAGCCTCCTACTCTGCATGCTCAATCCATCAACCAGTCTCTTCGGCACCCACTGCCATTAGATGGAGTTTACGGCGGTGACATAGCACTCCCTTGCTATCTTAGGTTCTCTACAGATCCGGACCTAGACCCCCTCGATGTTGAACTTTAAGCATTGGTGGAAGGATGAGGGGACGCAGTGAAAGGCGCTGATGAGGGGCATCCCAAAGATGGCGGTGTTGCTATTGGGGGCATCCACAATAACGAACTTGTAGGTGCGGGACTTCCCCCCAAGTGTTACATGGAGTCCCACTCCTCCTTCTACCTCCTTCATCTCCCCCGAGAACCCGAACAAGGGTCCGTCTGAGGCGAGCACCCTCTTTTCCTCCACCTTCATCGCGTCGAACACCTTCTTGAAGATGACGTTGACCGAGCTTCTATTATCGATGAGGATCCGGGCGTTGGTAAAATTCTCAATGGCTGTCTGTATGACTAGCGCATCACAAAACGGATCCTCGTGATCCAGCATATCCTTCCTTGAGAAGGTGATCTTTTCCTCATGGGGTGCATTTTGGGACGTGGAGGCGACTCTCCTTTGGTACATGGTATGGAGGCTCACCTTGCGGGAAGCCTCGACACCTGCCCCACCATGGATTATCCCGATCCTTCCTCTAGTCCCCACATCCGCCCGGTCCTTGCACCGGTCCTCCTCCGGGCGTGGCATGACCTCTTCGATCCACACCTCCCGATGCTCCAGCTGCCGTTATTGCTCCCTGTTTCCTCGCAATTCGAGGAACTACGGGCACGTGGTTGTGGTGTGCCCTTCCTCCTGGTGGAAGTCGCAATAAGGCAGCTCCACCATGTCTTCCCTTCTCCTTCTCCTCGCTGCCCTCCTTCTCTCCCCCATGGCAATTGCCATAGCCTGCTCCTAGTCGAGAAGAGGCGGCCTCTGGGACTGCCATCCTCCCAAAGGATAGAATTGGTCTTGGCCTCTCCGGCGATGGTCCCCTCCACGGAACCCTCTTCTCGCCCCCTGATCTTGTTATTCTGGCATCCACCCTAGCCGGTGATTCGGGTCCTGACACCCCCACCTGGGCTATTGTTGTGGTTATTGTTGTTGTTGCTGCTGCTCCCTCTGCCGGGGTTCAGCTCTCCTCTCCTCCTGACCTCTGCCCCCTCTGGGCCTCTCCTCCTCCGTATCCAACCTAGCTAGCCTCCGGGTAAACTCTGGGTTCGATGCCTCCCCGTCGACTTATCTCGCTGCCCTCTCCATCAACTCCTCATAGGAGAGGGGTAGGAACCTCTTCAACTCCATCCAGAAGAAACCCTACTGCATCCCCAAGGTGAAGGCCATCATCAGGGTATGCCCCGGCATCTCCTAAACCTGGGTGACCTCCTCCTGGAAGCGATCGATGTATCTCCCTAGGGTCTCATTCACCCCCTACTTGATGCGGAACAGGGACTCTGACTCCCTCTTCCTCCTCTTCGAGGTTCTGAACCTCAACATGAAGCCCCGACGTTGGTCCTCGAAGCAGTAGATGGAACTGGCCGGTAGCTAGTGGAACCACTCCCTTTCCTCATCCTTCAGAGTGATGGCAAAGAGTCTACACATCAAGCCATACGACATCTGTCAGATCGAGACCACGTCCTTAAACCACTGGACGTGCTGGACCGGGTCCCCCTTCCCGGTGTAGTAGGACATCTCGGGCTCCCTAAACCCATCAAAGACTGGTGCAGAGGAGACCAACTCCCTGAAGTGGCTATCTCCGCCCACTGGGCGAGCTGGAGGGTCTCGCGCCCCCAACTCGCCGAACCTGTCGCTGCTCCCTGAAACTGGGAAAAACACTCGCCCGGGGAGCTTGGCACCCCGACCTTCCTCGGCGACCTCATTCCCGGCTCGCCTGGCGGGCGCAACCTCACCGAGTGTTGGATCCGCAAGGACCGAGATCGCCGAAGTCGAGCTCTCGGCATGCACGCCGAGCGCGAATCGGACCATGTCGAGCATCTCCTTCCTGAAATCATCGAGCATCCCCAAGGTGGCGAGAGGGGGAGGGGGTGGCGAGTCGGTCCTGTCTGATCTTTCCCCTTCTCCTCCAGTCATTTTTGCTCGCTAAAGATTTTCTGTGCTGACCACTCTCCACGCTCACCGCACGAAAATGTTGAAACTGATAATCGGTCTCTTGTGAAGTTCACCCTTGGGGAAGGGGTGGTCGCGCACCTACTTCGCTCTTGCAAGAAAAACAACAAGGAAAAAAGAGCAAAGGAATAGAACAAGGGCCCAACGCGGAGGTCCCACCACACACCTGGAAGATCACTGAGCGCTTCCCCTCCTTAGCCAAATTTCGGGCTAAGGTATCTCAGAAGGTGCTAAAAGACTGGGAGATAACTAAGCATGCCCTCTGAGATACCCCTTGGGTCCTATTTATAAATTCCTGAAAACGGCCTGCAAATAACAAACCTCTGTCAGCCTGAAATTACTGAAAGCCCCTTGGGCTGGCCTGCCAACAGCCAAACACCGCAATTCTGAATAGTTATGTGTAGCCCACCCGGTTATACCAACAACGAGACTCCGCTGTTCCAACTGGCTATGGGCAGGCCAGCAGGGGAAAAATGGTAAAAACACCCCACAGGCTACTGGGCGAGTAGCCCTCAACAATATCTGCTTGGCAAGGGCGGCGAGTGCTCGAGCAGGTTTGCACTTGCCGCTTTCGCTCGGCCTTAAGCGTGTAAGGGCCCGACTGGCCCTACCCGCCCGCTACTTGCCGAATGTGGGGGGGACAAAGGGCGTTGAGTGGAGAAGCATCACTCAACGCCAATGCCAGGAGGGCGCTGAGGGTGTAGAGTGAAGAGGCATCACTCAACGCCAAGGCACGGTCTCGGCCTACCCTGACCGCATGTCACGAGTTCGCTGAAAGGTCAAAACTCGACGAACGGGGCTTGGCGAGTACAAACTCGTCCCTCAAAAACATCCCACCACGCCTGGGCGAGTCGGAGCTAGTGCCGAGCTCTTTAGGGCGAGTGCAATCCAGCCAATGAGCAAACTTGCGCTACTCGATTCCACGACTAAAGGCGTAGAGTGAGATCGCCTCACTCGATGCCAAGGCAGAAGGCGTTGAGTGAGCTCGCCTCTCTCGATGCCAAGACAGAAGGCATTAAGTGAGCTCGCCTCACTCGATGCCACGATAGAAGGCGTTGAGCGAGCTCACCTCACTCGACGCCATGGTAAATGGCGTTGAGCGAGCTCGCCTCACTCAACGCCACGCTAGAAGGCATTGAGCGAGCTCGCCTCACTCGATGCCATGGGCCTGTCTCGCCTGAGTCTTGGGCTGGACTTGGCCAGTCTGGCTCATGCCGACCCCACTCGCCAATATGGTGTTGTATACATTGACTGAAGGAAGTTAACTCAAAGCCAACTAAATAAGATATTTATCTAAGTACAAAAGCATTGAGTGAAGGTAGTTAACTCAACACCAACTAACCAAGATATCTGACTAAGGACAGAAGCATTGAGTGAAGATAATTCCCTCAATGCCTCAATCAAGAAGACTAGTTACTCGAAAGACAGAAAATCCGCTAAGTCTAGAAGCATTGTTTGAACTCACTTCACTCAATTACAGAAGAGTAGAAGCATTGACAGAACCTCAAACAGTCAAAGCCTCAAAAGGAGCAGATAGAAAATTTGTCTAAGTACAGAAGCATTGAGGGAAGGCAGATTACTCAATATCTACTCAACAGACAATTCAACTAAGTCCAGAAGCATCGAGTGATGAAGGCTCACTCGATTCCAAATCAGTTAACACTATAAAATAAAGAATACATTGAGTGATGAAGGCTCACTCAACGCACTCAATGCCTGGAGATGTAGAATTTTGCTAAGTACTTTTACATTAAGTGACAAGGCTTCACTCAATGCCTGAGAAGTCTGTCTGGAATTTACTAAGTCCAGAAGTGCTGAGTCATGCTGATTTCAGCAAAAATTCAAATATCGCAGGATTTGCTTGCTAGAAGACAAAAGGCACCGCTTGCCCTTAGCACAACTATAAATGCAAAAGTGATGGAGCAGTTGCCATTTCCGGCTAGTCTTATTGCGCAAAGAGCAGTTGGATTTACGGGAAATAAAAAACATTGTTCTAGGAAATTATTTAGGGGTTGAACTTTTGGAGAAAAATTACTCTGCTTCATCTTCTTCCTGAAAACAAAGAAGAAGAGCATTGCAACTCGAGTTCAACAACAAGTCTGAGAACTTCAAATAAGGTTAGCTGATTGAAGAAGAAAAGAATCGCAACATCATTTAGTCTTCATTAGTAAGTTAAAAAGCTCCAGTTTCTAAGATTCTTCCTAGCACAAGCAGAACAATCATGAAGATCTACTTCCTTGGTGGTTAGAAGAAGTAGGGTTGAGCTCACTCAGTCTAGAGAGAAGGCTCAGAGGACACTTCCTCTGGAGAAAGTAATCAACAACAAACTCACACTCTGTAGGATCTTAACATATTTGAGCTGAAAGCCTGATATATACTGGCTGAGTTGAAGGATCCTTTTATGGATCTGAGGTAGGGCCTGTGTGCCTGAGTTGTAGGAGATTTATTCTCTAAGGTAGGATCCTTCTTTGGATATGAGTGTAGCACTATCCTCCAAGCCTGAGTGTAGGAATTTGGATAAAGTCCAAGGTAGGTGATCTGGTATAGATTATTGAGTTGTAGGAGATTATATATCTGAGTGTAGGGCCTGGGGCCTGAGGTAGGACTTGGAGGAGTCTGATAGATCCTGAGGAATCTTAGTTGTAAGCTCATTGAGCAAACATTGGAGAAGTTGGCCATATCTAACACACTGTTAGAAAGGTGGGAGGGATAGTGGATATAACCAAACCTTGGGGAACCACTATAAATGCTTGTGTGATGTTGTGTGTTCTTGAAATCTAACATAAAACTAAATCACAACACACCAAAGCAAAAAGATAGTCATTAAAGACATCAAAAACTATTCACCCCCCCCCCTCAAGGTGTTTAGCTACTCATGAAACAAAGACTTTCAAGTGGCATCAGAGGGAGGTTGTTCAAAAAGGACTTAACAATCTGAATAGATCTCCAAGGTTAGCTAAGGATTATCCTTATGGGTTCAGGAGAGAACCATAAGGAGTTGAGCTTCATGAAGCTTCCAATCTACAGAAAGGAGATTTTTGGTATTTGGAAAGAGAGGGTCAGGTTGTTCATAGAGGCCTCAGACCCTAGGATCTCCATAACTGTTCAGGAAGGACCCTTCATCCTCATGAAGATTTTTATCCTAGATTCCAGTGTCCAAACCCCAAAGAAGTACACTGAGATGACCAAGGATATGGTCATCCTAGCAACAATGGATAAGAGGGCACAAAACATCATTATGAGTGCCATAGATCACTCTACATTCCATAATTTTTTCCACTACAAGATAGCCAAGGAAATGTGGGACACCCTGATTGTATACATGGAGGGAACTGGAGAAGTTAGGTATGATAAGAAATCCCTTCTTAATCAGGAATATGAGGCCTTCTGGCAAAGCACAAAGACAACATAGGTGATTGTTATGAAAAGTTTTTCAGAGTGGTCAATGAGATGAGGACCTATGGGAGGGTCTTCAGCAATTATGAGCTGAATGATAAGATCCTATGATCTCTAACTAGAGATTGGGATACCAAGATTTGTGCTATTAGAGAATTGGCCAAGCTTGCTGAAACTCCTCCTCACACTTTTTTTTGGAAAGCTACTTTCTTATGAGATGCAGCTATCTGCCAGGAAGGAGTAGGAGACCACAATCAGGTCCCATGAAAAGGAGAGGATAGTAGCCTTCAAGGCTGAGAGCTCCAAGAAGAGAAAGGAGAGGCTTATCTCTCCCCTAAGGAGGCCAGCTGATTTAGAAAGCTGTGAGTCCAGCTCATCTGACAGTAATATGTCATATGGAGAGTTTGATTCCTTCTCAATGCAATTCCAGAAGATGATGAAGAGGAGGCAGTGGAAGAACAATCCTTCCTCCTCATCACATTACAAGAAGGACAGAGCAAATCCGGGAAGAAGTTCTTTAAAGGAGATAGGTTTGATTCTTAACCCAACAAACATAATTCTTCTAAAATTATTTGTACTTATTGTAGCAAGCCTTGGCATGTCATTGTTGAGTGATGTTGGGTCTTGTTTCCACAATGACCTTAATTTGAAGAAGGCCTCCTAAAACTAAGGTGAATTGCAGTTGTATTTGATTTTGTGTTTGAGTTATGTATGCAGGATCTTATTGACAAGTGTAGACCAATGTCAGTCTATAATGGGTCACCAAACACAGGACCATACAATGTAATTCCTCATTGTGTGATCCAAGGTGTTGACTCATGTATAACCTCTCTATTGGGATACACTTCATCAACATACATTTGGACCAATGGACTATGGAGTATTGAAGTCTATCTCAGAGAATGAAGAAATCAGCAAAGAGAAGAAAGCAGATTTCAGGTCGACGATCGTCGAGCTCCGGTCGACTATAGTCGAGCTCAACTCTGCCAGATAGTTGAGCTCAAAACTCTGCAGATAGTCGAGCTCTCAACTCCGCAGATAGTCGATCTAAATCTCTGTTGAGATAGTCGATCTCATCTCTGCTGGAGATAGTCGATCTCATCTCTGCTGGAGATAGTCAATCTCAACTCTGCTGGAGATAATCGATCTCATCTCTGCTGGAGATAGTCGATCTCATCTCAGCTAGATCGTCGAGCTTAATCTCTGCTAGAACGTCGAGCTCATCTCTGCTGAGTCGTCGAGCTTAGATCGATGATAGTCGAGCTATGGTCGACGTTTTCTGTCCCAGACCAATTACAATTTCTCTGAGATATTTTCATAGTTATTCTTCTAAGTCCACATACTCGAGTACCTCCTTATAAACTCGAGTAAGTGACTTATACTCGAGTACCTCCTTATATACTCGAGTAAGTGATCTATACTCGAGTAGTTCCTTATTCACTCGAGTAAATCAGCTTATACTCGAGTAGCTCACTTATACTCGAGTAGTTTGATCTCTCCTTCAGATTATTTTCTAAGTCCTGAACTCGTGCTTACTCGAGTATGTCTCTCTCTCCTGATACTCGAGTAGTTCATTGATATACTCGTGTATGTCAATATACAGAAAGAATTTTTCTAAGTCCAGACTTTGCGGGTTATTTCAAATCCTCTAATTTGACTGGTCCACGTGTACTTGATTAAGTATTATGACCGTTGCAGAAGTGCTACAAATAAGTCTTGTCAAAGTCGACAAACCAAGAGAAGAAAAATAAGTTTCTGAATCTGATTTTATCGCCGACATCGGAAAGCCGACTAGGTCATGCCGACAAAACGCTGTTCATCTTCTTCGTTGTCGGTCTTCTCCGATACAGCTATTCAGACAAGAAGTTTCAGAAGATCAAGTGATTCTCAATCGATAGATCCCGTACTTGATCACGCTGATTCCAGGTTTCCAGATCCAAGGGTTTTCGCCTCTGTCTTCCTCGATTTATTTCCGCCGATCTCTAAAAGCTGAAGAAGGAAGAAAGATTTGAAGATCCAGATCTGATCGGTTCTGTTTGTATATTTCTTTATACAACCTTTTATTCTTGTAGGAGTCTTTACTCCAAGTTCTGTAGGAGATTTTCTCCGAGTACTGTAGATCCGGTTTGGATCGAGATTTGTAGGAAGGTTTTCTTCCGAGTGTAGATCCGTTTGGGATCGAGCTTTGTAGGAACGTTGTTCCGAGTTGTAGGATCTTTTTGATCCGAGATAGTGGAGTAGCCAAGTCTAGTGGTTTACTAGATTGGTGAGGTGAAAGTGGACGTACCCAAGGTTGGGGAACCACTATAAATCCTGTGTTCTCTGTGGCTTGCTTGGTTATTTTCTGTGTATCGTTCTTACAACTTTTATTCCGCAAAAATACGCAGACCTAACCTATTGACCCCCCTCTAGGTGATTTAGGTTGACAACTTAGTTCCATCAATTGGTATCAGAGGCAGGTTGTTCGTCAAAAGGTTAACACCTTGAACAGATCTACACCTAGTTGTCTTTCTGAGTTAATCAAGCATGGACAGATCCAGGGAATTGTCTGAGCTTCCAGTGTGCAATAAGGCAAACTTTCCCATGTGGAAAGAGAGAATAAAACTTTACATGGAAGCTGTTGACCCCCGCTTATTCATGATAGTGGAGGAAGGTCCTTATATCCCTATGATTGCCTCAACTAGTGATCCTACAAAGAAGGTTCCCAAGAAGTTGATGGATCTTGATAAGGATGAGATTGCACTTGTCTCCTTAGAAAAGAAAGCCAAGAACATCATCGCAAGTGCAGTCAATGATTCTATGTTGCAGAACGTCATTCACTGCCAATCTGCCAAGGAGATGTGGAGATCTCTAATCATCTTGATGGAAGGTACAGAAGAAGTAAGGGATGATAGAAGATCCATTCTGAATCAGAAGTATGAAGCCTTCAAGCAAGGACCAAAGGAAGTTATTGCTGACATATATGAAAATTTCTTCAAGATTGCCAATGGGTTGAGGAACTACGGCAGAGTGTTCACAGATGGTGAACTAAATGACAAGTTCCTAAGATCCTTGACAAAGGATTGGGACAACAAGATATGTGCCATCAGAGAGTTTGGGAGATTAGCAGAAACTGACCCTCAGAACCTCTTCGGAAAGCTTATGTCATATGAGCTTCAAATCAATAATAGAAAAGCTGAAGAAGAGGGCAACAGGTCCCCATTCCAAGATAAGCCGGTTGCACTAAGGGCAGATAGCTCAAGAAAGGCCAAAGCTGCTTCCACTCAAGGAGACTATGAAGAAGAAGAGTCCAAGCCAAGCACCTCAGGCTCAGATTCATCAGATGAAGAGTTTCATCTTCTTTCCCGACAATTCAAGAAGTTTCTTAGCAATAAGAAACAAATGAGAGAAAATGGTTCCTCGTACAGAAGATCATGTCCTGATAGTGATCGTCACAGCAGACATGACAGGTATAAATCTAAACCGAACAAACATGTTTCATCTAACATTGTTTGCTATTCCTGTAGTAAGCCAGGGCATATAAGCACTGAGTGCCCTCTGAAGAAGAGAGAAGGAAGAGGCATAGAAAAGGATTCCCTTCAAGGGAAAAGGAAGAAAGAAAGAAGCTTCATTGCCAAAAAGCCAAAGACCCTCAGTGACTCTGACTCATCTGAGTCAAGTGAGGATGAAGAAGCCTACTTCAGGCTTATGGATTTTTCTGACCAAGAGGACAAAGACAACGGTAACTCCTCATACACCGGCAAGGTAAATTCTCACACACCTCTTTCTGCCTCAGATGCTGACTCAAATGGTCATGATGGCTATTCTTCTGGGGAGGATGATTCTGAATTGGTAAATCAGTATCAAGTCTTATTGACTGTATTTGACAAATGCCAGAAGGCAGTCAAATCGCAATCAAAAGTGATTGCATCCCTCAAAGAGGTGGAATCAAATCTGAGGGAGGAGATTGACCAATTGACCCCTCTCAGAGATGAAGTTCAATCTTTGAAGGAGGAAATCAAAGACTTCACTGAATTAGTAAATCATAACGATTTTCTCCTAGATGAACTGGAAGCAAAGCTAGTCATCGAACGAAAGCTGGTTGAAACTCTCACCATGCCTACAACTGTGCTTCCAATCATTAATGGAGAAGCCTCCTTTGAGAAAAATAGCAGCATAGGACATAAATCAGCCAAAGGTAAAGGCAAGGCTATCCCAAGCCAAACTGTTGCCTCTCTGAATTGTGGTCCTTACAATCATGGGCCAAATGAGAAGAAAACACCAAAAGCTAAATTTGGTGTAACAAAGGCCAAGGAGACAAGGAATCCATGTACTTGTTGTAATCATGAGGCTTCCTCCTCCAAGTCAGTTGCTCTTGCTAGACCCCCCATCCATAAGGTAAAGCAAGAGAACAAGAGAAGGTACAACAGGTTTAACTGTTGGTGTTGTGGCAAGGTTGGTCACTTCGCCATAGATTGCTGGTTTAATCCCAGATTTGTTTTAACTCCTCAAGTTGATAATGTGAGAAAGACCACTCACAATGTTAACTCTCATAGGGGGATGATACTAATAAGAGACCTAGGACCCAATCTTGTTTGGGCTCCTAAGGGATTCAAATCTTGTTGATGCAGGTATGTCCGTGGGCCAACAAAATTCTTATCTGGCAATTGGACAAGAAGAAGTTCCAGAAAAATTCTTGGAACTAGAAGATTAAAGTACCTCTGTTGAAAAGCATGATGTGTTTAGAAATTGAAGAAGAATTCCATATGCATTGGTTAAGGGGGAGTTTCTAGTGTCCCCTATTTAAAGAGGTCGGAAAGGGGGAGAGCAAAAGGAAATGGAATTTAGAGATGAAAAAGGAAGAGAAAATTTGCAAATCCAAATGAAGATTTCAGAAAGGGGGAGAAATGCAAAACAATTCTAGTACAGAAATGGGGAGATTGTTGGACAATTATAGTAAAGAAATGTAAGACAATGCATCCTCTTTCATGTCATTTTGTTTTAATATCTCTAGCAATTCAACTTAGTAGATGGTGTTCTGACTTCTTGAAATAGGGGGAGATTGTTGGGTCTTGTTTCCACAATGACCTTAATTTGAAGAAGTCCTCCTAAAACTAAGGTGAATTGCAGTTGTATTTGATTTTGTGTTTGAGTTATGTATGCAGGATCTTATTGCCAAGTGTAGACCAATGTCAGTCTATAATGGGTCACCAAACACAGGACCATACAATGTAATTCCTCATTGTGTGATCCAAGGTGTTGACTCATGTATAGCCTCTCTATTGGGATACACTTCATCAACATACATTTGGACCAATGGACTATAGAGTATTAAAGTCTATCTCAGAGAATGAAGAAATCAGCCAAGAGAAGAAAGCAAATTTCAGGTCGACGATCGTCGAGATCCGGTCGACTATAGTTGAGCTCAACTCTGCCAGATATTCGAGCTCAAAACTCTGCAGATAGTCAAGCTCTCAACTCCGCAGATAGTCGATCTAAATCTCTGCTGAGATAGTCGATCTCATCTCTGCTGGAGATAGTCGATCTCATCTCTGCTGGAGATAGTCAATCTCAACTCTGCTGGAGATAGTCGATCTCATCTCTGCTGGAGATAGTCGATCTCATCTCAGCTAGATCGTCGAGCTTAATCTCTGCTAGAACGTCGTGCTCATCTCTGCTGAGTTGTCGAGCTCAGATCGATGATAGTCGAGCTATGGTCGATGTTTTCTTTCCCAGACCAATTATAATTTCTCTGAGCTATTTTCTTAGTTATTCTTCTAAGTCCACATACTCAAGTACCTCCTTATAAACTCGAGTAAGTGACTTATACTCGAGTACCTCCTTATATACTCGAGTAAGTGATCTATACTCAAGTAGTTCCTTATTCACTCGAGTAAATCAGCTCATACTCGAGTAGCTCACTTATACTCGAGTAGTTTGATCTCTCCTTCAGATTATTTTCTAAGTCCTGGACTCGTGCTTACTCGAGTATGTCTCTCTCTCCTGATACTCGAGTAGTTCATTGATATACTCGTGTATGTCAATATACAGAAAGAATTTTTCTAAGTCCAGACTTTGCGGGTTATTTCAAATCCTCTAATTTGATTGGTCCACGTGTACTTGATTAAGTATTATGACCGTTGCATAAGTGCTATAAATAAGTCTTGTCAAAGTCGACAAACCAAGAGAAGAAAAATAAGTTTCTGAATCTGATTTTATCGCCGACATCGGAAAGCCGAATAGGTCACGCCGACAAAACGCTGTTCATCTTCTTCGTCGCCGGTCTTCTCCGATACAGCTATTCAGACAAGAAGTTTCAGAATATCAAGTGATTCTCAATCGATAGATCCCGTACTTGATCACGCTGATTCCAGGTTTCCAGATCCAAGGGTTTTCACCTCTGTCTTCCTCGATTTATTTCCGCCGATCTCTAAAAGCTGAAGAAGGAAGAAAGATTTGAAGATCCAGATCTGATCGGTTCTGTTTGTATATTTCTTTATACAACATTTTATTCTTGTAGGAGTCTTGACTCCGAGTTCTGTAGGAGATTTTCTCCGAGTACTGTAGATCCGGTTTGGATCGAGATTTGTAGGAAGGTTTTCTTCCGAGTGTAGATCCGTTTGGGATCGAGATTTGTAGGAACGTTGTTCCGAGTTGTAGGATCTTTTTGATCCGAGATAGTGGAGTAGCCATGTCTAGTGGTTTACTAGATTGGTGAGGTGAAAGTGGACGTACCCAAGGTTGGGGAACCACTATAAATCCTATGTTCTCTTTGGCTTGCTTGGTTATTTTCTGTGTATCGTTCTTACAACTTTTATTCCGCAAAAATACGCAGACCTCACCTATTCACACCCCTCTAGGTGATTTAGGTTGACAACTTAGTTCTATCAAGTGCCCAGTCAAAAGAAAAGAGATAGGTGAGAAGAAGCATCACCACCACAAGTGCAAGAAGGAAAAGACCTTCATTTCCAAGAATGAGAAGAGCTGGAGTCAAACTGTCTCAGCAACTTCTGACACTAAAGAAGAAGATAATGCTTATATAGGGCTATTTACTATTGTTGTTTCTGCTGAAAAGGGTGAGGACTATCTATCTGCAAGGATAGGAATCAGGTCCCTACTGTCCTCAGTTGATAGTGATTGTGATGAGGATGAGGAATTCTGCCTCATGGCTCTATCAGAAGATAATCAGGACATTTTTGTTCTTGATAAGGTACATTCTATCCCAAGCTCTTCTTCTATCTATGAGTTTGGATCAGACTCTTATACATCCACTTCATCCAGTGGGGATGATGGATCATATTCTGAAGAGGATGCCAATTAGATGATTTATAAGTATGGTGTCATTCTGGGTGCTCTAAAAAGGAGCAAGAGGCTAGTCAAGAAAAATGCTGAGGACATTGTCTCCCTATAACTAGTTGCTTTCCTGTAGTCTGAATTATCACCCTTACTTGATCAGATGAGGAAGGAAATCAGTCAACTAAAGGCTATCTCAATCATCAAAGTTGGGACCATCTGCTAGAATAACAAGATCATTATGGAACTTGAAGATAAGCTCCTTAAGGAGAAACAAATTACGGCTAAATTTAGTAATCCCAAGACAGTATTGTCGCTGATAGACTCCTTTATTTATCAAAAAGATAAGAGGGGTTCGGAGTTCAAGTGGGACTCTAGAGTTGCCCATTCTAAAGGGAAAGGCAAAGCTCCTATAGTGCCTCAAACAACCTTTCACAAGGTAATCCTCCCATCAAACCGGTATGACCAAGATAGAATCTATAGTACCTAGAAGAATTGGAACTCTTCTTATAAGAATACAAGGGTAACCTACAATAGAGGGAGAAAGGACATGGGTTTGAGTGCATTGAAGGCTCCCTATGAGGAAATTCAGATGACCCATCATGGGGTATTTATATTTGGTGCTCCAGCCTCGACACTCAAGGATAGAGGAGTAGCTTATTCTCAGGTTCTTCCGAAAAA
Source organism: Platanthera zijinensis (assembly GCA_039513925.1). Taxonomy (NCBI): domain Eukaryota; kingdom Viridiplantae; phylum Streptophyta; class Magnoliopsida; order Asparagales; family Orchidaceae; genus Platanthera; species Platanthera zijinensis. Next base: position 187,261,110 of record CM077080.1, on the reverse strand, counting down.
AGCTCAAACCAATGGTATGTCAGTCAGTAAGACTGACTTGGCCATCTCTGATGCCATAAATAGCTTGTCCAATATAAAGAAGATTGTTGTTGGTGGAACTCAAAGTAAGCCAAGTACATCTACTAGCAGACTCACTTCCAGTCAGATTCTTGTTGAAATAAATTAGAAAAAGGCTACTTGTCTCCCTTCTGAACAGATAGTTGTTGACTCCCTTCACTCTAAAAGGGCTATTCAGAAAAGGAGATACAATATCCATGAATGTTGGTGATGTGGTAAAGCAGGACACTTTGCCATAGATTGTTGGCACAAAACAAGTATGCCAAGGGAAAGGGTGTGTCTTCCTGTCAGGAGTGTTGTAAGTTGAAATGTTCAGTTTCAAGCTAATAAGAACCAAGGACCCAATCCCTTTTGGGGTCATAAGGTAAACTAAACTTTGGTTGCAGGATAGTCTAAGTATCCATGCACTAATATGGTACTTGGACAGTGGATATTCCAGGCATATGACTGGAATAAGGAGCCATCTAAAGGACTATACTCCTGTGAAGAATGGACCTAAGGTGATCTTTGGAGGTTCAGATAGAGGAGTTGCCAAGGGCTATGGTATGATCACCATTGACATAGTCTCAATCACAAAAGTGGCTTATGTAGAAGGGTTGTAACACAACCTGATAAGCATAAGACAACTATGTGATCTTGACTATGTCATTGTCATCCATAAAGATGAGTGTCTAATTAAAAGGTCAAGTGACCAAGAGGTAATTTTGACAGGCACTAGGAGTGGGAATATTTACTATATTTTATGCTTAAGTTCTGACACTTTAGTATGTCTGGTAGCAAATGAGAAAGTCTCTTACTATGTGCAATGGCACAAGAGGCTTACTCACTTGAACTACAAGTCAATTAACAAGCTCTTCATTGAATGGCTAGTCAGAAATGTACCTAATTTAAGATGTACAAAGGAGGTCATTTGCTCTACTTGTCAAAAAGGCAAGCATACCAAAGCATCCTTTAAGAACATTGGGGCCAAAGATTTAATGAGGTGTTTGTAACTCCTGTATATGGACTTGTTTGGTCCTATGCCAGTTCATAGTCTAGGTAGGAAAGTCTATACACTTGTGATAGCTAATGAATATTACAGATATGCTTGGGTTTTCTTTCTAAAGAAAAAGTCTGAAACCCCAGACATCTTTATGACCTATGTTAGGCAAGTTCAGAATTAAAAAAGATAGTTCTCTGGTCAAAATCAAAAGTGACCATGGTACTGAATTTCAGTCTGAAGGCATGACAAAGTTCTGTGAAGAACAAAGGATTTGTCAGGTGTTTTCTTCTCCAAGAACACCCCTACAAAATGGGATAGCTGAGAGAGAAAATAGGACTCTCATAGAGGCTAGCAGGACCCTGCTTAGTGATACTTCTCTCCTAGAATACTTCTGGGATGAAGCAGTGAACACTGCTTCTCTTGTCTTGAATAGAGCCTCTATCAACAAGTATCACAAGAAGACTCCCTATGAGATTATGAAAGGCAGAAAACAAAATCTAGCATATCTCAGGATCTTTGTTAGCAAGTGCTTTATGCTCAATAATGGGAAGTCCTAGTTGACCATGTTTGCTGCCAAATCCTACGAAGGGATATTTGTTGGGTACAATATTCATAGCAAGGTATATAGATTCTATTACTTGAAAAATCAAGTTGTAGAAGAGTCTATGAATATAGTCTTTGATGAATTGTCAATGATTTATAGTGAGCTGTCTAGCTCCCCTAAATCTGCAGTTGTAGAGTTGAAGATGGATTAACTAACCATCAAGGAAACTTCTCCAACTACACTAGAAGAAGATGATGGTGTGTACATTCTTGAAGAAGGACAAAGTACACAGGATATGGCTGATGACCAGCAGGATCCAGCCACTGAAGTTCAAGATGCTGAAGTAAGAATGCCTCCTAAAGTCAGGCATTTGAGGGGTCATCCCAGAAATCAGATCATAGGAGATGCTAGCCAAGGGGTTGCAATAAGGAGTAGAAGCCTCAAAATTGCTATGTACTCCAACATTTTGTCTCAACATCAACTTAAAAGGTTTGAAGATGCCAACATTGACCGATTTTTGATTGTGGCAATATACGAATAACTGAACCAATTCAAGATATGCAAGGTCTAGAAGCTGGTTTCCAAACCATAAGGACATAACATCATTGGAACCAAGTGGATCTACTAAAATAATCTTGATGAAAATGGTGTTATAATAAAGAATAATACTAGACTGGTGTCCAAGGGATACAAACAAGAGGAAGGTATTGATTTTGATCAAACCTTTGTACTAGTAGCTAGATTGGAAGCTATAATACTATTCCTTGCATATGTTGTACATAAAGGATTCAATGTATACCAAATGGATGTGAAGTCTGCTTTCTTAAATGGTGATATAAAAGAAGAGGTCTATATTTAGCAACCCTCAGGTTTTGTTAATTCTAACTTTCTTGATTATGTTTTTAATCTTAGAAAAGCTTTATATGGGTTGAAGCAGGACCCTAGGGCCTAGTATGAAACCTTGTCTAGCTTTCTCATTGATAACAAATTCACAAGAGAAAAGATAGACAAGAAATTATTCTAAATTTATATATATGACATAATATTTGGGTCTACTGATGATGGCCTCAGCAAAATGTTTCCAAAACTTTATGCAAGGGTAGTTTGAGATGAGCAGTATGGGTGAACTAAAGAATTTCTTGGGCCTCTAAGTTAGACAATCAGAGGATGGACTATCCATCTCTCAGTCTAAGTTCACCAATGAGTTGATTAAAAATTTTAGAATGGAGAGTGCCTCCATAATGAAAACTCTTATGGGGTCAAGTATGTCAATAGAGAAGGATGAAACTGGAAAATTAGTTGATAAAACCTTGTATAGAGGCATAATTGGCTGGCTCCTCAATCTTATCTCTAGTAGGACAGACATTATGAATGTTACATGTATTTGTGCTAGATACACGGCTAGCCCTAAGGAATCTCACTACTCTGCAGCTAAAATAATTTTGAGATATCTCATGGGCACACCTGATCTTGGTTTGTGGTACCCTAGGAATAATGACTTTAAACTAACTGAGTATTTAGATGCAGACTTTGCAGGTTGCAAAGAAGACAGGAAAAGTACCTCTGGCCCCTGTCAATTTTTAGGAGGAAGATTGGTCTCTTGGAGAAACAAGAAGCAAACAAGTGTTGTTATCTCAACAGCTGAATCAGAGTATATCTCGGCTGAAAGTTGTTGTGCATAGATACTATGGATCCAGTATCATCTCCCGGATTACAATCTCAAGCTAAGTTGAACTCCTATGTTTTTTGATTATACTAGTTCAATCTCTATTGCTAAGAATCTTGTTTCTCATAGTAGGACTAAGCATATAGAGATTAGGTATCATTTCATTAGAGAGCATATGGAATGTGAGGACATCAGTATTGAGTTTTTCTCTACAGACAAGCAAGTGGCTGATATTTTCACCAATCCACTTGATGAAGTCAAGTTCAACACCTTCAAATTTGAATTGGGTATGATGAACTTAGTATAGCTTTAGTATCTCTTCATGCATTTTTGTTGCAGGCAGTATTAATCCCTACAAGTTAACAAAGGAGTTAAAGACTAAGAATAGAGATGCTCCTGTTGAGGGGTAGAAAATTCAGTCTGATATTCAGGACAAAGCTAAGTTTTAGGGGGAGATCCACTCTGAACTCCCTGCTCAAGATACTATGTATAACATTGACTCCTCTGAGTCTAACAAAGGAAATAATGTTGTTGATGTACATGTTGATGCATATTTATCAGATTGTATGATGGTTGAATTAGAAGAAAGAGTTTCTACCAGGGATAGAAATGAAGATTTTTGTGAACCAGGAGACCAAGAACTATTGTGCACAACTTCTGTGGATACAACATCGACTAGAGAACTATAATCTCAAAGTAAGTCATTCACCCTTATAATGTGACTTATATAGTGCAATTTCTATTGCAAAGAATCTTGTCTCACATAACAGGACTAATCTTATAGAAATTAGATATCACTTTATTAAAGAATATGTTGAAAGTGAAGTCATTTGCCTTGAATTTGCCCACACTAACATTCAAGTTGTTGATATCTTCACTAAGTCATTGGATGAGGCTAGGTTCAATTCTTTAAAAATTGAGTTTTGAATACTTAATGTTGAATGACCCATGTACATTAAGTGTTTCAGTTATAGATCTACTTGTTTATATTTTTGTTTTAAATTCATAATATAGTCCATTTGCCTTTGTGTTAAAGTATAACTTTAGCAAGGATAGATGGATAGATAGCAGTTAATCACTTTAACTTGCTAGGTTAAACTTCAGTAAGATCAGCTATATCAACTAAGAAAGATACAGTGTTTGATGAGAATGATGTTCTTCCAAAAATAATGATGTAGTTGAGGGGGAGCATTCACGTGTTCCTACTCAGGATGAGGTCATTCCATCCACCCTACTGGCTGAGGAATAAACTCTTCCTAAGCATGATGGTCAAAAGGACCAAGAGAAAAGTTCACACATGATCCTTTCTCCACCCTCAATAGATGAATGCCTACTGAAGATGCCAAAAAGGGGGAGGAGAGAAATGACTTGACATGTCAAGTCACTACATTAACCTGACATGTTGAGCTAGAAAGGGGGAGGGGATATTTTAACAAGCTGTATGAGGTGGGCAATGTCTTGACATGTCAAGTCACCTCATTAAACTTGGGAACTTGGGATATTTGCTTAATTGATATGTTTTCTGTATTATTGCATACTAGTATTTGATGTAGGGGATGTCCGCTAGTCAGATTTTGACACGAAACAAGGAGATCCTACTATGCCTGACACGTCATGGCTCAACCGCACCTACATAAGCATCTATCGCCAGAATAAGGATCGACTCTAACGCAGTACATAAACCACAAGGATGAATGTTCGACTCTAAAATAATGATAAAAAATGAGTCGGATTATTTCACAAAACTAACATAAAGGTTGCCAATCCCTTTTGAGAACGAACCATGGCTATTTGCCAAGATTCGCTCAAGCAAATAGGACCTACCCGATCAAGATTTGTAAAGAAATTCATCAATAATTAAAATGATTCAGAAATTGCAAGTGATATTATTCAAAATCACGGAAATAACGGTTGCTCGATCTCCACAAAAACTAAAGCAAGAAAACACAAGAGGAGGGAGGAGATGTTACCCAACCCGGATTCACCTTGCACACAAGATATGGTGGGAGAATCACTCTCTCCACGAAGCCACCGACATCACATCGAGTGGGGCTGCAACCTTCTTTCTTGGAGTCACACCGAAGGAATCCACGCTGGAGTCGCACCGAAGAGGGGTGGATAAAGCAACAGATGGCTTCACACCACCTAGGGGCGGCGGCAAGGAGGAGTTCCCACTTTGCTAAAATTCTCCTAAGGGAGATTTAGGGTTAAATTGCTTCTTGTTCCTTAATTCTCATAAAAAGGTCTCCTTATATAGGAGTTACAAACACACATTTAACCGTCCAAGATGGAGATGAAATCTCATCCATCCAGGCGGTTAAATACACACCAAATGTTTTAAATGCGGGAAATAAACAAATAAAGTCCTCACATGAATATAAAATTATTACCCAAGCATGGAATAATTTTATATTCTCAAATATAAAATATAAATATAAATAATGTAACTAAGAGCAAGATTTTAAAATGAGTCTTCAAGTGGGCTTAGCACGCCGCGGACGGATGTTGTAACGTTGTCTTCTGTTAGCATCATCATGGCTCCTAAAGTCTTTATGTTGTAGCGCCTCGGCAACCGGATCATAATCAAGTAGTGGTGGTGAGGATGCGACATCAATCCTCCCCCGCTCAAAATCACGTATCTCTGATGCGTGGTCCAAGAGGTAGCGGTGGAGAAGAGCGGTATCCAAGCGTCTAAGCTCCGTCTCGAGTACCCATGAGTCGTCTGAAGGGGGGCAGTCACACCAACAGATGAGGAAGCGGTAGGTATCACCATCAATAGTAGCAAGTGGCTAAGCCGCAAGTATCCTATCTGGAGTAAGAAACGTCCTAGGAATCCTGGGGAACATGTTAGCATTAGGAATAAAGGAATGTAACTCACCATCCGATGATATACCTGTGGGGACCGTAAGAGAGAGATCATCCAAACTACCGCTCCCCAACCAATTAGAAATTTCAGTGGAAGGAGAGGATGACAAAGAATTCAACTCTTGTGGAGGCGAAACAAACAACGTCAAATCAGATACATTAAAAATGGGGGAGATACCCCAATCAGTAGGCAAATCCAAAACAAAAGCATTGTCACCTAGCTTCTTTATAATTTGAAAAGGGACGACATGCTTTGGTGCTAACTTTTTAACGGTGTCAGTTGGCAGTCGTTCGGGAACTAATCGGACTAAGACAGGATCGCCAATCTTAAATTATGACACTCTCCTATGTAGATTAGCGTGCGCTTGATAAGACTCGTATTGAGTAGTCAAGGTAGCCCGTATACGTGCGTGTAGGTCATGAATGTGTTGGGCGAAGGATTGTGCGACCTGACTTGCTTTGTACGTTGGAGGTAACGGGACCAATTCAAGCGGCACAGGGTCCTTGTACCCGTGAACAATCTCATTGGCAGATATACCGGTGGACCTATTTTTTGAATTATTGTAGGCCAATTGGGCATGGGGAAGAAGTAGATCACAAGTAGTTTTGTGATCCCTAACAAGACATCTAAGAAGATTCCACAAGCTCCGATTAACCACTTTTGTCTGCCCATCAGTTTGTGGATGATAGGCGGCAGAAAACAATAATTTGGTACCCATTAAAACCCAATGTGTTTTCCAGAAATAACTCGTAAACTTGACATCTCTATCCGAGACGATTGTCTTCGGCACTCCACTGTGTCTAACTGTAACGTCCCGTTTCGAGCTAGGCCCCTCGTACGATTTTTGAGTCAAGAGACTTGACTCAGACTCGGGGTGCACTGACAGAGGGTGTCAGGAGTGTGGCATGAAGCGTTGGGTTTAAGGATACCCCAACCAGTAGCTGGAGTGAAGGAACTCGGCCAAGTGAAAATCGACGGGTATCGAGAATGATACCCGCCGAATTCGATGGGTATCGGTGGTCGATACCCGCCGGATTCAGAGCTGCAGATTGAGAAGTAGGTTAAGTGAAATTCGACTGGTATTCGTTGCTATTCACGCCGATCGACGGGTATCGAGAATGATACCCGCCGATCGACGGGTATCAGTAGCTATGCACGCAGATCAACGGGTATCGAGAATGATACCCGCCGATCGATGGGTATCGGTAGCAATGCACGCCGATCGACGGGTATAAGGATGATACTCGCCGATTTTTCCTTAGATAGTTTTTCCTAGGTTCCGCTATCCTGTGCGTGCGGAGTGAACCGGACCGGGCTGGCTGCGGCTTGGCTGCCTTGGACCGGGTCACTTCAATATGACCCATTAGGGACGTTCAATTGGGACGTTGATACGTGGCAGAAGGGACTTAACCTAATATATCGGTTTATAAGGGAAGATAAAGCCGAACCCTAGCCATTTTACCGATCGACCTTGCCGTCATCGCGGACCTTGCGAAACCAACAAGGCCAAGGGAAATCGTCGGAACTCCTGGAAGTGGCCTTCTCTCTCTCTCTCTCCTTCCTTTGTAGTGAAGAACAACTTCGCTAAGCAAGGATGCCGCGGAGGAGGATGACTAGATCCATGGCCGGGAATGATGGTACCGCTGGAAATGAAGTGAGCTTCCTCCCCTCTCCCTTGGTGCTAGATCTTTAGTTATATTCTAGGAGAGATATCAACTCCATAGAGTCTTGATGGTGAGGAGATGATTTCCTAGGGAAAGCCATGCCTAGATTTGTTATTCTAGGTTTAGGTGTCTTCACCCTCCTCATCATTCAAAGTGAAGATAAGAGAGGGATTCGTGGAGAAATATGGCTTTGTGTGGGTGAATAAGGTTGTACGAATCTCTGGAGGAGCTTTTGGGAAATCGGTGCAAGGAGGAAGATGAACGGATGTCGTTCATCTCGCCTTAAGATGCGTGCAGAAATCTGATTTCTACACGCAGTGATCTTTGTGGCCAATTTCGGGGGTGTTCTGGCCAGATCTGGGATTTTGACTAAACACGAAAGGTCTAGCCCTTTAAATTATCTTTCCAACGAGTGGTTACACGCACTCTCCGAATTCTTATAGCCACAGGAATTCTTGGTCGAAGTTGCTGCCCGGATTAAGGTTGCACCTAAATTCTGGGTTGTGTAATGTGGAGTGCGATTTGGTGGAATTTAATGTTGCGATCCAACTCGAGGCTTGGGTGAACTCTTTTGACATAATCATCATAATGATATGATAAGTTGAGGTTATAAATCTGATTTCGTATAACGAGTTGTGGACAAGCTTAATTGAAGGAAAGAGCCAGATATAAATTGGTAGATATAAATTGGTAGATATAAATAGGTAGATATATAAATGATTTAACTATGGCCTTGATGTATGTTGAATGGATAGAAGGGAATTATTAATCCAATGCTTAGAGTGTCGTCTCCCTACGGGTAGCATTGTTGAAGTAATAGGTGTGGTGTTGACCGTCACTAGTTGGAATGAGGTTGAGCTTAGTAAAGTGGGACGGTTTGGCTTTGTCCTCGGTGTTCACGTCCCAAGGATCCTTCCGCATTTGATGGATGGTTGGGCTTGGTCCTCGGTGTTCACGTCCTGAGGCTCCTTCCGTATTTGATGGATGGTTGGGCTTGGTCCTCGGTGTTCACGTCCCGAGGCTCCTTCCATGCCACAATATTGTGGAATTGCATGTGGTGTGAGTCGACACACGGTGTCGTAATCCCGGGTTAGGGATAGTGTGGCAGGTCTACGGGCTCGCCAATCGTCACACCGATGGTATTTGACAGTTAGACCTTGGGCGGTTGGGCTTGGTCCTCGGTGTTCACGTCCTGAGGCTCCTTCCGTGCCAAGTGAACGGTTGGGCTTGGTCCTCGTGCTCATTTCCGGGGCTCCTTTTGTGTCATACCTTAGGCCAGTTCGGGGCTAGGATCTTGGTGCACATTTACACAGGAGAACCCGCTTAGCCGTAGTACGCATGTGAGCTCCGCTGTTGTGTTCTTAGCGTAGAAGCGTACGGAGGCCTAGGCCAGGTAGTGTGGAGACCAGCCTAGTAGTGAAGATGCCCGCTCTACTATCACCGTTTGGCCACAACAGTTGACGCCTAAGAGGTTAGCTACCTGCTCGAATAGTGGGAACTATGAGTCTGTGTCGACATAGCGATTGCATGTGCTTGATTATGGGTGTGTCATTGCATTGCATACATAGCATTGCACTTTATTACATACACAAGACCCTAATCGTATATGTTTGTATGGGCACTCCTATACGATGGGTTACTTACTGCTGAACGACCCTCAACTTATATGCTTGTATGGGCATCCATATAAGTTGAGTTACTTACTGTTATAACATTATACTCTCTTGTTGCTGTAAATGGTAGAATTGTATATTAAGAGGTTGTTCATTTATACACTACTATATTGCTACTTATGTAATGTATACTTACTTCACCTGCTTGTACTACTATTTTTTATACATTGTACCTGTTCCTTTCTCCGCCCGGTGCCGAGGAGTCATCGGGGGAGTGGATGTGAAGCCACTTAGTCTTTATGACTAAAGGTTGATACGTCTTCCTTTTTAGGAGGAAACCCCGCAGGTGGAGCAGCAGGTCTTGCAGCTGGACAGCCAGGCCAGGACGACAGGGCCTTAGGAGATGGTACCGTCGCTACCGTCGGTTATAGATGTGAGTGAGAGAGATTTTGTTGTAGCCCTTCGGGGCAATTCTATTTACGTACTCTGATTATATAGAAGCTTGTTTTGCTTCTCTTTTGCTGCACTTATGGACTTATGCTTTGTGTGGATTGACTTCTTTATATTATTATGGTTGGGCTGTCATTTATTTGTCGATATTGGTTGTAGCCGGCAGGATAGGCATCTTGTGGTACAGGCTGACTCGAGTGTTAGTGTTACCGCAAGGCGGCTGTTCTTGGCATAAGACCCCTCTCGTGCCGTGTTTTATGTTCCGGGAGGGGGGTCTTACAAATGGTATCTGCTTGCTACGATCCTCCATGGAGAAAGTCACTTAACAATGGTGCCACCCCCATTTGATTAGTCAGTTTGGGGACAAACTAACTTAGCGAAAGCAGTGGTGTGCCCATATGTAATTCACACTATGTTTGTCCATCTTTGACCTTAGATTAGTCAACCTAACCTTAGGTTTGTACCCGATGTGTAAATCCCAGTATGCTGAGCCAGTGAGGGGCACCCCAACCCCGTCCTTACCTACACAATTTCAACAATCAGAGCTGGGGCAGAGGCTCACAGCTATTTTGGACGCCTTTAGGTCCCAATCTCAGCAGGCACCTGTACAACAACAGGGTCCGGGATCTAGTTGGTTAAGCATTTTCCGAGCTCTCTCCCCTCCCGCTTATATTAGGACAGAGTCAGCAGTGCGTACGCAAGAGTGGCTCGACACTGTACAAGAGTTGTTGGCAGGAATAAGATGCCCAAACAACATGGCGGTGACCCTTGTGGTGACACTCTTAGAGCTGCACGCCAATAGGTGGTGGAAGTCCCTCATGGGCTCCACTTTTCATAGAAGAGTGTACACGGACATTAGTTGGAGCGAATTCTCTGAAACCTTCTTAGAGCATTTCATCCCCTCGGCCGCTCGGGATGATCTTGAAGAGAGATTTTTGCAACTAAAGCAAGGGTCCAAGTCGGTGACAGAGTACCAATGGGAGTTTCAGCACTTGGCTAGATTCGCTGACTCCTATGAGTTGGATGATAGAGGGTACGCCAAACGATTCTACAAAGGCTTGAGAGAACCCCTAAGGCAAGCCATTTTGTTTATAGCGGACTCTAGTCTGGCAGAGATTATCGATATGGAGAAGAGATTGGAAGAGGACCACTTGGGAAGTGGTAAGAGGCTAGTAGAGGGCGTAATGGAAGATGGCCCCAGCAACAGAAGGAGATTTGACAATATAAGAGGAAGAGGATATCAGAGAGGTGGCGGGCGTTTCCCCTAGAATTTTAGAGAGGAGCGCCCGGTTCCGCAACCGCCAGAATTACCTCCACCTCAACAATTTCAGCAATACGGCGGAAGGCAGGAACGGGTGTGCTTTGAATGCAACCAACCGGGCAATATTCGACGCTACTGTCCGCAACTGTTTGTAGATGCGCCTTTTGCTTTCCCTCCAGCAGCCCCTCGGGAGCGAGGGTATGTGCGTGGTCGAGGACGTGGACCACGAGGAAGAAACCCCGGACCCACTCGGGATCAGATGTATGTCTTAGATATGACTCAAGAGAGGAATCCTCAGGAGATGATTGCAGGTACGACTTGAATTAGCCATTTTGCTTCCATTAATATCCTCTAGTGGCTTAAGATATACTAGATGCCTAGCTTGAGTTTTATTAATGACACTTAGGCACCGTGATGGTCGGCGGGAAACCGGCTTATACGTTAATTGACACCGGTGCCTCACATTCTTTCGTGTTTGAAGACTTCATCAAGGATATACACGGAGTGCAATATTTCACTGGTATTGCTCGAAGAGTACGCCTCCCATACGGATCTGAGATGACGGCAACCGCAAAGTGTGAGTTGGAGATAACCATTGGGGGAAAGACCTTTGATACTCCCGCCACAATTTTGAGAATACTAGAATTTCACATCATTCTAGGCGTGGCGTGGCTAGATTTGCACCATGCAAGAATCGACTGTGCGGAGAAGCAAATCTATTTGAGATATGGAGACACTGATGTAATCTTCCAAGGTATAAATTTCACACCACGATTATTGTTATCCTCAATCCAGACCGTGAAAGCTAATATGAGAGGGGATGAAGTCTACATGATATGTTTCGAACTAAAGGAGGTGAGGGTAGATATGAAGGATGTGTGGGTAGCACGGGATTTCCCTGAGGTATTTCCTGAGAAATTACAAGGGTTACCCCCTCATAGAGAAGTGGATTTTCAGATTAAGCTTGTATTAGGAGCTAAGCCTGTTTCAAGGACCCCATATCAAATGGCCCCAAAAGAACTCGCAGAGTTTAGAGTTCAACTGCAGGAGTTAGTAGAATCAGGGTTTGTTCGCCCCAGTTCATCACCTTGGGGAGCCCTTATTCTATTTGTTAAGAAGAAAGATGGAACCCTGTGTTTGTGTATAGACTATCGGGAGCTCAACCGACTGACGGTACGGAACACCTATCCGTTACCTCGAATCGATGAGTTGTTCGATCAACTGGTGGGAGCGCATTGGTTCTCCAAGTTGGATTTGCGCTTGGGGTATTATCAATTGAGAATACAAGAGGATGATATCCAGAAAACGGCTTTCAGCTCAAGGTACGGCTTATATGAGTTTACAGTGATGCCGTTTGGGCTCACAAATGCCCCATCAGCTTTCATTTGCTTGATGAATAAAGTGTTTGAGGCCTATCTAGATGTCTTCATCATTGTGTTTATTTACGACATCTTTGTCTACTCGAAGACGGAGGAAGAACATGTCGAGCATCTGGCCTTAGTTCTGAAAAAGTAAAAAGAGCACGCCCTGTTCGCCAAGTTTAGTAAGTGTGAATTCTGGCTTAGGAAAGTGGCTTTCTTGGGTCATGTAATCAGTGGGGCTATACTAGCTGTAGATTCGGCCAAGGTGCGTGCCGTGAAGGAGTGGTCGCCCTATAAGTCGGCGGCTGATGTGAGGAGTTTTCTTGGACTTGCCGGATACTACCGCAAGTTCGTAAAAGGATTCTCCAAGATTGCCCTCCCGCTGACTTCTTTGACAAAGAAAGGTGTGCCATTTGAGTGGACACCCCAATGTGAAGCGGCATTCCAGGAATTGAAGGATAGACTAACCTCCGCCCCATTCTTTTCTTGCCGTTAGGAAAGGAAGGATTTCAAGTGTACACGGACGCGTCTTATCAGGGGGTGGGAGCGGTGTTGATGTAGCACGGCCACGTGATTGCTTATGCTTCAAGACAATTGAAGAAGCATGAAATCAATTACCCGGTGCATGATTTCGATCTAGGAGAAATGGTGTTCGCCTTGAAGGTATGGAGGCATTATCTATACGGCGTCTACTGCGAAATCTTCTCGGATCATAAAAACTTGAAGTACGTTTATACCCAGAATGAGTTGAACCTAAGACAACGACGGTGGTTAGATTTTCTATGCGATTATGAGTTCACCTTGAACTACCACCCCAGAAAAGCAAACTCTGTAGCCGATGCGTTGAGTAGGAAAGTACCCGACTCGAGCCCAGAGTCTCGGTTGATGAGCATGGAGTTGCCATGGATGATTGAGGAGATGGATATTACATTGATATTTAAGGCTACTTCGACAGAATATACATAGTACTTGTCCAGCATGAGCATGGTTTGTGATATCCGGGACCGAATCCGAGTGGAGCAAGGATTGGATGCGGCTCTGGACCCGGCACTCAAGTTGATCGAGGTCGGGGCTACCGACGAGTACACACTAAAGGATAGCCTCGTTTACTTTCGCGGCCTGCTCTACATTCCCAAGGGCGGTAAAATCCGGGAGGATATCTTGAGAGAGGCACATTGCTCTCAATATTCAGTGCACCCGGGAATTTACAAGATGTACGCCGGCTTACGGAAGACGATGTGTTGGCCAGGAATGAAGAAGGATGTCTGATACTTTGTCACGCATTGTGAAGCCTGCCAAAGAGTGAAGGCGGAGTGCAGGAGTCCCGGTGGCCTGTTGCAGTCGTTTCAAATCCCCGAGTGGAAGTTCGGGGATATTTCCATGGACTTCGTACATGGGCTACCTTGCTCCCACTAAGGAAATGATTTAGTATGGGTGATCGTTGATCGCCTGACGAAAGTTTCCCGGTTCATTCCTATGAAGAAGGAGGCTCATGTTGATGTCTTAGTACGCCTTTTCGTGGAGCAGTTTGTACGGTATCACGGTGTACCTAAGACGATAGTTTCGGACCGTGATGGTCGCTTTACCTCCAAGAAGTGGAAGGCGGTACAGGCGTATTTGGGCTCGCGCCTTACCTTCAGCACCGCATTCCATCCTCAGACGGACGGGCAGTCTGAGCGGACCATCCGAACATTGGAGGATCTATTGAGGTTGTGTGTGATAGATAGGGGAGAGTCATGGGAAAGACTCTTGCCCTTAGTGGAATTCTCCTACAACAATAGCCATCAAGCTAGCATTGGCATGGCGCCCTCATGAAGCCCTATATGGAAGGAGGTATAGGACCCCCTTGTCTTGGGAACAAGATGAAGACCCGAAGACTTTGGTTGTTGAATATATAGATGATACGGATGCGGTGGTTAGGTTGATACGGGATCGTATGTTAGAGGCTCAAAGTCGGCAGGCGAAGTATTATAATGCAAGGCACCGTTTGGTGGAATTTCAAGTAGATGATAAAGTGTTCCTGAAAATCCGGCCGATGCATGGAGTGTCACGGATGCGGGGGGTGAAGAAGCTCAGCCCACGGTATGTTGGGCCCAATGTCATATTGGAAAGGATTGGCCCTTTGGCCTATCGGCTGTAGCTACCGCCCGAGTTAGAGAATCTCCACGAGGTGTTCTATATATCGTCGCTTCAGAAGGTGCTGTTGCGGCCCAAACAATACATCCCCACAACTGATGGTACTGTGGTGTCTGACAGATCTTTGTGACTTGAGCCGGTGCGGATCGTTGATAATGAGATAAGAGCATTGCGCCGCAAAAGTGTTCCCTTAGTAAAAGTGCTATGGTCTAATCATGGGAAGGAGGAGTTCATATGGGAGCCGATGGACTTGATGCAGAAGCGCTACCCCGAGCTGTTCTCCCAAGGTAACATCTTATAGCGCATATTATTTTGTACTTGCATCCCCATAGCCCAGGCCTGATTTCGGGGACGAAATCTTTTATTTTGTTTATAGGAATTGTAACGTCCCGTTTCGGGCTAGGCCCCTCGCACGAGGTTTGAGTCAAGAGACTCGACTCAGACTCGTGGTGCACTGACAGAGGGTGTCAGGAGTGTGGCATGAAGGGTTGGGTTTAAGGATACCCCAACCAGTAGCTGGAGTGAAGGAACTCGGCCAAGTGAAAATCGACGGGTATCGAGAATGATACCAGCCGAATTCGACGGGTATCGGTGGTCGATACCTGCCGGATTCAGAGCTGCAGATTGAGAAGTAGGTTAAGTGAAATTCGACGGGTATCCGTAGCTATGCACGTCGATCGACGGGTATCGAGAATGATACCCGCCGATCGACGGGTATCAGTAGCTATACACGCCGATCGACGGGTATCGAGAATGATACCCGCCGATCGACGGGTATCGGTAGCAATGCACGCCGATCGACGGGTATCAGGATGATACCCGCCGATTTTTCCTTAGAAAGTTTTTCCTAGGTTCCGCTGTCCTGTGCGTGCGGACTGAACCGGACCGGGCTGGCTGCAGCTTGGCTGTCTTGGACCGGGTCACTTCTATATGACCCATTAGGGGCGGTCCAATGGGACGTTGACACGTGGCAGAAGGGACTTAACCTAATACATCGGTTTATAAGGGAAGATAAAGCCGAACCCTAGCCATTTTGCTGATCGAGCTTGTCGTCATCGCAGACCTTGCGAAACCGACAGAGCTGAGGGAAATCATCGGAACTCCTGGAGGCGGCCTTCTCTCTCTCTCTCCTTCCTTTGCCGTGAAGAACAACTTTGCTAAGTAAGGATGCCGCAGTGGAGGATGACTAGATCCATGGCCGGGAATGATGGTACCGCTGGAAATGAAGTGAGCTTCCTCCCCTCCCCCTTTTTCTAGATCTGTAGTTATATTCTAGGAGAGATATCAACTCCATAGAGTCTTGATGGTGAGGAGATGATTTCCTAGGGAAAGCCATGCCTAGATTTGTTATTCTAGGTTTAGGTGTCTTCACCCTCCTCATCATTCAAAGTGAAGATGAGAGAGGGATTCGTGGAGAAATATGGTTTTGTGAGGGTGAATAAGGGTGGACGAATCTCTGGAGGAGTTTTTGGGAGATAGGTGCAAGGAGGAAGATGAACGGATGTCGTTCATCTCGCCTTAAGATGCGTGCAGAAATTTGATTTCTGCACGCAGTGATCTTTGTGGCCAATTTCGGGGGTGTTTTGGCCAGATCTGGGCTTTTGACTAAACACGAAAGTTGTAGCCCTTGAAATTATCTTTCTAACGAGTGGTTACACACACTCGCCGGATTTCTATAGCCAAGGGAATCCTTGGTCGAAGTTGCTGCCTGGATTAAGGCTGCACCTAAATTCTGGGCTGTGTAATGTGGAGTGCGATTTGGTGGAATTTAATGTTGCGATCCAACTCGAGGCTTGGGTGAACTCTTTTGACATAATCATCATAGTGATATGATAAGTTGAGGTTATAAATCTGAATTCATATAACGAGTTGTGGACAAGCTTAATTGAAGGAAAGAGCTAGATATAAATTTGTAGATATAAATTTGTAGATATATAAATGATTTAACTATGGCCATGATGTATGTTGAATGGATAGAAGGGAATTAGTAATCCAATTCTTAGAGTGTTGTCTCCCTACGGGTAGAATTTGGAAGTAACAAGTGCGGTGTTGACCGTCACTAGTTGGAATTTGGTTGAGCTGAGTAAAGTGGGATGGTTTGGCTTATTCCTCGGTGTTCACGTCCCGAGGCTCCTTCCGTATTTGATGGATGGTTGGGCTTGGTCCTCGGTGTTCACGTCCCGAGGCTCCTTATGTATTTGATGGATGGTTGGGCTTGGCCCTCGGTGTTCACGTCCCGAGGCTCCTTCCATGCCACGATTTTGTGGAATTACATGTTGTGTGAGTCGACACGCGGTGTTGTAATCTCGGGTCAGGGATAGTGTGGTAGGTCTACGGGCTCGCCAATCGTCACACCAATGAGAGTTGACAGTTAGACCTTGGGCGGTTGGGCTTGGTCCTCGGTGTTCACGTCCCGAGGCTCCTTCCGTGCCAAGTGAACGGTTGGGCTTGGTCCTCGTGCTCATTTCCGGGGCTCCTTCTGTGTCATACCTTAGGCCAGTTCGGGGCTAGGATCTTGGTGCACATTTACCTAGGAGAACCCGCTGAGCCATAATATGCATGTGAGCTCCGCTATTGTGTTCTTATCATTGAGGCGTACGGAGGCCTAGGCCAGGTAGTGTGGAGACCAGCCTAGTAGTGGAGATGCCCTCTCTACTGTCACCGTTTGGCCATGACGATTGACGCTTGAGAGGTTAGCTACCTGCTCGAATAGTGGGAACTATGAGTCTGTGTCGACATAGCGATTGCATGTGCTTGATCATGGGTGTGTCATTGCATTACATACATAGCATTGCACTTCATTACATACACAAGACCCTAATCGTATATGTTTGTATGGGCACTCCTATACGATGGGTTACTTACTGTTGAACGACCCTCAACTTATATGCTTGTATGGGCATCCATATAAGTTGAGTTACTTACTGTTATAACATTATACTCTCTTGCTGCTGTAGATGGTAGAATTGTAGATTAAGAGGTTGTTCATTAATACACTATTATATTGCTACTTATGTCATGTATACTTACTTCACCTGCTTGTACTACTGTTTTATATACATTGTACCTGTTCTTTTCTCCACTCGGTGTCGAGGAGTCACCGGGGGAGCGGATGTGAAGCCACTTAGTCTTTATGACTAACGGTTGCTACGTCTTCCTTTTTAGGAGGAAACCCCGCAGGTGGAGCAGCGGGACTTACAGCTGGACAACCAAGCCAGGACGACAGGGCCTGAGGGGACGGTACTGTCGCTACCGTCGGTTTCAGATGTGAGTGAGAGAGATTTTGTTGTAGCCCTTCGGGGCAATTCTATTTACGTACTCTGATTATGTAGAAGCTTGTTTTGCTTCTCTTTTGCTGCACTTATGGACGTATGCTTAGTGTGGACTGACTTCTTTATATTATTATGGTTGGGTTGGCATTTATTTGTTGATATTGGTTATAGCCGGCAGGATAGGCGTCTTGTGGTACAGGCTGACTCGAGTGTTAGTGTTACTGCAAGGCGGCTGTTCTGGGCATAAGACCTTTCTCGTGCCGTGTTTTGTGTTCCGGGAGGGGGGTCTTACACTAACGACTTCTTTAAAATACAATTTCGCAATGTGAGACGCGTCGTTGGTCCTACTACACGGAATGAAATATGTCATTTTAGAAAACCTATCCACAACTACAAAAATAGAATCGTGATGGTGTAAAGTGGAGGGTATGCCTAGAACAAAATCCATACTCACGTCTTCCCATGGTGTGGAAGGGATAGGCAAGGGTGTATATAATCCTACGTTGGTTTTGGTGCCCATGGATACTTGATAGGTACGGCTGCTACTTACTACCCTTCCCACCATCACCTTAAGTTTTGGCCAGTAAAATTTCTCCTCAACTAGCGTAATGGTCTTATCCCTACTAAAGTTGCCACTCTACCCTCCGCTATGCAGCTCCTAGATGATATGAAGTCGTAGAGATTACTGTGGGATACGCAAATTCCCATGCCTAAATAGATAGCCGTCCTTAATAACAAATGCAAATATAGTCGTGGAGGAACTATCCTGCGCAGATAAATATGAATCCTGAAAAACTGGGCAGGTAGCGTACTCATCTTTAACTCGCTTAAATCCTACAACATTAACCTCCATAGTGGAAAGTAAGATGGTAAGGCGACTAAGAGCGTTCGCGACTCAGTTGTCCGTACCCTTAAGGTGCTTAAGATTAAACGTGTAACCTTGTAGGAAAGCTACCCACTTAGCGTGATGCGAGCTGCTTTTATGCTGGCCAATGATTAAGCGCAAGGCTTCGTGAACGGAGAGGATCACAAACTCCTTGGAGAGGAGATAGTGCCTCCAATGGTACAAACATCGTAAAACCGCATAAAACTCCCTATCGTAGTTCGAATAATTTAGCCTAGCATCTGATAACTTCTCACTAAAGTAACTGACTGGATGCCCCTTCTGAATCAACACACCTCCTATTCCCACCCCAGAAGCATCACAAGTTAACGCAAAGCGTCATGATCAGAGAGGAGGACAAACTCCTTGGAGAGGAGATAGTGCCTCCAATGATGTAAACATCGTATAACAACATAAAACTCTCTATCATAGTTCGAGTAATTCAATTTACCGCCCGCTAGCTTCTCACTGAAGTAACTGACCGGGTGACCTTCTTGACTGAAAACACCCCTATTCCCACCCCAGAAGCATCATAAGTTAATTCAAAGACTTTGTTGAAGTCAGGTAGACGTAAGACAGGTGCCTCAGTCATAAGATTCTTAATGTGTTGGAAAGCATGGGTGGCAGACTTCGTCTAGGTTAACTCTCCCTTCTTTATGCATTCAGTAATGGGGGCCATGATGCTACTGAAGTCCCGTATAAAATGGCGATAAAATGTAGCTAACCTATGGAAACTACGCACCTCTCGTATAGTGGTCGGCTCGGGCCAGTCCTTAATGACTTGAACTTTACTAGGGTCAACTCTGATGCCCTCCGATCCGACTATGTAACCTAAGAACTCCACTTCAGGGACATAGAAAGTGCATTTCTTAAGATTAATAAATAATGTTTCCTTTCGCAGGGTGGAAAGAATCACTCTCATGTGGGAGATGTGCTCGGCAGTGGTGGTGCTATAAATCAATATGTCGTCAAAATAAACTACCATAAACTTTCCCATGAAAGGTTGAAAGACGTGGGTCATCATCCCGGAAAAGGTGCTGGGAGCATTGGATATCCCAAAGGGCATCACAAGCTACTCGTACAACCCATCCTTAGAATTAAACGCAGTCTTCCATTTGTCTCCCTCACGTATCCTAATCTAGTGGTATCCACTCCGAAGATCTAATTTGGAGAATATGGTGGCGCCAGATAAGACATCTAAGAGATCATCTAAACGTGGGAAAGGGAACCTATACTTGATCGTAATCTTGTCGATAGCCCGGCTATCAACGCACATCTGCCATGTACCATACTTCTTAAGGGAAAGCAAGGTTGGTACACCACATGGACTCATGCTAGTACTAATGAACCCCTTCTTCAACAGGTCCTCAATCTGGGCCTGTAACTCCTTGTGGGCAGCGGGATGGAGTCGATAATGGGGTTGGTTGGGCAAAGAGGATCGCGGGACGAGATCTATCGCATGCTGAATATCTCTAAGCGGGGGTAATGACGATAGCAACTCCTCCGGGTACACGTCCTTATATTTTTCCAACAGTGCCCGTAACTCTCTGGGCAGATCACCCAAAACACTAGAATCAGGCTTCGCACTCAAGAGAACTAGTGCATACATCATCCCTTTAAGGGCCTTTTTGGGAGACCTTTTTAGCTCCTTTTCATTTTCTGAAAATGCTACCACACTTAAGAAACCATTTGGATTGTCTACCGGTGGGAAAAGCTATCGCGGAAAACTATATTTTCTCATCTTTTGGAAAAGTCACTTGTCACCTACTTTTACCTTTTCGAAAAACACTTCTTCATCACAAAAAATTTATCTCTTAAAAAAATCTCCAAGTTGATTTTTTGTCCAACTGCGATTTTTTTCGCGGCCGTAAATTTTTTTACCCGGGCATTTTTTTTGCCTAAGCGCGAATTTTTCAACTGGAAACAAATTTTACGCCCGGGCACGAATTTTTCGCCCGGGCACAAAATTTTCGCCCAGGCTGGCATTTTTCGCCCAAGTGCGGGGTTTTTCGCCCGAATGCGCTTTTTTCGCCCGAGTGCGGTTTTTTTGCCCGTGCATGATCTTTTTCGCCCGGGCAGGTTTTTTTCGCCCGGACCGATAATTTTGTACGGGCGCGAATTTTTTGTCCGAGCGTGAATTTTTCTCTAGGACGCGAATATTTCACCTCGGCCCGATTTTTTCTCCGGGTCAGAGGGTTTTTCGCCTGAGTGCATTTTTTCGCCCGAGTGCAGTTTTTTTGCCCGTGCATGATTTTTTTTCGCTCGGATGCGTTTTATTCGCCCGGATGCGTTTTATTCGCTTGGGCCGATTTTTTCTTCTAGGCGTGATTTATTCGCAACGACGAATTTTTCGCCAGGGCTACATGTTTTTGACCGGGCGTGATTTTTTTGCTCAAGTGAGATTATTTTGCCCGAGCGCGATTTTTTCTCCCGGGCGCGATTTTTTCTCCCGGGCGCGATTTTTTGCTTGGGAGCGAATTTTTCGTCCGGGCTCGATTTTTTCGCCCAAGAGCGATATTTTTTTCATCGGAGCTTGGTTTTTTTGTCGGTGAGCGATTTTTTCTCCCGGATGATATTTTTCGTCCGAGCGCGGTTTTTTCGTCTGAGAACGAATTTTTGCCCCGGGAGCTGTTTTTTTCGCCCAGACGTGAATTTTTCGACCGGGCGCGAATTTTTCTCCTGTGAGCGATATTTTTTTTTGTCTGGGCGCGTTTTTTTTGTCTGGGCGGGTTTTTTTCGCCTGAGCGCGGCCGTGGCGAATTTTTTGCTTGGACGCGAATTTTTTGCCTAGGCGTGATTTTTTCGCTCGTTTGTGATTTTTTTCCCCGGCCGCGTGTTTTTTTGCCCGGATGCTATTTTTTCGCTCGAATGCATTTTTTCGCTTTTGGGCAAAAATATCAAGTCTGTGAGAAAATATCGTGTCCGGGCTAAAAATTCATGCCCGTGCAAAAAATTCACGTCTGGGTGAAATATTCGTGCCCGGGCGAAGAAATCGCGCCCGAGCGAAAAATTCGCGTCCGGCTGAAAAATTGGCGCTCGGGCGAAAATATATTGCCCGCCTGAAAATTTTGCGCCCGGGAAGAAAATATCACACTCGGCGAAAAATTCACGGTCGGGCAAAAAAACCGGGTCCGGGTGGAAAAACCGCATCCCGGCGAAAAAATTGCGCCCGTTCGAAAAAACTGTGCCCGGGTGAAAAAACCACGCCCGGGCGAAAAAATAGCTCCCGCTTGAAAAAAACTTATCAGGGCGAAAAAATGGCACATCCCGCCCAATGCATATTTTTGGTCGGGTGTGCATTTTCTGCCTGGACGCACATTTTCCGCCTGCGCGCTCATTTTTCCCCGAACGCACTTTTTTAATAAAAAAAGTTACCACCACGGAGATTTGCCAAATGGTTTATAAAGTCCTTCTCTTTCTTAAAAGCTCTATAATAAGAGTTTACCCAAACAGTTCACCTTTTCTAATAGACATTTTTCAAAAGCTCCTTTTTCTACCATCCTTTTGCCACCACTCCTCCTTTCTGAAAAGATTTCCCAAACAGACCCTAAGAAACGGGTCCTTCACAACTCCTTCCTACCAAATAGACTCAACGTCCTCCTCTCTACTGGGATAGTGGTGTCCTTAGCTAAAACTACTAGCTCCTGTGGGATGGTCGGCCTCAAGGCAATGGTTTTGCCATTGAATTTAAATTCATACATGTTGGCTCTACCAAAATGCGTCACATCACAGTCATAAAGCCAAGGGAGGCCTAATAACACGTGACAATCATCCATCGGTAGGACATCACACCATACCTCATCAGTATACGATTTGAATGAGAGGGGGACTAGGCGTCGCTTGGTAACCGCGATGGTGATCTTGTTTATCAAAGCTACCTGATATGGGGTCGGGTGTTGTTTCGTGGTCAGGGCCATACGCTTGATGGCATTCTCAGAAATGACATTCACACAGTTACCCCTATCAATAATAAACTTGCAGAGTTTCTCACCACAATCATCCGTGGTCGGCTGTGGTTCTGTGATGGTGTGCTCGTCCTCTTCCAATCATCTAACGGACGAGGAGTGGTCAAGATACAACACATCACCATAAGGTGGCGATTGTCCTCTAAATCACTTGGGACCCCTTCTGGGTCACACTCCTCAGTAGCCTCATACACTAAATCGGCAGGATCGATAGTCGTCTCTAAAAGGGCTATGACATTAGTCTTCGTAGGGCATTCAAAGGCATAGTGACCTTGAATGTCGCAAAAGTAATATGTAGCGTTGGACTTGCTAACCTTTCCTATGGGGATACGCTCACTCATGGGATTCCTAGCGTTCCTAGCAGTGATCGCTACAGACTTTGACTCGATGGACTTAAACTTTCCCTTATCCGGATATGTGGAAGCAGATGCTCCAGCTGTGGACTTATACTTCGCATGGGAATAGCGAGAGCGGGCCTTAGAGGCCAGATGTTTTTCAATGTCAAGGGCGGCATTGAAGGTCGTATTAAGGTCCGTATGACCATAGCGCAAGAGCTTCCTTTAAATCTCGGGTTTAAGCCCTTTCTGAAATCTAGATAAGGTGACCTCGGGGACCTCCCAAAAATCACAACGCACCATACGGTCCTTCAGCTCTACCATATATTCAGCTACCGAATTTAAGCCCTACCATAGGGTGGCAAGCTCGTCGAACATCTGTGTTCGGTGGTACGCAAGGACGTACTGATCAGATAGAAAATTCTTCATCACCGTTCATCCTAAAAGTAAGACCTCATGCCCGATTCCTAATCTTCGTTCCTCATTCAGCCAATAAGTCTTTGCACGATCCGTTAACTTCAACCTAGCAACTTGGACCTTTTGAAGGTCCGTAAGGTTGTGCCATTTTAAGTAGCATTCCATATCCATTACCCAAGTAAGGAAGATCTGGGGATAACCCATACCATCGTAAGTGGGGGCATCGATCTTAATGGCTCTAGTAATATCGAAGTCACGGTCTATATGACGTTCGTGATGGGGCACCCGGGGTGAATCCCCTTCATACTCATGGCCGTCAACCGGTTGGTGACGGTTTGGCTGTCGCGCATTACCAGGTGGTTGCGCTCTCTCTTGAATCAGTAAGATCTGCGCTAACATCATCGTATTGTCCAAAATCTGAGTACGTAGACCCTCTATGGCCTCAGCGTGTGGATCCTCGTGCTCTCTATCAGCCATTCTAGACGTAAACGGAACAGTGTACTCTGAACCTAGTCTAGTGCACATTCAGGTTTATAATTTTTTTGCAAAGATGATTTTCCTAGGGCTGTCCCTATACTGAAAACAAAATATTTTTATAATTTCCCGAAGTGATTAAAATGTAGAGTGTGCAATTTTTTTTGGAATTTTCGCTAAAAATTAAAGATTTTAGAGCGTTATTGGCAGACCAGATATTTTTTTTTGATTGTGCGTGCTGAGAAAAGTCAAGCGAGGACGTTTCAATTAAGAAATTGAGACAACCATGCTTTGATACCAAATTGATGTAGGGGATGTCCGCTAGTTGAAGTTTGACACGAAACAAGGAGATCCTACTACGCCCGACACGTCATGGCTCAACCGCACCTACACAAGCATTTATCGCCATAATACGGATCGACTCTAACGCAACACATAAACCACAAGGAGGAATGCTCGACTCTAAAATAACGATCAGAAATGAGTCGGATTATTTCCCAAAATTAACATAAAGGTTGCAATTCCCTTTTGAGAACAAACCATGGCTATTGGCCAAGATCTGCTCAAGCAAATAGGGCCTACCCGATCTGGATTTGTAAATAAATTCATCAACAATAAAAACGATTCAGAAATTGCAAGGGATATTATTCAAAATCACGGAAATAACGGTTGCTCGATCTCCACAAAAAATAAAGCAAGAAAACACAGGAGGAGGGAGGAGATGTTACCCAACCCAGATTCACCTTGCACACAAGATATGGTGGGAGAATCACTCTCTCCACAAAGCCATCGGCATCACACCGAGTGGGGCTGCAATATTCTTCCTTGGAGTCATACTGAAAGAATCCATGCCGGAGTCGCGCCGAAGAGGGGTGGAGGAAGCAACAGATGGCTTCACACCACCTAGGGGCGGCGGCAAGGAGGAGTCCCCTCTTGGCAAAAATTCTCCTAAGGGATATTTAGGGTTAAATTGCTTCTTGTTCCTTAATTCTCATAAAAAGGTCTCCTTATATAGGAGTTTAAAACACACATTTAACCGTCCAAGATGGAGATGAAATCTCATCCATCCGGACGGTTAAATACACACTAAATGTTTTAAATACAGGAAATAAACAAATAAAGTCCTCACATGAATATAAAATTATTACCCAAGCATGGAATAATTTTATATTCTCGAATATAAAATATAAATAAAAATAAAGTAACAAAGGGCTTGATTTTAAAATGAGTCTTCAAGTGGGTTTAGCATGTAAGACCCCCATTTTTTTTCTTTTTCGACACCGGGGTCTTAGGCCCAGAATCGCCACCTTGCGGTGATACCTTCGCACCCGGGAAGGTCGTCACTACAAGATGCGGATTCCGCCGGCCAAAATCGATCACAACTGTAGCAATAGAATGAAAACAAGTCCACTGAAAATCACATGTATAGAAAATAAGCTCCACGAAGGAAGTGTCCACAGATAGTACATATAATAAAAATCTCGGGCTTATGCACGGTACATCAAGTCCTCACTACAAATCACTCATCGCAGAAGCAAACTAATATAACTACTAGTGTTTGAGACTTACAGTCCCTGCTGTCTGGACTCCAGTACTAGACTGTCCGATCTCCAAGCGTGCCGACCTCCGGGGCTGCTCCTCCATGCTTGGCTCCGTGGTCCCCTAAATGATGTGGTTCGAAAACCGTTAGTCTAAAAGACTAAGTCCTATCGTCCTCCGCCCCTTCCCCCATGGCTCCTAAGCACCGAGCGGGGAGAAGGAAAGGAAAGGACATGAAAGTGGAGAATGTCAAATAGCGGATGGCAGCGGAATTAGACTAGCAGTTCTAAGTATGGTAATAATGATACAAATTTAGAATAAGTAACCTTAACTTATGTGAATACACATAAGCTAAGGGATATCTTGCAGGGCTCCTATCGTATAAGAAGTCCCATACCGATTTATACGATAGGGTGTCGGTTTTTCTAGCAGGCTTAAATATTTAATACTGGAAGAGAACCTTGACTTATAAGCACGCTTGCACGAACTTATAGGCCAAGGGGTCGTTTTGTAAGGCCTAATGTATAGAGCATCCCATACCGCTTATACATTAGGTGTCAGGTTATATGCAATGGTTATGCTATGAAATACAATTATGTTATGATGTGAACATGCAAGTGCAACTCACCCACTCGACTCTGTGTACACAGACCTTTAGTTCCCCCTTTCAGACCCGTTACCTCCCAGGATACTTCCGTAGTGGCAGACGGAAGTAGTGGGTTGGGCCTCGCCCACTTCTAAACCAGTAAAGCACTACCGGTCAGACCTATCGTACTCCTCAACGCTTGGTGCACAAAGCGGACTCATGCGTACTCTTGCCGGCTGGCGCACCGGACTTCTGTTGGCGAAGTGCTAACCACACATGCCAAGTCAGCGTATTGGCGTCGGTGCATCAACCCTCCAATACCGAAGGCCCACCACCTTATACCTTTTATGCACATGCAATAGTTATGAGTCCTAACAACCGAGCCAAATCTCCTCGGACTATCCCGTCCGTCATAATCAACAACCGAGCTGAAGCTCTCCGGACTATCCCGTCCGTCATATTCCACAACCGAGCCGAAGCTCGCCGGACTATCTCGTCCGTCATATTCTACAACCGAGCCAAAGCTCGCCGGGCCACCATGCCCATCACCATAACTCCTTGGCTTATTGCCCGAGTAACCCAAACTATCTCCCGGGACATTGTGGTGTGAGAGTGTGAAATCCTAAGTTTACTATTTACTCTTGTGGCGATTTTATACCTATGACTTAGGTTTTACCCAGGACTACCCAAGGTATTCCCTGTGAAGGGCTCTCGAGGGCACTAGGAGCTATGATGGGGTGAATCCCAAAGCTCCCTTTCGCAAGGCACTTATTCTTGTTGGTTGGTAACTAATCCCATATCCATTACCCATATCTTTTTCATATTACGGTAGACTAAACCTAAGGTGATTTTGACCTTTCACTCTGCGGGGGAAGACGATCTTTCGTCGACCCCAAGCACTACTCAACACTACCGACTCATATCTCATTACTTAACCTAAACTTCTAGGATGACTCATCCACATCTACAAAATCCAGCAAGATGGCTAACTCCAACTATGTCACAGTATTTTCTTTCAACAATTTACTAAATGCAGACCACACGGTTAAATGCCATGTAAAATGGGGAGTACATCAAATAATCATCCAATACCCTTATAATAATTAATGGGGGTCCATTATGACCTTTATTCCCCAAATCCAGAATTTCACAATTTTTCTATTTATCTAATAATTTATTAAATATTCCTAGTGGCCAAGGTCTCCGAGATTGAACAGGAGGTACCAAATTTAGACAAGATACAATTTCCCCAGATTTATGTTATACTCATTATAAACATTTAACCTAAGATCCAAGGTCTCCTAAATTTTTCAGCAAGGTTTAGGCCACTGATTTTATTTTGAAGGTAACTTGCAATAATTTATTAAAATAGATAAATAGGGCAATATTATTTCTAAAAATTCAAGGAAAACTCTAACCTGGTTGCAAGGGCATATAAATGCTCTCGGTCAAATATCATAAGTGATTAAGGAGTGATAAGCCTCAAACAAAAATCATGAACAATTTTTCAAATTACTAAATGCAGACCACCATGGTTAAACTTCATGTAAAATGGAAAGTACATCGAATGATCATCCAATACTCCTATAATAATTAATGTAAGTTCCTTATAAACTTTAAGCCTTAAATCCAGAGACCCAAAATTTTTCCTTATTTATTTAATTATTATAGTGACTAAAGTTTCCAATAATGAACATGAGGTACCAATTTCAGACAAGATATCATTCCACTAATTTTATATGATATTGAAAAAAAAGATTTAACTCATCTTCCAAAATAACTAAATTTTTCAGTAAGGTTTTATCCCAAAATTCCTATTTCAATTTAACCCTTGAAAATTCATTTAAAGAAATATAAAAGACTATATTGCTTCCAAAAATTCAGAGAAAATTACAGCATGATTCTAATGGCATATAAATGATTTGGGACAAATTTCATAATTTATTTATAAGTAAATAGTCTTAATTAAATTATTGAATAATTTCCTTATTTATCAAGCTTGTGAAGTAAGTACCTCAAATATGTATCCAAAAATCTTCATAAAATTTATATATGCATATAATGATTCAAAACTTTTTCTGCCAAACTTTCATGACCTCCCAAGGGTCAGAGGGACCAAAATGTTCAATTTATTAAATTGAGGCATCACTTGTGTTACAAATGAAGTACTATATCTATTGTCCCAAAATTCCCAATTAAATTACCAGAGGCTCATAATATCAGTATGACCAATCTACCAAAATTCCATCTTAGTTTGAGGGGTTTAGCTAGCCCATTCCAACCCTACAATATTTGTGCCCTAAACTAGGGTTAGAGTTTTGTGGGTCCCAAACTTTCCAAACACCCAAATATTTTAACCAGAGGGTTATAGTTACCCTAATACCCTCCCTACAAAATTTCATAGTCATACAAGGTGTTTTGGCCACATGCCCTTCACAAGGTACAAAAGCCCTTCCTTAGGTTTTGACCTAGGATCTTGGGGCAAATGAATTCAAAACCTCCCCATATTTCATTGGAAGGTGCAAAAGTTCATGCCAAGTCAGTGGCCAAAATTTGAACCCCTGTTGAGGTGAATTGGACATCCTAAACCAACAATACATTTTTAGACCAAAATGCCCTTCTTAGGGCAAGGCTAGGGTTTGAATGATTTCCATTCAAATCATCTACAAACTTAATGAAATTTTAACCAGAGTTCTATATTGAGCTCACATACCTCCCTCCGAAATTTGGATGCATTTGGACTTCATTTGACCCATAAATTAATTTACACTAGATAAATTAAATTATTTACAAAACTATAGAAATATTATCTCCAAAAATTCCCATTTTTGGGAAGGGTCTAGATATTAGTTAGAGTGACTCCCTTCCAAAATTTCAACTCATTTAGGCTAAGGATGAAGTGTGGGCACTCTGTTTAATGTCTGCCTAGACATATGTATAGACCCCACCAAAATGAGTGCTCTGGTCAAACCAATCACCTAAATTGGTCCAAACTAATTTTTGTTTGAAAGTCGACCCATAGGGCTACATTTTATGTGTTGACCATTTTTTCTGGTATGAAGCCTAAGTATTTTTAATAATTAAAAACATTAAATACCATTTGGTGTGACAGAATTGAATTAATATTAAACTTATGCTATAGTTTATATCCATATCAGCACGAATCTTGACGCGATTTTGGACGGGATCTGGTCATCTCCTTCCTCCAGCCGATGGCCCAGATTCGTCCCGCCTGGGCCATCTTCCATCGGCTGCCGCCGGCGATCCGGCCACCTCCCCGGCCGGCCACCGCCGCCAACACCTTCGTGGTGGTCAGGGCTATCTTCAGGCGGCGGCCCGGCCGCCGGGGAGCACTATTCCGGCGATCCCGATAGTATGGATTTTCATGGAAAATCCATGATTTTGAAAATCCGATTAGGCTCAAATGAGCCCTAACCTTGTCTCTAATGATTTCTAAGGACTACCCATGTAAGAAGGAGTGGAGGAGGACCTCTGGTGGCGGCTGTAGCCGTGCTGATCGCCGGATTAGCATGGTGGTGGCCGGTGGTGGTCGGCCTCTTCAAAAACACAGGAAACTTGCTGGCTCCTTCAGGAAAATGGTGGAAATCACTCCTTGGAGTCCAATGGAGCTTTTAAAAGGGAGAGGGGAGGTGTTAGGTAGCTGAATTGCCCTATGCCATTTTTGGCCTAAGTCAAAGATGGTGGATTTGGTTGGTAGGGGGGTGGAGCTTGCTCCAATCAGTCAAGGATTGTTGCTGCACTCCCCCTTGTTCTTCTGAATTGAATGGGGAGGTTGGGGAGGGGGGAGGAGGAGCACAAAGTCCTCCTTCCTTCTTCTTCCTTCTCTTTCTCTCTCCTCCATGGGTGGCTTTCTCTCTCCTAGTCACCAAGCCTGAAATTTGGCTCCTCCCTATCCTATGGCAGCCCACAAGTCCATTTGGTCACTTAAGTCAAGGTTAGCCCAATTGCAATAGGCTTGAGCTTGAGTTAGCCCATTTGGGCTAACTTGACCCAAAGTTGGACTAGGGCCCACCTAAGTCAAATTAGTCCTTGAGGTTTCTTCAATGGGTCCTTGGTGACCTATTAGCCTCCCGTAGGGTCAAGGTGGGGTTGGATTGGCCCTTGGAGGTCACTTGACCCTTAACTAGGGCACTTTGACCATTTTAGGTCAAGAGTTGACTTTGGTCAACCTAGCCTTTATGATTGGTCCCAATGGGTCCTTGGTGACCTATTGGCCTCTCACTAGGGCTATGAGGGTATGGGTGGGGTCCACTTGGCTAAGGGACTGCAATTGACCCTTGTGTAGGTCAATTTGACCCAATTAGGGTTAGAGTTGACTTTGGTCAACTTAGCTCCCTTGACTACCCTCCATGGGTCCTTAGTGACCCATTGACCCCTACCTAGGGTTATGGAGGTATAGGGGTGGTCCATTTGGCTAAGAGACTACAATTGACCCTTGTGTAGGTCAATTTGACCCAATTAGGGTTAGAGTTGACTTTGGTCAACTCAGGTCCTTTGGCTGCCCTCCAGGGGTCCTTAGTGACCCATTGACCCCTTACTAGGGTTATAAAGGTATGGGTGGGGTCTTGGAGTCTTGGTGAAGCTTCATGATCACCTTAAACCAAGGCTTTAGAGTTTACTATTTGCAGACCATAGTGCCTCTATCCACACCACCAGGTCCACTTGACTCTTTCTTGGGCTTCCTAGGGTTTTGTCATGACAAAACCACTCTTAGGGGTCTAGTTGGAAATGGGATGTTACATAGCACGCCGTAGATGGAGGTTGTAACGTTGTCTTCCGTTAGCGTCATCATGGCTCCTAAAGTCTTTATGTTGTAGCGCCTCGGCAACCGAATCATCATCAAGTAGTGGTGGCGAGGCTGCGACATCAGTATTGATGTGTGTTATACCATCTTCAAATAGGGGGAGATTGTTTGGAATATTACCCTTCAATGTTCCCTGGATTTGAAGAGACATCACCATCAATACTTAGTGCAAAATTGTATTTTTTGTATTTCCAAGTTCAGTGTATGCAGGTTGTCTACTATACCATGATTAGATAGATGTCTGAGTCATAATGACAGATGGACTCATGACAAGATGTTGGCAAAGCAGAAATCTGGCTTAGTCCAGAAGCATCGAGTGAAGGCCGTTCACTCGAATTTAGAAGTGCAAAAGCATTGAGAGAATAACATATATTCAAAGCCGCAATGTTGCTGACTAGAAATCTGGCTAAGTCCAGAAGCATTGAGTGATGGCAGTTCACTCAAGCCAACTCAATAGGATATCTGGCTAAGTCCAGAAGTGTTGAGTGAAGGTTGTTTACTCAACGCCAACTCAACAAGATATTTGTCTAAGGACAAAAACATTGAGTGAAGAAAGTTTACTCAACGCCTCAATAAAGAAGACTGGTTACTAGACAAGCAGAAAATCCGCTAAGTCCAGAAGCATTGAGTGAACTAACTTCACTTAATGCCAAAAGAGCAGAAGTGTTGACAGAATCTCAAGAAGTAAAAGCCTCAGAAGGAGCAGACAGAAAATCTGTCACAAGTCCAAAAGCATCAAGTGATGGCAGTTCACTCAATGCCTACTCAACATACAATTCAACTAAGCCCAGAAGCATCGAGTGATGAAGGCTCACTCGATGCCTAATCAATTAAGACTATAAAGACAGAATGTGTTGAGTGATGAAGGCTCACTCAACGCACTCAACGCCTGGAGATGCAGAATTATGCTAAATACTTTTGCATTGAGTGACAAGCCTTCACTCAAACCCTAAGAAGTCTGTCTGGGATTTACTAAGTACAGAAGCGCTGAGTTATGCTGACGTCTGTATAAATTCAAATATCGTGGGATTTTCTTGCTAGAAGTCAAAAGGCGCCGCTTGCCCTTAGTATAGAAGTAAATGCAAAAGTGATGGAGCAGTTGCCATTTCCGGCCAGTCCTACTGCACAAAGAGCCGTTAGAATTAACGAGAAATAAAAAGCAGTGTTCCGGGAAATTATTTAGGGGTTGATCTTTTGGAGAAAAATTACTCTGCTTAATCTTCTTCCTGAAAATAATGAAGAAGAACTCTACAACTCGAGTTCAACAGCAAGTCATAGAACTTCAGACAAGGTTAGCTGATTGAAGAAGAAAAGAACAGCAACATCATTTAGTCTTCATCAGCAAGTTCAGAAGCTATAGTTTTTGAGATTCTTCCTAGCACAAGCAAAACCATCCTGAAGATCTACTTCCTTGGTGTTGAAATAAAGTAGGGTTGAGTTCACTCAGTCTAAAGTGAAGTCTCAGAGGTCACTTCCTTTGGAGCAAGTCATCAACAACAAACTTACAATTTGTAGGATCTTAACAGATCTGAGCTGTAAGACTGATATATAAAGGCTGAGTTGTGGGATCATTATGTGGATCTAAGGTAGGACATGTGTGCTTGAGCTATAGGAGATTTATTCTCTAAGGTAGGATCCTGTGGTGGATCTAAGTATAGGACTATCCTGTGAGCCAGAGTGTGGGACTTTGGATAAAGTCTGAGGTAGTTTATCTAGTGAAGATTACTGAGCTGTAGGAGATTATATCTTTGAGTGTAGGGCATGGGGCTTGAGGTAGGACTTGGAGGAGTTTGAGAGATCCTGAGGGATCTGTGTTGTAAGCTCATTGAGCTGAGATTGGAGAATTTGGCCTTGTCTAACACACTATTAGAAAGGTGGGAGGGACAGTGGATGTACCCATAACTTGGAGAACCACTATAAATACTTTTGTGTTGTTGTGTGTTCTTGAAAGCTAACATAAAACTAAATAACAACACACCAAAGCAAAAGGATATTCATTAAAGACATAAAATCCTATTCAGCCCCCCTCTATGTATTTAACTACTCTTGAAACAAAGACTTTCAATAGGTACATCTTCAACATTCACAGAAGGATGTGTCTCCCCCTCAACAACTACACTAGAGCTCTCAGGTGCTTCATTGGGGATATGAGATGGACTTCTCTCCTCATCAAAGAATTTGTCTTCTTTTACTACATCTCTCATCCCACCTTCCCTAGGAATTCTCCTCTCCCATCTGCTGAAGATAGAGGAATCAATTTTCTTCAAGTGGTGAATGGGAATTCCTGATGATATGTCAAATCAATTTCTATCCACTTGATTACGGTATAGTGAAAGTGATGTAGACCACCACGTTTGACACAATAACGGCTAAGGGAATTACACGTACGCTTCTTTATTCCCGAGATTACGCTCACACAATAGTTAGACGCAGCACACTCATGAAAAACGTTATAAACTATTGCAAACGTATGGTAGCCACGCCGAATAAAGATCGAACAAACAGCAATAGGTCGATGTTCTATCAAGCTAAAAGGACCAATATTGGATCCGACCGAGCAATGGTTGTACCAAAAGAGATCTACCGAAAAGTTCGATTCGGAAATGGTTGATCTCCCCCTACAAAACGAAAGCGAGGTTCGTCAAACCTCTCAGAAAATTAAAAAACTTGAAAAAAAACAACTTATGCTATCGGAAAGATAAACCATGATCGAAAAACAATTCCAAAAATAACACAACGGTATTCCACCAAATAAAATTCTAGAAAATAGATTCACACAAGAGATAGAAAATCTCGTTACCCAACCGGAATGGATGATTCCGATTCGCTTGAGGATCGCTCTTCCACGGTTTTGCCGAAGTTTCTCCAAATGGAGAGAAACTTGTCCGCTTCCTTCGCTTCACGCCGGGATGGATGAAAATCACAATGGGAGGAGCCTCTTTTTTTGCCTTGGCCGATCTCAATATGAAGGAGATTGTGGGTTGGCTAAAAGGGGGGTGGTGGCCAAACTATTGGAGGTGGAGTTGAGGGTGGTCGGCTAGGTGGAGGAGAAAAGAGGGGAGGAAGAGGGGAGGAGGATTGTTCCCGAATTCCACAAGGAGGGAAGGAGAAGGGAAGGAGGCCGACGGCCAAGAGAGGGGAGCAAGAGGGAGATCCGAAATTTTGAAGAGGGAGAGAGGGGAAAAAAGGGGGGGAACCAATTTTAGGTTTTCAAAATTCTTTCATTCTTTTTCTAATGAAAATAATAGAGTCAATGCCTATATAGAGGCTTACAACAAGACTTGGCTATTTGCAGCCCAAATAAAAAATAAACATTACCAAAATTTAAAAATAAAATGATGAAATTAAATAAGTAAGAGAACTAAATATAATTAATTAGTCTTCATCATGTAGCTCCTCATCATGTAGGAAGTCGTCATTGTCATCACCGCATTATCTTCAACATGTAGGAGAACGCCATCGCCGTCACCGTCGTTGTCATCATCTTCAACATGTAGGTGACTGCCATCGCCGTCGCTGTTGCCGTAAACATCTTTAACATTTAGGAAGTTGTCGTCTTCATCAATCCTCCTCTGCTTAAAAGAACTCATCACCAATGAGTTGGCATGCAGGAACAGGTGTTGTAGAGCATCATCCCAAAGAACATTCGCCGAGTCCGGAATCCAAGAGCCACCGGACATCGGACAATCACACTATCATATCACGGGATGCTGCATACCATCGCTTAGAGAGGAGAACGACACACCAACTCTAAACCTGTCTGGCCAAAAGATTATCCTGGGGAAACTGGGAAAAGCATTAAGCAAATAAGAAGGAAAAATTTCATCAACAATCAACGTACCTCCGTTGGAGACCAATGGAGAGAACGATCCAAGAACAAGCTAACCCCGCAACCCAATTGAAAATTTAGTGGCACCAAACGTAGAGTTAGATATTTCAAATGGTGGAAAAACACAATGCATGAAATTGGAAACATTTAAACTAGGGGAATTACCCCATTTAGTGGTTAACTTCCACATATATGTTGTTTTTCCTATTTTATTAAGACTCCGAAAAATTCTAACTCGCCAAATCACCAACGTTTCTATAGTGCCCGAAGGCATCCAACATTTGATGTAAGTTAGCGTTATATTGATAAGAAAATTTGTGTGTGAATAGCGCTTCCATATTGTGCTTATGTAAGATGAGAATGTGAGAGGCAAATACAAGTGCATATAGACTTATCATGAAAAATAGCGGTAACGGAACTACATAAGATGGAACCAAAGGAACTAAATATGGTGGCACCAATGGACAGTAATAGGGTAACACTAGCGGGACTACATATGGCGGTACCAACAGAACTAAATATGGTGGCGCCAACAGAAATAACTCTGGTGGCACCAGAGGAATTACATCAAGAGGCACCAAATAAACGAGATCAGGTGGTACCAATAGAATGCGAACAGGTGGCCAAAATTGGGCTACCTCCGGGGGTACTAGAAGAACGAAATAAGGTGGCACTAACCGAATGCAATCCGGTGGCACAAAAGATGGCCACATCATTAACGTATTCTCAGAGATTTGGTGAATCTTATAAAATCGAGAGGGTACAGGATTAACGAGACTATCATCATGACCCAACACAACATCTAATAACACACGACGCGATATGTCCCAAGGAGGGTCCAGCATGGATGGTAAAACAAATTGACTCAAATCAGGAAAAATAAACTCACAACCCAAAGGATCCGCTGGTCGGGTCAACATATCAGGAGGGATTATCGGTAACACTAACAATGGGAAAGAGTTAAGATCGTATTTAAGTTCACGCCACGGAGTTAGCATCAAGGGACGCTTATCCGGGTCTACCTCAATATCGTCCTCCAAAAGTATAACTCTCACTTGGAAATTCTTCCAACTCATAAATCGCGACATATGTAGCAGTACAAATCTAAGGAATGGGCGGATCGATAGATCCCGGAGGAGGGGTGAAGTCATGCCCATCATCAAAATACAGATTTTTCGTCCAAGTAAAATCCTCCGGGTGCAAGCCATCAAAATCAAACAGAAAATCAAACAGAAGATTTTCCCTCACGAAAAACTCATCTAGCTCGTCATCACCCAACTCACTCTCCGAATAGCATTCCTTACAGGAGGACTCTACCAACTCATCCGAAAGTTCTTCCAACAATAAATGTTGATCATATGGTAAGTCTTACCAATCAGTTGGGGCATCCATTAATTCGTGATTATAGAAATTGACTGGAACATCCTCACTTACAAGCTCCTAAGGAAAATCAGAGATATTCTCATTAGGTGTAATCATAGCCTCTAACACGACGGGGCTTGTAGTTTGGAGAGGGCTCTCAACACTAGGGTGATTAGTAACAACGCTAGTGTGGCTAGTAATGGGCAAAGTAATACTCTCACATGTCAAACTATCGTCATCCCAAACATCGTCTAACTCACGACTAGGTAAGCTCTCAGCGTAAGGTAAATCTTCCGATTCATCCAGATTATCAATCGACTTAGGGTCATCCAAAGAATCCACTACGATCAAGATGGATGGCTCCAAAATGTCGTCGAAGGGGAGTAAAGATGATTCCTCAAAATAGAAATCCTCATCCAGGTCACTATGGTAACCAATCTCCTCAACGTCGCTACACTCGTCAGTGATAATAGCCTCGTCCTCAGTGACGGGCGCAATCATAGAATCAGCCTCAGACTCATCATAGGAATCAATAACTGGATCTGACAGCTCAGAGGGCGACTCTAAGGAGACTACAGGCGTAGTCAGAATAGAATGATCGATAGTGCCAAACCCAGTCGTGTCACTAGTCTCACGTTTCTTGATCGCCTGACTACCAACGATGATAGGAACACTCTCATAATCAAGTAGGGGTCTAGTGCCCTAGCAGGGAGAAGTAAACTTATGTGACGTCCTAGTACGGGAGTACAAGGTGTCGTACTGGTTCGGTGTAGGCATAATCATTGGTGGCGTTTCACTCAGATTTTTAGATGACTGAGAACGATAGTGGGGAGGGTAATACACATCCGTTAATAGATTCTTCATAATATTCCAACCTACAGGTGAATCTTCGAGGGATGTCCCAAAAAGTCTCCCCTCATTGTGCCAGAAGGTCTGGGCTCGACTAAATACTTGAAGTCTCGCAATGGGAATCTTGTGGGGGTCCACAATCTGATATCTCTCAAAATAGCGCTCCATAGCCTTCACCCAGCATAAAAACTCTTGCGTTCCACCTAGCCCATCATAGGTCGGAGCAGGAACTCTAACATGCCTAGATAAGTGCGGTGCAACTTGATTAGCCTTTAGTTAGCAAATCAACCCCTTAATCTCTTCCACTACCGGGCAATGGAATGGCTTTCTAACTTTCATGACGGAACATAAAGGTTTCATTCGTGAAACGTGAACATCGTAAGCCATTTTTTGTTTTAATTTTCAGCGGGAAAATGGGGATAGACTACTCGGATTAAGTGCACAAATACAAAGAAATATAGTCTAGTCCTATTTAATTTTCAAAGATCAATTTGTTCTCGCTACTTTCATAAAATAATATAGATATTTTGTTGTATATTTTTGCTGGCAAAAATATGGAGATTATTAATTAATTTTGTCTGATTTTTTTATTGCTGAAAATAAAATTTAGCCGGCTATTGGCAGACCACAAATTTTTTTTTGGTAATTTTGGAGACAAATTTGAAATTTGAAATTTGAAATTTTGAAATTTGAAATTTGAAATTTGAAATTGGAAATTTAAAATTTGAAATTTTAATTTTAAATTTTGAAATTTGAAATTTGAAATTTTGAAATTTTGAAATTTGATATTTTAATTTTGAATTTTGAATTTTGAATTTTGAAATTTGAAATTTGAAATTTGAAATTTAAAATTTTGAAATTTAAAATTTGAAATTTTTAAATTTGGAATTTGAAATTTGAAATTTGAAATATGAAATTTAAAATTTAAAACTTGGAAATTTATTTGTGTTTAATATGAAATTTGAAATTATGGAATTTCAATGCATTTCATGACAACTAATTTTCTAAATATGGATCTACAACGAAACGGGTGAGTGCGTACGTACGTGCCACATAAGAGGGGGAGGAGTGCCAATTAGGAAATAGACGAGAACTTCTCTCTAATACTAAATTGATGTAGGCCACCACGTTTGACAAAATAACGGCTAAGGGAATTACAC
Source organism: Platanthera zijinensis (assembly GCA_039513925.1). NCBI lineage: Eukaryota > Viridiplantae > Streptophyta > Magnoliopsida > Asparagales > Orchidaceae > Platanthera > Platanthera zijinensis. The sequence continues at coordinate 187,223,014 of CM077080.1, read as the reverse complement.
GTACGCCTCTCTATTCCCGAGATTACGCTCACACAATAGTTAAACGCAGCACACTCATGAACAACGTTGTCAACTATTGCTAACGTACGGTAGCCACGCAGAATAAAGATCGAACAAACGGCTATAGGACGATGTTCTCTCAAGCTAAAAGGACCAATATTGGATCCGACCGAGCAATGGTTGTACCAAAAGAGATCTACCGAAAAGTTCGATTCAGAAATGGTGGATCTCCCCCAACAAAACGAAAGCGAGGCTCGCCAAACCTCTCGAAAAATTAAGCAACTTGAAGAAAATAATTTATGCTATCGGAAAGATAAAACCATGATCAAAAAACAATTCCAAAAATAACACAACGGTATTCCACCAAATAAAATTCTAGAAAATAGATCCACACAAGAGGTAGAAAATCTCGTTACCCAACCAGAATGGATGATTCCGATTCGCTTGAGGATCGCTCTTCCACGGTTCCGCCGAAGTTTCTCCAAATGGAGAGAAACTCGTCCGCTTCCTTCGCTTCACGCCGGGATGGATGAAAATCACAAAGGGAGGAGCCTCTTTTTTTTTGCCTTGGCCGATCTCAATATGAAGGAGATGGTGGGTCGGCTAAGAGGGGGGTGGTGGCCGAACTATTGGAGGTGGAGTTGTGGGTGGTCGGCTAGGTGGAGGAGAAAAGAGAGGAGGAAGAGGGGAGGAGGCTTGTTGCCGAATTCCACAAGGAGGGAAGGAGAGGGGAAGGAGGCCGATGGCCAAGAGAAGGGAGCAAGAGGGAGATCCGGAATTTTGAAGAGGGAGAGAGGGTAAAAAAAGGGGGGGAACCAATTTTAGGTTTTAAAAAGTCTTTCATTCTTTTTCTAATGAAAATAATAGAGTCCATGCATATATATAGGCTTACAATAAGACTTAGCTATTTTCAACCCAAATAAAAAATAAGCATTACCAAAATTTAAAAATAACATGATGAAATGAAATAAGTAAGAGAACTAAATATAATTAATTAGTCTTCATCATGTAGCTCCTCATCATGTAGGAAGTCGTCATTGTCGTCACCGCATTATCTTCAACATGTAGGAGAACGCCATCGCCGTCACCATAGTCGTCATCATCTTCAACATGTAGGTGAACGCCATCGCCGTCTCCATTGCCGTCAACATCTTTAATATGTAGGAAGTTGTCGTCTTCATCAGTAAGAATCCTTCCAAAGTTAGGAGCATTCAGACATTCATTAATCTTCTCAAAAAGAACCACTCCCCAATTAATTATTTTCCTGCAAATCACTGTTGCAAGAAGTTTGAACATCTCACCAGAAACATAGTCATGGCACCCAACTTTGCAAAGTAGAACCTTTCTACTGATGTATGTCAAAATCTATCATTCCTCATTCATGCCTTTCCATCTAATAGCGGCAGTTCTCCTTGATAAACTATAGAAGAGAAGAGCTCTATGAAAATCCATATCCTCAAGTAAATATTCTTCATCAATAGAAGGTAGTCGCAAGTATCAGTTCAGAAGACAGGCCTTCACTTTGACAGAAGAATTCATGACTCTGCTTTTGATCACAGTACCTTCACACCTAAGCTTCGCATTTTGAAATAGCTCTTGTACATATTTGTTCAAGACTCGGCATGGATGCTCTAGAAGAAATGTCATTCTAGCTGTCTCGAGCATCAAAATCACATTCCTGAACTCATCTGATGCTATTGCAAACCATAAATGAACAATTTGACCACCAACATGGAGATTACCACTTCCTCTTTGATCCATGGCTGAGGACAAACGAGAATTGACAAAAGAGAAATTGACGAAGTTCTGCTCTGATGGAAGGTGAATCGGCGGAATATCTCGAGAGCTCTTTATGAACGATGTGAAATTCAGAATGCCCTTAGCCCTATTTATATATTATTAAAGTTTTGAAGAGAGGCACGCGTACCTTTTTCAAAAAAGACTCTTCAAATCCAATAAGTAAGACTTAGAAAAAAATTCAGACCATCAGAGATTCGTCGAAATGACTCTAGAAATCTTGATATATTCGTCGAAATGACTTGTGAATACTTGAGTAATTCGTCAAAATGACTCGTGAAGAAGTTTTTTTTCATGAGAATTCTCGACGAATTCGTTGAAATCACACAAGTATACTCTCGACGAATTTTCCTTGGATTTCTTGAGATGTTGAATTCCTGTACTTTGATAGATATCTAGACTATATCATGACTCCTTGTTGAGCATACAAAGTTCCATTTTAAAGAAGGAGAACCTAGCCTAATCCAGCGGCTGCGTAAATATATCTGCAACTTGCTTATCCATCGAGACATAACTGAGATTTATGTTCCTGTTTTCCACATGCTCCTGGATGAAATGATATCTTATCTTGATATGCTTTGTCCGGCTATTAGAGACTGGATTGTATGCAATTGTTATGGCACTAGATAAGTCTCAAAACATTGGAAACTCCTTCAACTTCAGGTGTTTATCTTCAAGCTGATTACTTATACATAGAAGTTGGGTGAAACAGCTTCCTACAAATATATATTATGACTCAACAATTAAGATTGCAACACAATTTTTCTTCTTACTTCTTCAAGAGATAAGCCTTCTTCCTAGGAACTGACACATTCCAGAAGTGCTTTTTCTATCATCCCTGCTCCCTGCAAAGTCAGCATCTGAGAAACCAATTAGTTTGTAGTCATTACTTCTTCGATACCATAAGCCAAGATTTGGTGTACCTTTAAGATATCTCAAAATCCTCTTTGCAGCAGCCTAATTAGATTCCTTAGAGTTCATCTGAAATCTAGTACATACACATGTTGAAAACATTATGTCTGATCTACTAGCAGTAAGGTAGAGCAAGGATCCAATTATGCTTCTGTATTTGTTTTCATCAAAAGGTTTCCCTTTCTCATCCTTATCCAGAGTCATAGTTGAACCCATTAGAGCCCTCATTGAGGTTGCGATCTCCATTCCAAATTTCTTGATTAACTCCTTGGTGAACTTCATTTGGGAGATGAAAATTCCAGCTTCAGATTGCTTCACCTGAAGTCCTAAGAAAGACTTCAGCTCTCACATACTGCTCATTTCAAACTTTCCTTGCATCAAGTTAGAAAACTTTTTGTAAAGGTCGTCATCATTAGATCCAAAAATAATGTCGTCGACATAGATTTGCACTTGCAAAATCTTGCCTTTAACTTCCCTAAAAAATAATGTTTTATCTATCTTTACCCTTGTGAACTTGTTCTCAAGAAGAAAGCTGGATAGAGTTTATACCAAACTCGAGGAGCTTGTTTTAGACTATACAAAGCTTTATGAAGAAAATAAACAAAATTAGGGAATGATGAATCAACAAAACATTGTGGTTGTTCCACGTATACTTCTTCCTTTAAATTACCATTAATAAAGGCTGACATCACGTCCATTTGATAAACCTTGAACCCTCTGTGAGCAGCGTATGTGAGGAACAACTTGATCGCTTCGAGTCTAGACACTAGAGCAAATGCTTTATCAAAGTCGATCCCTTCTTCTTGTCTATACCCTGGGCTACAAGTATGGCTTTGTTCTTTATAATTATACCATCTTCGTCTAGCTTGTTTCTTAAGACACGTTTCGTCTTGATCACAGTGTATCCTTTGGGTCTTTGTACTAGCTCCCAAACTTTACATCACTTGAATTGATTGAGCTCTTCTTCCATTACAATGATCCATGAAGAATCTCTATTTGCTTCTTCATCTTTGGCTCAATCTGCAAGAGAATGCTTAAGTGCAAAATTTCGTTAGTTATACATCTTCTTGTTCTTAGTCCATCACGAGGGTCTCCAATGATATGATTAGCTGGATGATCTCTTGAGTGTCTGAACACTAGATTTCTCACATCCTCTATGCCACAAGGAGGTTCTGCTACTTCTGATGCATCTTCGTCAATTTGATGGAGCTCTTTATCTTGAAGTTCTTCTTCCACCAGTCTTGGAGTGTTGACTTTGATTGTGCTTGGAGAATCTTACTTTCCATTTTCTTCTAAGCTTAGCTCTTTAAACTTTGTCCCGGTAACTTCAACAAATACACTAGAGGAGCTGATATGAAGCATGCTCGTCCCATCAAATATAACTTTAAAAGTTTCTTCTACCACTATGGTTTTCTTATTAAAAACCTATAAGCTTTACTATGGCTACAATAGCCTACGAAAATACCTTGAAAGCATTTTTCACTAAACTTATTTTTGTAATATTTCTCATTATTAAGTACAAAGCATTTGCTACCAAAAATTATAAAATAAGACACAGTTGGTTTCTTCCCTTTAATAGTTCATAAGGTGTCTTACGGTGGTCCTTTTTTATGAGTGCTCTGTTTTGCACGTGGTAAGCAGTGTTGATGGCTTCGGCCCAGAAATACTCTGGTAATGAAAAATCATTCAACATAGTTCCTCATACCTATATGAGAGTTCTATTCTTTTTCATAGCGAATCCAATTTGTTGTGGAGTGCAAGGAGAGGAAAACTCATGAAACGTACCTAGACTTTCACAGAATTTTTTCATGGAATTAGATTCAAATTATGTTCCATGGTCACTTCTAATTTTGACCATAGAGCAGTTCAATTCGTTCTGAATTTACCTAACAAAATTACTGAATGAGGTGTCTGACTTGTGTTTCAGAAAGAAAACCCATGCAAACCGTTAGTAACCATCAACGAAAACCAACGTGTAAGCTTTACCTCCTAAACTACAAATTTGCAAGGGACCAAATAAGTCTATATATAGTAGATATAAGCATCTGGTAGAATCTTTGCCAACGATTCTTTTGAAGTTAGCCCTTGTTTGCTTGCCCATTTGGCATGAGTGATAAGGTATCTCTTTAATGAACTTAATAGTGGGGGCATCACGCACTAATTTGTGAGAAATAAACCTATTAGCAGTTTTGAAATTAATATGTGTTAATCTCTTGTGCCATTGTTCACAGAGAGACGCACTAGTTTTTGCTAAAAAAACACACTGGTGTAGAATAGTCTAAACAAGGAAAATTAAAACAAAAAATATTCATACTCTGAGTGCCTCTTAAAATAGTTTCTAAGCTATCAGACAACTTTATCAGGCACTTATCCTTATAAAACTCTACCATATAGCCTTTGTCACATAATTAACTTATGTTAATGAGATTATGTTGTAATCCCTTAACATGCATCACAACTGTGAAAGATACTATACCGTTAGTAATCATACCATAGCCTTTTGTGATTCCACTGTATGAACCGCCAAAAAAACTTTTGGACCATCCTGAACTGGGGTATACTCTTGAAGTAGGCTTCTTGTCTCGATCATGTACCGATAGCATCCACTGTCCAAATACGGAATAGGTGTTTTGTTGGCCTTTGGACATACTTGCATTTACAAACTAATTTCCCTTAGGATACCAAACATATTTGGTTCCTTGGTTCTGGGTTAGCTTGACACCACTATTATCATTGTGAGTGGTCATTATTGCAACGTTAACTTGTGATGTCTTATAATTTACGGAGTTTAACCAACAGTCGATGGAAAAATGACCAACCTTTCCACAACACCATCAGTCAAATTTATTGTATCTTCTTTTGTTCTTCTGCTTTACCTTTTGAACGAGTGCTCTTGCAGGAGCAGCTGACTTGGAGGTAGAAGCCTCATGATTACAACACACACAAGACTTTATTGTCTCAAGTGGATTGACAACAACAGGCATACCTTTGATGACTTCTTAGCACTCGGTCCATAAACGAATGGACCATAGTCCTTAAGCATAATTTCTTTGTGAGATGCTTTTAGAGGACTCGTTCCAAAATCTCCGGGGAGGCTCCATCCTTGGTTATTTTTGTTAGAGTCAACATATGTTGGTCTAGCAAAGTGACTGTAGGATATCTCAAAGTCATACTTATTGGTCGGAAAGATAATTTTCTTGAAAGTAGTGTGACTTTGAGGAGCTTTCCCTTTCCCCTTAGCAGATTTGTGTCCAACACCACTACCCTTCTTCAGAGCAGAAAATCCATCTATGAGAGAAAGGATATTGTTTGTCTTTGAGAAGCTTGTTATTAGCTACTTCTCGGCTTATAGCTTTTCTTCCCGTTCATCGATTAATTTCTCCTTCTGCTGAACTTGTTCAGTAGAGCACTTGATTTCATCTTTCAAGGCTTGGACTTCATCTCTAAGAAGAGTCAATTTTTCAATTTCTTCTCTTAGATCAGATTCCAATACCTTGAGAGAGCTAATCTCCTTGTCCTGAGTTTTGACTACCTTACAACATTTATCAAATCCTATCAGCAGTACCTTATACTGAGCCAATAGATCTGAATTCTCCTCAAAAGAATAGTCTTCATGACCATCTGAGGCAGTATTCGAGTTAGAAAGCGTTGTATGAGAATTTACATTCCCATTGTATTGGGAGTTGCATTCTTCCTCGTCAGTATGTGCCATGAGCCCAAAGTAGGCTTCCTCATCAGAATATGACTCATATGAGTCGTTGTCTCTTAGAGTCTTTGACTTCTTTGCTATGAAGCTCTTTTCTTCTTTATTCATTCCGCGTAAGGATTTATTTTCTTCTCTTCTTATTCCTTCTTTTTGTATGGGCAATCAACAATCATGTGCCATGGCTTATTACAATAGTAGCACACAAAATCAGATGAAATAAGTTTATTCTGTTTAGGCTTATACCTTTCGTTGTTGTTGTAGTTCTTCTTAAAATGATCACCATCATGACGTGATCTCCTATAATGAGATGAGGAGGGCTGATTTCTCATCTACCTCCTCTTACTAAGCATCCTCTTGAATTACCTAGAGAGAAAAGATAATTCTCCATCAGAAATTTTTGAGCTTGAGGTGCTTGGCTCTGATTCTTCATGATCTCATGAGGTTTAAGTTCTGGCAGGAGACGCAGCTTTAGCTTTCCTTGACCCTTCAGCATTCAGGGACACTAACTTTTCTCTTGTTGAGGATCTGCTTCCTTCTTCAATTTTCTCGCGTTGATCTGAAGCTCATAGGAAAGCAGCATCCTAAATAGGTTCTATAGATCTGTGTTAGAGAGCTTACCAAACTCCCTTATCGCACAAACCTTGTTATCACATTCATCAGGGATCTCAAGAATTTGTCGTTATGTTCACCGTTTGTGAACACGCGACCATAGTTCCTCAGGCCATTGATGATGTTGAAGAATATCTCGTAAGAGTCAGCTATCGAGTCTCTTTTTTCTTGCTTGAACGCCTCATACTCCTGGTTGAGAAGGGATTTTCGATCATCCCTAACCTCCTTCGTTCCTTCTATGAGGACAATCTGAGAAGTCCATATTTCTTTGGCAAACTTGTAGTGGATTAAGTTCTGTAACATTGAATTGTCTAATGCACTTGCAACAATGTTCTTCACTTTCTTTGTAACACCCCAAAAACTATAAAACAGAACGTAAAGGTTGCTATCGTTAGGCGATAGTGGGTATCGCTGGCGATAGTACTTGATGCTTTCAACTAAGCGTTGAGTAGACACGACGCACTCGACGCCTTCAACAAATCATTGAGTGAACTTGATGAATACTATTGCGTGGAGATAGTGAGTATCACATGGCGATACCACTCAATGCACTCAATGCACTCGATGCACTCGACGCTTTCTACGAAGCGATGCGTAGACTCAACGCACTCGACGCCTTCAACAAAGTGTAGAGTTAGATATTAGAGTGCGATATAGGGTATCACTGGGCAATATTGCCACGTATTACTGGACACGTGTCGGATGGCCGGACGGTGGTCGAAGAGCGGTGGTTGACTGGGGTCAAAGAGTCTACCGATGATATCGCCCTGACGATAGCAGATATTGCCAGGCGATAGCAGATATTGCCGGGCAATAGCGTAAACTTTGACTTGTTAGCTGAAATTGTGACCATTGATTTCTCTGGATTAAATTATCTTGTGGTTGGGATTAATCCCGAGACCACTTAAGAAGAGGAGTGGAGAAAAGAGAAGTCATTTCTCTTCTTCTCACTCTCTCTCCTCCTTTTCATCCAAAATCTTGAGAGAAAAGAGCTATGGAAGAAGAAGGCTGGGGCTGAGCTTAGCAAGGCTTGGTGAAGGAGATCCAGGGGTCAGAATCAAGAACCAAGGTAAGATCCGTGAAGGGTAAAGTTAGGCGCTCATTTCCATCTGGATAGAAAGCTCATTCATGGCTCCGAAATGAACTGCGAGGGTAACGATCTTCCTTCTTGGACAAGTGAAGTCCTTCTTTTTACATAGGCAAGGAATCCTCTGCCAAAAGGTGGAAGAAGTAAGGGAATTTCGTTGGGTTGATACATGATATCTCTGGGTAGTTTTGCATATAGATACAAAAATCGCAGTACGGAATAGACATGTTGTGTGAAGTCCATCCAGACAGGTTGGTCTGGATTGGTGATATTTTATTTTGCGTGCCGGAGAAAACTCTAAGTATAAATAAGGTGTTTATGGGATCTGATGGGTTACGCCTATGAAGTGGGAGTAGCAGGAAGTATTGGAGACGCTCTCCAGGAAAATACCCAGAAAATACCACAGTTTGCATAACTTTTGGATATTACCAGGCTACAGCTAGTATCGCCAGCGATAGCTCATGATGAGCTCTGATTGATGTGAAAAACCAGTTTTTTTGGCACAGTAGGATGCTACAGGGTTTTTTAGACAGATGTTCCAGTTATGATTGAGTTTGGAGACAAAAGAGAAATTCTATCGCTAACGCCAGGCGATAGTGACTATCGCTTGCAATAACTTTCAGATATGTTGTGAGGCCTATCTCGTGGAGACCTATGGGCCACTGATTGCAAAGCCTGTCTTTGGGAGACTTTGCTATATGAGCGAGGACTTAAAAAGTTCTTCTTGGGCAAGGGGGACGTTGAACCCACGTCATGCCATAACCATCAAAGTTTTGGCTTTCGTTGCATTATGGTTTGAGCAATGGGATTTGGCTAACCTATACACACCTTATGACGATCAACTTTGAGTGAGTCACTGGATTGATTCTGATAGTAGAACTCCTTTGACTTTGTCGACTCATAGGAAGAAAAGAGAGAAATGCTCAAGTTTAGACAATCAAGTCTGGGACTGTGGATGGTGGTGGTATCCGGGAGATCCGGTACACCGAGAATGTGTCCTAAGTGCACGGAGCGTGTGGCCAATCGAGCGTGCGTTTTTGGCAAATGATTCTTAAGTTTCACGTTCCTATTGCCAAAAACATATATAAGTTTCTTCTTGCAGGGAGGGAGAACCGCCTCCCCGAGTGAGGGGTGGGGTCGTTATAAATTGGTCAGCTAATGTTGATCGTTGCTTTGGTTGCCACGTTTTGGTGGGTCATACTATGCAGGTGCTGGGGAGCCAAGTGGAAAGTAGCAATGCTGCAATTGACTGGCCCTTGAAGGCCCAAAGGCAAACTGTTACTGTTTCATATGTGGCCGGCCTACGTGCCGATGTATGAAAATATTTTTGTAAAAGCAAACAATTGTATGGCCTTAAGGTCGTAATGTATTTTGTTTATATTATAAACATTCCGGATTTATATGTATGTAGTGGACATTCGCATGTATTGAGTTCAAGTTCACCCATGAAGCTTTCGCTAGAATGCTCTGAGTTAGGATTTGTTTGATCTTTTGATATTAACATGTAACTCTATCGACTGTCTGTGGAATATGGCATGGGGCCCCAGCCAGACCCTCAGTTATATTTTTGTGAGAGATGGAGGTGTTATAATTTTGGTATCATAGGGTCTCGGTCTTCCTTCTGTGAATTCGTGGTCGAATTCTTTTGAGGGGTGGCGAGCACGTGTATGTGCTTACCGTTATAATAAAATGAACTTAAGAATGTCCACTTAGGAATAAAAATACACCTCTTGAAGGAACTTGCGTGTTCCTATAATTGCTTTTGCTAATACTGTGGGTTGCTTAATTGCTAGTTTCACGATTATAGGCAATGAGAAGTAGTGCGGGGCAGCAGGAACCCCAGTGCTCGAGGGCGAGTAATGCACCAATTAAGGTGCCAACACCTCCTCCTACTACGGAAACTATACGGTTGGTTGCTGAAGCTGTGTTCATATTAATCAATGCACAATTAGGAGGGCAAGTACAATCTCCTACCCCTGAGGTGGTCTAGTAAACGGTTGGTGTAGTTGATCATGTGGTGGTACGATAAGTGGTCGTTGAGCTAGTGACCATAAGGTGAGTGATGGAAAAGTAATTGAAACATGTAATGGGTTTCAGTACTCCAGTGTTTGTGGGTACTAGAACCCCTACACAAGCCGAAGATTGGCTCTCAAGAATAAAGAGAGTCCTGACGGCAATTGAAATGGAGGAGTGTCAAAAATTCACTGTGGCTACCATCTTGTTGGATGGTAAGGCGAGGCTATGGTGGGATGAGCTAGAGCTTCACCAGTTTGCTAGTCGACCGTTGATCGAGATCTTAATGGAGGAGTTCTTAAGGTGTTTTCTAGCGAGATACATTCCATCTACACAATGGATTGCAATGGAAAACCAATTTCAAAGTCTAACTAAAGGCGATAGTTCTGTGGATGACTGCTTGCACGAGTTTACGAGATTGGGAAGTTATGCAGGATTTATGTTTGCAGACGAGGAAAGAAAAATAAATCGATTTTATGAAGGGTTGAGGGATGACCTGCGGTTGCTTCTCTCAGGACCGATGATGCAAGGGTTTCGTACCTTGGTCAATACGGCCAATTCCTTAGAACTGGATATGAAGCGTGTTCAGCGTAAGAATGACATGGCAGTGAAGAAGCTAGAGTTCAGAGTACCTAGTTATTCAAAGTCTGGGTATCGATGGTGGCATAAGATGTCTAAAACTTCTGCACTGGCTCCTTCTTCTCTTATGTATGGAGCAACATTTGGGAGTGGTCCGCTTACGTGTTACACATGTGGCAAGGTGGGACATATGGCCTGAGAATGTCAGAGTGGCCCTCTAAATACGGAGAAAAAGATGGGTGAGACTTATGCTGAAAATGGAAAAGCAGTGGTGGAGTCAACTACATCGTAAGCGCAACCCTGAGTCTATAATCTTGGCCAGCAGGAGGACATAAAACAAAGTGAAGTAGTAACAGGTATGAGTTAAGATATAATTTTTACTGATTTCCATACTTAGTACCTTGTACGTTGCTTGTGTATGAATTATTTGTATTTAGGCTTTGTCCTTATTCGAGACTATCTGGCGTGAGCACTGTTCGATACAGGTGCTTCTTATTCATTTCTATCTGAGGACTTCATATCGCGGATCGAAGTGCCTACTCTTATGTCGACAGATAGAGTAAATGTGTTGTGACCTAATGGATGTGTGATGCATGTGGTTAGGTCTTATTGTCTCTAGGTACGGATTGGCAGTTAGGATTTCATATTGAAAGCATCGGTGCTCCCGATATCTGAGTTCGATGTAATCTTTGGCATGGAATGACTCTCGGAGTAGCGTGCCTATATAGATTGCAAATCTAAGGAAGTCACACAGGAACAAAACACTGAACGAGAGACTAAGTTCACTGGTATGCGAGGATCGAGTAAGATATTGGTGTCTGCTCTCCAGGTAGACAAGGCTGTTAGTAAGGGCGTGAAGGTGTTCTTCACGCTGTCGGAGGATGTTGAGCCTTAGTCCAGTTTGAGTGACGTTCCTATTATATCGAAGTACGTAGATTTGTTTCCTATGGATCTTCCTAGGCTACCGTCACAGCAGGAGATTGACTTTGCTATAGAGTTGGTGCTAGGTGCGAAAGTTATGGCCCGCTCACCGAACCGAGTAGCGCCAAAGGAAATGGCGGAATTATTAGTTCAATTACAAGAATTGCTAGAGCAAGGCAATATATGTCCAAGCATGTCACCTTGGAGTTAACCGGTCCTTATTGTGAAGAAGAAGGATGGAAGCTTGCATCTATGCATTGACTATCAAGAGCCGAACAAGATGACGGAGAAGAACAAGTATCTGATACCACAGATTGATGACTTGTTCGATCTGCTGGTGTGATCAACTGTCTACTCGAGGCTGGATTTGAAGTCTGCCTACTACAGGTTACGAATTAGGGAATGTGACATTCCCAAGACGGCATTTGGTACACGCTACGGTCATTATGAGTTCACTGTAATGTCATTTGGGCATACAAATGCGCCATCGGTATTCATGGACTTAATGCATCGAACGTTTAAAGATTACTTGGACCTATATGTGATCATCTTAATTGAAGATATATTTGTGTACTCTCAGCTCGAAGAAGATCATGCAAATCATTTGTGGATGGTTATGCACACCCTGAGGAGAGAAAAACTCTATGCCAAGTTCCCAAAGTGCGAGTTCTTGCTATCGTCAGTGGCTTTTCTTGGCCAAATGGTTAGTGGAGGTGGTATTGCGGTGGATCCGGCGAAGGTAGTTGCGATACGAGAGTGGCCTGTGTTGTTTACTGTCGCAGAAATCGGGAGTTTCCTTGGGCTTGCAGGATACTATAGGTGCTTCGTAGAGAACTTTTTGAGAATAGCCTTACCTCTAACCACACTGATGATAAAAGATCAGAAGTTCGTTTGAGAGCCTGAGTGGGTGCGAGCTTTTGAGGAGTTAAAGAGTCGTTTGACCATGACGCCTATCTTGAGTTCTCCATGTGGTACGGAAAACTATGAGATTTATAGTGATGCTTCAGGGAGCGGCTTAGGCTGCATTCTTCTTCAGTTTGGAAAGGTTATTGCTTATGGATCATGCCAGTTGAAAGTGCATGAGAGAAACTATTATAACGTTCCAAATCTCGATTATGAGTGGGATGTGTAGGCTGAGCAACACGGCCTGGGACACGGGTGTGTCCAAAGCCGTGTCCTACTCTGTGTTAGCAACACGACCAGGGACACGGGCGTGTCAAAATCCGTTTCCTGCTTTGGGTTGTGCTCTGTGTTGTCGAGTGTGGCACATGGCGTATGGCATGGGCATGTCCAGGGCCATGTCCTGCTAGTTCAATGTGTTTTTATGAGTTTGACTAAATGCACTCGACGATCCTCGAAAGATTACACGGCCTATGATACGGGCGTGTCCAGGGCTGTGTCCTATGAGTTCGACAAACTTCACTCGATGATCCTCGAGAGGCAAGACATGTTGGGAATTCGGCCTATGACACTGGTGTAACATCCCAATGTTACTTCTAGACCCCTTAACTTAGATTGGGTTAGGCATGGGGTGGGTGTTAGGGTTGGAAGCTAGATTGACCCTAGGTAGTGGGTTGTAGCCATGTGGGGCCCACCATGGGGCCAAAGTCAAACTAGGTCAAACTAGCCTAAACAGGAACCCTAGCCACACCATGATCCCCTCATGATGCCCTAACCCTAAATACAATCTAAGTGGACCCCAAGGTGGGCCATGGGGTCAACCAGTTGACCATGATGGGTCAAGTCAACACCTTGGACCCAAATAGTGAAAATGGTGTCCTAGCCCAATTCACTGGGTTGGGTCCACCCAAATCAACCCAAATTCATCATGTGGGCCTAAAGTGACCCTACAAACCCTAGGGGAGAGAAAAATAGGGTCTTGCAATAGTGATTTTGGGAGAACACTTAGGAGAGAGAAAAGAGGAGGAGTAGGAGAGAGAAGATGCTAAGAAATGGGTTTGGACCACTTGGGCTCATTCCACCAACCCATGATGGGTTGGCTGACCATGCATGGGTATCAGGAGGTGTGGGACCCCCACCATGCAGCCTTGGGCCAAGCCCAAACCCAACCCAAGCCCAATATGACCTAACCCATTTATGGAAGTCAACTCCCTGTCTTCACTCACCCAACTCGGCCCTAGACTTGGCAACCCGACCCACTAAGGTCTAGTCAACCCTCATGGACCAGTGGGGCCCACTCCCAAGCCACCTAGCCGGCCAAACCCACTAACCCGACCCCCAACCTTGGTGAAATCGCCTAGCCTTGGTGAGGTCGCCCCCCCCCTCTTAAATCAGCCCCAAACCACTTCCCCCTCTCATTTCCATTCACTCCTACCCCTGAGACAGAGAGAGAGAGAGCCGGAGCCACCTGCAGCCATGGCAAGCCAAGGAACTCGCCGGAATATTCATGCTAGGGGAAGCCGCCGCCACCCTCAACCTCAAACACAACCACGGTCCGTATCCCCTCCCCTCTTACTGTACTAGTATCCTAGATCATCTAGGTTAGAGGTCGAGCTCAAACGAGCTCACATAGGAATCAAAAAGCTTAAAAATAGGTTTAAAAATGGCGGCCTGGGAGCTCTTCGGGTTGGTTGCGCCACCGCCGTCCGCCGCTCTCCGCCGCCCAGTCGCCGGCCAGCCCTAGCCCCGACCACCGTGAGGCCGGGGAAGGTCTTGGCCGGAGGTCCCGCCGCCGGCGATGGCCGGAAATGGCCCCGCAAGGAACACCTGCGTCGGTTGGCCATGCAGGCTTGCATGGAGAAGAAACGCAGCAGCCGTCCGATTGCCTTTAAGATCCGTGCGGCCGGGTTATATATTATGAATAAAATTGTTATTATTTAGGTTTATGAATAGTATCCATTCCTGCCTTATAAAAACAGATCCTTGCATGTGAATTTTTATGGCACCTATGGTCCTCTTCATAAATTGTGTTCAACATAACAATTATAGGTATTTGTGTTACCTTTAATTTGACATATTACACATTAATTTTGGTTAAGTGGTTTGTCCTGTAGGTCCATTTTACTAGGACTGCTCTTATGGTAGGACAGAAATTAAAATATTTCCTCAGCCCAAACCCTTGGTCCAAATGGGCTGAAATTTGGGCTAGGTTACTAATTTAGGTTTATCTAGGCCCTCCCCAAAAATCAGAATTTTTGGGGAACATTTTGCTATAGTATTTACAAAAATACCCAAAAGTAAATAAATGTGATTTTTGGAGTTTCCTAACTCCAAATGGCCCCAAATTTTGGTGGCACCCTCTCATTGGTATATTAGACCCATGGTTAAAATTTGGGCTAAATTGATTCACTGCATGATGAGGAATCTCACTTGCATGTTTGAGAAATAATATTTGACTTGGGCTGCAAATAGCAATTTTGCAGAATTTCAAATGGCTGCCCAAGCCAAACCAGAAGTCCCCTTGACCTGAGATTTTGGTCAGAGGTGTAATTAGGGCACATTTAGGCCCTGCCCAAAAATGGGCTTGATTGGAAAATAAAATATGAGGAAATTACCAAAATACCCCTAGGGCTTAACTAGGTGATTCTTGGAGTTAGCTAACCCCAATTGGCCCCAAATTTTGGTGGCTCATCCATAGGGACCATATAGACCAGAGGTAGAAAGTTCCCTGAAATTGGAACAAGGCATGTTGACTTAACTCACTTGTAAGTGTAGGCTAATTTAGGCCTTGGTGTGCATTTAGCAATAATTTGTATTTTGTGAATTTAGCCTAGCTGAGGCACCCAAAAATCATGCAATAGATTCCAGTGATACTTTAGGGCATGTTTCACCCCAAGAATTATTTTGGGATTTTTGGAATTAAAAATACCACTTAATGGGATTTTTCAAAATATAGGCCTTTTGGGAAAATAAATGGGAAAAATAGAAATTGGCTATAGAAAACTTTCAGATTCAGCCAAGTCAAAGTATGGTGTCTTATTTGACTTAGGAAAATTTTTGACCTCTGTTGGAGATTATTGGAACAAAAACCTTGAAATTACTATTTTACCCCTTTTTGTATTTATTTTGAATGATGGAATTACATGTGGGGAAATTGTAAAAATATTTCTATAGATGTATAATAGCAATATTAGTGTTGCATATTTATTTCAGAATTTTTGTATACATTGATAATTATTAAGGTAGGAAAATGGCATTTTGGTAAATAATTAGGAATGAATTTTGGTAGACCATTACACAGTGGAAATAAATGAACTCTGTCATTAGCCATAAAATAGTAATATGAATGCTTAGTAATTTTCCTGGAATTTTGGTGAATACATTTCTTGTACTTCATTTGGAAAATGACACTTGTGTAGGAATTGTATTAATTATGGGATGAATAATATAATAAAAGGAAAATTATGAAATCTTGTAGACAGTAATATTTTTCTCCTATGCAATTCAGGAAATTCCCATAAGTCAGAAGATTTTAATTGATGATACTTCATGCGTAAAATGACCTAGGGAATAATTCTAAAAGATTTAATTAAGGCCTTAATGACCTAGAAAAATTATGAAAATCAACACACTCATTTTATTAGTCCATACCACCCTAGGATAAATACTTGGGGTCAGCTGGATCAAGAGTTTAGAAGTTCGATTTCAGGGTGGCAATAGGTCATGGGGTGCGCTTAGCAAAGAAGGTTGGACTATAGGCCGCCAGGGGATGAATCAACAACTGAGTTAGGGTCTAAGTTCGGAAGTATAACCCTGGGTGGCAGATGCATTCTAGAGACGAGAGTAACAGAGCAACATAAGACTTACCTAGGAAAGTTGACGGAAGACCGTCACTCCTTAACCCATACCTTAAATCACTAGGGTCATTCTATGTAACAGGAGAGAGAAAAGGGGGTTCGGGGTAGGCAACAACTAAACTAAATATCCTTGAGAAAGGGAGCTTTGGGATTCAACCCATCATAGCTCCTAGTGCCCCTGAGAGCCCTTCACCGGGAATACCTTGGACAGTCTTGGATTAACCTTAAGATTTTAAGTATGATAAACTGTAGACAAGAGTAGTCTATTAGGTTAGGTGAACTGGACATGTGCTCACTCGTGCCGGTTTGGAGGGACTTGGAGTCTTTGACTACTTGCTCGCCCGCGCAGAGTGGGAGGATGAAATTGGTTTTATATATATACTCACCCGGCAGGGTTGGAGGTTTTGTAGCATACTCTCACCCGTGACGGGTTGGAGAGTTTTGGGACTGGTTAGACTTTCGAGCTGGAGGCTCAATATACTATACTTGCATGTGCATATACTAGTGGCGGGCCATGCGGTACTGGCCAGTCGTCACACCGACGGCAGTACGGTGGACCAGGCGGGTGCGAGGGTTAGAAGGACCAGTAGGATGTTTACACTGGAGTCTGGAAGGCTTTTCCTAATAACGCGCACCCGGCCCAACAAGACTGACAGGTAGTCAGCAAAGTTGTACGCAGAGACTCTAGAGTGCACTGACGGTGTACAGAGGCGCACAAGAGAGGTCTAGGCCTGGTAGTGTGTATACCCGCCTAGAAGGCGGAGACGCCCGCTCCGCTGCTGCCGTAGCCACAACGGTGGTACCTGAGAGTGATGCTAGCTCTCGAAAAGTGGGAACTAAAGGTCTGTGATCACGGAGTCGGGTGTGTGTGTTGCACTGCATGTTCATATCATACCCACCATATAGAAGCATAACATTAACCTTCATAACCACTTGAGTCACCTAATGTATAAGTGGTATGGGACGCTTATACATTAGGACCTGCTATACGATCCCTTAGCCTATAAGCCTGAGTGGGCATGTTTATAGGTTGAGGTTATTTTTACTTTATATATGCTTGTGACTCTGACACCCCATTGTATAAATGGTATGGGACATTCTATACAATGGGAGCCTTGCAAAGATCCCTTGCTTATGCGTACCAGCATAAGTGGAGGTTACATTTCATCATTTCTTGATTATATACCCTGTCAGATTCCTATCACCTGCTCTCTTTTGCTACCCCTTGTTGTCCTCCGCTTCGTCCTCCCGCACGGTGCACAGGAGTTGCAGGAGGAGGTGCTGAGGATACGACTTAGTCTGTTTGACTAATGGTCGTTGACCTTACTATTTTAGGAGCTCGAAGAGGTAATCCAGCACGTCGAGGAGGCAGGGCTTGAGGAGCAGATACCAGCCACTACTACTGGAGCACATGTTCAGGTGCGATGATTCGAGATGATAGATTCTGCTGCTGTGTATGAGAGTGAGAGAGAGATTATGATGTACTGGGCATAAGCCCTATTTACTTTCACTTCTGTACTCATTATGGACTGGCTTTTATTTCATTTGATATATATATGTGATGTGGCTGTGGACTTGCTTCTGCTTTTACTCTGATTTATTATGTAATTACTCTCATATTGGCCGAACAGGTTATGATCGTACTAGCCGGCAGAATCGGCGTCTTGCGGTGACGACTAACTCGTGCGTTAGTGTCACCGTAAGGCGGCGGTTCTGGGCATAAGATCCGGGTTGCCTCGGATTTGAGGAACAGGATCTTACAAACTGGTATCACTTGAACACACGATCATATGAGAATACAGTCCACCACACTGGAACACCCCGCTCGGGCCTTAGTTTGCGGACAAACTATGCAGCGGAAGCAATGGTGTGCCCATGTGTAAAAGCCACATAAAACAGTCCATTAAACGATGAGTTAGGCCAATTTTGACATTACCTTACCTTTATGCAGCCTCCACAGGATACGGTTCCTCCCCCTCCGGCTGCCATTCCGTTCATGCAGACAGAAATGGGACAAACGCTGACGGCGATCCTGGACGCATTCAGAGATCAGCAAGCCCCGGTACAGCTACCCAACCCAGGGTCGAACTGGCTGAGTGCGTTTAAAAGTCTGTCTCCGCCACTGTATCGCGGGACAGAAGATGCTGTAAGAAGACAGAGGAGTGGTTGGAGACCATCCAGGAGCTGCTAGCTGGCATCAGCTGCCCCGTCAGACAGGCAGTTCCCCTTGCCCCTCGGCACTAGACGCTCATGCAAAGAGGTGGTGGAAGTCGGTGCGGGACTCTACATTCGCCGACCGGGAGCTGATGGACATATCTTGGGAGGAGTTCAGCGACGTCTTCTTGAGCATTTTGTATCTTCCACAGACCGAGATGCCTTGGAGGCGAGGTTTCTGAGTCTCCAGCAGGGGAGCCGATCAGTTATTGAATATCAGAGAGAGTTCTCCCATCTGGCGAGGTTTGCAGGCTTCCATGACTGGGATGACCAGAAATACGCGAAGAGATTCTATCACGGGCTCCGCGACTCTTTGAGGCAGCCCTTGCTGTTCATTGCCCACGGTACCATGGCGCAGATCATCGAGATGGCAAAGAAGCTGGAGGCTGACCAGCTGTTGGTGCAAGGCAGAGGAAGAGATCGTTGGATGGACAGTCGTTTGGGGAGAGCAGCAGATCGTCTCAGAGGGGCAAGACGATTGGATACAGGAGAGGTGGGGGACGTCGTCGTCCCAACTATAGGCAGGATCAGGGGCCTCCTCCACCTTTGGCTCCCCCACCTATGCAGATTCCCGGACCGATGAGACAGGATGATCGAGGTCAGAGGCAGATCACCTGCTTTGGTTGCGGCCAACCTGGGCACATCAGGACGCAGTGCCCGCTTTAGGTCCACCCTCTTCCTCCTCCTCCACCTCCAGTGGCCCCTCCAGTTCACCAAGGCCGAGGACGAGGACGAGGACGAGACGAGGTCGAGGCCGAGGATATCACGGCCGAGGCCGAGACCGGAGCAGGTATACGCGCTGGATCTCACGGAGCAGAGGGACCCAGAGGAGGTGATTACAGGTACTTAAAATTTTTTTTTGGATTTATAAATTTTAAATTTTAAGAGTACCTTAGACATTAAAAGTAATACTATTCTTTGAACTCAAACAAACCCAGGCATAGTGATGATTAGC
Organism: Platanthera zijinensis; assembly: GCA_039513925.1. Taxonomy (NCBI): domain Eukaryota; kingdom Viridiplantae; phylum Streptophyta; class Magnoliopsida; order Asparagales; family Orchidaceae; genus Platanthera; species Platanthera zijinensis. Next base: position 187,203,464 of record CM077080.1, on the reverse strand, counting down.
GGCAAGCCCGCTCACACCCTCTTCGACACGGGTGCGTCACACTCCTTCATGTCGGACTCGTTTATTGAAGGATTAGAAGGAGTGGAGAAGTTTTCCGGTTTGGAAAAGAGAGTGCGACTCCCTGATGGTACGGAACTTCGAACCACAGACTGCTGCAATATGGATGTCGAGGTAGGAGGCAAAGCGTTTGAAGCTCCGGCAACAGTTCTGAGCTACCGATTATGATCTGATCCTAGGCATGAATTGGCTTCATTGGAACTACGCGCAGATAGATTGCCCCTCGAAGAGGATCACACTCAGACACGGAGACTCCTACGTCATCATTGAAGGTATCCGTTCCATTCCCCGACTCTCTTTATCTTCAGTACAGGCGTTAAGGCCTATGAACAGGAGAAGAGGTATACCTCATTTGTTTCGAGATGGCTGTGGTAGAGGGTTCCATAGCCGATGTTCCAGTGGCACGAGATTATGCTGATGTCTTTCCGGAGAAGTTACCTGGACTACCACCATCACGAGACTTGGACTTCAGGATCCAGTTGGTGCCAGGGGCGAGACCAGTGTCCCGAGCACCCTACAGAATGGCTCCTAGGAATTGGCAGAGTTCAGGACTCAGCTACAGGAACTTGGTGGAGTCAGGATTTGTGCGGCCAAGTTCATCACCGTGGGGAGCACCAGTTTTATTTGTGAAGAAGAAGGATGGATCCCTCCGACTGTGTATAGATTACAGGGAATTGAATAGGTTGACGGTTCGGAACACCTACCCATTGCCCCGATAGACGAGTTATGTGATCAACTTCAGGGAGCTTCTGGTTCTCTAAGCTCGATTACGATCCGACTATTACCAGTTACGCATCCGGAAGGAAGACATACCGAAGACCGCATTCAGCTCACGTTATGGCCTATATGAATTCACGGTGATGCCATTTGGGCTCCCGAATGCCCCCTCGGCATTCATGACGCTCATGAACCGTGTATTCGAGCCTTATCTAGATCGGTTTGTCATAGTTTTTATTGATGATATTTTGATTTACTCACGTCTCGAGAGGAGCATGCAGAGCACCTAGCGCTGGTATTGCAGATTAAGAGAATTCCAGATGTATGCGAAGTTCTCTAAGTGCCAGTTCTGGCTTCAGGAAGTGGCTTTCCTTGGACACACGATCAGTGGAGCTGGATTAGCAGTGGATCCGGCTAAGATTGAGGCAGTGCGGGATTGGCCACGACCAAAGACAGCGTCGGACATCCGTAGCTTCTTGGGCCTAGCAGGTTTATTATCGCAAGTTCGTGGAGGATTCTCGAGGATAGCCCTCCCCCTCACGTCCTTGACGAAAAAGGATGCCGCATTTGACTGGACAGAGCGGTGCGAGTCAGCATTTCAAGAGCTCAAGGACCGGCTCACTTCATCCCCATCCTTGCACTTCCCTCTGGGAGCGAAGGATTCCAGATATATACAGATGCCTCTTATCAGGATGGGTGCAGTCCTGATGCAACATGGACATGTTATCGCTTATGCTTCGCGACAGCTGAAGAAGCATGAGCATAACTACCCAGTACATGACCTCGAGCTCGGGGCCGTAGTCTTTTGCCCTCAAGACATGGAGACACTACCTCTACGGGATTCATTGTGATATATACTCCGATCATAAGAATCTCAAATACATCGACACGCAGAAGGTTCTGAACCTGCGACAGAGGAGGTGGCTTGAGTTCCTCTGCGATTACGACTATAAGATGCACTATCACCCGGAAAGGCGAATACTGTAGCAGATGCTTTGAGCAGGAGAGCCGGCACTTCTGGACCGGAGCCCGGGTGATGTCTATGGAGCTGCTACGCATGATGGAGGATGGCAGATTACCATGGTTTCGGAAGCCGAGCCAGTGCTCTATCGAGAGTACCTGAACTCTTTGGTCAGCATGATGATATACAGAAACGCATTCTTACACATCAGAGATTGGATACTGATCTAGAGCCTATCTTGACGCTCTAAAAGGAGGCAAGCATGGGGTTATACGCTGGAGGACGACCTTCTTCGATTCCGTGGCCGAGTGTACATTCCAGCAGGAGGTGAGATCCGGGATGACATCCTCAGAGAGGCACACTACTCCAGATATTCAGTGCATCCCGGCATCACCAAGATGTGGGCTGACCTACGACGGACCATGTATTGGCCAGGAATGAAGAGGGAGATCATATACCTTGTGACACATTGCGAGACTTGCCAGCGAGTGAAGGCCGAATGCAAGAGCCCAGGTGGTGTATTACAGCCACTGCCAGTCCCAGAATGGAAGTTCGAGGATATTTCCATGGATTTTGTACACGGACCCCTCGCTCCCATTCTGGGCACGATTCTGTCTGGTCATTGTGGACAGGTTGACCAAGGTAGCACGGTTTATCCGGTCAGAAAAGATGCCTCAGTTGCTGTGTTGGTGAGGTTGTTTGTAGAGCAGTTCATCCGGTATCACGGAGTACCCAGGTCTATTGTTTCAGATAGAGACGGTCGCTTCACCTCCAGGGAATGGAGGCAGTGCACGCTTACTTGGGATCCAGACTTTCCTTAGCACTGCCTTCCACCCGCAGACCGACGGTCAGACGGAGCGGACGATACGCACTATGGAGGACCTGCTCAGGTTATGTATTTTGGATACAGGAAACCCTTGGGAGAGGCTACTGCCGTTGATCGAATTCTCATACAACAACAGCCACCGGCCAGCACATCGGGATGGCTCCTTACGAGGCGCTTTATGGGAGAAAATGCCAGACTCCGCTATCCTGGGTGCAGGATGTGGATACCCGAGCCCTTGGGTCAGAATTTGTAGAGGATACGAGGCTCAGATTCATTTGATCAGGGATCGGCTTTTGGAGGCTCAGAGCAGACAGGCAAAATATTATGATGCACGACACCGGAAGGTGGAGTTCCAAGTTGGACAGGGTTTTCCTGAAGATCCGACCGGTACACGGTATTTCTCGGATTCGAAGACATAAGAAGCTCAGCCCCCGATACATGGGACCATACCTGATTCTGGAGCGTGTGGGCCCCTTGGCTTATCGGCTGCAGCTACCTCCGGAGCTGAGTAGCCTACACGATGTGTTCCATGTCTCTTCTTTGCGAAGAGCTCTCCTTCGCCCTGAGCAGCATGTCCCTACTGCAGCTGGACCGGTCGGGCCTGACCGTTCAGTTAGATTGGAGCCGATCCGGACGACGTTCAGCAGTCCGAACAGTTGAGGAAAAAGAAGATTCCACTCGTAAAGGTGCTGTGGTCCAACCATGGACGGGAGGAGCACACCTGGGAACCTAGGGATCTGATGCTGGAGCGTCATCCAGAACTATTTACACCAGGTACTTTTATGTTATTTTCTACAAAATTTCCTTAACAATTTCTGCAATTGGAACCCGTAGACCCAAACTTAAATTTCGGGGACGAAATTATTTCTTTCGTTTATAGGATTTGTAACATCCCAATGTTACTTCTAGACCCCTTAACTTAGATTGGGTTAGGCATGGGGTGGGTGTTAGGGTTGGAAGCTAGATTGACCCTAGGTAGTGGGTTGTAGCCATGTGGGGCCCACCATGGGGCCAAAGTCAAACTAGGTCAAACTAGCCTAAACAGGAACCCTAGCCACACCATGATCCCCTCATGATGCCCTAACCCTAAATACAATCTAAGTGACCCCAAGGTAGGCCATGGGTCAACCAGTTGACCATGATGGGTCAAGTCAACACCTTGGACCCAAATAGTGAAATGGTGTCCTAGCCCAATTCACTGGGTTGGTCCACCCAAATCAACCCAAATTCATCATGTGGGCCTAAAGTGACCCTACAAACCCTAGGGAGAGAAAAAATAGGGTCTTGCAATAGTGATTTTTGGAGAACACTTAGGAGAGAGAAAAGAGGAGGAGTAGGAGAGAGAAGATGCTAAGAAATGGGTTGGACCACTTGGGCTCATTCCACCAACCCATGATGGGTTGGCTGACCATGCATGGGTATCAGGAGGTGTGGGACCCCACCCATGCAGCCTTGGGCCAAGCCCAAACCCAACCCAAGCCCAATATGACCTAACCCATTTATGGAAGTCAACTCCCTCTCTTCACTCACCCAACTCGCCCTAGACTTGGCAACCCGACCCACTAAGGTCTAGTCAACCCTCATGGACCGTGGGGCCCCACTCCCAAGCCCACCTAGCCGCCAAACCCCACTAACCCGACCCCCACCTTGGTGAAATCGCCTAGCCTTGGTGGGTCGCCCCCCCCTCTTAATCAGCCCCAAACCACTTCCCCCTCTCATTTCCCTTCACTCCTACCCCTGAGACAGAGAGAGAGAGAGCCGGAGCCACCTGCAGCCATGGCAACCAAGGAACTCGCCGGAATATTCATGCTAGGGGAAGCCGCCGCCACCCTCAACCTCAACCACAACCACCGGTCCGTATCCCCTCCCCTCTTAGTACTAGTATCCTAAGATCTCTAGGTTAGAGGTCGAGCTCAAACGAGCTCGACCATAGGAATCAAAAAGCTTAAATAGGTTTAAAATGGCGGCCTGGG